>OX422213.1:144927213-146127213 GCA_949130495.1 Sambucus nigra
AAAATGTTAACCCCATCGCCTCTATTTATACTAGACGATGGAAGGGTTTGGAATATCTACTCAAAACAACGATTGAGATTAAGTCTAGCAAATCGAAGTAAATCCAAGGGCTATAAACGCGCCGCTCTTAAACTCTTTCTTATTGGTCCAATTGATAAAGACATTGGTTGAGTTAAACAACATGCAGACCATCGATTATATTAATCCAACGAATGATAAGCGTTATGAGTTATGTGAGAGGCAACAAACACAATCTTGACCATTATAAAGCAAACACGTGTTGGGTTCAGATGACAACTAAAACGCGTGTTTTTGTTGTTTTAAAAATCAAATTTTCTACCCCATAAGTTCTTGCCGCTTTCGAATTCTACCCAACCAACTTTTTAGGAATAAAATGATATTACAAATAGGCCTAAAACATTTTGAAACCTTATTTTAAATATTTTAAAAATGTTTAAAAATTATTAGAAAATTATTTTCATGGGAATCAATACGAACACACCTAAAATGATATAAATGCAACAAAAATATGCAGTCATAGGAGTAGTGTTGGTATACTCCCTTTGAGACCATTATAGGAATTTTGATGTAGTGTCTGAGGCTCTTTGGTAGACTAAGATATGACTTTAATTTTGTCACTATTTACAAACTAGACAATCGCCTATATAATGAAGAATCAAGTGAGTCAAAGATATAGGGTGCTTTATATCCCCAATATGAAATTATCGATAATGGAATCGCATGTAAATAAACAATATCGGCCAGATATAAAACTGAAAGATTCTCGATCGAATAATAAATGAGAAAGGCTAAAAGTGTTCCACCTTTGGAAGGCGGATAATGATCATCCATAAAGAATCATGATGTCGAGGCATTAAGGGTAACTCGTGATGTAATCCATCGAGACGCTATCTCATTTACCTTTAGGAATGGGTAGATGATGAATTACACCAGAAGGCTATTGATGGTCCACCTTCACCATATAATAAGTAGTGCATCTCTATATGATCTTAGCAATGTCCTTCTTCATACCGGCCTATCGATATCGCTGCTTCATATCTTGGTAAATTTCATCTCTTCTCGGGTGTACTAAAAAATACGAACCATGTGTCTACTCCATAATGTCCTGTCTCATTTACTCATATAGGGGTGCCACCAACCTAACTTTATAAGTCAACCTGCCATCGAATCCCATCGAAAAAAGGTACACTGGTAGAGAGAAGGTCTGTCACCTTCTCCTTACACATCTCATCCCGTGACTATCCCTGAATCACTAGTACCACGATTTATGAAGTCACTATGATCATACACATGAATGCTCTAGTTAACTCACCAATCATCTCTACTGAGTCCCACTTACCTGTCGAAAGTTTTGAGACACTGCCACTGGGTTGTCAACTCAACGCATCTGCCACCATATTAGCCTTCCCTAGGTGATACTTGGTTATGAACTGATAATCCTTGATGAATCAAACCATCATTGATGCCCCATATTAATATCTTTCTATGTGAAAAGATATAGTAGAATCTTGTGATTGTTTAAGAATCTAAACTTCTCACCCCAAAGATAATGTCTCCACACATGCAATACAAACACAATGGCGGCTAACTCTAATTCATAAGTTGGGTAATGAACCTCATGCGACTTCAAATTTTGAGAGGCATAAGAAATCAGCCTATTTTCCTGCTTTAATAGCCCACCTAGTGCCTTTATAAAATCATTGGTATAGACAAAAAACTAAATCCACTCCTAGGTAAGGCGCTAGCTGACACATAAGTTAACTTCTCATTGAGAGTGTTGAACCCCTTCTAACACTTCTCACTCTAAAATAATACCCCACTAGATATATCTTGGTGTTGTCTATCTTGTTTACATCTTCATTGTGCTTAGTATTATTATCATTTTATCTCGAATATATTTCAGGGTCATGTTTGATTGGATGGTGTCCTAACAAATTGGGCATCGAGACACAATAATTGGTATCAAAGCTCTTGGTGTGCACAAGGTTTTTGTCAAAAAATCGGAATGAGATTTTGGTATCACATTACTAGTGCTTGGATTTCTTGGGTGTGTTCATTCAATCATAACAAGGGACATTGCTTCACAAGTTTAGGTGAAGGGATTTGATGGTAATAGGTGCTTCTCACTTAGTGATTAGAATGGAGGTCATTCTTGTTCAACATGGGTCGTGTGACAAGTTGATAGAAGAATGAAAGCCCAAGAAAGGTGGAAGGCCTGATTGCTTGAGTAAAATACAATTCAAGAGGGCGTGATTGCTAGATCGTAATGAAATTGGAAAATATAAGAGCATATTTTCTGTCACTCCTCAAATAGCTTGGGCTTATATAGATTTTAGCATATCCCGTTACAGTTCGACTTAAGATTTTGGCATATCCCGTTACACTTCGACTAGCATGGTTATGGAAGATCGAATATCCAATATCTTCAAATTTCAAGCATCTCCACATTATGAAGGTATAATACTATTTAGAGTTTAAATTTATTCATTAAATTTATTTTGGGATGTTTATTTTCATTAAATCTGAAACATGATTCTTTATTTTAAAAATTGAGGCATTTTTCTTTATTTAAATTCTTTTTCAAAACTCTCATGCTTTATTCAAATGAGAAGGAATTCTCTTTTGAATAAGTTACCCTTGTAATTCGAAGTCTTGTTTGAAGTTTACATCGAACGTGTATCGAACGAGTATGTTCTATTTTAGGTCATTTAAATTTGTTTCAATCGACATAGCTTATTCGTTCGAATGATATAATATTTTTGTTAGAATGAACTGCTATTCTTGATCGAATGATCCGTCGCCTCAAAATTTATGTTCGCCTTATAAATAACTGTTTTGTGTTTAGATTTGTTAAGACTTTTTCCAGAACTGTTTCTGCACATATCTTGCAAAAGTTTTCAACCTTTTGAGTTTAGAAAACCTTTTTGATTCATAAAATTCATTCCCAAAATATATTTATGTGAATCTATTTGAACCCTATAATATGTATCCTTGCATACATAATTCTTGTGGAGAGATTTTCTTCACGATAGACCATTGTGATTATCGAGGGGATCATTGCTGAAGACGAAGGCTGATCGATGGATACCGTGCGTGGAAGGTCGCCTGTGGACTGCTCCTCACCGAGCAGTATTATTTATAGATTATCAAAGGCACTATGCATTATACTTGTGGAGATTATCAAGTATTCTTTAAGTCGATATTCTTTTAAACTCTCTAAAGTGCTGAAAATAAACGATTTTACCCGAAAGTTTTTCTTCCTCACTTTTCCTTTATTTAATGCATGATTTACTTTATCTATTTTATCACCTAAATGCATGTCTTAGGATAAAAAGATAGAATTTGGATTTGTGTGCGTTGGGCATTTAATTATAAAAATATTCCATTAAGATTGAGATAACGCACTCTCAAATTGGTATCAGAGCAAGTTACACAAAAATACCATGTGATCCTTTTTCTGCAAATATTTTTCCTTTATATCCATTTAAAAAAAAATTATTTATCTTTGAAAAGATAGATTTTAATGGAGAATTTGTATAATCGAGTGCCCATCTTTGACCGTACAAATTATGCGTACAGGAAGGCTAGGGCGAGGTCTGTCTTGAAAAACATAGATTAGAGAGTATGGTTAGTTTATAAAAGAGGGTGGACTCCTTCCATGATCACTGTTGCTAATGTTGTTGGCCCTAAACTTATTTCTTCCTAGACTAATGAGGAGTTTAAGTGGAGTAATTTTAATTCTCGTGGACTTAGTGCTATTTCTGGAGCCTTCACCCCTGATGATATCTGTCACATCATGACGTGAACTATGTCTAAAGAAACATGGGATACCCTCCAGCATACACGAGGCTAACAACGCTGTAAAAGCATCAATGCTTCAAAATTTGAGAAACCAATTTGAGATCATCACTATGTTTGAGTCAGAGTCATTCGGTGAGTTTTATACGCATTTATCAAAAATTGTTAATCCGAGTTTTAATTTGGGCGAGAAAATTTTGGAGATGAGAGTGGTGAAAAAGATTTTGAGGTTACTTCCCACCACGCTTTATTCCTAAGGTCACCATGCTTAACTCATTGGGGGTTTTAGACACTCTTAGATTATAGGAACTTGTAGGAGATCTTCAAAGGTACGAGTTATATATGTTCCCTAAAACCAATAGACATAAGGATATAGGGTAACTTTAAAGACTCAAACTAAGAAAAAGAAGAAATAAAAAGTTATGAGTCTGATTCTGAGGGAGATTGTGATTTTGACGACTTGGCCTTATTTAGAATTTTTTAAAAAAGTTTTCAAAATTTTCAAAAATAATTCTTCCAATAAAAAGATTTTTGAGAAAGACAAAGATAAGAATGAGGTAAAGAGTAACGGTGAGAAAAAGGAAGATAGAAGGTGTTATGATTGCGAGGGGAGAGGGCACAAGGCATATGAGTGTCCCACTAGGCAAAAGAGAAAGGGCGAAGAGTTTGCGAATAAATCCACTCTGAGCGATAGTGACATTGAGTTGGTTGATTTAGCGGAAGAATCACCATAAGAACCGCACGTTACGTTCATGGATCGTCACGTGAGCACTTAAAGTTTTTCCCATGCCGATAAGGATATGTGCTGACTCATTCGGGAGACAGTGAGAGTGAGGATGGTGATTTATATGAGGGAGAAGGTGATATCTAAAAATCTTTTAGTGATCTTTACATAGAGACATTGAAGACGAGAAAGATTAATAAATATTTGTCTCTTAGGGTGATAGATTTTGAGAGAGAGGTGAAAGCTTTGAGGCTATGAGAGGCATCGACGAGTCAAATCGATAAGGTTAAGGTTTCCTTATGTGAGCAATTGATCATTTTAGGCAGGAAAAAGAGTGATTTGACCAACATCGTGACTAGTATTATGGAAGATCTTCAATCTTTATTGGAGACTCAAGAGAAACTTAAAGCTCGTGTATCCTAACTCGAGAGATATCTCGAATGTGCCCGGGAGGTCAAGATTACTTTAGAGGAAACATATAAGAAGGTTATAAAGATGCTCCCCGGTCATGCTTAGGTAATATTGAGAGGCTAGGAATAGATTGTGATGGCATTCCTACTTCCCATGTTGTATCCGAGCCAGTTCGTGAGTTTGTGTTAGATCCATATGACCCTCGATCGAACCCACCTAGGAGAGCTTGTCCTAGACTTTTTCAGAGAGGTGGACCCAAGCCCGTGTATGTTTGTTCCCATTGTAAGTAAATAGGTCACCTAAGAGAGTTTTGTTTTAAGTTGGGTAGAGTGTCTCATATGTATATTCCATGTTATTCTACCACGCAAGTACCTACACGAGTTCCCCCACGCACTCCCACACATGTTACTCTGCGTGATCCCACAGGTCACATGAGAGATTTGAAGAGTTTTTGAGAGCAAGTAGAGTATTTAGTCAAGACTTCACAAGATTTGATGGATGTTATTCATAGGATATCATATCCTTTAGAGAACTCCTTCGGGCCTAATAATTGAGGTTGAGACATGTTTGCTAGAATTTGGTGCTTTTCATGTTTATATCATATATCCTTATTGCTAGTATGCACTATCATTGTACTTATTTTTTTCATTTTGATATATTTTCCATAAATACAAAAAGATTTTTGTTTTCCTTGAAATTTTTTGAAAAATACAAAAAGATTTTCCATTTCTTTTTAAGAAAATGTGAAAAAGACAAAAAGATTTTTTTTATAAATTTTTTGAAAAATTCAAAAAGAGTTTGTTTTTTTAACACCATATATGGATGAAAATTATAGATGTCCGAGTCACCCATATATTCCATATTCACGTGACTATTTTATAGTGTTTTGAGATGTGGCATCATTTCAGTTATGTGCTTTATAATGTGTGGAGTCATTAAAATGTGATATGATGACAACTTGCTACATGTTTGACTCTTTGTCACCTTTAATGCACATGAGCATGAGTTTGTGTAGATTGTAGTGCTTTCATCCCAATGTGTCTTTTAAAATGAATCAAATGTGAAAGATGAGATAGTAAAATAGTACATGTAAGAACCATTGCCCGGACTGAAAAAATAGAAAATCGTTATCCATTAAATTCGGTATATGTTAAGCAATGGAATCGAGCTGTGAAAGACATGTTGACCTTGCGTGAATAGCCACCATTTGCAAAGAAAAGATCCAAAAAGAATAAAGTCACATAAAACTAGAAGTTCCAGGCTAATTTCTAAGAATATTGATTCTTCACTACATATGAGCATTAATATCTTCAAAAGGAATTGAGAGGAAAAATTCAATATGTGAGATTTGCGGGAGTTAAGTCGAAGATCAATGGGTTTGCACGTCCTATAAAAATATCATAATTCATTACATAGTTTTGGATGTTATTAGTGTGAAAATCACTTACAGTTTTAATTAGTTGATTAGGTTAAGTCAATTTCACTTGAGTTCACCATTTTTACACCTAAGGTAGACTATGAGACCTTTCGTTAGTGGAGTGTTATTCCTTCCCGCACATGATATTATTTATCTACGTTGATTAACCTATTGAATATGTTCACACCCCTTCATTATGTTTCCATGATTCGGTTATTTTGTGTTTCTCCATGGTGTATTGTATTTGTAAAAAAAAATTTACTTGAAAAAATAAAAAAAAAATTAAAATATAGTTTGTGGAGTCCTTGAGATGATCATTGCATGTTCATCATTTGCATATTTTTTTGTGATGATATCTTATTAATTTAGATAATGTTATCTATATTTCTTGATCAATTTCTACTCCTTGTCTATTTCAGACAAAATAAAAGGGTAACGGGGAGAATTACATGAGTTTGATTTAATGGGGAGATTTTATCTTTATGCATTTTCTTTGATATGTCAAACTCGATGAATCTAAGGTATTTTATTTGTTTCATATGTGTAAGTACTTTTGAATGATCATATTCACATTACACTCGATGAAGAAAAAATTCCCAAAAGAAGATTAAGAAGAAGCATAGATTTTGAAGACATTATTATTCCTGTACCTATCGATTTTAGGGTTTGGCAGGGTATGAGGATATTTCCATTGTCAGTATCACCTCGACCCAAATTTATGGTTTGCCCATAGTCAGCCCGATCTGACCCCATCGTTAGGTGTGAAATGAAATGAATAACCTGTGACACCCCGCCTAATTAAATACCGGGCGATCACTCCTTTATTAAATTAAATCAAGGTAAACAGTTGGTTCATTCTCAGCATCACTGTCGATAGAAATACATTTTCCAATTTAACACCCTAAATAATTAAGCTAAGTGTCAAAACCATTTTCATACATGCTTTCCAAATTTTAATTTATGAAAAAGATTTGTTTATTTAAAAACAACATTTCTACAACTTAGAATCACATCACAGTAAACCAAATAATATAATACATTCGTCAATCGAATGTCAACATAAGAAAACTAAAGTCACCAATACAAACTGAATAAAACTCATAGTAACAATACTGAAAACAACTGATATACAAATGTCCCAATAACAACGGGATAATGGAGAGAGATACACATGCTCAACTGGTGAAAGTACTAAGAGTAGATCCGAATGAATGAAGTCGTCTAATCCAGAGACCTGCAACTCCCACCTAAGCTGCAGTGCGTTCCTTCCAAGAGATCCTTATCAAGATGCCCCTCTGGCTGGACACCTGTAATACATACATATATATACAAGAGAGAGAGAGAGAGAGAGAGAGGAAACGGGTCAGAGCCCGAAAGTGTGTTTGATTTTAAAATACGTTTAGCAAGTATTTAAATTGATACAGGCCAATGCAACAACATATTAGTGCGTCACTCTCTTGAGAAATACTCACCTCTCTTCTAATGTGCACACCAATCGTACTAACCTTCCCAACGGTTTATCTTAGCATTTTATTATACTAACTTTCCCAATAATTTATTGTATCTACTTACTCGTAAGATTTCAAAACCAAACTATATTTTTGTTTACAAAGAATACTTCCAATTAGAAGCACCGCTCTCGTTTTAGCTTTTTAATTAATATATATAAAGTTCCTAGGTGACATATTGTTTTTTTTCACACACAAGTATTTCCTATAAGAGTCATCAACCATGTCCTACTTATCAAATCACAGTAGGCAGTTTCAAATTCCAAAATCTCATATATATATTAACTACGTATAATATATATAAATTAATAGCACCCCTCATAAAACTATGGTGAGTGCATACTCTACTATCCAGAACCCCATATCACTCATATTAAGGGGAATACAATCGGAATAACTCTCGAATTGTATTAACATGAATACACAAACAATATTGAGGCGAAGCATAGATTCCAAGTCTCTAAGAGGATGGCACATACCTGCGTCTCTTAGGACCGTCTGAACTATCACATCGATAGCCTGTACCAAGGATATCTACCTCCTAGGGTACAAGTCAATATCCCCCATAAAGGTCCCATCGAGATAAGACTTTCCCCAGCGCGGTAACCTTGGGGATAGCAAGTAGCGTGGGCATGAATTTTCACAAGTATATAATATATGTACACACAATCATATAAATATACCACTTTATCATATTAATATAGGTTCTTCTCGTCACCCATTATTATACTATTTATCCTTAATTTCACATTTATAGAATTACGTATAAGGTTTCATTCCTAACCTTAACTCGAAGGGTTTTCTCACTTATTACCTAACACTCGTGGGCTATATCCTCACAAATCTGAATTTCAGTAAGTGTCTTTATTAGGTTCCAACGTAACTCTCTTACGCACCTCACCCTTTAAATTCATAAATCTACCAAACTAAAGTAATTATCCCATAAATACCATTCTCGTTGAAAATTAAAGGTTCCAACATTTATTCATATACCTTACTGGTCCTCAATGTCTCCCAAATCAATTTATCAAGAATGCCCAAGAATTATAACACGACAATTAGAATTTAACGCATTTAAAGAGGGAATTAGGAGTCTGCCAGGAGGGGTCGATCGATCGAAGCTTGGGGCTCGATCGATCGAACCTTCGATCGATCGAAGCTCTAGGCTCGATCGATCGATCAAGCAGGTCTGGGCAAAATTCTGCAGAATGCAGTTACGGGTTTCATCACCAAAATTACACCAAATCGATATTTCCAAGTTCCAATCGTCCCAGAATTCTACTACTAACATCATAACAATATACTAGATGATTTTAACGTAAGGCATGTTCATATACATAATTTAAACATGGATTTTCCACCTAAAATTGTCTCCAATTATCAAGAACCCTAGAATTTTCTTAAACAGTTTTCTAATCAATCTTTCTCCAGAATTTCTTTCTTATGATCATCAAAATTTCGTGATTTAATTTCCTCTACATGGCAAGGATTTCAGAATTTCATATAAATCATTTCTACATGCATTTTCCTAACACAAATTGGGTGTTCTTCCATTTTTATCATCTCTAATCAATCCTAAACCAATATGAAGATTGCATTAACGAAAATACGCAAGTTAAACACTTGCCTGGGATTTTTGGTATTCTGATTCACGACTGATTTTGGTATGGTTGCGTTCCTCTTCTCGCGATCTACGCGGTGGTGGTGGCGGTGGTGCAAACCGGTGGTTTCTTGGACTTGAATTGCCTTGGAACTCTCTCCTCTCTTCTCCAATGGCCGTCACTTGATTTCTGGATATTCTAACCCTAAAAGCTAACCTAAATGGCTGATATAGGTTGCTGAATTTCGTGGGTTTAATTACCCAATTATGTAAAATGACTAAAATGCCCTCCCGGGGTACTAATTAAGCCTAAAATTGCCCCGAGACCCAAACTACACCCCCGGGTACACTTTTCTGACTATCTCGACCCTACCGGACGCGTTGGCGCACTCGAAACGACCATACAGACAACTTATAAAATATTCACTTTTTATTTAACCAAATTAGTCCCGACGTGACACGAGCACGTTCCGACTTAAATTTCCGAAATCGTCATTTAATTCACTCATGACAACATTATAAAAATAAATCTCATATATTACTATACTCATCCAGTAATATGCAACAAATAACAAATTTCCAATAATTACTAACTTTCGTCACGCTAGTAAATATTCAAAGCAACATTCCGGATTAAAATTAAATTAATTTATCTCAATTAAATTTAATAAATCCCATAATTTAAAAACTATAAAAATACGGGGTATTACATACTTCCCCCCTAATAACTGAATTTCGTCCCGAAATTCAGAAAATAAGGCCTATCCGATAGCACAATTCTGGATATCCTTTTTCCCGTACACAAACTAACTACACATTACGGCGCTCAATTTCTATAGCCCTTTCTTCACAGCAACATTGTTTCACATTCCCATTAAAGATACTTCACCTTGTGGTCCCAACCGACAACATTCGCATAAGTCACGCTTATACGTTATACATTTCATTATCTCACTAACATTAAGAGGCCGCACCCTACTATAGACAAATACTCGGATCATTCATATACAAAACTCCCATTCTGAGAAAATATTACGAACATTTGATCACTCTAGCTTGCCTAATACAGTCGTGGAATTCTACCTCATTTATTGGAAGTTCTCTTGACCGATCCAAAAATTTTGTTTAAGTACCTTGTACGCGACAAACAGGTACGAGTGTTCCTACCGAGCATGCTTGAAATCATAGTACCAAGATTTCAAAATCTCCTTCACATGGCTCTCCTAATGTTTAATCAAAATGCGCTTATTCCCTGGCTAAGGGTGATACATCCTACTCAAAATGAAATCTTAACTCCGCTAGTTCCTGAAATCCCAGTTGAAGGTGGGATTCACCAATCTCATCCTGATTCAGAAATTTGTACTGCGCCGGACCATGCACTGGCGCGATCCTTTCTGTTGAAGGAAGTCTGGGGCATACTAGTTAATATTGTAAGCCAGCCCAAAGGAATATCAATCATTTACTTCTCGGCGACTTAATTCACAAGTTCGGGATAAACCCTTGATTATGTTTTGAGGATGGTAACCCATCCAAGGACTGTACCAACTTTTCCGACCTCTTCCAATTTCAGGAATTGTCGATAAACACAAAATTCTTTGGTTGATTCTCCGCTTTCAACCAAACCTTACTTACGGGCGGTGCATGTAGATACTACTCACTACGTCTCGCTAAACATCGATTCTCCCCGTGAAATATCTTACATTAAGTGACACGTAATACTCCCCTTCCTCCTTGGATTATGCCGAAAGTTCCGACTCGGTCTCTTCTATCCACGATGTGCACTTCTGGATCTCTTATACCATACTAACATCCTTACTCTTTGTATGCGCAAGTCGCTCTCATGCTTGACTAATAATAACTCCGCTTCGGGTGTTCTTCATAATAATTAAATTCTACTCTATTCAAGGAATATTAATTCTTGAACGGCTTCCACAGCCTTCCAATCAAGTTAGGGCGTGCTATTCAATTGCACACTTATGTATGGATTATCGCCCCTCATGTGACGTTTAATCCACTCTATCACTTCCACTTCGTCATACTATTCCCACAAACATATATTTCACACGTCTATTTCCACGTCTCTCCGATTCGGACCATTTTAACTGTAGTTAACCAAGATGTCCACATTTTTGCAACACTTCAACCGCCCTGGGAGAGCGAACGGCGTGCTACTCATCTGTAGAACTAACTAAATTCAACGGAATAGAAGAAATAGGGCATCCAAATTCCATGACAATAAAAGAGGAATAATAATCTCCACCTTCCTCAGATAAGTACAACAATTTTCCCAAATAGGTACAAATACCAAAATAAATCACTAACGCTCTATTCATCAGAATAATTACAGGTCATCTCTTTTGTATGATATAAAGTTCTTTCCAGGTAATCCATGCTAAAAATCATTCCAACTCTTTATTAACCTTGTGTTCTGTACGCGGTTATGATATTCGGGTACTTCAATCACCCTAGAAATCAGAATTCTTAAATTCTCCTTATCATAGTTCCACCCCTCAACCTGTGGGGATAACTTTCAATGTTTTCCTACCATAAGATCCGGCTCCAAAATCCTTAAAACAAAATTCAACTTCCAACTTACATACATAATTACTTGATCCCATTTCGACCAGGGTACCAAACTCGTGGAAAAGTGACCAAACGTCTCCCTATTTCCAACCTTACGCTAAGTTCATGCGTGGGAAATCTCGCAAAGAGAAATCCAAACAAGGAACCCCCCCCCCATTCACTACTACCTAGCATTATCGGTTATCGAAATCCGTTAGGTCCTATGTCCATAGAATATACCCCTTTATTCCGTCCCTTGACAGAAAAGTTACAAGTTCTCCGTAATTATGCTAAACAAAGAACGTTTCACCAATTTCACTATCGTCCCGTATTGGTTAATGGTAATTGGATTTAAAAACTTTGAATACATACACTCGAAATTCTCGAAATTCCTTTCCCTAATAATAGGGTATAAAGATTAACTCCCACATCTCTAAAGGTTAAATATAGAAATGCACTCTTCCTATCACTAAGTCCGGAGTGCTAAACATAATACTGAGTTAAATCTTTTCGCTCAATGGTAAATCCCGATACATACGGAATTATACCAACAAAGTCTATACATACATTGGCATCGAATATCTCGAGCCCCCTATCTCCTCCGAAGTCTCTAGGATAGATAATATAAGTGCGAGTCCAACTCTCTTACTTATAAGCCTCGCTAAAACAAACATGAAACATGTTGCACCAATGCAACTACTCCAATAGCCTCGCAATAAATGCCCACTATCATACTACCCATTTCTATAACATTTTAACAAGGATAATATCATACTCGTGTATCGTATCACTACAACGAGTAACCTTAATAAAGTTTAAAACACTGTAATATGCTCATTCATCCCCCGCGGATAGCACCAAAGAAAAATCCCGTTATACTAAGAGAAATATTCACATAGTGGTAACATTTATAATTATATGCATTAAACTCATCTCACATGCCAATCTAGCAATAAACAAAATATGGTGACTCGCTCATGTCACATAAACACGCCGCATCCTAAGGATACAACTTATACTTCCATCCTAGCAATCGTTTTGACTGCACAAATGGTTTTCGGACGTAACGCGTCTGCCCAAACCAAAACAAAATTACTTTACTCGTTGCCTTTTTACTAGGCACCGTATTCTTGCCCTGATACTTACTTCGGAACATATTATAGTGAGCGATCTCATTCCGCACAAAATACCTCAACACATAATTCACCTATCACCTGTCCTACTAACCCGGTTAGGATTGTCCTTTCCTCTGACATTAGTAGACTCGATTTCTGTTAACCATCCCGGTTGTTCCATAGCCTTCTTAGGCCATAAAGATCATGCTATTATCTATACTAGTACTTACTGAATTTACCATCGATTGGTAAGAATTTAACTGCATGAAGCATTTTAATGGTTTTCCTGATGTGTATCCACATCCTTCTGTGGTGCTATACCACCACCGTTGCATTCAGTCTCATTCTCGACTAAATTCTTCGATTCTTTTAACTTCCTCCACAAAGAGGCGTTATCATTTATTCTGACACAATATGACAATGTCAACCTCTGGATCGTTTGTCCACCAGAATTTCCTCCTCGAGTTCTATCAACTATTTTTACGAGTTGGTCTTCCACTTGGAGTCGTTTCCCCCACTTGTACCTACATCTTCCGATACAAAATTGGCTAACGGTTAAGATTCAAATTCACGAATGGACCCCTGATATGCCCTCCCTCGAAGAGTTCAGGACCACATTTGCTTCTCATCCTGAACGGTTAAGGAAGGAACATACGGTCAACATTGTACCTCAGGTCCTCCTATAGGCATAGCATTCCACTTCTAAAATTGGTAGTTGTCTCCAACCATTATAATTTCGTCCCGAAAGCCAAGAAAATTTTTCTCTAAATTTTCACTTTCGGTTTGCCACACTCCGTTCTACATTTAAGCCTTTGGATACTTTACCACCTTTGGTAAAGACACATACAATTTTCGTGTTTCTAAAACTTCCCGTTGATAGTCTCTACATGTTTTTGTAAAACGTTGGGTAAGTTTACCCCCGCACCTCATTTGACTATAACAGCATTTGAAAATTATTGCTGCATCTTAGTCGCCTTTCAAGTCTTGGCTTCTCGTGCCATAATGGAGGTGACCTCGACTACGGTCGTCATCCTCGAATATATTTCCTAATCTCAACTGAGCCCTGCCTCCTGATGTATGCTTAACAGTCTTCTTCTGACATCCATCATCGCTCGGTACACGCACACATCCGAACGAAATTAGAATTCACTAATGCATACACATTATAGCAGGAGAACGGAATCTCGCCAAAGGAATCGACAATCCTAAACATAGGGCTCTATAACAAACAAAGTAACGCTGAAAGCATAATAAGCCGTACAGATCCTAAGGACACTAGAACCTGATGCTCTGATACCACCTGTGACACCCCGCCTAATTAAATATCGGGCGATCACTCCTTTATTAAATTAAATCAAGGTAAACAGTTGGTTCATTCTCAGCAACACTGTCGATAGAAATACATTTTCCAATTTAACACCCTAAATAATTAAGCTAAGTGTCAAAACCATTTTCATACATGCTTTCCAAATTTTAATTTATGAAAAAGATTTGTTTATTTAAAAACAACATTTCTACAACTTAGAATCACATCACCGTAAACCAAATAATATAATACATTCGTCAATCGAATGTCAACATAAGAAAACTAAAGTCACCAATACAAACTGAATAAAACCCATAGTAACAATAATGAAAACAACTGATATACAAATGTCCCAATAACAACGGGATAATGGAGAGAGCTACACATGCTCAACTGGTGAAAGTACTAAGAGTGGATCCGAATGAATGAAGTCGTCTAATCTAGAGACCTGCAACTCCCACCTAAGCTGCAGCGCGTTCCTTCCAACAGATCCTAATCAAGACGCCCCTGTGGCTGGACACCTGTAATACATACATATATATACAAGAGAGAGAGAGAGAGAGAGAGAGAGAGAGAGAGAGAGAGAGAGAGGAAACGGGTCAGAGCCCGAAAGTGTGTTTGATTTTAAAATACGTTTAGCAAGTATTTAAATTGATACAGGCCAATGCAACAACATATTAGTGCGTCACTCTCTGAGAAATACTCACCTCTCTTCTAATGTGCACACCTATCGTACTAACCTTCCCAACGGTTTATCTTATCATTTTATTATACTAACTTTCCCAATAATTTAGCGTATCTACTTACTCGTAAGATTTCAAAACCAAACTATATTCTTGTTTACAAAGAATACTTCCAATTAGAAGCACAACTCTCGTTTTAGCTTTTTAATTAATATATATAAAGTTCCTAGGTGACATATTGTTTTTTTTAACAAACAAGTATTTACTATAAGAGTCATCAACCATGTCCTACTTATCAAATCACAGTAGGCAGTTTCAAATTTCAAAATCTCATATATATATTAACTACGTATAATATATATAAATTAACAGCACCCCTCATAAAACTATGGTGCGTGCATACTCTACTATCCAGAACCCCATATCACTCATATTAAGGGGAATACAATCGGAATCACTCTCGAATTGTATTAACATGAATACACAAACAATATTGAGGCGAAGCATAGATTCCAAGTCTCTAAGAGGATGGCACATACCTGCGTCTCTTAGGACCGTCTGAACTATCACATCGATAGCCTGTACCAAGGATATCTACCTCCTAGGGTACAAGTCAATATCCCCCATAAAGGTCCCATCGAGATAAGACTTGCCCCAACGCGGTAACCTCAGGGATAGTAAGTAGCGTGGGCATGAATTTTCACAAGTATATAATATATGTACACACAATCATATAAATATACCACTTTATCATATTAATAAAGGTTCTTCTCGTCACCCATTATTATACTATTTATCCTTAATTTCACATTTATAGAATTACGTATAAGGTTTCATTCCTAACCTTAACTCGAAGGGTTTTCTCACTTATTACCTAACACTCGTGGGCTATATCCTCACAAATCTGAATTTCAGTAAGTGTCTTTATTAGGTTCCAACGTAACTCTCTTACGCACCTCACCCTTTAAATTCATAAATCTACCAACCTAAAGTAATTATTCCATAAATACCATTCTCGTTGAAGATTAAAGGTTCCAACATTTATTCATATACCCTACTGGTCCTCAATGTCTCCCAAATCAATTTATCAAGAATGCCCAAGAATTATAACACGACAATTAGAATTTAATGCATTTAAAGAGGGAATTAGGAGTCTGCTAGGGGGGGTCGATCGATCGAAGCTTGGGGCTCGATCGATCAAGCAGGTCTAGGCAAAATTCTACAAAATGCAGTTACGGGTTTCATCACCAAAATTACACCAAATCGATATTTCCAAGTTCCAATCGTCCCAGAATTCTACTACTAACATCATAACAATATACTAGATGATTCTAACGTAAGGCATGTTCATATACATAATTTAAACATGGATTTTCCACCTAAAATTGTCTCCAATTATCAAGAACCCTAGAATTTTCTTAAACAGTTTTCTAATCAATCTTTCTCCAGATGTTCTTTCTTATGATCATCAAAATTTCGTGATTTAATTTCCTCTACATGGCAAGGATTTCAGAATTTCATATAAATCATTTCTACATGCATTTTCCTAACACAAATTGGGTGTTCTTCCATTTTTATCATCTCTAATCAATCCTAAACCAATATGAAGATTGCATTAACGAAAATACGCAAGTTAAACACTTGCCTGGTATTTTTGGTATTCTGATTCATGACTGATTTTGGTATGGCTGCATTCCTCTTCTCGCGATCTACGCGGTGGTGGTGGCGGTGGTGCAAACCGGTGGTTTCTTGGACTTGAATTGCCTTGGAGATCTCTCCTCTCTTCTCCAATGGCCGTCACTTGATTTCTGGATATTCTAACCCTAAAAGCTAACCTAAATGGCTAATATAGGTTGCTGAATTTCGTGGGTTTAATTACCCAATTATGTAAAATGACTAAAATGCCCTCCCGGGGTACTAATTAAGCCTAAAAATGCCCCGAGACCCAAACTACACCCCCGGGTACACTTTTCTGACTATCTCGACCCTACCGGACGCGTTGGCGCACTCAAAACGACCATACAGACAACTTATAAAATATTCACTTTTCATTTAACCAAATTAGTCCCGACGTGACACGAGCACGTTCCGACTTAAATTTCCGAAATCGTCATTTAATTCACTCATGACAACATTATAAAAATAAATCTCATATATTACTATACTCATCCAGTAATATGCAACAAATAACAAATTTCCAATAATTACTAACTTTCGTCACTCTAGTAAATATTCAAAGCAACATTCGGGATTAAAATTAAATTAATTTATCTCAATTAAATTTAATAAATCCCATAATTTAAAAACTATAAAAATACGGAGTATTACATAACCTATATAATGTTGCTAATCCATTTTTATTTTAATTAACGTTTCACATGCTTAGTATGTGATTCCAATTTCAAATCAAACTACATGAGGGACCATGGGGAATACCCTGGAGTCGAAGCCTAAAGAGATACTAACGTAAAATAAAAGAGAGTACTTACATGTATAACGCTCTCAAAATATGAAACTGCACCTAAACTGCTATAACACAATGAGGGAGTGAGCCGAATGCTCAATGGGAAATGTATAAGATGTAGTATAGAATTGAACGGAAAAAAGAAGACTCTAACAAGTTATGCCTATGTGTACATGCAACTACTTTGTATATACATATGTACATATACGTATATTTAATGCATGAAACTGATTTGCTTTCGAAACCTTATTTATCCAGATTAATTCACCTTAATCTTGTAAAAGACATCCCTTTTCCCACTTTGATGTTTACCCCTTTATTTAAAACACCTGGTTAAATATTCAAAATGATTGCACTTAGTTTGACCAAAGTCATTTCTTTACCAAACTTACCTTTATGATTTGAACCGTTCCACATTAGTATTTTCATTAAAAAAATCACCCTTTCAAGACACGCGAACATCGTGTTAGAAAATACCTATCTATCCATTGAAAAACCTTTCACAACACACCCTTGTGTTAATTATGGATTAAACCTGTTAGCTTTCTTGACCACCCATTACTCACTTACTTTACCCTACCTTATGGATATTCATCAATTTCACTTTTACTTGTCCATTTTATCCTTTATCGGAACATTTATTAATTCATTCAAGTTAGGTTTTCTTAACACAATTCCAACACAACCCATTTCTTGACATGTTTCTTATTTCTTTATCTTTTTCTCGGAATCTTCCAATAACCGCATACTTTAATGGGTTGTACACCGCCGACTATGCGCACCATATGCTCCGGCTAGTGGTTTTGGGTCTTTCACCTCGGGTTTCGAGCCCTCCTTAATTATCCCGGTGTGATTCGAGTTCCACTACATGTGTTTTAACATTATATGATGTCCACATTAATTCACCTTTTTACCCTTTACCGACCGAATCCAAAACCCAGGCTTTATCGCCCCCAAGATCGTGTTACTCTTGAAAAATCATTTCATTCCTTTAAGTACTTTTCTTTCACATGTAACGTTGATTTCACGCCAAAATCATTTACGTTTAAGGACTTATGCTAGGCCCATTCATATTAGTGTAACACCATTCATTAATATTTTTTATTTCATAAAATTGTTCCACTTTAAGTAAATTTACCAATTGACCCTTTAATTTCCAAACTTACAATTTAATCCGTTACTAAATGTCATTTTTAAAAAATGGTCATTAAGTTCCCAACTTAACCCTTAAACGACTTTTAACCATTTTTAATACTTATTCAACACACCGTAATTAACCCACTGTTCGTATTTGTGGCTTTACACCGCTTTAATACATAAAAATTCACCTTTTTCCCATTTTCTCCGTTTGACCCACACACACTTTATTAAATGGGAATTTTCACTTTAATGCATATTTTACCAATATTTACACAATTACTCTTCTTAACTTTGACCTTAAAACTACAAATTTGATCGAAGGATCTTTAATTTCACATATTCGATCTTTCCACCCACATAATAAGTTTTTCAACAGAACTAAAGACTTTTGGTGTGAAACCCGCTTTTTACACATTCATTCATTTTCGTGTTGAAAATCCATATGAAAATTCATAAAAATGGCTTAACAAGGACTAGCAAATTATTCTTATGAAAATCACATTTTTAATGGTACATACATCATTTGCAAACAATTTAGTTCATACAATGTTAAGTTTAATATTCTGAAATTTCTTCATCTTTTAGACCCATTTGAAATCCTTCCTTTCAACCCCATCTCCACATAAAATCAAGTGATAGTATCTAGTTAGATCATGAGTAGGAACCTACACATATTAAACCTAGTATATGTAAATAAAATGTTAAAAATTAAAATAACTTATTCCTAACCAAGGATAGTTTTTCCACCTTTACGATCTTCAAATGGTGGATGAAATGTGGTAGAGGAAGAGAAACCCCCACCTCTAAAATTGGCCTCAAGGGGTTATCGAAAGCTTACTCTAAGATTGCTTTAACGGTTCTCCAAATAAGATATACCTCATCTTCATATAAAACCCACCTTCAATCATTAAGAACTTCCTTTAAGTACCCTTCAAAACCTCAAGAACACCTATTTCTACACCTTACCAACGCAATCTAGGATTTCAGTGTGTATTTAGGAGCTTCAATGTAGTTTTTAGTAGAGAAATAAGGGCTTAAGAGTGTAGAAAAAGGGTGGATATCATTTGGGGTAGAAGGTTTTCCCCTATAAGAGCCCCAAGCTAGTGAGAGAAAGTCTTAGAAATCTGATGGGTTAAGTGGAAATGGCCCCCTACGATTTCCCTCTCTCTTCTAACCAAACTATTAGCCTCTTAGGCATAAATGGGAAGATTCTCATCTCAAAATATTACTATATTAGGTCTTAAGTTGTCCATAAATCGACAACTCACTAAATCCTAAGGTTGGTGTAGTGACAACACAAAACATTTTTGTAGATTCGAGTTCCTGAAGCGATCGATCAATCGATAGATTTTCATCGATCGATTGACACTTTTGTCAAAAGTGTCCTATATATAATTTTTGAGCCCTATTCTTCAAGATCCATATTTTAGTACCCCAACTATTGAGTTAGATTATTTTTACCCCTTCCGGTGAATCCTCTAAAATCGCGCACCAGCTAGATTTCCCAGTTCACATATTTACATACGTAACTTAATAACTACCATGTTCCTCTACTCCACATGTTACCAACCCAATCGTACTAACCTAATATGGTCCTCACGCATCCCCAAGTGCACCCATGCAAGATAGACGAGGTAAGACATGACATGAAATATGTCATTTTATGTGTAGTTCCAACTTGTTCATTCATGCATTTAACTATCTAAATTTTTTTGAAGTAAAATAACCAATTTATTATTGAAACTTATAATTCTTGGAGCGGGGGTACTATATTGTCTTAGGGGATTTCAGTATAATTTGGATTTGGATTTTATGTTTGTACCGAAATAGCCAAAAGGGGATATTTATAATAGTATATTATCTGTCATTTATCAAATAGCTTAGGCTTATATAGATTTTGGAACTCAAATCAGATGGGTCTCATATAAACCCGTGTAATTTGTTTTGTGAGTTGCTTTTTTTTTTTGTTGAGAATAGACAAACCATTTGGGCTCCAAGTCCCAAGTTATTGGGTTTGGCTTTTGTTTAATATTAATAAGGGTACTGAGATATTTAATGTACTTGAGGTACCTCCTTTATGGGTACAATATAGTGGCAGTGAACCACGTGAAATATTTTCAAAATTAGGCACTATATTGACCATATAGTCATTCGAACAGTCACACTTCATATTGAAAACTAGGCCAAAATAAAGCATATCGCCTATTTTATTAACTTTGGAGGTTATGATGTTTAATTTGTGCGTGTTTTATTTACACATCCCGAAAATACTCTTCAAGGTTTAAAACTATATGTAGTATCGAAAAAATTTTAGTTGATCGAGTAGAAAAACATTTATTTTTGAAAAAACCATATATGCCTATGCATTCCGTAACTATTTTATGTTGTCTCGAGAAGACCATTTAAAGATTTGGTATGACCATGTACTCGAACAACAATGTCAAAGTGACATCCTTCGAACAAACATATCAAAAATGATATTTTTAGAGTGACCTTGGCAAAATAATATTTTTTTCTAAAAAACTTGGCAATTTTGTCAATCATGGTACCTCGAGCAGCCTCAATCATGGTACCTCAAGCAACCTCAGTCATGGTACCTGGTCGCCCGGAGTAACCTTTCGCGCTACTTTGTATTCGATTTATGCTGAAATATGATTTATTCACATTGTGAAAATTAAAGTCTGATATTTATTAATCACCTTAAGGTGACTCAATATGCGTACTGACTAAATTATCTGCATACGATTTAAATGGATCCCAAAAATTTTGAGTTTTAAAAAAAATAGTGGAGGCATGTGATAAATAGCTCACCACAGAATATATCTTCACTCTATCAACTGCATAATGTGTCATATCAAACTGGCACCATGAAAATGCACAGAACAATATGTTTTATGATTCCTCGAGGCATGATTCTGAGTTTTTTTTATTCTATTGACATAAAATATAATAAAAGGGGTCAAGATATACCCCACAAGATTATATAAGACAATATAACATACCTTACAAGTTACTAATGACTTTTTGTGCCAGAATTCGAGATTATTTCTTATCCTTGCAGATATTGAACGCGCGTGATCAAATCGATCTTGAGCAATTACATCAGGCCTTACAGATGTCAAGGCCAAATTCTCAAGAGATTTTTTTAAAAATTGGGGGCAACTACCTCGAGAATTGTATTTAAATGCTTTCAACACTTAGATGATGTTGTAACCAATAGTTTTTTTTACTTTACTTTATCTTGAGATAAAAGACAAAGCAAAGTAAAGCAAGGGAAAAGTACTATATGATGTACCACGAGTAGTTAGACATAAACACAGGTGAAAAGCATGCTCAGATTCAGTCCCAAAATGGCCATCGTTGATAAAGCATCCCCAAAAGAAATATCAGAATTTTCAGCATATCCATCGGATGGCTCATATATACCACTGGCTACATGACATTATTTCCAGCAAAGCGACAAGGGGGAAAGAAAAATTTCCCACAAAACCTGGAGCATGGATACAAAGTTCGCATACAAACCTTACCAGTATTGTGGTAAGTCGCCCACCGAGGTGCATTATAGTTTTCACAAACCTTACCAGTATTGTGGTAAGTCACCCACAAAGGTGCATTATAATTCACCCAAACCTTACCAATATTGTGGTAAGTCGCCCACAGAGGTGCATAATAATTTTCACAAACCTTACCAGTATTGTCGCAAGTTACCCACAGAGGTGATTTGTAATTCGCACAAACCTTATCAATATTGTGGTAAGTCACCCACATAGGTGCATTATAGTTTTCACAAACCTTACTAGTATTGTGGTAAGTCGCCCAAAGTGGTGCATTATAGTTCTCACAAAACTTACTGTAATACCCCGTATTTTTATAGCTTTTAAATTTAGGGATTAATTAAATTTAATTGAGATAATTAAATTAATTTTAATCCAGAATGTTGTTTTAAATATTTACTAGCGTGACGAGAGTTAGTAATTATTGGAAATTTTTTAATTGTTGAATGTTACTGGATGAGTATAGTAATATATGAGATTTATTGTTATAATATTGTCACGTGTGAATACAATGACAATTATGGAAATTTAAGTCGGGACGCACCTGCGTCATGTCGGGACTAAATTTTGATTAATAAAAGTGAATATTTTATAGGTTATTCATATAGTCATTTTGAGTGCGCCAACGCGTCCGGAAGAGTCTAGATAGTCATAAAAGTATACCCGGGGGTTTAGTTTGGATCTCGGGGCGTTTTTAGGCCTAATTAGTACCCCGGGAGGGCATTTAGGTCATTTTACATTTTTGGGTAATTAAACCCACGAAATTTCAAGGGTTATATCAGATGTCTAAGGTTGTCTTATAGGGTTAGAACAACCAAAGACAAGTGACGGCCATAGAAGAGGGAAGGAGAGAGCTTCCAAAGCAATCCAAGGCCCGAAATCCATCCGTTTGCACCGCCTCCACCACCAACGTGTAGATTGCGAGACGGGGAACGTAACCACACCAATTTCGGCACCAAACCAGACTTCTGAAAACCCTAGGCAAGTGTTTATCTTGCTTATTTTGTTGATGCATCTTTCATATTGGTTTAGGTATGATTAGGATGAATTGTATGGAAGAAAAACCCAATTTGAGATAGGAAATTGCATGTAGTGATGACTTAAATGATATTCTGGAAACCTTTGGTGATGTAGAGAATTAAATAACGAAATTTTGATGTTGTATAAGAAGGAAATTCTGGGAAAACAGATTAGAACCATGATTAAGAGATTTCTAGGGTTCTTGAGTTTTAAATAAATTTTGGCTTGTTAATCCATGTTTAGTGACGGAAATTGACATGCTTTACGTAGGGAATTCTTAATATGATGATATGATATTATTAGTATGAATTCTGGGTCATTTGGGTATGAAAAATATGGAATTTGTAGAGGTTAGAAGATGAAACCCGTAACTGCAAAACTGCAGATTTTGCATACCTGCTTGATCGATCGATTGAGCCCAGAGCTTCGATCGATCGAAGGTTCGATCGATCGAGCCCCAGACCTCGATCGATCGACTCCTCCTGGCAGACTTAAGTTCCCCTTTTAAAATTGTTGGATTGATTTGAAATGAAGAAAACTCCTTAGACATCCTTAATAAAATGTTTTGGGAGATGTGGAAGACCAGTAGGACATATGAATAATGTTGGGGCCTTTAGTGTGAGACGAGAATTGTATTTTTGGGATAATTACATAAGGAACGATGAAATCTTGTATTAAAGGGAAAGATTACGTGAACATGATTACGACGGAAAATAGATGAAGTCCTACTAAATTTATACTTGGGAAAATAGATTCAATGAGTGTTACGTAGTAAGTTGGAAAAACCCTTTGAATTAAAGTTAGAGACGAACCATTATACTTGATAAATAATAATGGGAAAAATAAGGATAAATGTTGTGAATGTGGGTTATGGGATAAACCTAATTTGATATATTAAAAGTGGTATATTTATATGATTGTGTATGCATATATTATATACTTGTGAAAATCATGCCCGCACTACTTGCTATCCCTGAGGTTACCGCGCTGGGACGATCTTATCTCGTGTGCCTTATGGGGGATATTGACTCGTACCCTAGAAGATAGAAATCCTAGGTACAGGCTATCGAATCGGTAGTCATGGTCCTAAGAGACGTGAGGGTATGTACTGACCTCTTGGACTTGGAAACTATGCTTCGCCTCAATATTGTTTGTGTATGTATTTATACAGTTCGAGAGTGATTCCGAACTTGTATTCCCTTTAGTCCGATTGATACGGGGATTGGATAGCAGAGTATGCTCGCACCATAGTTTTTATATGGGGTGCTGTTATGATATATATATTATACGAGTAGTTAATATATATATGAAATTCTGAAATCTGGAACTGCCTACTGTGATTTGATGTGTAGGACATGGTTGATGACTCAAATTATAAATACTTGTTTTGAGAAAGTATAAAATGGCACTGGAAAACTTTATTGATTAATAAAGTTAAAAGGAGAACTTTGGTTACAAATTGAAATCTTACGTTTTAAATACTTGTGTTGTTCAGTTGTAAATCCTGCGAATAACCTAAGATAAGTTAAATCATTGGGGAACGATAGTGTGGTATATGACGAGATAGACCATTGGGAAGGTTAGTGCGGTAGGAGTGCACATTAGAAGAGAGGTGAGAATTTCTCAAGAGAGTGTCGCACTAATATGTTGTTGCATTGGCCTGTAATCAATTTAAATACTTGCTAAACGAATTTTTAAATCATATACACTATCGAAATCTGACCCGTTTCTTTTTCTTTCTTTCTTGTATATATATGTATGTATTACAGGTGCCCAGCCACAGGGGCGTCTTGCATAGGATCCTTTGGATGGAACGCGTTGTAGCTTTTGTGGGAGTTGCAGGCCATTGTTTAGACGACCTCATTGTTGACCCTACTTCTAGTTCAGCTTTATCTAGTGGGGGCATGTGTCGCCCTTTTTCCATTATTTAGTTAATATTGTCAGAGATTGTAATTCTTTTAATTTAAGTATCTTTATTTCGGAATTGTTACTGTCAGGATGTTTTCCTTAGTATTTTAATGTTGGGATGTATTATTGTTGGGTAAACTCTTAAATGTTAATTTTATTCTTCTACTTATTGTGTGACTCTTTAGATGTTAATGGTTTAAGGTTTTATAACCGGATTTAATAAAATGAGAATAAGGTTTTAAATGGTTTTGACACTTAGCTTAATTATTTAGGGTGTTTAAATTGGAAAAGTATTTTAACGACAGTGATGCTAAGAATGAACCAACTGTTCACCTTGATTTTAATTTAATAAAGGAGTGATCGCCCGTTATTTAATTAGGCGGGGTGTCACAGGTGGTATCAGAGCATCAGGTTCTAGTGTCCTTAGGATCTGTACGGCTTATTATGCTTTCAGCGTTGCTTTGTTTGATATAGAGCCCTATGTTTAGGATTGTCGATTTCTTTGACGAGATTTCGTTCTCCTGCTATATTTGTGTACATTAGTGAATTATAATTTCGTTCGGATATGTGCGTGTGCTGAGCGATGACGGATGTCAGAAGAGGACCGTTAAGTGGACATCATGAGGTAGGGCTCAGTTGAGATTATAAAATATAACCGAGGATGATGACCGTAGTTGCGGTCACCTCCATTATGGTACGAGAAGCCAAGACTAGAAAGGTGACTAAGGCGCAACAGTGATTTCCAAATGCTGTTATAGTCAAATGAGGTGCGAGGGTAAACTTACCCAACGTATTACAAAAAACGTGTAGAGACTGTCAGTGAGAAATTCTAGAAATGCAGAAATTATGTGTCTTTACCAAAGGAGGTAAAGTATCCAAACGCTTAGATCTAGGACGGAGTGTGGCAACCTGAAAGTGAAAATTTAGAGAAAATTTTCTTGGCTTTTGGGACGAAGTTATAATGGTTGGAGTCAACCACCCATTTTAGAAGTAGAATGCTATGCCTATAGGAGAAACTTAGGTACAGTGTTGACCGTATGATCCTTCCTTAACTGTTCAGGATGAGAAGCAAACGTGGTTCTGAACTCATCGTAGGAGGGCATGACAGAAGTCCAATTGTGGATATGAATCCTAATCGTTAGCAAATTTTGTATCAGAAGATGTAGATACAAGTGGGGGAAAACAACTCCGAGTGGAAGATCGACACGTAGTAATAGTTGATAACACTTAAAGAGGTAATTCTGGTGGACGACCAATTCAGCGGTTGACATTGTCATATTTTGTCAAAATAGATGATAACGCTTCTTTGTGGGGGAAGTTAAAGGAATCGAAGAATTTAGTCGAGAATAAGACTGAATGCAACAGTGGTGGTATAGCACCACAAAGGGATGTGGATACACATCAGGGGACCCATTTAAATGATTCGGATAATTAAATTCTTACCAAGTGATGGTAAATTCAGTAAGTACTATTATAGATAGTAACAGGATCTTTATGGCCTAACAAGCTAAGGGAACAACCGGGATGGTTAACAGGAATCGAGTTTACTAAAGTCCGAGAGAAGGACAATCCTAACCTAGTTAATAGGACAGGTGGTAAGTGGATTATGTATTGAGGCATTTTGTGCGGAGTGAGATCGCTCGCGATAATATGTTCCAAAGTGAGTAAAAGGACAAGAATACGATGCCTAGTAAAAGACAACAATTAAAGTAATTTTGTTTGGTTTGATTAGACATGTTACGTCCAGAAACCACTTGCCCAGTCAAGACGATTGGCAAGGTGGAAGTATAAGTTGTATCCTCAGAGGATGAGGCGTGTTTATGTGACACGAGAGAGTCACTATATTTTGTTCCTTGCTAGATTAGCATGTGTGACGAGCTTAATGCATATCATTATAAACGTTATTAAAATGTGAATATTTTTCCCTAGTGTAGCGGGATTTTTCTTTAGTGCTATCCGCGGAGGATGAATGAGTATATTAACAGTGTTTTGTACTTTATTGAGGCTACTCGTTGTAGTGATACGATATACGAGTATGATATTATCTTTGTTAAAACGTTATAGAAATGGTTAGTACGATAGTGGGCATTTATTGCAAGGCTATCGGAGTGGTTGCATTAGCGCAATATGTTTTACGTTTTGTTTTGGCGAGGCTTTACCTGTAAGAAGGTTGGACTCGCACTTATATTACATATCCTAGAGACTTCGGAGGAGATAGTGGGCTCGAGATATTCGATGCCAATGTATGTATAGACTTTGCCAATATGATTCCATATGTATCGGGATTTACCGTTAGGCGAAAAGATTTGACTCAGTATTATGTTTAGCACTCCGGACTTAGTGATAGGAAGAGTGCATTGTTATATTTATCCTTTAGAGATGTGGGAGTTAATATTTATACCCCTATTATTAGGGAAAGGAATTTTGAGAATTACGATTGTATGTATTCGAGGTTTATGGAATGCTATTACCATCAACCTATACTGAACAATAGTGCAATTAGTGAAACGTTCTTTGTTAAGCATAATTACGGGAGAAATTGTAACTTTTCTGTCAAGGGACGGAATAAAGGGGTATATACTATGGACGGAGGACCTAACGGATTTCGATAACCGACAATGCTAGGTAGTAGTGTATCGGGTGGGTTCCTTGTTTGGATTTCTCTTTGCGAGACATCCCACGCATGAAACTTAGCGTAATGTTGGAAATAGGGAGACGTTTGGTCACTATTCCATGAGTTCGGTACCCTGGTCGAAATGGGATCAAGTAATTATGTATGTAAGTTGGAAGTTGAATTTTGTCTTAAAGCTATTGGAAGCCGGATCTTGTGGTAAGAAAGCATTTAAAGTTACCCCACGAGTTGAGGGGTGGAACGATGATAAGGAGAATTTAAGAATTTTGATTTCTAGGGTGATTGAGAGTACCCAAATGTTGTAACCGCGTTCAAAACACGAGGTGAATAAAGAGTTAGAATGATTTTTAGCATGAATTATCTAGAAAGAACTTTATTATACAAAAGAGATGACTTGAAATTATTTTGATGAATAGAGCATTACTGATTTATTTTAGTTGTTGTACCTATTTGGGAAAATTGTTATACTTATCTGAAGAAGGTTGAGAATTATTATTCAACTTTTATTGTCATGGAATTTGAATGCCCTATTCCTTCTATTTCGTTGAATTTAGTTCGTTCTACGGATGACTAGCACGCCGTTCGCTCTTCTAGGGAGGTCGGGGTGTTGCAAGAATGTGGACATCTCGGTTAATTGCAGTTAAAATCGTCCGAGTCGAAGGGACGTGGTCATGGACGTGTGTCATATATGTTTGTGGGACTAGTTAAACTAAGTGGAAGTGATAGGGTGGATTAAACATCGCATGAGGGGCGATAATCCATACATAGGTGTGCAATTAGAATAGCACACCCAAATTTGAATTGGAAGACTGTGGGAAGCCATTTAAGAAGAGTATTCCTTGAATGGAGCAGAATTAAATGATTATGAAGAACACTCGGAGCGAAATTGTTAGTAATCAAATGTGAGAGCGACTAACACATATAAAGGGTGATGATGTTAGTACGGTATAAGAGATCCAGATGTGCGCTTCATGGAGAGAAGAGCACATGTGGAACTTTCGACATACTACAAGGAAGGAAGGGGAATATTACGTGTCACGTAATGTGAGTCAAGGGAAAAATCAATGTTTAGTGGGACGTAGTGAGTAGTCTCTACATGCACCGCCCATTGGTAAGGTTGGGTTGAAAGGGGAGAATCAACCAAAGAATTTTGTGTTTAGCTACAATTCCTGAATTTGGAAGAGGTCGGTAAAGTCGGTAAAGTCGGTACAGTTCTTGGATGGGTTTCCATCCTCAAAACAAGATCAAAGGTTCATCCCGAACATGTGAATAAAGTCGCCGAGAAGGAGGTGATTGATACTCCTTTAAGCTGACTTACAATATTAACTAGTATGCCCCAGACTTCCTTTGAAAGGAAGGATCGCGCCAGTGCATGATCCGGCGCAGTATAAATTTCTAAATCAGGATGAGATTGGTGAATCCCACCTTTGATATGGGATTTCAGACACCAACGGAGATAAGGTTTCGTTTCGACTAGGATATATCACCCGTAGCCAGGGAATGGGCGCACGGTGATTAAAGATTAGTGGAGCCACGTGAAGGAGATTTTGGAATATTGGTACGATGATTTCAGGAATGCTCGGTAGAAGCACTCGTACCCGTTTGTCGCATGCAAGGTGCTTACTAAGGTTTTGTTATGGAAGAACCTCGACTATTCTCCTCTCGTATGTTCAGAGGAGAGTAGATAATCAGAGTTTTTGGATCGGTCGAGAGAACATTCGAAAACTGTGGTAGAATTCCACGACTGTTTTAGGCGAGCAAGAGTGATCAAATGTTCGTATAATTTTCTCAGAATGGTAGTTTCGTATATGAATAAATCCGAGTATTTGTCATGTAGTGAGGTGCGGCTTCCTAATGATAGTGAGATAAGGAAATTATAACGTATAGGCGTGACCTATGCGAATGTTGTCGGTTGGGAACACAATGTGAAGTGTCTCCAATGAGAATGTAAAACAATGTTGCTGTGAAGAAAGGGCTATAGTGATTGAGCGCCGTAATGTGTAGTTAGTTTGTGTACGGAAAAGGATATCCAAAATTGTGCTACCTGATAGGCCTTATTTTTCGAATTTCGGGACGAAATTCCGTTATTAGGGGGAAGTATGTAATACCCCGTATTTTTATAGCTTTTAAATTTAGGGATTAATTAAATTTAATTGAGATAATTAAATTAATTTTAATCCGGAATGTTGTTTTAAATATTTACTAGCGTGATGAGAGTTAGTAATTATTGGAAATTTGTTAATTGTTGAATGTTACTGGATGATTATAGTAATATATGAGATTTATTGTTATAATATTGTCACGTGTGAATAAAATGACAATTACGGAAATTTAAGTCGGGACGCGCCTGTGTCGTGTCGGGACTAAATGTTGATTAATAAAAGTGAATATTTTATAAATTATTCGTATGGTCATTTTCAGTGCGCCGACGCGTCTGGAAGGGCCGAGATAGTCAGAAAAGTGTATCCGGGGGTTTAGTTTGGGTCTCGAGGTGTTTTTAGGCCTAATTAGTACCCCGGAAGGGCATTTAGGTCATTTTACATTTTTGGGTAATTAAACCCACGAAATTTCAAGGGTTATATCAGATGTATAAGGTTGTCTTCTAGGGTTAGAACAACCAAAGACAAGTGACGGCCATAGGAGAGGGGATGAGAGAGCTTCCAAAGCAATCCAAGGCCCAAAATCCATCCGTTTGCACCGCCTCCACCACCAACGCGTAGATCGCGAGATGGGGAACGCAACCACATCAATTTCGGCACCAAACCAGACTTCTGAAAACCCCAGGCAAGTGTTTATCTTGCTTATTTCGTTGATGCATCTTTCATATTGGTTTAGGAATGATTAGGATGAATTGTATGGAAGAAAAACCCAATTTGAGATAGGAAATTGCATGTAGTGATGACTTAAATGATATTTTGGAAACCTTTGGTGATGTAGAGAATTAAACCACAAAATTTTGATGTTGTATAAGAAGGAAATTCTGGGAAAACAGATTAGAACCATGATTAAGAGGTTTCTAGGGTTCTTGAGTTTTAAATAAATTTTGGCTTGTTAATCCATGTTTAGTGACGGGAAATTGACATGCTTTACGTAGGGAATTCTTAATATGATGACATGATATTAGTAGTATGAATTCTGGGTCGTTTGGGTATGAAAAATATGGAATTTGTAGAGGTTAGAAGATGAAACCCGTAGATTTCGCATACCTTCTTGATCGATCGATCGAGCCCCAGACCTCGATCGATCGACTCCTCCTGGCAGACTTAAGTTCCCCTTTTAAAATTATTGGATTGATTCGAAATGAAGAAAACTCCATAGACATCCTTAATAAATGTTTTGGGAGATGTGGAAGACCAGTATGACATATGAATAATGTTGGGGCTTTAGTGTGAGACGAGAATTGTATTTTTGGGATAATTACATAAGGAACGATTAAATCTTGTATTAAAGGGAAAGATTACGTGAACATGATTACGACAGAAAATAGATGAAGTCCTACTGAATTTATACTTGGGAAAATAGATTCCATGAGTGTTACGTAGTAAGTTGGAAAAACCCTTTGAATTAAAGTTAGAGACGAACCATTATACTTGATAAATAATAATGGGGAAAATAAGGATAAATGTTGTGAATGTGGGTTATGGGATAAACCTAAATTGATATATTAAAAGTGGTATATTTATATGATTTTGTATGCATATATTATATACTTGTGAAACTCATGCCCGTGCTACTTGCTATCCCTGAGGTTACCGCGCTGGGACGATCTTATCTCGTGTGCCTTATGGGGGATATTGACTCGTACCCTAGAAGATAGAAATCCTAGGTACAGGCTATCGAATCGGTAGTCACGGTCCTAAGAGACGTGAGGGTATGTACTGACCTCTTGGACTTGGAAACTATGCTTCGCCTCAATATTGTTTGTGTATGTATTTATACAGTTCGAGAGTGATTCCGAACTTGTATTCCCTTTAGTGCTATTGATACGGGGATTGGATAGCAGAGTATGCCCGCACCATAGTTTTTACGTGGGGTGTTGTTATGATATATATATTATACGAGTAGTTAATATATATATGAAATTCTGAAATCTGGAACTGCCTACTGTGATTTGATATGTAGGACATGGTTGATGACTGAAATTATAAATACTTGTTTTGAGAAAGTATAAAATGACACTGGAAAACTTTATTGATTAATAAAGTTAAAAGGAGAACTTTGGTTACAAATTGAAATCTTACGTTTTAAATACTTGTGTTGTTCAGTTGTAAATCATGAGAATAACCTAAGATAAGTTAAATCATTGGGGAAAGATAGTGTGGTATATGACGAGATAGACCATTGGGAAGGTTAGTGCGGTAGCAGTGCACATTAGAAGAGAGGTGAGAATTTTTCAAGAGAGTGTCGCACTAATATGTTGTTGCATTGTCCTGTAATCAATTTAAATACTTGCTAAATGAATTTATAAATCATATACACTGTCGAGCTCTGACCCGTTTCTTTTTCTTTCTTTCTTGTATATATATGTATGTATTATAGGTGCCCAGCCACAGGGGCGTCTTGCATAGGATCCTTTGGATGGAACGCGCTGTAGCTTTTGTGGGAGTTGCAGGCCATTATTTAGATGACCTCATTGTTGACCCTACTTCTAGTTCAGCTTTATCCAGTGGGGGCATGTTTCGCCCTTTTTCCATTATTTAGTTGATATTGTCAGAGATTGTAATTCTTTTAATTTCAGTGCTTTATTTCGGAATTGTTACTGTCAGGATGTTTTCCTTAGTATTTTAATGTTGGGATGTATTATTGTTGGGTAAACTCTTAAATGTTCATTTTATTCTTCTACTTATTGTGTGACTCTTTAGATGTTAATGTTTTAAGGTTTTATAACCGGATTTAATAAAATGAGAATAAGGTTTTAAATGGTTTTGACACTTAGCTTAATTATTTAAGGTGTTTAAATTGGAAAAGTAATTTAACGACAGTGATGCTAAGAATGAACCAACTGTTCACCTTGATTTTAATTTAATAAAGGAGTGATCGCCCGATATTTAATTAGGCGGGGTGTCACACTTATCTACATTTCGGTAAGTAGCCCACATAGGTTCATTATAATCGTCACAAATCTTGCCAATATTGTGGTTAGTCACTGAAAGTGGTGCATTACAGTTCTCGTAAAGTCCTATACTATTAGGAACTAAAGTCTTACATTACTAGGCTCGCCTGACCCTCGGTTATGGGATATTTTAAAGTCCTATATTACTAGGACAACCTGACCCTCAGATATGGAAGATTGAAGTCCTACATTACTAGGCCCGTCTGACCCTAGGATATGGGAGCTTTAAGTCCTACATTAATAGGCCCGCCCGACAGTCGAATATGGGAGATTTAAGTCCTACATTACTAGGCCCGATCGAAACTCGGATATGGGAGATTTAAGTCCTATAATACTAGGCCCGCCTGACCCTTGGATATGGGATATTTAAGTCCTACATTACTAGGCCCGCTTGACCCTCGAATATGGGACATTTAAGTCCTACATTACTAGGCCCGCCTAACCCTTGGTTATAGGAGATTTTAAGTCCTATATTACTAAGTCTGCCTGACCCTGGGTTAGGGGAGATTTTAAGTCCTACATTACTAGGTCGCCCGCCTGACCCTCGGTTGTTGGTGATTTTACATCCTATATTACTAGGCCCAACTGAACATCGATTATGGAAGATTTTAAAGTCCTATATTAATAGGCACCCAAGTCCTATATTACTAGGCACCAAAGTCCTATATTTACTAGGCACCAAAGTACTATACTACTAGGCATGCATGACCCTCTTAAGGGAGACTTAAAGCCCTACATTACTAGGCATAAGCCTGATTTATGGGAGACTCAAATCCTAAATTACTAGGCACGCTTAAAGATCCTGATTTTTAGGCACGCTTAAAAGTCCTAAAAGGACCTTTATGGTTGCTTGACTAAATAAAATTGGGCACACTTACATAATATGTTGGTTTAAACTTGAAGCACTTATGGTTGCTCGACTAAGTACTCTCGAGAGGTTTTGATCTTATGATTGCAAAAGACCCACTATTTTTAGATAACCACCAATTGGTTACTCGGGCCAGTACATCTGATAAGTTTGTTGTTCAAAATCTTTAAAACCATAATGAAATTATGGAGACATGCTCATTCGAGAGAAAAGGGGGCAACCCCCAAAATACTCCTCCAAAATGAAACGCAAAGGCATTAAAGATAGGCCTCAAAACTATACGCAAATGATATGTGCATATGCATGCATGATAACGGACCGAACATGGTTATATGATGATTTTCTAGTTGAAACATGCTAAATGATTCTTTCGTACACAGTTGATATGTCTTAGTCGAAGCATCAACACACCAACTATGAGTACGAGGGGGCAAATGTAAAGTGGGGTTAAGTAAATTAACCACCAACGCTCTAATAAATTAACCCTGCAGATTTGAGCAAATATTGACTTATGATTTATCAAGTTTTACTACAATCCAGACCTTACACGAACTGAGATATTATTACGCGCAATTTAATATATTACGTATACTCTGCGTTCAATAAATTACACTAGACAATACTATAATAATAATTTAATTTGTTCATTTAAATATACCACCACATATATTGTGACAAGTGGCACCATAAATATTTGACACTTGGTTCCAAAGATTACATGACACGTGTCAGGCCCACTTGAGGCATTTTTGATATAAAAAAGGGTTTCCCCTCATTTAATGGATGATGGTCTTGGGGGCAAAGTAAGGAGAGGAAACCTAACTCTTCTCCCCCACAAACCTCTTGAGTTCCGTCACGGGTTTGATATTAACGAGTAGATTTTCATAGTTTCAATACGGTGTATGGGCGTTTGGAGGCGATTAGTCGGATTTGGCACCCCCCGCGCACCAAGAACACCCAAACCCGAGTTTTTCGGTGTATCGTACGGACCCACAAAGTATGAAGATTTTGATTCTGCAAACGAGACAGACACGTAGGCGCAATAACGTTGCTCAAGTCTAAAACACGCTCAAGGCGATGCTTTCCCAAATCTGCACTCACATATTACTCATGTTACACTTCAACTCGAGTCATCGCGGAGGGCCATATATCCAACATCTCCAACTTTCAAGAATCTCCACATTATGAATTTATAATACTATTTAGAGTTTAAATTTTTTCATTAATTTTATTTTAGGATATTTTAATTTTATTAAATTTGAAATAGGATTTTTTATTTTATAAATAGAGGCATTTTTCTTTATTTTTCTTTTCAAAACTTTCTTGCCTCATTCAAACGAGAAGTAATTCTCATTCGAACGTGTTACCCTTGTCATTAGAAGTCTCATTTGAAGTTTACATCAAATGTGTATCGAACGAGTGCATACTTAGGTTGCTTGAATGTCATTTCAAGCTGGTTCAAACGAGATAGCTTATTTATTCGAACGAGAACCTATTTTGTTAGAATGAACTGCTATTCTCGTTTGAATGAGCCTCATTTTTGTTTGAATGATTCTTTGCCTGAAATTTGTTTTCGCCTTATAAATACCTCTTTCATGTTCAAATTTTTTAAGACTTTTGCTAGAACTATTTCTGCACATATTTTGCAAAACTGTTCAATCTTTTAAATTTAGAAAACCTTTTTGATTCACAAAATTCATTCCCGAGATATATTTATGTGAATATGTTTAAACCTTATAGTTATATCCTAGAATACATAACTTGTGTGGAGAGAGTTTCATCACAACAAACCATTATGATTCTTGAGGGGTTCATTGCTGAAGACAAAGGATGATCAGTGGACACCTAGCATGGAAGGACGCCTATGTACTTCTCCTCATCGAGTAGTATTATTTAGAGATTTGTGAAGGCACTACGCATTACACTTGTGGTCATTATAGATCAGTCTGTAAGTCGATAGTCTCGTAAACTCTCTAAAGTGTTGAAAATGAAAGGTTATACCCAAAATGTTTTTTTTTTCTCAATTTGCCTTTATTGAATGCATGTTTTACTTTATTTGTTTTATCACCTAGATGCATATCTTAGGATAAAAAGATAAAATTTGAATTTGTGTCAATTAGACATTTAGTTATATAAATATTCCATTAAGATTGAGATAGTTCACTCTAAAAAATGTTGTCAGAGATACCCACAAGGCCGATTCATACGGTTTGATTTTCACCAAGAAGTAAACTAATTGTTGGGGATGTTGTCATAACAAGTCTATGTTAAAAGACAACGAACATTGTTACTGTGGGGAAAATGAGTCATTTCTTAATTCGGTACATGAAACAAGAATGGTGGTGGCTCGAAAAGTAACTCAAGATGATTCACGGTTATTGATGCAAAAAACTAGACTGACCTAATTAATTGATCATAGATACAAATGAGTAAAAATATACAAAGAATTTTTAAAGTGGATCGGCTAAAATAGAAGCCTACGTCCACTGTTGTCTATTGCATTGGGCTTGTTCAATTGCCTCTTGTCTCATTGTTCATCTCCCTTCGATGTAGGGTTTACAGTGTATTTATATCCCTTTAAGGGTGTACAAGAGTTGGAATACTAAAGGATAGAATGTCTTTATACCATAGGCATTTACATTTGTACGATGTTAATAATGTATATAACTATTGGCGATTTTCTATCATTGTTGGTCGGTCTTCTTGGTGTTGGCCGGGCTTCTTTAACCTAGTGGTCGGCATTCCTTAAGTTGGTCGGTGACTCGCCCTTGCTGACTTGGATTAATGCCCAGATGGATAACACGTGTTCATACATGAATGGTCCACATAGCAGGATAATTTTTTTTTTTATCAACAACGGTATATGTCGAACTTTTAATGATGATCTCATAATCTTCAAGAATTCCAAGGACAACGGTGTTCGGTTGTATGCGGAGTTCATAAATCACATGTCATTGTATGGTTTGTGTGTGATTGGTTAATGTAGCCCTCGATGGTATTTTTAGGGAACAAGGTGCATAAGTGAGGAAGGCCTTCCAAATGATCTTGTTTATAACTGATGGGCGAGGTTTATGTTTCAACATATGATGGTGAGAGGAATCTTGCTAGCAAAAGGGTGAGGTCAAGGTCCTTTTTCGGAGTCGATGAGTATATTTGAGTGGTTGCAGCTACATTTAGGCATTAATCCTTGTGTTCAACTTCAGAAGTTATCCAAGAAGGAAAGTTGAAAATTGCAAGGTGCAATGGGAATATTGCAAGAGGAGAAGCATATTCCGAGGGAAATTTTTATAAATTAATTTTGATCTTTAAAGAGGAATTATACGATATACGGATGTGTAGCTAGTACAATGAAGCTCAATGGTGGTTCTTTTAGTGGCATGGAAAACGGGGAGATTCAGTGTGGGAGGTAATTCCCATCAGATGGAGTCTTGATTATGGTTTGTGATATTTCTTGTCAAGGTTGTGAAGTTTGGCTTGAATTTTACGCGGGTATTGTTCATAAGGGGAACTGCTAATACGTGGGGTATTGTTTATACACAGTTTAGTGTTCATACGCGGGAGTATTATTTATATGTGATTTACTGCTCACTCTTTTTTCTTATTTAAGGAGGGTTTCAGTCACGGTTCAAAACACTCTAACACCGACACCAGCACAAGGTTAGGGAGTCTTCTTCCAAAGGTGAGAGTTTGAGGTGAGAGGTGAGAGGTGAGAGATGAGAGATTTTTCCTCTTACCCATTAGTATTGCTCAAAGGTGAAAGAAGGGTGTGAGTATTTCATGTATGGTGTGTATGCTTAAGATGTAATGTATAGGGAATTTCTTACTGGTTTGATGGGAGCGAGATGCACTGGATTGGGTATATAGAAGACACTTTAAAAACAATTGAGACCAAGAGATTGAGAGAGTTTTTATCTTAGAACTGAAATTTACTTGAGTGGAGAGTTGGCGTACAATGATTATCTGAGACTTGGATAGGAGAATAGGGGGTATGTGTTTATCTGAATATATTCTCTATTTTACTTATTATTTCTTCAAATATAGTGAAATCGAGTCTACCGTTGATGTAGCCAAGTTGGTGAACCACATATATCTTGGTGTTGTCTCTCTTATCTACATCTTTATTGTTTTATCATAATTATCATTTTATCTCGATTATATTTAGCTCTTGATTATAGGGTGCCCCAATAAATTGGGCGTCGGGATACGATAGTTTGCACATGTAAAATTTTTGTCATTGTAGTGGGAGACATGTGGGATACGTATCGCATTTCTATAATATCTCTATTAGTGTTGAGCACGAACACGTAATGTTCTAATTTCATAAATACTTTTTATACTAATTAACAAGTTTTTTGATGTAAGATTTTATAACATTCTTTCCTTTATTGGCTTTTCATCTTCTCTTTAATATTTTTATACTTATTGAGGTTTTTTCAAATAATATTTTATAACATTCTTTCCTTAACGGGCTTTTCATCACCATATTTTTATATTTAAAAAATAGGCATCATCACACTTGAGCCGTGAAATTGTGATAAGAAATACACAATACTCTTTATACTATCCAGGTGTAAGTGCTTTCGCAGAGCACTCCAAATTCACTTGTGAGTTGCCACCAGTTCAGCCCTCCTAAGTTCCAGTCGGTAAAGTTTATCAACACATACCGTCATACTATAGATAAGCCTTTGAATATGATTTCATATGTACAGAGGATTCCAAAATCTCAACACCGATCAATAATGTGTAGGTGACATAAGACGAAGTCCCTTTATATCGCCTCGGTTCAAACTTTTACACTCATTTGGGTGTTTGCTTCTCCTCGTACCCTATAAATAGAGGCAGGGGAAAAGCTGGACCAGCATTCCCATCCTTCTATATCTTTTCCTTTTGAGATTATAACAACTGTTTCCAAAAAATCATGAAATCCAAGGCAATAATTTTCCTGGGTGTTCTCTTTGCTCTTGTTCTTGTTATTTCCTCCACTCTTGCAGTGGAGACATCTCTTGATGAAAAAAAGAGTCAGTATATATGTTTTTCTTTTCATTTTAGCTACTTCTCATCTCTCTTTTATGTCACTGTTAAAAAATTGCTTTTCATAGAGGTTTTTCTTTGTAGTGATGTTTTCATCCAGTGAAAAATTAATACTGACATAAATCTTTTACACAACTATGCTGGCAGTATAATATGTACGGGGACAATTTCTCGTGCATGATTCATGCAAAATATTTTAGTTTATTACGTGTTACGTGAATTACTCCTGGCTTACTACTTGTGCAGATGAGGCGCCAAAAGAGGCCAACCAAGAAATTGATTCGCAAAAGGAAGACAGTAAGTAAACAGTCATAAAATGTTATACATACCCCCCCCCCCCCCCCCCAAAACACACACACACCAACACGCACACATATATAATATTTGCTTAAAATTTGTAGTGGAAGTGGTAGATCCCGAGCAGGCTGGACGCCGTTGCAGATATGGTTGCTGTGGAGGTTGGGGTCGCTATGGATGCAATCGATGTTGCCGCCCTCGTATAGGTGGTGGCAGGGGCGGAGACGTTGGTCAAGGTGGATAAAGTATCCTTAGATCATCTGAGATACAGCTCATCTGTATTTTATTATGCAGTACTCATATGATTTACTTGTGCAGTTGACGGGGCAAATGAGCCCAACCTTGAAATTGATGCGCAAAATGAAGAACGTGAGTATTTATTCATAACCCTTTCTGTTTTGACCATATATATATATATATATATATATATATATATATATATATGATTTTTGTTTAAATTGTGAAGTGGGTGAGGTTGAGCCCGACCAGGGTGGACGCCCACGCCGTTGCAGATATGGCTGCTGTGGAGGTTGGGGACGCTATGGATGCAATCGATGTTGCAGCCCTCGCATAGGTGGTGGCAGGGGTGGAGGCATTAATGAAGGTGAAAAAGCTTGTCATGTGAGCTACAACTCATTATTAGTTTTGTAGTATGCATTACTCATTTGGTTTTACTTGTGTAGCTGCCGAGGCAAAGGAGTCCAACATGGAAATTGATGCCCCAAATGAACAACGTGAGTATATATTCACACCATGTACATTATATATATATATATATATATATGATTTTTATTTATTTATTGTGTAGTGAATGAGGTGGAGCCCGACCAGGGTGGACGCCCACGCCGTTGTAGATATGGTTGTTGTGGAGGCTGGGGCCGCTATGGATGCAATCGATGTTGCAGCCCTCGTAGAGGTGGTGGCAGGGGAGGTGGAGGAGGAAATTGATACCTGAGATGCTGCATGGCAACTGTGAAGTCTATTATAAAGGACAAAATAATATGCAAACAACCATGTATCCATGTACTTACGTGAATAAAATACATGGATTTATGTATAATATAAATTTAAATAAGAAGAAAGTGGGTTCTTTGTTCCCATTTCTCCGTGTAGGCTCTTATGTACTGATATGTACATTCGAAGTTTGGCCACAATGAATAATAGATCTTTGTTTTTTCATGCATTCTCTCTTCATTGATTTGGTCAATATTTTGAAGTTCCTTATCCTTATCTTTAAGCTGTTGTAAAATCATGGTTAGGAATTTTTTCAAGATTCAGATGAGAAAAGCCTTGTAGGAAATAAATCACAATAGTATGAGAAGAATTATATTTTTTCCAACCTTGTGTCGCCTTAGTTTCCCTTTCTTTTTTCGTTGTAATAAAACGGGTGGGCATTCATCTGGTAGAAAATTGATTCAAAACTAAGAATAAAATATAGTCAAAAAAGTTTGAAAAATGAAAAATCAAGACATATTTCCTACGGGAATTGACCCTTAATTTTTTTTATTAGGGATTAACCTCCAATTTTAGATGAGACCCTCATTTGAGAGACATTGACACTTGATTTATTTCTCAGTTACAAAAGTGCTGAAAAATGAGGAATTTGGTGAGTTAATGTCCCAAAGTGAGTGAACAGGACATACTCAAAATTAATGGTCAATTAAAATTTTGCTACTCATACTCACTTAAGTAATTTATTAAACGCTTGACCTTAAAATGATTAAATTCAATTTTAATTCATTATGAAATCATTCAAATCCAATTCAAAAGCAGTTGTTTGAAACTTAACAAAATGAGATATCTACAACTAGATCCAATTAGATCAAAATTCAAGTTAATTTGTGACTATGTGAGGTCTAACCACGTTACTTCAATTTAATTGCAAATGGTTCATTTTGTGGCAAATCATCAAATGTGCATTGATGCCTGTTATCTTAGTGTTAGTTAAAATAATAAACCCTAGTACAATTTATTTATTTTTGTAAGTTTATATGTCATTAAGAAAGCCCCGTCTTAGAGGGATGAAAACCCGTATACAGGAAGTATGCCAAAAAGCACGGAGTCTAGGTAAAACAAATACCAAACACCAATAAAAACAAAATTAGTTTATTATGTGTAACTCCTCCAAAAAGTCCAAAAGGAAAGGAAATGATGGTGTTGGATCTTTTTTATGCCAAATGACTAACAAATTCAGAAACACGTAACGCGATTTGGATGGAGCTAATTCCATGCCTTCAAAACAGCACATATTTATTTATAACCACATCGTCCTAAAGATACAATGTGGAACTATCTGCCACATGTTCCTTTTCCCTTCCACCTGTGGCCATCCCACTTTTCGATCCTCGCGACGGGAGAAACGAAGAAGAGGAGGGGGTGTCTCCCCTTCGTCTCGGGAGGATCTTGGTCCCGCGCATCCCTCCCGAGAGCGCTTCGGCCGGCGTCGGTGACGAGGTGAAAATGTAGAGAGATAGAGTCGCCAGTCTATTTTACTCAAAACAGACAAAAGGAAAAAGGGAGCCATCCCGAAGGATAACATCCAAAGACATACAGATACATACGAAACCCAAATGATTCGAAAAGGGTCCGGAGGCTAAGTTACAAAATGGAAAAGTGTTATGCACCCATTCCACCCTTACGGTCTCTCATGGGTTATTGATATTTTCCTTTATTTCCCCGTGATATGTGTGCATGTGTATATGTAGTGGAGATAGGAATCATCGACTTGTATCATAGAAGAGATAAAGTGAGTCATCCATATGAATGTTTTTAAGAGTGATATTAGAAAAATAGGATTTACATGATTATCCTAGTGTTGATCGTTATAACGAAAAGATAACACATATGAAATAATGCGCCACCAATATATGTATATGTAAATATATAGAATCTAAGAGAGTTAAGTTTATAGAAAAAATAGGAAAAATTAGGAAAAGGACTCGAGTCTCGGGTTTTACCCCAAGACACCTACGTAGCCTATAGAGACATCAAAGTCCACGTAGTTCGTATGCAAAACGAGGGGTGAGATTTATTCCATAAATCTATTCGAGGACTTCACTTGTATGTGTGTGTGTTTAAAAAAGTATTTTAGTAGTGAGAAAAGTGTGAGAAAAGTATGAGAATTCCCGTTTGGAATTTATGAGCAAATCCTTTTTTCTTGCTTTTTTGAATTTTATTTATATGAAAATAAGAGATGTACAATAATACTAGATAAAAAGTATATTAGGATATGTGAGATGAGAGAATAAAAGTACTAAGTAACAAAACAAACTAATGCGAATTTAGGAGAATTTAGGGAGAGAGTGAAGAAAGTTGTACCTTCTTGAAGATCTTGAGCTTGATCTTGGATGTTGGAGAGAAGCCCTTGCACTTGGATGATGATGGAGGGTACTTAATTCACCAATTTTGATGAAAAAGATGATGAAAGGTGAAGGTCGAAAAGGGATTTGGATGTGAAAATCACGCTGACTTCGAGAGGGGTTTTCTGAGCTTGCTAAGAGTGATGGATCTCTGATCTTCCTCCTTCTGAAATGAGGTTAGACCCTCCTTTTTATAGTCCAATGACATTGATGATCGGCATATCCATGGTCCTGCCAATCGGCAGGTGTGTTTAGGCACACTGCCGATAGGCAGAGTTTGGAACCTGTCATTTGGCAGTTTCTTTCAGGTTTCTTCGGAAAATCGTTCGTAGAGCGCAAACCGTTGACCCGAATCGTACACAGGGTGTACCGTTGGAAAAGTACTTCAGAAACCTTCAAAATTCTTTGGACTGATCCCGGGTCCAGGAGTTGACTTTAGGTCAAATGTGGCTCGAAAGCGTTCGTCAATCCTTTGGACGGGAGATCATCGGACGCAAACGAATCGTTCGTCCGTATGGTAAGTCAGAATCGCGCACGGGGCGGACCGCTGGAAAGGTGAGGAGATATACTTCGACATCACAAAGATATTGACTCAATTTGGGGAGTTGACCTTGGTCAATCGAGGTCTGAAAGCGCTCGGTGACCTTTTGGGGTAAAACGAATCGTTCATCTGTACTGTAAGTCAGAATCGCACTCGTGTGGACCGTTGGAAAGGAGTTTTAGCACCCTTCGAAGATTCATTCAGTCTTGGTCGAGATGAAGACTTGACTTTGATCAAACGGAGCTTGGGAGCGTTCGGTGACCTTCTGATCGAGTTTCGAGGGAAAATGGGTCGTTCGTCCGCATGGTAAGTCAGAATCGCGCACGGGACGGATTGTTGGAATGGGGTATCAGTGCCCTTCGAAGATTCATTCAGTCTTGGTTGAGCTGAAGAGTTTAACTTTTGGTCAAATGGAGTCTGGGAGTGCCCGACGGCCTTTAGTTCAGTACCCGGGGTATGACTTAGGTTTGAAATTATGAAGGGAGGTGCTAGGGACCTTAAGAGAAGTTAGGGGGTGTTAGAATGGGGTGTCTATACCACCGCCTAGGAATCTATCAACATGCTAAAGAATAACTTACCATATCCGCCATGACCCATCGTCACCTAACAATGCAAAAGTAAATGATTTGTTGTCTTCGATGCCTCCTTCTCCAACTAGCACCGACAGCCCATTCTATTACCCCTCAGACCCTCTATGGTCATATTACGTGTTTAGTTGCAGTCCATATGAAGAAAGTATCTTTATGAGGCTCCTTTATTTTCCACACATTCCTTTAGGGGTATGACACACTCCCCAACTCCCTCAAAACTTTGTAATAACTCTTGCCTATAAAAAAACATCCTTACTTTTAGCCCACATCACTCTATCCTCCCCTCCCACCGTGATGGGTGCCCTCGCGACCCAGTAAAAAAATTCCTCCACCTCCTTTAACTCCCAATCCCTAAGTCTTCTTCTAAATTTTGGGTTCCAAACCATTCGCTCCCCGTCCACTCTCCTATGGTCTACCACCATACCCTCCCTATCCTTCAAATGTGGAACATGCATTTAAAATGCTTCTCCAATGTACCTTCCCTTCCCCATCTATATTTTTAAAATCCAATTATGTTCTCATTCCCTAGATATAACGCAATGTGTCGATAGAATAACCCAATCCCTTTTCAATATGCTTCCACAACCCTACCCCATATGTATTGCAGTCTACTCTCGAACCTCACCCACAGCGACTGACACCTCCCCCAACCGCCACCATTTTCATCCACAACCTATTTTCCTCTCTAGAAAATCTCCACAACAACTTACCTAAAAATGCTTTATTAAAGTGCTCTAAAATTTTCACTCCCTTCCCCCACCTTGATCGTATTCCATACCTCCTCCCAACTTACGAGACAATGTTTGAATCCTTCTACATTATCTTTCCATAAGAAATCTCTCATCATCGTTTGCAACCTCCTATGCATCGTAGCCAATAATGGAAAAATGAACATGAAATAGGTCGACAATCTCGATAGAGTACTTTTAATCAAAGTCAACCCACCTCCCCTTTGAGAAATAACAATTCTTTCACACCGCCAATATCTTTTCAACCCTCTCAAGTGCTAGATCTGACATATGTTTAGATTTAAATTGTTCCCTAAAGGGAGATCGAGATAGGATGAAGGAAGGGAGCCCACCTTACACTCTTCCACCTCTGCCAAGTAACCCACGTTCTCACCTTCCCGAATCGAGATCATTTCACATTTCCCTAAATTATTGTGCAACCCTGAGACCACCTAGAACCATGACAACAACAACCTCAATGCCCTGGCCTGCTCGTCTACTTCATCACAAACAATGATAGTGTCATCCGCATATAAGATATGTGAAATCCTAATAGAATAAGTGTTCGAATCACCAATCAAGTACTCAGTAATGAACCTCGCATTTGTCATTGTCCCAACGAGTTGACTAAGAACCTCCATCACAAATATGAAAATAAAAGTAGATAAAGGGTTAGCCCTGACATAGCCCCCTGGGAATCGAAAAAAATCCTTCAGGTAACCAATTGATAATCAAGTTTTCATCCAATTACACCACCGATACCCAAAGCTCATCCTCTCCAATAAATATAACATGCTCCCCTAATTGACTTGATTATATGCCTTCTCAATATCCGTCTTACATACAATTTTGAGCTCTTCACTTCTCACTCTAGATTCTACACACTCATTCGCCACCAATACCATGTTTAGAATTTGCCTACCCCCATAAAAGAATTTTATGCTTCTGAAACGAGTGGTTCAGTCACCTTCTTTATCTTGAATTATAACACCTTAAAGAGAAGCTTATACGCACTTCCCACTAAAATAATGGGTCTAAAAATCCTTCACACATTAACCCCTCTTCTTAGGAATCAAAGTTTAAAATGTAGAATCCAACCCCTCAAGAAATCACCTCTCTTAGGAAACTCCATAAAGAATGACATCACATCTTCTCTCATAACGATCTAATAATGCTGAAAGAAAATCATAGTGAAACCATCTGGACTCAGTTCCTCATCCCCACTCGTATACTTCAAAACCTACATTACCTCATCTTCTGTAAAGGTCCCCTCTAGTATCTCCACCTCATTTATGGAAATCCTCCCTAACTCCAACCCATCAATTGTGGATTTTCACTCTTCATCTTTCGTATACAACCTCTCGTAAAACTGCATAATTGCCCCCCTCACCTCATTCTCATTCACAAACGCCTCATCTTCCAGTATAATTTTCCTGATATGGTTAAAGCGACAATGAGAGTTTGCCACTTAATGAAAAAAATTGGTATTCTTACCCCCTCTCTCAACCACAAAGCCCTGAATTTTTGCCTCCAACCAATTTCATCTTGAATCAACCTTTTTCCCACCTCCCCCTTTATCTCCTGCCTTAAGTGATACTCATCCCACGAACGCTCACCTCCACCTTCTTCTCGTCAAGGCCCTTGATTTCCTCCATATATATCGATAGCATATCTCCTGTTCCCAAAAGTCTCTTTATTCCATATTTTGATATCTTCCGTGAGAGGTAAAGCATATTAGTCAAGCTATAACTTGCATTACTCCAAGCCACATAGCCTTTCCACCACTCATTCACTGTGTCCGATAAATCGTCCCTTTTTAACCATATAATTTCAAATCTAAATGGGGGCCTCTCATCTATCCATCATCCGTACTTGATAAGGCGTGGTATGTGGTTTGACGACACTCGAGGTAAGAAGACTAATTCACATTCGGAAACTGCTCCTCCTAATATAGAGAAAATAAGAAACGATCTAACAGAGATAGGGATAAATTTTCCCCATTGCTGGACCAAGTATACATTCATCCCTCTAAAGGTGCATCCACTAGTTCCATTTCATCAATGAAATATGAACAACCATGCCTTTAGCCCTTTTTCGTTCCTTTCTTGTAAACAACCTCAATGCTTAGTGATCCTTCCACTCATTTACTAAATTCCCTTATTCTCTCCTCCACCCATTCCTCCACCTCATTACCAAGCCCCCCTGATTCCCACTATCCCCTCCTTCCCCTCTAGCAAAATTATCCATCCCCACAAATGGTGTTTGTCCCCTCTCTAAATTTCCATCACCTCTCGAGACCTCTAATTCCACCCATAATTTATGGTTCCGACAATCTCGATGGTTACTTTCTTAGTCCCTTCCTATCGTATTTTTGCCTAAATAATCGTAATCCCTTTTCGCCCCTTTTCTCGCCCATCATAGTCTCCAAATAATGGATATGTGGATCCTTATCAATTATCATCCACTCTCTTGATTCTGTAGGGTCATAAATTTAATGAGGTCAGTCCTATAACCCCCCCGACACACCCTCCACAACTTGAGAGCGCATATTTTCTGATTATTTGATAAGTTTCCTCTGCCATAACAATAGCCAACCTTGACTGATGATTCATATTCATAAACTCCACTTCTCTCTCATTTCCCTTACAGTTCAAATGACCCAATGTCACCTTCTGTATATATTTCTCACTTTTTGCCTTCATATTCCTAATTAAAAATCCACTTTTTGAACCTTTCCCAAATTTAATATGGGGCCTAACGTTTTTAAGCTACACATAGCTTTTCCAGACATAGCGACAACGGTACCCACCTTATTTTATGAAGTATCGATTTTGCATGCGTTCGCATAATTGTTTGGGAAACACACATGTCCTTTCTGATAGATAAATATGTCGAAAAAGAACTCCCGGGTATCCCCACGTCAGAAAGCATTAGACCCTTCCTATTATCGGCGGCTACAATCTCCATTCCTCGATGCTTGATTTCAAAATATCTCGGCGACTACAATCTCCATTCAAGTGTTGAAGTATCTCATCCCGAGCACCTCTTAGATCGACCATCCGTGATGAATATCAGGATGTTAAAGGATCTCAACTACATAAATTCTCCCCTGGCTTTAAATGATTCGCCCGCTGGCGAGGAACCTGTGTCAAAAGCAGAGGGGAAAAGACCAGTAGAGTAGGAATTTTGATGTAATAGTTAGTATACATTTCAATATCAATGTAACTTTCACTTCATTATCAATGTAATCTATTCTTTGATTTAATGAAAGACTTTCATTTCTATTTGCTATTGTCTTGTAAAATACTTTACATTTGTGCATGTATGCCTATTAAAAAGATAACAATATTGTGTAGTTTGTCGATCAACTTATTGTCGAATAACTTGAATTTGTGGTAGTCATTTGGCAAAAATAATATTTTGTTTCTCGACCAACTTAGTAAAAATTAAAAAGTTACGAGTATAAAAAATGTTGCTCGATCATTTTAAATTTTACTTGTCGACCAACTACTATTAGTGGGTTTTTATCCCGACCAACCATAGTGTAACACCCCGCTTAAAATAATAACGGGTGGCCATCCCTATACTATATTAAATCAGGAATTCCAGATGGTCCAGTCTCAACATCAACTATTGGTACTATATAATATAGGACTAACTACCCGATATCATATAAGCGAGATGTTAAATAAATTAAAACATGCAACATAACACAACCCATCACTACAAAATTTCTAATAAATAAGAGAGATGCAATAAAGAACTATAAGAAATGAAAGGTATCACTATACATGAATATGCCATAAATAAATAAACCCGAATAAGCAGTCGGGTCACAGAAAATACAATAACTGAAGGGAATAAATATAAACATGTAAGTAAATATCCCTTGGGTACAAACCCGATATACAACATGAATCCTACCTAGAATTTTAAAGAAGTAGGAAGCGGCTACATGAAACATCCCGCAACAGTCCGCACCTGTCACGGCTCCCAAGACTCAGGACAGAAGGTCATCCGGCATCCATGCGGTAGGATACCTGTGGTAGCATATATATATATACAAGGAGGAGAGAAAAGAAAATGGGTCAAAGCCCCGAATGTGTAAAATATTTAGCAAGTGTGTTAACCGTGCATAATAAATACCGGTGTACATTATTTCAATAATAAAGTGAGACCACACTCTCGTGGAACCCCAACTCACCTCTCATCTAAAGGCGCGCCCTATTCGCGTCCTCAAATTTTAGTTAAATTACCCCGTATTGTTATTAGGACAACCTAACTTATCATAGGCCTAGCCTATACCCATGAGAGCTACTATCCCATAATAAACCAAGGATCCACCCTTATCTAAACCCACTAAATTATGATAACAACAATTATGCCATAATAGGCATAATGAATTCCGATTTAAAATTAAAGAATTATAATCATCGTAATTCCTAAAGCATTACCCCTATACATATACATATATATATATATATATATATATAGGCTAAAAACGTAAGAATTAATATACTTAACAACATGCACATGGAATATTGGCAAGACTTCTCTCTAATCCCAAAATTGTACTATGTTTCGTGCGTGGGGAGTCTCGCAAAGCGAAATCCAAACAAGGAACCGCCCCGTTACACTACTCCCGACAAGGTCAAGACCAGAGATCCGAGATGCCACCTATGGAATTACTTCTCTCAAATCTCGACATGGCACTGCGTTTCGTGCGTGAGGTGCCTCGCAAAGCGAAATCCAAACAAGGAACCACCTCGTTACACTACTCCTGGGCAATGTCGATCCTAGAGATCCATAATCCTCAACATACAAGTAAATACTACCATTATTACTAACTATAACTACTAAAAAAAGAAAGAAGAAAAGAAAAAGAAAACAAATAAAATAAAATAAAAGAACCTCCAATAATATCCTTGGGATGATGTAACCGAAATAATACCTTATGTGCGATACATCAACCCCCATCAATCTAGTACACCATAATCATCTAAGATGTACCTTATAAAAGTCCATATCCTTTCGTCTATAGGATATATATATATAAATATATATATATAAATACATACATATATATATATATATATATATATATATATATATATGTATATGTATTTATTTCTAACCGTATATATATATCATCATCAATCCAATAGCCAAGTGTACATACTACATATGATGTACAAGGCCATGCACATAATATACCCGGCTATATATATATCGCCGATAAACTGCATCAATGCTATCATCTTCGCAGTGCCCGGCTCACGTAGCAATACTGGGGCCACCATGGTGGGACTAAACGACACCCATCTCGTGGTAAACTCACGCACACGATGTCCCGGGAAGCGGTCATAGCTCCAAACCGGCAATGAGACGAAACATACCCATCACGTCTCATCCCAAAATAAATATATATATATCATATAATGACACACGGGACGACTATGACCTGGGGAATATCCACACCCTGCTTTTCTAGCCAGGATGCTCACCCTCTACGCGCGCAACTTCCCAATGATAGCATGAGCGGGGTATGCTTAACCAATTAAGTATATATATCATTTACATGCATAATATATATAATCCATATGATCCAATCATATGATCAAATAATACACCATCATATACGGTTTAAATATCCATACCATGTATGTCCACAACATAAAGATATCCATATATCGATATACATATATATATATATATATATATATATATATATATATATATATATATCAACACATATTCACATATCCTTATCTACATATATAAACTAATTCTCGTTCATATGTATAAGATATATATATACCTGGCTATAAGTATACATAGTCCTCAATATGCAAGCCGTCACCACAATTCCTTTAATTTACCTCGATACGTGAATATAATCCCATACTTGAAACATATTCGATCATTTTCCTATGATGAATAGTCTCCCAAACCATATGTATATATCTATACCTATATATATTCAACATTAGGGCTATCACCCAAGAGTTTGCGTAGGAATCCTTCACTACACATTTCATCTATATCTGAGAGTACATTAAAGAATCTAGTAATCATTTTGACTATCGGTATACGTATAACTAATAGTCTATCAGCCTCAAGCTCATTCTTTCCATCATCAAATAATCTCATTTCCCTCGATTTCGACTATGGTTCGATCAATTTTGTGAATACCCTAGTCTGAGATCTATCTAAGAGTTCCTAGCCTCACATCACATCTACACCTACTTTTCATCTACAATTAGGATTCTCAATCCCAAAGGTTTTCCCCAAAATCTCTATACATAACTCCAAATACATACATGGATACATTTCTCCCAAATTACCCTAAGGAGTCCCCAAAATTCTAATGTGTGAGAAAATCCTTATGTGTCTCCAAGAACATATCTCTTCCATCACAAGAGAAGGCCCCAAATCAATAAACCCAACCAAAAAGGGTTTGAATTCACTATGGAGAAAATACCTCAAAATGCCCTGTTTCCGAATCGATTTGGCCCTATTCCGAATCGATTCGGACTAGCGAATCGATTCGGCCTCCAAGGCGAATCGATTCGGGTCCAAAGACCTGGGCTTTTGCAATAGGCCGAATCGATTCGGCTTGGGTCCAAATCGATTCGGTCAATGCAGACCTGCCATTTTCACCAAACCGAATCGATTCGCTTGAGGGGGCGAATCGATTCGGACCTGCAATTTTTGAAGGGTTCATCTGCTTCTTCAAAACCCACGAATTCTAAACCCTAAATTTCTCATTCCAACCCCCAATCCTTCATCAAATCATGATTTTAAGCCCATTAACCAACCCAAAGTTGATCCCAACCATTTCTATGTCATTAAATCTCAATTCAAACATTGATTTCAAGATTAAACCTAAAAATCTAGGTTTTGATGTTAATACCCAAAAATCCATTTCTTTAACCCACCAATTATGAAATGAAATACACAAATAGCTATTTAGCAAGATTAAACACTTGCCTCAGGTTTGTAGAGGTTGAATCGTCCTCGATGTCGCGGTAGGGACGGAAATCTCCAAGCTTTTCTTCCTCTCTCTCTTCCTTTCTTCTTCTTCCTCTTCTTCTTCTCTCTATAGGGCTTTTCTCTCTTTCTCTCAAATGAGTAATGGCTTCATCCATAAGCCTCCAACCTTTTAAAACAAAATCCCAGTTTTAAATGTTAATACACACTTTAAATGACTCGTTGACTCCAATTCAAGTCAAAACAACTTAAAAACATTCCGGAGCCAAAATAAGACCCAATGACAGTCATTTTGACTATCTCGACCCTTCCGGGATCGATGGTACCCTCAAAAATATCATCCGGAATACTTTGAAATATTCTCGATTTTTGGGCCTCAACTCCCAAATTTTGAAATTCTCTAATTTAATTAAATTTAATTTTCCCAAAATTAAATTTCTCAGTCTCAAAAGTCTTGGGGTGTTACAATCTTCCCCCCTTACAAAAATTTCATCCGCGAAATTTAAGATGAGCCTAGGACATCGATATCATCTAGTCCTTACATCAATCCTCAAGATCACTATGCCGATCCTTTCTAGTTCTCACGTCGAACCATATAGCCTTTAAAACAAACTAACTACTCAGGGCGCCCATACACCCCGTACCTGAGTCTCCACTAGTAGAATTTTTATCAGGCTCCATTAGCCTCAAAATTTGTAAGATAACCCTCGGTAACATAAACTATAACAATATACTAAATATATAAAAGTTTGAAAATTTCTACTGGTTGAACTCTCCTCAATTCCTGACGCTAGCCACCTTCGTGCGGGGGAGGTCTCGCAAGCGAAATCCAAACAAGGAACCCTCCCAATACACTACTGTGTAGCTAGGTCGGGGATTGAAATTTGTTGAACCAGGGTTAAGGTTTTATATAAGAAAAATAAGATTTCCATATTTTTGACATTGCCCGAGGGCCTATACAATAATACGATATAAATATTTTCCGCGTCTTTCGACACGCCAAACAAACACCTTAGGTTTAAAACACAAGGCCTCAATTAATACAATACTCTAGTCAATACCTAGTTCTCAAAACTAGCACAACTATGAGCTAAACTATCCGCTCCTCACAAATCTACCAAACTCTGAACCGCTCAGTTATGAAAATTCCTATACATTATATTAACACCTTTATATAAAAATAAATCCTTCCCTCATTGGGATTCTAAAACTTCCCTACTATTTTGTTACGAAAAGGTGTATCATCTCCCAAGACGCCATACCAAGGCCACACTTGCTCACTTCCTTCTCTAGGAAAATTCCATACCCCCTAGCGGTATAGCGGCTAACTACTCATCACACCTCACACGCGACGTTCCCACTATCGCACAAAGCGTAACTTAAACCCAAAGAAAGGTATTCTACCTTACAATTCCATAACCTAATGGTTTTCCCTCACCCAAGAATCTCAACTCAGGGTCCTCAACTCCTTCCAGGAAAATCATTATCCCTAAGCCTATTTCTTCACAAGAGAAACATCTTCCTCAAAATCCTTCCTAGCGAAGGTTGACGGGTTTCTAAATCCAAACCTCCCAAAGACTACAATAACCTCTCCTCAGACTTACTTTATTAAGTCCAAGGTTTTTCATTCGAGTAAATTTTCCATTCTTACTCAACCGCCGACAAATCACCTCGAACCATTGCTAGAAATATCCGCAATAACTCCTCCAGAATCGGGGAAAACAACTACCCCCGATCAAAGCGTACCCAAAATATGCTATGGGTATTGTACTTCTAAACCTATCCTTTCCTAGACGACAAAATCTAGGCGACGTCTGAAATGAAACAAGAGCAATTGTTATCCGAACGCCAATCCAGTGAATATACTTCACAGAAGAAAACAACGCAATGAACACAACAGTCCTATTTGTAGGGCTTTATGTCAAGAACATTAACGGAAGAATGCATAAAGCTCGCACAGATCCTAAGGACTCTAGAACCTGATGCTCTAATACCATCTGTAACACCCCGCTTAAAATAATAACGGGTGGCCAACCCTATACTATATTAAATCAGGAATTCCAGATGGTCCAGTCTCAACATCAACTATTGGTACTATATAATATAGGACTAACTACCCGATATCATATAAGCGAGATGTTAAAAAAATTAAAACATGCAACATAACACAACCCATCACTACAAAATTTCTAATAAATAAGAGAGATGCAAGAAAGAACTATAAGAAATGAAAGGTATCACTATACATGAATATGCCATAAATAAATAAACCCGAATAAGCTGTCGGGTCACAGCAAATACAATAACTGAAGGGAATAAATATAAACATGTAAGTAAATATCCCTTGGGTACAAACCCGATATACAACATGAATCCTACCTAGAATTTTAAAGAAGTAGGAAGCGGCTAAATGAAACATCCCGCAACAGTCCGCACCTGTCACGGCTCCCAAGACTCAGGACAGAAGGTCATCCGGCATCCATGCGGTAGGATACCGGTGGTAGCATATATATATATACAAGGAGGAGAGAAAAGAAAACGGGTCAAAGCCCCAAATGTGTAAAATATTTAGCAAGTGTGTTAACCGTGCATAATAAATACCCGTGTACATTATTTCATAAATAAAGTGAGACCGCACTCTCGTGGAACCCCAACTCACCTCTCATCTAAAGGCGCGCCCTATTCGCGTCCTCAAATTTTAGTTAAATTACCCCGTATTGTTATTAGGACAACCTAACTTATCATAGGCCTAGCCTATACCCATGAGAGCTACTATCCCATCATAAACCAAGGATCCACCCTTATCTAAACCCACTAGATTATGATAACAACAATTATGCCATAATAGGCATAATGAATTTCGATTTAAAATTAAAGAATTATAATCATCGTAATTCCTAAAGCATTACCCCTATACATATACACATATATATATATATATACCTATATAGGCTAAAAACGTAAGAATTAATATACTTAACAATATGCACATGGAATATTGGCAAGACTTCTCTCTAATCCCAAAATTGTACTACGTTTCGTGCGTGGGGAGTCTCGCAAAGCGAAATCCAAACAAGGAACCGCCCCGTTACACTACTCCCGACAAGGTCAAGACCAGAGATCCGAGATGCCACCTATGGAATTACTTCTCTCAAATCTCGACATGGCACTGCGTTTCGTGCGTGAGGTGTCTCGCAAAGCGAAATCCAAACAAGGAACCACCTCGTTACACTACTCCTGGGCAATGTCGATCCTAGAGATCCATAATCCTCAACATACAAGTAAATACTACCATTATTACTAACTATAACTACTAAAGAAAGAAATAAGAAAAGAAAAAGAAAACAAATAAAATAAAATAAAAGAACGTCCAATAATATCCTTGGGATGATGTAACCGAAATAATACCTTATGTGCGATACATCAACCCCCATCAATCTAGTACACCATAATCATCTAAGATGTACTTCATAAAAGTCCATATCCTTTCGTCTATAGGATATATATATAAATATATATATATATATATATATATATATATATATATATATATAGGTATTTATTTCTAACCGTATATATATATCATCATCAATCCAATAGCCAAGTGTACATACTACATATGATGTACAAGGCCATGCACATAATATACCCGGCTATATATATATCGTCGATAAACTGCATCAATGCTATCATCTTCCCAGTTCCCGGCTCACGTAGCAATACTGGGGCCACCATGGTGGGACTAAACGACACCCATCTCGTGGTAAAATCACGCACACGACGTCCCGGGAAGCGGTCATAGCTCCAAACCGGCAATGAGACGAAACATACCCATCACGTCTCATCCCAAAATAAATAAATATATATCATATAATGACACACGGGACGACTATAACCTGGGGAATATCCACACCCTGCTTTTCTAGCCAGGATGCTCAACATCTACGCGCGCAACTTCCCAATGATAGCATGAGCGGGGTATGCTTAACCAATTAAGTATATATATCATTTACATGCATAATATATAATCCATATGATCCAATCATATGATCAAATAATAAACCATCATATACGGTTTAAATATCCATACCATGTATGTCCACAACATAAAGATATCCATATATCTATATACATATAGATATATATATATATCAACACATATTCACATATCCTTATCTACATATATAAACTAATTCTCGTTCATATGTATAAGATATATATATATACCTGGCTATAAGTATACATAGTCCTCAATATGCAAGCCGTCACCACAATTCCTTTAATTTACCTCGATACGTGAATATAATCCCATACTTGAAACATATTCGATCATTTTCCTATGATGAATAGTCTCCCAAACCATATGTATATATCTATACCTATATATATTCAACATTAGGGCTATCACCCAAGAGTTTGCGTAGGAATCCTTCACTACACATTTCATCTATATCTGAGAGTACATTAAAGAATCTAGTAATCATTTTGACTATCGGTATACGTATAACTAATAGTCTATCAGCCTCAAGCTCATTCTTTCCCTCATCAAATAATCTCATTTCCCTCGATTTCGACTATGGTTCGATCACTTTTGTGAATACCCTAGTCTGAGATCTATCTAAGAGTTCCTAGCCTCACATCACATCTACACCTACTTTTCATCTACAATTAGGATTCTCAATCCCAAAGGTTTTCCCCAAAATCTCTATACATAACTCCAAATACATACATGGATACATTTCTCCCAAATTACCCTAAGGAGTCCCCAAAATTCTAATGTGTGAGAAACTCCTTATGTGTCTCCAAGAACATATCTCTTCCATCACAAGAGAAGACCCCAAATCAATAAACCCAAACAAAAAGGGTTTGAATTCACTATGGAGAAAATACCTCAAAATGCCCTGTTTCCGAATCGATTCGGGTCCAAAGACCTGGGCTTCTGCAATAGGCTGAATCGATTCGGCTTGGGTCCGAATCGATTCGGTCAATGCAGACCTGCCATTTTCACCAAACCGAATCGATTCGCTTGAGGGGGCGAATCGATTCGGACCTGCAATTTTTGAAGGGTTCATCTGCTTCTTCAAAACCCACGAATTTTAAACCCTAAATTTCTCATTCCAACCCCCAATCCTTTATCAAATCCTGATTTTAAGCCCATTAACCAACCCAAAGTTGATCCCAACCATTTCTACGTCATTAAATCTCAATTCAAACATTGATTTCAAGATTAAACCTAAAAATCTAGGTTTTGATGTTAATACCCAAAAATCCATTTCTTTAACCTACCAATTATGAAATGAAATACACAAATAGCTATTTAGCAAGATTAAACACTTGCCTCAGGTTTGTAGAGGTTGAATCGTCCTCGATGTCGCGGTAGGGCCGGAAATCTCCAAGCTTTTCTTCCTCTCTCTCTTCCTTTCTTCTTCTTCCTCTTCTTCTTCTCTCTCTAGGGCTTTTCTCTCTTTCTCTCAAATGAGAAATGGCTTCATCCGTAAGCCTCCAACCTTTTAAAACAAAATCCCAGTTTTAAATGTTAATACACACTTTAAATGACTCGTTGACTCCAATTCAAGTCAAAACAACTTAAAAACATTCCGGAGCCAAAATAAGACCCAATGACAGTCATTTTGACTATCTCGACCCTTCCGGGATCGATGGTACCCTAAAAAATATCATTCAGAATACTTTGAAATATTCTCGATTTTTGGGCCTCAACTCCCAAATTTTGAAATTCTCCAATTTAATTAAATTTAATTTTCCCAAAATTAAATTTCTCAGTCTCAAAAGTCTTGGGGTGTTACACATAGTTGGTAGATTTTTCTCTTAAATGTTTCCGACCAACCAAGGTCGTTAAATTTTCCTTGTCGACCAACTACAGTTGGTGGGTTTCTATCCCCGACCAGCCATAGTTAGTCGTTTTGAAATAATTTTACCTCCCGACCAACTCAAGTTGGCATTTTCGAGAATATATTTACTTCCTAACCGACATAAGTTGGCATTTTTAGGAATACTTTTATTTCCCGAGAAACATATAGTTTTATTTCCCTTAGGAATACAAATTTTACTTCCCGGAGGAATACAAGTAGCTTTACTTCCCGGAGGAATATAGGTAGCTTTACTTCCCTGAGGAATATTGGTAGCTTTACTTCCCGGAGGAATATAGGTAGCTTTACTTCCCGGAGGAATATATGTAGCTTTACTTACCGGAGGAATATAGGTAGCTTTACTTCCCGGAGGAATATTGGTAGCTTTACTTCCCGGAGGAATATAGGTAGCTTTACTTCCCGGAGGAATATAGGTTTCTCGACCAACCTTAGTTGGCATTTTTGAGAAAAAATTTGAGTAGCCTGAGCTTTGGCGAGTAGTGTGTAGCACTAGTATTCCCCGAAAAACTTTCAATAAAAAAAAAGAATTCAGCAGAATATCTTCATTTTATTCATCACTGATAATACTTGCGTAGGTGCTCTGCGTTCCATGCGTTCTTAAACTCCTCCCCTTCTAAAGTTGCTATTCGGTAAGTTCCTGGTCGAACAAGGTATGGTCCATGCCAATTTGCCTCCAGCTTATTGTGCTTTTAAATTACTTTCTTCAGCACATAGTCTCCTTCTTTCAGGTCGCACTTATTCACTCTCTTGTTGTAGAATAAAGCTGTTCGCTGCTGGTAAGCAGCATTTCTAGTGGCTGCTTCTTCTCTAACTTCCTCGAGCATGTCTAAATCCAATCTTCTCATTAAGTCGCTGACAGGGGAATTAAAATTCAGTATCCTGTGTGTTGGGAGGCCCAACTCGGCAGGTATAACAACTTCACTTCCAAATGCCAGCATATATGGTGATTCTCCAGTTGCTACTTGGGGAGTAGTTCGGTCAGCCCACAATACTGACTGTAACTCGTTGATCCAATTTGCTTTCGCATCGTCCAGTATTTTCTTCAAGCCATTCAGCAGTGTTCTATTTGTCACTTCAGTTTGTCCATTTCTTTGAGGATGGCCTGGTGCTGAGTGGATCTTCAACACATTTGATTGATGATAATAGGCAGCGAACTCCTCATTATCAAATTGTGTTCCATGGTCTGTGATGAAAGCATGAGGAAGACCATATCGACAAATGATGCTCTTCCAAATAAATTGGTACACCTTCTCGTACGTCATATCAATGAGAGGTTCAGCTTCCATCCACTTAGTAAAATAATCCACTGCGACAACGAGGTATTTGAACCTTCCTCTAGTCGTTGGCAGTGGTCCAACCAAATCTATTCCCCACATGGAAAATGGCCAAGGGGAAGTGATGGGTGTCAACAATGCCTGTGGAGTTCTTCGGATGGAGGAAAAGCGCTGACACTTATCACATTTCTTGGCATAGGCTACACAATCATCCCTCATCGTCGGCCAGTAATATCCCTGCGTCATCATCCTTTGCAAAAGCGTCCAAACTGCTACATAGGCTCCACATGACCTTTCATGGATCTCTTTAATCAATTCTTTCACCTCGGAGGGATGTACACATCTCTGCAAACCTACCATAACTTCCTCGAGCATGTCTAAATCCAATCTTCTCATTAAGTCGCTGACAGGGGAATTAAAATTCAGTATCCTGTGTGTTGGGAGGCCCAACTCGGCAGGTATAACAACTTCACTTCCAAATGCCAGCATATATGGTGATTCTCCAGTTGCTACTTGGGGAGTAGTTCGGTCAGCCCACAATACTGACTGTAACTCGTTGATCCAATTTGCTTTCGCATCGTCCAGTATTTTCTTCAAGCCATTCAGCAGTGTTCTATTTGTCACTTCAGTTTGTCCATTTCTTTGAGGATGGCCTGGTGCTGAGTGGATCTTCAACACATTTGATTGATGATAATAGGCAGCGAACTCCTCATTATCAAATTGTGTTCCATGGTCTGTGATGAAAGCATGAGGAAGACCATATCGACAAATGATGCTCTTCCAAATAAATTGGTACACCTTCTCGTACGTCATATCAATGAGAGGTTCAGCTTCCATCCACTTAGTAAAATAATCCACTGCGACAACGAGGTATTTGAACCTTCCTCTAGTCGTTGGCAGTGGTCCAACCAAATCTATTCCCCACATGGAAAATGGCCAAGGGGAAGTGATGGGTGTCAACAATGCCTGTGGAGTTCTTCGGATGGAGGAAAAGCGCTGACACTTATCACATTTCTTGGCATAGGCTACACAATCATCCCTCATCGTCGGCCAGTAATATCCCTGCGTCATCATCCTTTGCAAAAGCGTCCAAACTGCTACATAGGCTCCACATGACCTTTCATGGATCTCTTTAATCAATTCTTTCACCTCAGAGGGATGTACACATCTCTGCAAACCTACCATAATTCCTCGTCTATATAAAATACCGTTAGTTAATACATACCGAGCAACTTTAAACTTCAATTTCTTGGCTACGAGCTTGTCAATTGGTAATTCTCCCTCCTCAATATATGCCCTGATGAGATCCATCCAAGATGGTCCTAAATCAAGGGTGATAAAGTTCATTTCCAAATCTTAATCTATACTCCAACCAACCAAAACTTCAATTGGGATTGTTCTTCGTAGCTCGGTACGAGTAGGTGATGCTAATCGAGCTAAGGCATCTGCTCTTGCATTCTCCATTCTTGGTATTCTGACCAACTGAGTTGCAGCAAATTCTGATACCAACTACATCACCTTTGCATGGTATTTGATCATTAATTCTCCTTTGGCTGCATATATTCCCAACATTTGATTTACAATTAATTAAGAATCACTGAAGACAATAATTTGCTGCGCCTCCATAATTTTCGCCAAATTAAGACCTGCAATCATAGCCTCATACTCAGTTTCATTATTGGAAGCTTTGAATTGGAAACGTAGGGCGTACTCCATGTCGACCTCATCCGGAGTGCTCAAAACTATCCCTGCCCCACTACCTGTTGTGCAAGATGAGCCATCTACATATAACCTCCATATAAGCAGCTCGTCTTCAAACTTCTAATCTGACAGAGTTCCTCGGTGACATATTTATTTCTTCCTTTCATCTTCCCCTGATATTTCTCGCTCTTCGTCGACCATCTTTTCTTGCCCTTTTACCAACCGGAGTTGGTCTGAGCTCGAATTTGATGATACTGTAACATCCACTTGCCCTTTTACCAATCGGAGTTGGTCTGAGCTTATGTTTATTGATCATGTAACATCCATAGGTTGATCAGCGAGTAACTTTTGCTCCTCGGGGGTATCAGGATAGGTGAACTCTGCTATAAAATCCGCTACAGCTTGCCCTTTAAGTGATGATCTGGGTTCATAGACTATATCGTATTCACCGAGCTCTATTGCCCAATACATCAATCTCCCTGATTTTTTATGGTTTATGAAGGGCTTGTCTTAATGGCATATCAGTATATACGACTATAGTATGAGCCTGGAAGTATGGCCTCATTCTTCTACTCTCCTCAATCAGCGCCAGTGCTAACTTTTCCATCCTTGGATATCTGATCTCTGCTCCTCGGAATGCCTTACTTGTGTAATAGATTGGTTTTTGTACTCCATTTTCCACTCTTATCAATGCCGAGCTAACTGCATTCTCCGATACTGCTAGGTACAAGTACAATTTTTTTCCCATCACTAGCCTGGATAACAGTGGAGGTGCTCCTAAGTATTTTTTCAAGTCTTGAAAAGCATTCTCACATTCATCATTCCACTCAAAAGTCTTTCGGAGTGTCTTGAATAATGGGAGGCATCGATCAGTTGCTCGTGATACAAATCTGTTGAGTGCTGCTACTCGTCCTGTAAGACTTTGCACCTATTTCTTCGTCGTCAGAGATCGCAACCCTAATAGTGCTTTGATCTTTTCAAGATTTGCTTCAATGCCTCGTTGGTTGTATCCGAGAAACATGCCTTCTCATACTCCAAATATGCACTTCGTCGGGTTCAGCTTCATTTGATATTTATCTAGTTGATCAAAAGTCTGACTTAAGTCAACTAGATGATCAACAGCTTTTTTACTCTTCGTCAGCATATCGTCAACATAGACTTCCATATTGCAACTGATTTGTTCAGCAAAGACTTTGTTCATCAGCCTCTAATATGTCGCACCTGCATTTTTCAAACCAAAAGGCATAACATTATAACAATAAGTTCCCCTAGGGGTAATGAAATAAGTACTCTCCCTGTCTTCAGGTTTTATTTTAATTTGATTGTAGCCAGAATAAGCATCCATGAAGCTCAGCATCTCGTGTCCCGAGGTAGCATTGACTAGTTGATCAATTCGGGGCAATGGAAAGTGATCGTTTGGACATGCTTTGTTAAGGTCGGTGAAGTCTACACACATCCTCCATTTGTTGTTCTTCTTCTTTACCATCACCACATTGGCTAACCAGTCTGGATATTTAACATCTTCAATGAAGCAAGCTTTCTGGAGCTTCTCTACTTCCTCCTGTATAGCTTGATTCTTCTCGGGGCTGAACACTCTTCTTCTCTGCTTCATTGGCTTGATTTCCTTATTCACATTGAGTTCGTGACATAAGAAATTTGGATCTATCCCTGACATATCTTCATGACTCCACACAAAAGTTTTCTTTCTGCTTCTAAGGAAAGTTATCAATTCCTGCTTTAGTGAGGCTTCCAATGACGAACCTACTTGATTAGTTCGTTCAGGGTGCTCGTCGTCCAGAATGATGTTTTCAGTAGCTTCCACCACTTGACCCTTCACGAGTTGCGACTCATCTCTAGGATCCAATGTTTCAATTTTTGCCCCTTCTTCCACTTGATAAGTAGTAGTCTTTTTCCTTGATTCCTCCAATTCCTCTTGCTCGGCGGATGAATAATAGCATTCCCGAGCTACTTTCTGATCAACTTTAACAACTCCTACTCCAAAATTTGTTGGAAACTTTAGGCATTAATGCACTGTAGATGGTACAACCTTGAACTTCTTCAATCCTACTTTTCCCATGATGATATTGTATGATGATTGAACATTCTTATCCATCACGAAGAAATGTATTCTTTATGTTCGATAAGCAAGCCACGTGCCAATCAATATATCCAACTTGATCGTCCTAAGTGGAAATACTTTCTCGCCAACAAAACCGAGGAGGGGTCTATGATAAGGCTCCAATTGAGATAGCTTTAGATTTAAACTATCGAAGCACAAGTAAACATGTTGTCTGCCGAGCTACAATTATCTACCAATACTCTTAAAATCATTACCTCCTTCATTCTCATCTTGATCGACAATGGGTCATCGTGAGGATATAGAACACCTGCAAGGTCATTCTTTGAGAACCCAATAACCAACTTCTCTTTGTTCACCTTTCTCGGGCGATCCTCCTCAGCGAGATTTATTCGTTTCATGTACGAGCAAGCTTGAGCCTCATAGAGGTAAGCTTTTCTCTCTGCAGTAAGGTCTCCTCCTCCTGCATCTCCACATGTAATAACATTTCAGTCAAATGACCCAAAGAGTATTAAAAATACCTCACGTTCTGGCTGCCTTGGTATTTTGGGAAGATCGGGATCATCCTCGGGATCAACTTTATGGTTTCTCTTCTTGTTCTCCTCTGCTCGACGAGGAGATCTAGACCTCTCTCTTGTTCGATCATTGTTTCTTCTTTTGTTTCCACGATCAACATACTTTGATAGCTTTCCTCGTCTGATGAGTGTTTCAATCTCATTCTGAAGAGCTATGCAATTTTTGGTCATATGGCCATGATCTTTATGAAACTCGCAATACTTCGCCTTATTCCTCTTGTCAGGGTCTGCCTTCATTTTCTCTGGCCAGTTTAGTTCCTCGTTGTTATTGATTTCCTCTAGAACATGGTTGATATCCTTCTTCAAAGGAGTATAATTATCATATTTCTTCATCACGTCCCATACCGACCTATTTTTTGAATGTTTGTCATTACCATTATTCTTATGCTCTTTCTTCTTAGCTTTATCGCCTTCCACCTTGGTTTCTTTAGCATCCATATTCTTCTTCGCAGCCATAGCCTCCTCGGCATTCATATTCTTGGACGCTTTTCCCATCAGGTCTGACATGGTTCTAGGTGGATCTTTGGCCAAAGTGTAGTACAACTTGTTGGGCAGTAGTCCACTCATCAAAGCAGTAATCGCTGTCTTCTCCTCATAATCAATGACTTCAAGTTTCTCGTTATTAAAATGAGTTATATAATCTCTGGTACTCTCACCAGTTTTTTGTCTAACACTTAACAAATGTGCTACTCGTTTAACTGGCTTTGCCCCAAAATAGAAATTCCCAATGAATAACTCGGCCAGTTGAAGAAAGGTTGAAATCTTACCCCGAGGAAGATTATTATACCATATTTGAGAAGATCCGATAAGAGTTCTCGAGAATTCCCTGCATCTCATTTCATCTGGGACAGCATATATATCGGCTGCAGCTTGGTATTGTTCTATATGAAGGACAAGGTCTGTCTTTCCATCATATTTAGGTGTCACAACAGGTGCTTTGAACTTTGATGGTGTTGGAAAATCTACCATAACCTGGATAAAAGGTGTTCCTCGAACAAAGGTTCGTTGTAGAGGGTTCTTAGCTTTAACCATTTCCCCCAATCTATCCTCCAGCCTTTGAATAGAGCCTTTCCATGCATCATTTCCTTCCTCGGGCCTGTTGGTTCGAGCAGCTGATCGCGTTGAGGTAGCTTCCTGGGATTTATCTTGACGAGCAACTAGTCGCGACTGGGCAGATCCTTCTCTTAAGTCTGATGGTCGTCGAAAACTCCTCGATGGGGCTCTAGGAGGACTTTTGCTCCTCCTAGGACCTAATCGATCGAAAGGAGATACTCTGCTTAATCTTTCTAGCGCACTGGTCCTTTCTGGGGAGAGAGTGATACGTTGTTCAGTATCTGTGGCTCGCACTGACGAAGTTTGTCCAGGTTGATAAGAAAAATCTTCAGACTCCTCATTGCGATATGAATTGGTACGCCTAGTACGCGAAGAAGATGCACGGGTATTTCTTTGAATACTTCATGGTCTTGAATGGGTTGATGCACCGCCATGGAGGGTTTGTATGAGTTGACGCATAGTTTCTTGCATGACGGTCTGGCCCTGAGCCAGATTTGTCATTATTCCAGCCAGATCTGGAATATTTAGCGGAGCAGATTGATTTGGAGGGCTTCCAGTGTTTTGATTGCTTGATTCTGGAATATTAGCCATTTGTGATGAATTATTTTTGATGGAAAAACGATATTACAAGTCGTTTTCCCATAGACGGCGCCAATCTGTTGATGTAAAAAATTAAATCATATCTAATTATTCAATCACAGATAAATAAATAAATGAGACAAAGAATTTTTAAAGTGGTTCAGCCTTATAAGAATGACCTATGTCCACTGTTATGTTATTGCTGATTGTATGGGAATTCTCGATTACAAGTTATCTCAAGAAATTCCGGTCCCCTTACAATGAGGATTGTACAATGTATTTATAGCCCTGGGGCTGTAATGTGAAAGGGTAATACATTAAATGATGTACATATGAAAGGGTGATACATTCAATGCTCCTTAAGCGTATGCGTCTGAATGATAAGAATTTAATGAACAATCAAACTATTGTTTATCCCGCTATCAATGCTTTGTTCGAGGTGCAGCTCGGACCGCCTGAGTTGCTCGGACAGCCTAAGCTTCTCGGTGCTCAAGAGTTCCTAGGAGAGTTATCGTTCCTCGGAACGTATGAGTCCCTCGGGGAAACAGTGTTCCTCGTTGTAGTATAGTTCCTCGGAGTGTGTGAGTTCCTCAGAAGTGTTTGTTGTTGCCACGTAGACTGCCACGTGTCTTCACTTTATTGATCCATGTCAGCAGACTAAGTTTGATATCAACAATATATATAATTTAATCCCGACTTTATCGTGTACAAAGTCCGTAACACTAGCCAATATATTCCCGAGTCTATGGTCCGACTCTAATTTAATTTATTTACCCATTAATTAAGTTAATATCTCCACGAGTCTATGGTCCGACTCTAATTTAATTAATATGCCCATTAATTAACTTAATATCTCCCTGAGTCTATGGTCCGACTCTAATTTAATTAATATGCCCATTAATTAACTTATTATCTTCCCCAGTCTATGGTACGACTCTAATTTAATTAATATACTCATTAATTAATTTAATATCTCCATGGTGTCACACAACCAATGTACCCGAACTTGCTCACCTGACCCAAATTTCCATATCTTAAAAAGTATCAAAATTCCATTATAAAGAGAACGCTCCTAATTAAATAATATTTAACAATTTATTATATCATCCTGTAATAAATTATTCCAGTTAGAAGCTTTAATTAATTAATCCTCTATTAATTAATCTATTATCATGGCATCACTCAACCAAAATATCTGGACACGCCCTTGGTCCATAATACAATATCCCCAAATCTGAGGTTTTCAATTTACTTAATCTGCCCAGATTTTTAAAATGTCGTTTTGGGGCCGTTTTGGAAAAAGCGTATTAGAGAACGAAAGTTAGTAAACCCCATTTTCTTGAGGGTAACGCGAAAAGAATCTCCATTAAGAACTTCTGTGAAGATTTTTACGCAGAATTATCCACTAAAATCCTTACGAATCAAAATTAGTCCCAATAACTTGATTCGTAACTTCCCCAAATCAAAACCCAATTTGTATTAACCAATCCAAAAATCATTTGTATAACACCTACTATGATATGAATTGAATATCACCAATTTACATTGAAGGAATTTAACCACTTTCCTTATAAATTCGTAGTGTCGGATTATACTTTGGTGTAGAAATCGTTGTGTGATGAAGAACATCTTCCTTGTTCTTCCTCTTTGGCTCTCAAGAGTCCTCCCTCTTTGTCCCTTATGTTCTCAAATTTCTCCCAAATGAGTTATGGATGCCCACAACTCCAAAGCTTAGATTTTTATCTCCAAATCTCATTTTTAATCATATGGGCATAATTAAAATGGTCCCAATATCCCCCAATGGGCTCGACTATGCCCAAAAATATTCCGTGACCTATTTACCACCATCGGGTACACTTTTTCGACTATCTCAGCCCATCCAGACTCAACCGGAGACTCAGAATTGACATCCGAATTAATTTATAAAAAGTCCCTATCTCACACCCAACTTAGTCTATATCCGACTTCCGACTGAGATAAATAAATGCCACATCACTTATACATGTTATGTCGTAAATAAATTATTACTATTCACTTAGTAATTTAATTTCCGTAAATATTAACCATCTTCTCTCCGATTAATATTTAAATAAATATTAACATAACTAATTCAATTAAATTACGACACACAAGTAATTTAAAATTTTCCTGAATTAATTAAATATTAAATGCACAGAAATACGGGGTGTTACACCATCGAGGTTTTTTCACCAATAGGTGGGGTTTTTCCTTATAGATCTTAACTTGTACCATTTGTGTGATTGTTTTCTATTCATATACATAATGGTCATCACACGCAAACACTTATATCTAATATTATATCCAATATGAACCATTTCTAAATTTGACTTAGGAATTACATCGAGTTAATTCACATAATTAACCTAGATTTTCCCTAATTTGATTAATTGACTTAGATCTATTAAATTTCTAACCTAGATTCATCTTAACTAGGTTTCATTTAATAGTTGGATAGGCAAATTTTAAAATTGGAAAAATTCTCACTAAAATGTATTCACCCCCCCCCCCCCCCCTCCACCCACCCCCCCAACTTAGTTTATTTGAGGTGAACAATTGTCTAAAACACACCAATTTCAATTGGTATTAGAGTGGTTGCTCTTTTAAGCACTCATGTGTTAGATTGGGTATTACTTATATGTGCATTTTAGTTTTGCTCTTTGTCCCTATATTTATCTTGATATTGTGTTTGTATCTTGTTGATATAGTGGATCATTATCGCGATAATATCTCTACGGACACATGTATTTTATAAGAGTTGGTCGGGTCTCTTAAAATTTGTGATCAAGATGAACATTTAAGTGTGTCTAATCCTAAGAAGGATATTGCATCTATTGTAAAATCCATTGATAAGGTTGTGTTTATCTTGAGTGAAGATAAATTAAAAGAGAATATTGAAGTGAATATCGCCTCATTTGTGAAAATATTCAATAAATTTTGTTAAAATAATAATAAATTTTCAAAAATGAAAAGAAGTTTGAATCTATGTAGCATAAGTCCATTAGACATCCTCTCAAGGTAGTCATGATATAAATTTGCCTAAGAACAAAAAAGAAAGAGAGTAAGATATTTTTTTTTTGTTATGGTGGAGTAGGACATCACATGAATTTATACCCAACATACTTACAAAACAAATAGAAGAATAAATACTTTGAGAAAATGATTGGGCATAAATTCTTCACATTTATCCCCTTAATTTCAGTATTTTTATGATCTCGTGGATTTTAAATAGCTAGGATTTATGCTACTAACCTTTTTTGACAAGTATTTCTTATTTTATGTATCTATTATATGTTTTACAGTTATTTCATGCAAGAAAGATGGAAAAGAGAACTCAAAATAGTGAAAGAAAGCAAGAGATGGGGAGTTCAAGGCATTTTTATAATTTTACAACCTTATTACGGAGGTGGGTCCAACTGGAAAGTTGAAGAGCTTTCAATTACAAGAACACTGGAAAAAATAGCACCTCAATCCGAGCTATGCTGAAGAAGTTATGGTCATTCGAAGTTGAGAGAAAATCGCAAGAAAAAGAAGAAGAACCGAACCGGTCCGGTCCGGAACCTTGAAACTCACTGTCTAAATTCGTGAAGAGGACCGATCCGGTAGGGGACCGGTCTTCCTTGCCAGATACGGGATTTTTATTTTGTCCTTATCTTTTAGCCAAAAGAGTTTTATGTTTTGGGGACTCTTCTAAACGACCTCTAGCCTATATATTTAGTGATTATGACTCTTTTTATTCAGATTTCATTCATATAAAAGCTCGTAATCAAGGAGGAACATCCAGGAGAAGAATTTACATATTTTGCACCTGTAACTCAAGAGCTTTTCGAGTTTTTCTTCAATCTTTGATTTCTTCTTGAACGGTCTTGTTCTTCAATCTTGGTAACTTTTAGTTCCAGCACTTTTATTATTATTTCTTATGTTTAATCTCTCTTTCCACGCAATTATGAGTTCATGCAAAGTAGATAATGTAGTTTTCACTAATTTCACCATGTTAGGCTAGATTTTTAAGGGTTGGGATGCATGAACCCAACCCAATATGGCTTGCATGGGTATAAAATTAGTTCTCTAAATTAAATAAATGATTGAATCGTGTTGTATAGTGATCACAACCGTTGTAGGACTTTTGATATCATTTGCCCTAGGTAAACGGGATGCTTAAGAGTGCAACGCGCTTGTAGCTAATATGACACTTCTTTACTCATCCTTTGCTTACATACTGTGTGGACTACAATCCCTCATATGTGTAATATTTGGGAGTACTAAAGATCGGGTTTGATCAATTAATTAATTTCCAACTAGTTTTGTACCGGGCAACACACTAGGTTTTGGGGGATTGAATTCCTAACCTATTTTTCCTTAGGCATATTAATTCATTCTTAGTTAGTTAATTTTGCTCACGTAGTTAATTTAGTGAAAAGTGCGATTATGAACAAACGCAGTGTGTGATATTGAATAAAAAATTATTTGCAAGTTTCCAAGTAAACCATTTTTATTTAGAGTCTATTTTTAAACAAATTGAATACAACCCCTAAACATGTACCTGTGTGTCCAAATTAAGAAGATATTTAATTAAACATAGTTTTTCAATTAAATCCTAAAAACATACATCTAGATGATTTATCAAATAAGATAAAGCATGTGACACAAAATATTAGGAAAAATCCCTGCAGTGCAAAACCATATTATTTTCAATATAATTTGTAAAGAACGGTTACACGGAATATAATGAAAACAAGTGTGACATACAAAAATACCCGCAGGTGTCAGTTCCGATATCGTCGGCTGGAATCTGCCGCAAGAATTCCAGATGGGCAGCAATGAAGAAGAGACCGACTTCTTCACAAAAATACTCCTAAATGAGTAAAATAATTATTTTGAAAGTTTATTGTGTGCACTTGATAAATGGGAATTAAGTGTGCATTTAAAGAGGCATAAAGCCTTAAAATGATGAAGTCAAAAGCCTCAAAATGATGAAGACTAAAAATACTTAACATGATGAAGTCTAGAAAGACTTAAAATGATGAAGTCTAAAACCTTAAAATGATGAAGACTTTACGTCACTCCCATATTATTTTTCTTCTCCATTTTCAAAGGGCCATAACTTCTTCACCGTTTCTCGGATTGAGGCCCCGTTTCTTCTAGTATCTTCGTGGCGTCGATCTCTTCAACTTTTCTAGTTGACCAGTCCTCCATATGGTGCCTATAAAAATTACCAAAATGCCCTTGAACTTTATATGATGCCTTCTTTCACTGTTTTTACTTCTCTTGCGTACCACTTGCATAAATTGCCTAAAATCGTGGAACGTGAAGTCGTTGTAGAAGAAGTGGGACACATGATGGAGACATTGAATGTTTGATTATCGAAATTAGGATTGAGGCCGTCATATGAGATCGTGTAGAGACGTGCCGAATGTAGCAGTATCAGACATACAAACTGTGATCTAGGAAAACAAAAAATTTCTACATACTGCCTGGATATTTATAAAATTATGTCCTTACAAATCTCCCCCTATGTCTATGTCGGTACATACATAAAAACGCGAATTATGCAATGTCCCCAAAACAAATGACATATATGATAATATCCCCATTAAACCCTCAAACTGAGAATACTAAATGACATGTCTTCAATCAAACTTCAACATCTTCAAATCTTCAAAAACTCCCAAAGCTTTTATGATCATGGTGTGCAATCCAATAGATATCTACTTTGTACCTTCACACATGAGATAAAGCAAATACCCGTGACACACAACAGTTTGATTTACAATGATATGCAAAAATCAAAGATCATTTAAGTTTAAGTAAATCATTGATAAATCAACATAATTTCTTCCCCATAATTCATTCTCCCCCTTTTTATGATGTCCCCAAAAAGACATATATGAGAAGCATAAATATGGAAAATGTAAAAAAAAAAATCTTCTATTTTTGAATTTTTCAAAATTTTTCCCTTTTTTTTTTTAATTTTTTACCCAAAATATACAACAAAGAATATGGTAAATGTCACAAAAGAATTTTCTATATTTGAATTTTTCGAAAAAATTTTTTACACAAAAAATAAAATACTAAAAATCACACCATGAATTTAAACTCAAATAACCAAGTCAAGGAAATGGAATGCATAGGTGTGAACATATTCGATAGGTAACTAAACTCAATCAATCATATGTGCACGATGAATACGTGTACTCCTAATGAATGAACATCAAAAGATCCTTAGGTGTAAAAATTTGTTGAATTTAGATGACATCGTCTTATACAAATCAACAAATCAAAGTCAAAGTGATTTCCATACCAATAACGTACAAAACTATTTAGCTCTTTTTTAAGATATTCGAGGACGTGTAAAACCGTTTAAATTCTCCAACCAAACACCATCATATATATTTTCTTTTAGAGGTATTAAACTAAATTCTAAAACTTTGGAGAATTGGTGCAAAATCCTAATTGGCCCATAATTGACATATATTTCTTTTTATTACCTTTAAATTTTTTTCAGGCTCTTTTAACCTCTTTGGACCCCGGATAATAAAATTCCTCAATTTTTTAGGTCCAATTCAACGATGGATTTAGCGCAAATGATTGATAATTACCTTTTGTAGCCCCTCCCCCATTTTTAAAATACCACACAATCTCACCAAATGATTTTTACAGGCACACCTTTCTTATCAAGTTTTATCACGCTTGGTTCGTTTTAAGGACATGATTGAAATGAAAACACCCAACCAACATTTGATAAGACAAGTACAATAATCAAAAAAATCCGTTCATGTGTGCAATAAAGGAAATCATGAGTCAAACATGTAGGAAGTAACACTTAATTACATCTTAATGACTCCAAACATTATAAAGCACAAAGATGATAAGATATATTGCCTCGAAACACTATCAAATAGTCACATGAAAAATATGAAATGATGTTGTGAATTGGTCATCCTAAGTGTCTATCCATAAATGGTGCAAAACAAAATACAAAAATCTTTTTGGATTTTCAAATAATTTTATCAAAATAAAATCTTTTTGTATTTTTTTTTTAAATTTTTCCAAAACAAAAGTTTATACAATAATGATACATACTAGAAATAGGAAAATAATGTCATCATGAAAATCATCCTATGCTAGTAAACAAGTCAAACCTCAATCGTTAGGTGTGAAGGGGTTTTCAAAAGGTGGTGTCAACTTATGAAAAACCTTCATCAAATCTTGTGAAGTATTGACCAAAAACTAGCTTGCTCACCTAAATGTGCAAACACTTTTCTTAAAAACACTTTCTCTCTCCAAATCTAAAACCCGACGGCCTAAATTTCTATTATACTTCTTTGTTTTCAAGGTCTCGGTGTACAAATCTCCACTATAACTCTCGCACTCTACCTCACTTGAAGAGCTCAAATCATCACTATCGCATTCGTGTGCACTATTGTGGGACAAAGAGGGTGTGCACACACGACTCGAAAAAGCAACAAACTTCTCACCACAAGTCTTATCATCCTCACCTTCACTACTATCACTAAGTGTGGCGGGCATGGCTACATTCTTTCCTTTCTTTCTAAGCTACGTAGGACACTCAAACGACTTATTCCCCTTACCCCCACATTCAAAACAAGTCACACTATCAAACTCCTCCTCACACTCCTCATCCGAGTCACTCTCTTTTTCCCTCTCACCTCTTTCTTTGGTCTTTTCTTTCTTTTTATTTTTATCAATTTTTTTTTATTGGAAGAATTTTCTTTAGAAATTTTGAGAAACTTTTTGAAAATTTTCGCAAATAAGGCCAAATCATCAAAGTCTCCCTCAGAAACGGACTCACAAACGTTTTCTTTCCTTTTCTTAAAATGAGTCTTTAAAGCAACGCCTCTATCCTTAGCCTTAATGGTTTGGGGAAACATGTCAATCTCATAGGTTTGAACATCTCCTACAAGTTTTTCTAACTTAAATGATTTCAAATTTTCCAAAGAGTTCAAAACGGTGACTTTAGGAATAAAGCGTTTTGGAAGAGATCTCAAAATATTTTTAATGACACACGTGTTATCAATCACCTCACCCAAATTAAAACAAGTGTTAATAAATTTTCAACAAAATTGCATAAAAATCATCAAAGCATTCGGACTCAGACATGGTGATAGTCTCAAATTAGGTGTCCAAATTTTGTAACTTTGATTCTTTAGCCGCGTTTGTACGCTCATGTGTCAGTTTTAAAACATCCCATGCTTCTTTAGACGTGGTGCACGTCATAATTCGGTGAAACTCATCAGGAGTGACAACTCCAAAAATAGTAGTCAGACCACGAGAATTAAAATTAGACATTTTAAAATCATCTTCAGTCCAGGCTGACACGGGTTTTAAAGAGGTGATATTATCAACGGTGACTTTGGGAGGTTTCCACCCAATTTCACAAAGCAACCAAACACGCTCGTCAATGGATTTTAAACAAGATTTCATACAATCTTTTCAGTAGGCATAATTAGACCTGTCAAATATAGGCATCATATTAAATGAATGTTCCATTGGAAAAATTGCGAATAAACACAAAACAGATTTAAAAAAATCAATATCACACTATTTTGCGAAAAATAGAAATACGCGATAAATTAGCGCAACCCGCTCTGATACCAATTTGAAAAGTGCGATTATGAACAAACGCGGTGTGTGATATCGAATAAAAAATTATTCGCAAGTTTCCAAGTAAACCATTTTTAATTAGAGTCTATTTTTAAACAAATTGAATACAGGCCCAAAACATGTACCTGTGTGTTCAAATTAAGAAGATATTTAATTAAACATAGTTTTTCAATTAAATCCTAAAAACATGCATCTCGATGATTTATCAAATAAAATAAAGCATGTGACACAAAATATCAGGAAAAATTCCCTCAGGGCAAAACCATATTATTTTCAATACAATTTGTAAAGAACGGTTACACGGATTATAATGAAGATAAGTGTGACATATGAAAATACCCGCAGGTGTCGGTTCCGATGTCGTCGGCTGAAATCTCCCGCAAGAATTCCAGATGGGAAGCAATGAAGAAGGGACCGACTTCTCCTAAATGAGTAAAATAAATCTCTTGAAGGTTTATTGTGTGCACTTGATAAATGAGAATTAAGTGTGCTTTTAAAGAGGCATAAAGCCTTAAAATGATGAAGTCTAATGCCTTAAAATGATGAAGTCTAAAAAGACTTAAAATGATTAAGTCTAAAAATATGTAAAATGATGAAGTCTAAAACCTTAAAATGATGAAGACTTTGTGTCACTCCATTATTATTTTTCTTCTCCATTTTCAAAGGGCCATAACTTCTTCATTGTATCTCGGATTGAGGTGCCGTTTCTTCTAGTATCTTCGTGGCGTCGAGCTATTAAACTTTACAGTTGACCAATCCTCCGATTGGTATCTGTAAAAATTACCAAAATGCCCTTGAACTTTCATATCGTGCCTTCTTTCACTGTTTTGACTTCTGTTGCGTACCACTTGCATAAATTGCCTAAAATCATGGAACGTGACGTCGTTGAGGTAGAAGTGAAACACATGATGGAGATGTTGAATGCTTGATTCCCAGAATTCAGATTGAGGTCTTCATATGAGATTGTGTAGAGACGTGCCGAATGTAGCGGTATCAGACATACAAACTGTGATATAGGAAAACAGAAAATTCCTAGATACTACCCACACATTTATAAAATTATGTCCTTACATTTAGTAGTTTAATCTAGTTTGCATTTAGTTAGTAGATTTAATCCCATAATCACATATTCATCTTTTCTTACCTTTTAAAAGTCAACTTTAGGATTAATTAACCTACCTTTTGTCGTCAAAACGAGATCATCTTTTTTCCCCGTGGATTCGATACCCAGACTCGCCGCTATACTCCATAAGAGTGTAGTTATAGTTTATTTTTTTTTTGTATTATGGTCGGAAGTCGATAACAATGATTAGCGTATTTACACGGACGCTCGGTTTCCACTCGATCAGAAAAATAAGAAGGTTTGCAAACAAGGTTTAAGTGAATTGAAGAGTGCGTCATATTAGAGTTCTTAAAATGATGAATTCGAGTGTGATATTGCATTCATGGCCATATTAGAAAAATATGAAAAAGATTTTGATTAGATGATGCTATTTGCTGATGTTATAAACAAAAGTAGGATCAAAGAGTTTAGGCAAAGATCTAATAATGACTCCTCATCGTATAGAAGTACAGGTTCACACATATCGTATCATAAGTCACTCAATGATAGTTATGATGAATTTAATGTCATAAATGATTTTTGTGATGATTTTTATCGAGACTATTTGAAATTAAAAAGGTCAAATATAATCAAAAATAAAATAAGAAAATGCTTTCAATTTGAACAAAATGAAAAATAAGAAAATGGCTTAAAATGTTCCATTGGAAAGTTTGAAATTAAAAAAAAAGGGTTGATGTTTTGTTTGATAAGAATGAGATTTTGAAAATAGAAAAATGATTTTATTTTTAGGGTAAAAGAAAAAGTTGAGATTCAAAGAGAAATTTTGAAAGTTGATTTTGAAAAGTTAAAAATTGAGGTTCTACATGCTAAAGAGTTGAAAATTGATATTATTCATAGAAAAAATGTCTTCATCACATTTTGATGAACCATGGTGAAATAAAAAGTCCTAAACATGGTACTGTCTATGTTAAACCAATGAAATAATATAATATGTTAAAAAATTAAATGTTTAAATCTATTCTTCTAGTAAGAACAAGACTAGGAACAAACTCTAAAATTGAAGGAAAAAGGGTGTACATATTTTTTCAGCAAGGTATCGTGCCTATGGATGTTCATTTTGTGGGAAAAGCAATCATGTTTGCCACTTTTTCTTTAACAGAATGAATCTTGAGAAAGTTGAAAAGTGAGCTCATGAACCGAAACCTAAGTTTAGGATAGATGAGCCTTTTTGTACCCATTATAGGTTCCATGGTCATTATAACCATACTTGTAAGTACATGAAAGCGATAGATGTTAGGTTCATTCAAAATAGGATAAAGTTTGTGAAGAGAGATCATATTAGTGAGCTAAGATGTTATATTGGCAAGCTGATAAGAAAGGTTGACTTCATAGACAATGTGAGAAGAGAGATTATGAGAAAGTTTCCTAGACCTATATCTTATGATTATGTTCCTAGGTATAAGAATTGTATAGGGAAAGAGAGATGTATACCTAAGGATGGTAGAGGTATACCAAGGAATGTTACATGGACTAAGGTTGATATTTATTTACCTCAAAGAGATTTTACAAAGAACAAAGTTTTCTTTGGTCCTCCTAAGCACCCGGGAGAAGGATCACCCAACACTACCTAGATTGGTAGTTTTCTTAGGATACCTATGGATTTTCTTGTGTATTTGTTTCTTAGGTATTACTTGATTCGTTTGGGACCAAATCCTTTAGGCGAGTAATTTCATTGTCACTTGGATATTTTTATGCTTTTCGTGAGGATTTTCATGCGTTTGTGGATATTTATAAATTTCCTCATATGATTTAGTCCTTACATAGTATATATTTGCATATTGCATCATTCATATTTTAAAATTTTTAAAAAAAATCACTTTATTCTTGTTGTGATATATGTGTGGCTTTGCGAGCCCTGAGCAGTGGTGCGCCCCAGGGGTGGTGTTAACGGTGGATGCCAGGGGTGTTTATCACCCGACTCATTGCGTTCCTCGAGCTTGGGTTATTGGTTCAATGCGGGTCGATGAATTAACCTGGAAGTTGTTTGATGCTATATATAGTTTAAGTCGCACGCCCTAGTTTTAGGGTTGAGCTTTAGTTTGTATTTCATGCTGTAAAGGGGTTTGTCAATTAATCAGAGTCATTAATTTATTTTATACAAAAGCAAACAAAATATTCAGGTTATCCCTTTTGGTCTAATCCCAAGGCAATTTTAAGTTTGTGATTTTTCGATAGATTTTTATTGTGTGGGTTCGAGAACCTGGTTAGGATCGGGGAAGGTGTTAGTCACTCATTTTTTATTTATATTTCCTATATGCTTATTATATCTCTTTACATTATTGGATTACTTTTTGGTTTGTTTTAGAATTGGTTTAGACAACTTAGGTTGAGAATCTCTTAAAACATTAATAGGTGCTTAAGCAGGAAAATAATTTTAGTGAGAGGTGTAGGAACATCACTTAATCGATCCAGGTACACAAGGGTTCTTATATATGACTCCCCGCTTATAGAATGGGTGGCCGCTGATATGTATGTAAATGTGCGAGAGAGCTAAGGGTTTAGGTATTTTGATATCTCTTTCAAAGTTTAAGGAGATTTAGAAAGGTAATATGAGATTGGAGTGGATCTCTGTTGTGACAACATATCAAGAGAAATATTATTGAGGCTCATGCTCATGATAATGACTCAGTATCGTGACTATGTACCCAAGAAGACTTAGGATCAAAGCTTACGTAGTTTGACTGTGTATATGTATATGTGTTTGTATGTTTAGTTGGGTGTGTGAGAGAGATAATGGCTTTGAGATTGTTATATATCTCATTTTTAGTATGTATGAAAAAGGGTATACGAGAGGTGATAGATGATTCAATCTTGGTGGGTGACATTATATCCTGAGATATATTATCAAGGCTTATGCTCAAGAGAAGGACTTGGTATTGCATCTACGTACTCGTGTAGCCCAGAGATAAAAGCATACATAATTTAATTTTACACGTTTTGTAATGTGATGTGTGTGAAAGTGTATGACTTGTCTTGGACATGGGGAGAAACTATTTGTATGATAGATGGAAACTTCGATGAGGGGTTTTGAATGGGAGTGGAACCGAACTCACTGATAAAGGCATCATTTTTAATGATTGTCGAACTATCACTAGATGGAAGGTATTGTCCTTCAGACTGGTTTGGAGGTGTAACAATAAGGATGTAATGTTCCATACATCCTTGGCTACTTACAGGTATAGAAAGAGGGGACCAGACTAGAGATGAAGGAATTTATAAGAAATAATACACCAAGAGACATATTATGAGGCTCAGGCTTCATGAGTTTAATTCGGTATAGTGCCAATGTAACCAAGGAAACTTTAGAACGAATCCAATAAAGTTCCAACAAATGGGACATATTTATGAGTGTAGGCGATGGGATACCGCTACACAATATACAACGTTACGATACTTATGGATCCTAGAGCTTAATGTAGCATTTTTGATAAGTTGGATGGATAGAGTTATGTTTTAAATATACATTAATCAAAGGCCAACGCTTGACAAGTATGGATATGAAAACACATATTCATTGATGCCGCCGCAGAGATAGGCTTTGTTCCGTTGGAGAAACGATGCGAGTTGTCTAATTTGCAAAGTTCCGATCTGACTTGGGTCACAGACACTCACCTAAGAACATTTTCAAAAGGATTTTTTAATGTTTGAATTTAGTCGTTGTGGCATTTGATTAGCATTTATTTAACATATGGGCATGTTGATCCAATTAATAAATGTGTTGTGGCATTTGATTAGGCTTTAAAATATAAACGCTATAAAGTGCATACCTTGTCTTCTGAATGGAAGATGGATTAAAGGAGGTAATCGATATAAATAGTATATCATAATATATATGTTGTATTTGACTCGAGACTTGGTGATCGAGGGTGACAAGTATCGCAATGTCAGTATGTCAGTCGTTGTTTTCGTTTGACTGCCTCAATATAAAAACCTAAACTATTGACTACACTCTTTTATGGGAGTATAGCGGATAGTCTGGGTATTGAAAATTCATAGAGAGAAGTTGCTAGAATCCTATTGATTTAATACTTCTCAATAAAAGTGTAAAAGATATCGGATAACAAAAAGAGAAGATAACTAGGCAGGGAAGTTAAACTAAGATTAACAAAGGGAATAAAAACTATAGGTTGCGACTAATATCCCTCACCTCGGTTTAATGTGTATAAAGATTACATGGGACTAAAAATTTAGTAAGATTGAATCTAGTTTCAACAATTAATTAAATTTAGAGTTATCACCCCCAAAATTCGCATAGAAGCCTAATATGATTTTGGCATCAATAAATACCCCCAAAATTACACACGTAAGGGCGTAAATACGGAGCATACATGATATATTCCGTTAAATCTCCTAGGCATAATAACAAAAACAACCCAATCAAATTAAATACATAAAACCCATCACCATAGCAAAGCAATCCATTAAAACCAAGGTGAGTCCCATTAATCATAACCTAATTTAAGTTAACTAGAAAGCATAATAAATGACTTCAATTAAATGCAAGAAATAAATGGAAGCAATGAATAAAGCAACTAAACCTAAATTAGAAGACAAGTAAACTAGGGCACAAAGCTTAAGAACGAAAATGGAGCTTACATTAATGGAGAAGAAGGCGGAATAGTAACTTACAAACACGCAAAATGGGAAGGAAAATCTAAGAGAGAGAAGCTCTCAAATCCTAACCTAAATAATAAGTAAATTGAATTATATCTATGAAAATAAACTAAGGATTCTATTTATAGTAAGTTACAAAAGAAATAAAAGAAAAAAAGGAAAAAGAAATAAAAGTAGCAAAAATGCACAAAAAATGCTATGACCGGTGGACCACGGCCAGGGGGTCGGTCAAACGGGTCCTCAGGTAAAAACACACTGGTTTCATTGAAAGGTGAAATATAAATCAATGGTTGACCGGTGGGGCAGGGCTGATCGATCGGTCCCTTGTTCCATGGTCTTCTTTTGTCCAAAATGAGGGAGAATTGATGCATACGAAATCGGCTATATCTTCTTCGTCCGAACTCCAAATGATGTGCCGTTCGCGACCACACAAAGCTAAATTGTCGAACTAAAATTTGTGGAATCCCATTGAGCCAGAGATAAAGTGTGAAATGTCTAAAATTCCCCTGAAGTAGCATCCGATGATGTAACTTCTCTGATATGCAATGAATCCTCACTTTAAGTGTTCCAATACCTATAAAAGCTCAATTAAGCCTTGCAAAGCATATATACGTATATATTTATATCCAAAACCAAGGTTGTCTGATTAACGAGCATAAATATAGTCATAAGGAATACCAAGAGTGTTAGAATGCATAAAGATAATTGGCGCGCATATGCAATATTCGTGACTAACCACACCCCTAATTTAGACATTGCTAGTCCCTAGTGATGAAACAAACAAAACCAGTCCATAGAAGGCAGTAAAAAAAGTATTCATGCATCGAACTATAAATGCCACTTTCGTAGGGAACACGATTTCATTTAGCGAATGCAACAATCCGTTGAACCACTAGGTTACCCTAGTGGATGAGTGTCATCTCGTGAGAGTTTTCAGGGATGAAACCCACAAACATCAAAGTTTCCTCAAAATATGCCCAACCACATGCGACAAGCCCATTAATAATGAAAAATATTTCAAACGCGCTATTGGCAAAGTGAATGAATTCACACAAAAGTCCGTATTATTAACATTATAGAATGAACTTCGTAGAATCAAAACCTTAAAATTTGGGAGGGGAGTGAGCGCATGAAAAGTATGATTTGGCAAAAACTTGATTAAATTGGGTAAGTGTTAAAGTGTGCATAAATCAATCCTCACCCAATATTAAGCTCAAAAAATCAAATCACTATGAAAAGGGAGGTAATACACGGGACATATGGGCATAAAGAGTAAATGTAAATGGACACTAGGCTGTACACATGTCACTAATGAAGAACGCTATATATTAAAATAAAAACATGTAATCTCAATGAAAGATGCCGTCATTAAAGGAGGCAAAATATTTTTTCACAGATTATTGCAACTATTTAAAGTTTTGAATTGAATAAACCTAGGATCTCATTGGACTTGTATAGGGGTGTAATGTAGGTTAGGCTCGGGTTATGAAACAAAGGAAATATGTATGGATTTATAGTGTTCGGCGATGAAAATTTGGGATAATGGAAAATGTGGGCAAATACAAAAATTTGGAATTTGATTCCATAACAAGCCTTGAATACAACAATGGAGAGAGTAAACAAAGCTTATTGAACACTATACACAACATATACAAATTTCTCTTTCTCTTTTTTTTTTCTTCTCACTTTTTCTTTTCTTTTCTTTTGTTTTATACTTTTTTTTTCTTCTCTTTTTCACTTCTTTCTTTTCTTTACTTTCTCAGTCTCACATGCTTAATTGCAACCACATAGCGTGGACATCATTCAATCCCAAGTATCATTCCAAACAGGGTACGGAAGGTGATATATATGGTTTATAACTCCAATGTGGAGTTGATTATGGGATTTTGGGTTATGAAATGAAAGGCCGCATTAAGGCTCAAAGGGGCTGACGAGGGGAAACATTTAAGGTGAGGTCAAGGTCAATATGGGTGATATAATAAAGATGGCCTATGATCATTTCCTAAAGTTTACGTAATTATCGAGTAAATTTTTTTTAAAAATCATGCTCAAGTAACACATTTTATAAATGAACTCAATTAATGAACGATCAATGAAAGAATAGTGAGATTACCGACGATTGTAACGTTTTCAAAGAGGAAAGATACATGCATAACACTCACAAATGAAAAAAAGACCAAATCTCACTAGGTGTAAGTATATACAATGTAATATTACCCACAAAGGAGCGAACTTGGGAAAGTACATGTCCAATGATTCTATAAAACATGGTTGTACCAAGTGTAGCAAAAAAACAAATAACAAAAATTTAACTAACTACACTAGACAATACGTAAGAATAAAGAAAAAAAGGAAAATAAAAACTAGCTATTTACAACCTACAATTTTAACTTCTAACTAACTATACACTAGAAGTTGAAATTTTTGAGGGTCCACCCAAAATACGATTTGACTTTGGAGGATCAACAAGGGACCCTCCCTTTCATGCATATCTTCTGAAAAATAGGAATTCCGTTCAAACAACGGAAGGCATGTGTAAGGCGGAAGGAATGAACCATCACCAATTAAAATTTTTGGAGGGATGATGGGGGATTTAGATGAAACGGGTGAAAAAAACACGTGGGATCCAAAAAAATAGAATTTCCTCCCAAAGGATCTAAAATTGGAATGGGAGGTGGCGCACATGGACACAAAATTTCCTTCATGGAAAGCAACTCAAGCATGTAATCCTCATCGGTGAAAGGATTAAAAGTTTTAAAGTTTGGCACTGATTCATTTGGTACTTGTATAGGTTCGACAATATTGAATAAAGACGGGGATGAAAGAAATTCAAACTCAAGAGATGACTCATCATCGCTTGAAGATTGAGTTTCGAAGGAAACAAGCTCATTTTCAATGAAATATCCTTCTTTGGGGACCAAAGAAGAAACCATTTCATTGCAAATGGATACTACGTTCATTTCTTCCTCATTTTCATTCTCTATTACACCATGGTCCAAGTCAAGAATGGTTTGTTCCAAAGTAGGAACAAAATCCTGATTTGGTTCAAAACATTCCTCGACTTCAAAAGTTTCGGAAGAAAAATCATCTTCGAATTTAAAACTTAAATTCAACTCATGCTCCCAATAAAAGTTTTCTTCCCGATAACGATTTTCAAATCATTAATTTTTAAGAATGTGCAAGCCCTCATCGAAAGTCATAGGCCGAGGCGCGGATTCTTGCAAATGAGAACTTTGAAAACTATCATCGTAACTACAATCAAAATCATTATTATAAGAATTTTGAAAGCTAATGAATTTAGTTTCACCATTCTTATTATGAGGATTTTGTGGCCCAACATCGGAATGATCATTCCCAAAATTCTCATAATCCATAACTTGATTCTAGTAATACTCACCCAAAGACATTTTAGATGTTTCATTTTTTTGGGCTTGTAAGTATTGACCAAAAGTCATAGGTGTAGGGGGATTTTGAGAATTATCATTACGATTATTGAAAAAATTGGAATAAGACATGTTTACCCCAAAGACATATCAAAATGGCAAATTTCACAAAGTGAAGCTCGTCCGACAAATTCAAGTGTTTCTTGGCGCTCAAATGTAGAAGTCCTGCAAAAGTAGTTAACAAAGAATACAAATAGAAAGAAAATACTACGAAATAATAAATCAATTAAATTCTTAAACAAATTAGTCCCCGACAACGGTGCCATATTTTATCGAGGGTGAAAAGTAGTCCAGTGTCGGTACGCCAGTCGTTGTTTTCATTTCACCACCTCAATACAAAAACCTAAACTATTGACTACACTCTTTCAAGGGAGTATAGTGGTGAGTCCGGGTATTAAAAATTTATAGAGACAAGTTTCTAGAATTCTATTGATTTAATACTTGTTAATAAAAGTATAAAACATATTGGATAATAGAAAGAAAAGGCATGTAAGTTAAACGAAGTTAACAAAGGGAATAAAAACTATAGGTTGCAACTAATATCCGTTACCTCGGTTTTATGTGTATAAATGGTTACATGGGACTACAAATTTATTAATATTGAATCTAGTTTCAACAATCAATTAAATCTAGAGTTGTCACCCCCTAAATTCGCATAAAAGCCTAATATGATTTTAGCATCAACAAATACCCCAAAACTTACACACGTAAGGCCGTTAATACGGAGCATACATGATATACCCCGTTAGAACTCCTAGGCACAATAAAAAGAATAACCCAATCGAATTAAATACATAAAACCCATCACCATAGCAAAGCAACCCATTGAAACTAAGGTGAGTTCCATTAATCACAACCTAATTTTAGTTAACTAGAAAGCATCATAAATGACATGAATTAAATGCAAGAAATAAATGGAAGCAATGAATAAAGCAACTAAACCTAAATTAGAAACAAGTAAACTAGGGAACAAAGCTTAAGAACAAACATGGAGCTTACATTAATGGAGAAGAAGGAGGAATAGTAACTTACAAACATCCAAAATGGGAAGGAAACCTAAGAGAGAGAAGCTCTCAAAACCTAACCTAAAGACTAAGTAAAATGAATGAAATCTATGAAAATAAAGTAAGGGTTCTATTTATAGTAAGTTACAAAAAAAAATAAAAGAAAAAAGGAAAAAGAAATAAAAGTAGCAAAAATGCACAAAAACTACTATGGTCGGTCGACCGCGGTCAGCGGGTCCTTCACCGATCGATCGATGGGGAAGGACCGGTTGATTGGTCCCCTGTTCCATGGTCTTATTTGGTCCAAAATGAGGGAGAATTAGTGCATACGGAATCGGCTATATTTTTTTCGTCCGAACTCATAATGATGTCCCATTCCTGGACACGCAAAGCTAACTCGATGAACTACGCTTATGTGGAATCCCACTAAGACATAGATGAAGTGTGAAATGCCTAAAATGCCCTCAAAATACCATACGATGATGGAACTTCTCCCAAACGCAACGAATCCTCACTTTAAGCATTCTAATACCTATAAAAACTCAATTAAGCCCTGCAAAGCATATATATATCCAAAATCAAGGTTGTTTGGTTAACGAGCAAAAATATAGGAATAAGGAACACAAAAGTGCTATATGCATAAAGATAACGAGCGTGCATATGCGATATTCGTGACTAATCACTCGAGCAGAGTTTTCTTAGGGGAGTATCACCACTTGAGGTGCCCAATCGGGCGGAGCTCTGTTTAGTCAAGAAGAGCTTCGTTTAGATGTGATAACTTTTTCAGAACGCGCACAGATGTTTGCCTATTTTTCTCATAGGAATAAACTTTTTAGAAGTACAAACTTTGCTCGAGGGAAGTAAATTTTAGAAGTGCATACTTTCCTTGGGGGAAAGCGACTTCTTAGAAGTATGAAGTTCTTCGGGACTTTTTAGAACATCGAATCAATGTTAGGTTTTTGGGTACTTTGAAAGGTTGGTGGGGACATTTTTTTATTGGATTCTGGGCAGGGCATTTGATCTCTAGGTTAAAGGGAGACTTTAATCACTCAGTTAAGGGCTAAGGCATGTCTAGGGTGAAAAGGGGGTGGGGGAATATGTAGGGTTAGAAAAATATATCCTATGATCTCGCAATGATTACTGTAAAAGGGGATGACTGTGTGGTTAAAGCCCTTTGGACGCATAGTTAAAAAGTTGGGAGCCTTTAAATGATTGGTTAAAGGACCCCCAGCGGGTCTTTTGGCTCTTTTTTTTTTCTTATTTGAATTTTTATTCCCTAGAGTTTTTTTTATGTGGGTTTTAGTGGATTGTAGTTTTAAGCGTATTTTTATAGATGGGGTAAAGGAGATCCACACCTTGATTGCAAATCGGGGTGTCCGTAGTGTGACTAAGTTATATGTCAACATTGATGCAATGTATGTACTTAATTTGAATGATGATCAAAGCATGTATTCTTAACTATTTGGCACATATCATGATTAATTTAATAATATGCTAGAATTCAAAAGAGAAATCGTGATGGTTTATGTTTGTTGAAATATTTGGTTATGATTTCACCTTACTCATGCACTTGCATATCACTTAGATCATATGATTTTTCTTATGTTACTTGCATTAGTTCTTGATTTTAACTCATGGTTAAATCCTGAGATCTAACACTAGTTATTTTAAAATGTTTCTATGGACCATTTAAGATTTCTATGTGTAAAACACTATAACTTGATGTTGTCGTTTGATGATATGTTTCTTACATGAAAAGGGATACAATTAGTGAGATCACATTGATTTGAATTTAAATATCATCGATAGGTGTCTACCAAAGTGTGTGTCAAAGCCACTATACAAAAAGCCATTTTATGATGAAAATAGAGAAAGCTAAGTGCTAGAAAATTCAAGGCAAGAAAAAATATAGGGCTTTTAAATTTTTTGTTGTACTATCTTTTAGTCTTTAATTGAGAGCTTCATATCATATGAGGGATTAAACATGGTTAAATTCTACCATTTAGAAGATATCAAAAGGATATGAGTGAAATGATAAACGTATGTATGAATTGTAATTCTTATAACTTAATTGGGTGCATCCACTTGATTTTTTGAATTATACTTGTTCACGATCATCCCATGATTAAGAAAAAAAAGTTTCTTGATTTCATTCTATTAGAGTTCAATCTGTGTTGTTAAGTGATTAATGTTTGTGTTGAATATGTTCTTACAGTACATCATTTATCAACTTTCAAAGGAAATTCACACCATGGATCATGTTTATCATAAATAGCCTAATGATGTTCGCACCTTACATATTTGTGGGCCATGTGTATATATTTTATGTGAGAGTTATTAATTTTTGCATGTATATCAACTTTGTTCTTCAAATGTGAAAATGAATGTTTTCACATGCATATTCATACTTTCATATCATATTTTGAATGTTCGGGATTTTGGTCATGTTGTCTAGGTCTAATGGGGAGAGGTTTCCCTGACTTTATTTTTTTTCCTCGAACCATTCACATGGTTCAATTTTATGCTCATATGCATGACACCGATATGAACGATGAGAATTTTAGTCAATCACATGACTTTATAATCACTTCTCATATTGTGTTTTCAAATGAGTATTTAGGTTTCATTCCAAACCATTTCAAATTACTTAATCCCAAAGAAAACCCTAGGTTATTTTTTTAGTAAAGAATGAAACTTTGTTCTTGGATTTGAAGAATGATTCCTTATTTGATGATTTTGGAATGGATTTTAAGTTAGAAACCCTACATTTATACATTTTGGTATTTATAGATTTGACTCGAGTAAGTGTAGTTCATTTATATATTTTCCTAATTTCATATTTTTATAGTTATTCTAGGATATTCCATTATCTCTATGTGTTGAATTGATATTTTGGATTTGATTTATGTGTTTTTGATTGATTCCCCATACCATCATTCATATTCTCTATGGATTTCTATCCATTTCCTTATTTGTGTGTTGTTTATTGTTCTTGTCTATTTCACAAGAAGATACATGCATGTAAGAGAGTCATTTCTTAGCCCCCCCCCCGAGTGGTTGTGATGTGACATATCACTCTAGAGATAACCTTAACACACCTCTTAGTGCACCGAACACTTCTAATAAGAGTATTCAGACCTTGAGTTCCTGTATACCAATTCCTGAGATGATTACAAATTCATATTTTAGTTGATTCATGAGGGTTGGCTCGCCTATAAGAGTATCCACAGTGGGGATGAAAATTGCAAAAAAAACTTGTAAGTTTACAAAATGGAATGTTTGCAATGGTGGGCATAATTGAACAAATTCTACATCTCGATTTGCAGTGCGTTTACAAAGATACAAAACGGGTACAAAATCTGTAAAGGGTTCCTACGAACTTTATTTGCTCGTAGGAATTACTACGAAGAAATAAAGTTCGTTGAAAATATAAATCGTTATTTTTATTTTATTTTTGGATTCTTACGAAGAACAATAGTCCGTAAGAATTTCTATGAACAAATGTTGTCAGTAAGAAATATGATTTATATTTCCTACGAATATTCGTAGAAAGTTTGATAACAAATTTCTCATCTCCACCACTGTGGAAGTACTAGCTGAACGAATGGTTCCTTTTGTATATTTACCTTGCATTCAACATCACCATTACTCATGCTCTAAGGAAATTCTTTATTTCTCGGGTTATCAGAGTTGATAGACGGGGATCTGACACATCTCTAATGGACTAAAAAGGGATTGTATTGTCAAAAGAGGATTCAACACCCTGAATATCCCATATGCGTCAGCTAATTCTACACTTCTTCAAGAGTTCCATGCTATTATGATGGTTTATTTTAAGGATTCTTTAATCGTTGCTTCATTTGTTCATGGCTTAGAGATCATCCCGAATGAGTATGTGTTAGATAATCATTTAAATTTAGATACCGAGGAGAGGAGAGTCCAATTTATACCCTTAAAAAGAGAGCAATTTGAACCATTGTCAGTTAGCATCATTCTTATATAGGAGAGAGATGGCATGGATATGCAATCAGTTTCTGTTAGCGTCATTGAGATAACCATATTCCATTATACACTTTATGGTTCTTTATATGCTCATTCCCCAGAGATGTTCACACAATTTCCCATACTATCAGTTCTCTCATACATGCCCTAGCTGTACGTCAAACCTCGATTACCCATCTCTCATTCTTGAGGTTATGTGTCGTGATTGTTCAAATGACACTCAAGATGCATTACCTTTCGCTCGGATCATTAACGCGCACCTATATTATCCATGTGCTCCCCGATTAGGATCTAATTAGTATGCATCCATTTGAGGCCTGATCACTACTGTTGTTGCACGTTCAAATGGACATTCTTTGCATCATATTCCAGCATTATCCTTAGACACAGATGCTAAGGATATTGCACACGATCATGCTCTAGCTCCTGTACCTTCCGTGAGAGCACATCATCCCTCACTAGAGTAACTCTATGCATAGTTTGTATTCATGCATGATGCATTTTGTTGGATGGAAGGATAAAATCTATGACAAAGAATTTTTATTATTACTTCACACAACTTGACATGACTAGTGATCACATTCTTACACGAATTTCAACAATCGAGCATCACGGTATGTCATTTTTATGCTCATCTAGGTCTGGTCTAGTTCCTTATCCTACTACAGTCAATGATGATGATGATGTGTATGATTATGTTATTGTAGAGGATGATGATGGTTATGACACGTTGGTAGATTTTTGGAGAGGTATCAGAGAATTCATGTTTATCTCTATGTGTTTGTATTTTAACTATTTCTTTTTAGTACATTTGGGACATTTCATACTTTACTTATATCACTCCTATTTCGTTTTGGATATTGGAAAATTTTGTTTGGTTGTATGGATGTTGTGGTTATTTGATGGTTTTTCATAGATCTTGGTTATTTTCATTAATATATCTGATTCTCAATATTTGTGATCTTATCTAGTTAGTTTTTATAATATTATCTTTCTTCACATGTTCACACACACACACACACACACACACACACACACACACACACACACACACACACATATATATATACACTAGCGTATGCCCGTGCCTGAAGGCACGATGAAATTTTCCAAAGTATGTAATCGCGAAACAACGACAATTTTTCAAAATATATAATAGTGAACACAAAAATTTTGAAGTGTAATTTTAAAACATTGTCAAATAGTCCAATAACATTCAAATAGTCTAGATTCATCAAATAAATTTACATATAATACGAAATATATAATATTCATCCATCGAACTCACATTGTGTCTCAAAAAAACAAAGTATCAAATTTTTAAAAAATTATGGCATAATCTCCTTGGTTTATGGAACTATTAACCCTGCTTAACAAATAACAAATAGTCCAACATGCAAATTGTCTAAATTATTCAAACAAATTCACATATAAAATGAAATATACAATATTCCTCAATCAAATTAACCGTCTCTCAAAAAAATAAAGTGTCAATTTTTTAAAAAAAATGGACATAATCTCCTTTGTTTATTGGACTATCCACCCTATTTAAGGGGTAAGAACAAATTAAAAAAAAATCCCAAATTCGGCAGATTTAGGTAGCGAGCTATAGTGGCGGAAGTTTGAGGCAGATTTAGGCAGCGAGCTATGGATGGAAGATTAAGTCCATGTTTTATTGGTCTTGGATTAAAACCTGAAATGAAAAGAAAAAAAAATTAGTTTGTTCCCAAAAACATTGTACATTAGCAATTCAATTGGGGAGTTCCCAAAAACATTGTACATTAACCTAACTACCATAGCTGGTACATAATGATCATATGTGGCATGGAGTCTATAAATCTCATCCTCACATGAGTAAAGGGGGAGGGGACGGGCAGGGAGTGCATGTGTGCGTGTGTGCATGTTTGTGTGCGCGCGTGTGTATGTGTGTGAGTGGGAAAGGGGGAGGGGACGGGGCAGGGGGCGCGTGTGTGCGAGTATGCATATTGCAGCGTGTGTGCGTGCCTGTGTGTTTGTGTACGCGTGTGTGCGTGTGAGGGGGAAGGGGGAGGGGACGGGCAGGGGGCGCGTGTGTGCATGTTTGTGTGTGTGTTTGTGTGCACATGTGTGAGTGAGGAAGGGGGAGGGGACGGGGCAGGGGGCGCATGTGTGCGTGTTTGTGTGTGTGTTTGTGTGCGCGTGTGAGTGGGGAAGGGGGAGGGTATGGGGAAGGGGGCGTGTGTGTGCATGTTTGTGTGTGTGTTTGTGTGCACGTGTGTGAGAGGGGAAGGGGGGAGGGGACGCGGCAGGGGGCGCGTGTGTGCGTGTGTGCAATGCATATATGCATATTGCAGCGTGTGTGCGTGTGTGTTTGTGTGCGCGTGTGTGCGTGTGTGAGTGGGGAAGGGGGGGGGGGGGACGGGGCACGGGGCGCGTGTGCGTGTTTGTGTGTGTTTGTGTGCGTGTGTGAGTGGGGAAGGGGGGAGGGACGGGGCAGGGGGCACATGTGTGCGTGTATGCATATATGCATATTAAAGCGTGTGTGCGTGCATGTGTGTTTGTGTGCGCGTGTGTGAGTGGGGAAGGGGGGAGGGGACGGACAGGGGGCGCGTGTGTGCGTGTGTGCGTGTTTGCAGTGCATATATGCAGTGCATATATTCATAAGCATATATGCATATTGCAGCCTGTGTGAGTGTGTGCGTGCGTGTGTTTGTGTGTGAGTTTGTGTGCGCGTGTGTGAATGTGTGAGTGGGCAAGGGGGAGGGGGGAAGGGACGGGGCAGGGGACGCGTGTGCATATTTGTGTGTTTGTGTGCGCGTGTGTGCATGTGTGAGTGGGGAAGGGGGGAGGGGATGGGGCAGGGGGAGCGTGTGTACGTGTATGCAGTGCATATATGCATATTAAAGCGGGTGCGTGTGTGCATATGTGTGTTTATGTGTGTGTTTGTGTGCGGGTGTGTGCGTGTGTGAGTGGGGAAGGGCGGAGGGGACGGGCAGAGGCGCGTGTGTGCGTGTGCATGTTTGTGTGTGCGCGTGTGCGTGTGTGAGTGGGGAAGGGGTGAGGGGACGGGGCTGGGGGCACGTGTGTGCTTGTATGCATATATGCATATTGCAGCGTGTGCGTATGTGTTTGTCTGCGCGTGTGTATGTGAGGAAGGGGGGAGGGGACGGGGCAGGGGGCCCGTGTGTGCGTGTGTTCGTGTATGCATATATGCAATGCATATATGCAATCTGCATATATGCATCTTGCAGCGTGTGTGCATGTGCTTGTGTGTGTGTTTGTGTGCGCGTGTGTGCGTGTGTGAGTGGGGAAGGGGGGAGGGGACGGGGCAAGGGGCGCGTGTGTGCGTGTATGCATATATGCAATCTTCATATATGCAGTGCATATATGCATATTGCAGCGTGTGCGCGTGTGTGCGTGCGTGTGTGTTTGTGTGCGCGCATGTGTGCGTATGAGTGGGGAAGGGGGAGGGGACGGGTAGGGGGCGCTTGTGTGCGTGTGCGTGCGTGTGTGTGTAATTTTCACTTGGTACTTCACGTGTGGTGGACTGCCGGCCATACTGACCCTCCTCTCCCAACTGCATTCTCGATTCAAACTGCTTGACGATCCACTTGAACCACTTCATGAGGAAAACACGCAAGTTCAGACCTTGGGAAACGATAATCAGGTTTAGAGTATCCAATGGGTCATGGTGAAGCCTATATCTGCAACATAACTTAAATCACAAAAGAAAAAAAATGAATTAAAACCATAAATTAATGTTGCCTCCCAAAATTTACATAGTTAACGAAGGAAATTTGAAATCCTTACTCGGTCCCCAACTGAAATCAATGCCCATTGTCACTGCCACACTTAAGTTTTGTTCACTCTCCTTGTTGGCATAAGTGTCCTATCATATGGGTAGAAGCTATCTTCGATGACAGTGGGGCAATGGGGAAGCCTACACTTCTAAACATAGCAACATCCCGTCTATCGTGCGATGAGATAGATCGTGAGCTACTAATGAATGTCGGACAATGGTCTGCTGCTACTGCTACTTGGACAATGGTCTGCTTCTTCTGCTACTCGAGCGACATCCCTTCTATGGCCAACTGATGGTCTGTTGTACCTACTTGGATCCATTTTTTTATATCTGCTACTGCTACTTGCAGTCTCTTAATGTTGCAGTCCTGCCCAACCCATATGGTTGCTCTATTATGGTTCAAATGGCCTGCTATGACGATAATGCAGATAGGACCTGCTTCACAATTTTTAGGTATTTGATAGGACCTGATGTAAAGACAAAAACCACTTTAAAATGTAAACAATATATAAACCATTCAAAATATAAATGATATCTAAATACTTCGGTAGAAGAATAAACTTCAAGAAAAAAGAACATACCACTTCTTCATTGATGCAATTTTAAAGCTGAAATGAAAACAACAGTTACATGAGGAGAAAGAATATAAAGAGCAAAGAATGAAATACCCTGAAAAAAGTACCTCAAACACATTCATACAAACATCATGTGTATTTTACCTAAACGTTTTTAATCTGTTGATACATAAGATGTATTGAACCTATAGAATGCTTGAACAAAATTAAAAGTATCAAATTAACAAAAACAAAAGGTTCAAAATAAAAGGAAATTACAAATAATGCACCGACGAAGATAAATCTCGAAGGGTTCCTTTTAATTATCCCTTAACAAATCTTAGAAAAGAAATATTAAGTAACTAATTAAGCAGACAGACTTTAAATCTAAAATCCAAATTCCCCTGTATTATTGAAGTAAAATAATTCAGAAATGTCATCATCCAGTCCATTTAAGAATCGTCAATATTGAAATTTATTATCTTTGAAAACATAATTTTTCTATAATAATCTTCCATTGAAGAATTAAAAGCACAATGCTTCAAGATTAAACAACACAATATAAATCCCTATACATTTTGCTGGTTCCCATAATATCCATTGAGGGTGATTCCATCGGAGCTGACATTTACTCTCACATATGTAACGAAGTTTGATACTAAAACAAAACGTAATATTGATTTGAAGTGCGAAATAAAATCAAAACTTTAAAAATAGTACCAAAACTTTAAACATCGTAATTAACTAATGACAATTCCAGGTTCTTTACATCACATAAAAATGACACTTCCAGATCAAAACTTTAATTAAGTAATGATAGCATGAGGTCAAATTCAATATCAAATGAAGCTACATCCGTTCGCTTACCCGAAGCTAAACGATGATGCCTATACTCAAAGAATAACTTGAATAAACCCATGACGAATTGAAGCGCCACGAAGAGAAGAATACCTGATGACTATACTTGCAAAGGGAAGAAAAAAAGAGAACATGGGCCAAAAAACTAAATGTAACGTATAAAAAAAAAAGAAAACTGAGCACAAGTATTATAACTGGGTAATTTTTTCATCCCAAATGAACATAAGCAAGAAATGCCCAAGTTAGTACACATGAATAAAAGAAAACTTGATTTTGTCTACAATAATTAAGATTTCTTTACAAAAATTATTCACAACAATTAACCTAGAAATTATTCACAAAAATTCACACCATATCCTGGGAAGATAAAAACCCATACACCCAAAACCCCTACATCCAAAATCCAAGACCATACATCCAAAATCCCCTAACGATAAACCCAGATAATGATTTCGTTTTTACCCAAACCAGAACCCAAAAAATACAACATACCAGATGTAAAACCGTAAAGAGAGAGGTAGAGGATACCTAACGGTGAGAGATCTAATCCGAGATGATCTACTAATCCTCCCTTAAACAATGGGGGTTTCAACAGTACTATGGCCAACAAATTTGTGAACGGCCCAATCTTTTGTGCTGATAAGGTCTTCATCGTTGGTGGGGGTTTAATATATTGAAATCTGCAAAAAAAATCCATAGAGAAGTGAAATCAAACCAAAATTCCAAATATAAACCCATTCAAACAGAAAAAGCACAAAAAATATCATCAAGATAAAGTTCTATATCTGATAAAAGAAAACATTCCATAATTTTCCAGTGGTATCATATCTCTAAAAAGAAAATAGATCAGAAAACCCTAAAAATCAAACCCTAAAAAAATCCTAACCAAATCGTGTGAGACACAAACCTTGGTCGAAGGGTGGTGGTAGAAATTTTAGCGCTGGAATGGATATCTACAAAAAAACATAAAACACATAGAGAGAACATTCGTAAAGCATAGAGAGAGAGAGAGAGAGATGGTGGTTTCGCAATTCAAAGAGAGAGAGAGAGCGGGATGTCGTGTTTTGATGAAAAGAGTCTGCAGATGGGTTTGTCGAAAGATGTGAGAATAGGTTGAAAATGTGTCATTGGAAGAAAGGGAGAGTGTTACTAAATTACCCCAGATTTTGAATTAAAGTGAAAGTTTGATGAGTAAAAAAGAGGGGGAACCAAATAATTGAGGGGTAAGTTTGTAAAAAGAAAATAGATGTGATCTGAACCATTAAAATGTGTAAAAATATGTAAGGAGGTGGCATCGATCTAGACCGTTAAAAATATGTACATTTTCAAAAACCAAGCTAACTTATTATATATAAGAACATTTTTGTCCATTATCAATTTGTTATGTCGCACGCCGTTACACCGTTGAAGAAATTCAAGATTCATACAGTCATCAACGGATCCGAATATCAAAAAGAAGAAGAGGAATCAAAGTCTGACAGGCCGGACCGGTCCGCCCAGAATAAAAGAACCGATCTGCCTGCGGACCGGTCCGCCTCAGACCCGGACCGGTCCGCCTGCTGATAGCCAGTACACCCCGGACCGCAAGTGAACCGAAGAAGCCTAAAATAAAAATAACCGATCCGCCTCAGACCCGGACCGGTCCGCCTGGGATAATCTCAAACAGATCGTGCAGAGATTTTTTAGGCCATGTTATTCCTTTATAAACCCACTCGGGAAGTGGTTTTCCAAGACTTCTATACACGATTTTCAGAGTACAAAAAACTCTAAGTCTTCACCTATTGAGTACCAAGACTCTAGGTTTTTGATTCACACAAATTTCCAAAAACTTGTGAATCACTTTGCAACCCAGGAACGCACTTTTGCTGTTCATACCATTATGGAGAAGACCGTTCTTCTTCTTCTTCTTCATTGCAGCCCTACTGGAAAGGGATAACTCCAGCCGCCGACTACAGAATCCGACACCTAAGGGTAATTCTTAGTCACTTGTATTTTCATTGTAATCCGAAATTGTACAGTTACAATATTATAATGAAAATAAATGGTTTTGCCCATATGGGGGATTTTTCCTCACAAGCATGTGTTTGAATGTTCTTGCTTAGTTCATTATCTTATTCAATCACATATTGTTGCATGTTTAGGGTTTGTTTGAGTTAAAAGGTGTTTAATGTATAATTTTATCATTTGAACGCAAGCACATACGTTCTCAAATTGGTATCAGAGAAGGTTATGCTAATCTATCGCGTATTCCTATTTTCCGCAAATTTTTTCTAAGATATCAATTTTCTGAAAAAATTGATTTTTGAAAAAGTGCGTGTTCAAATGGAGAAGTTATATAATAAAATGCCAGTTTTTGACGGGACAAACTATGCCTATTGGAAAGCCCGTATGAGATCTGCATTAAAAGCCATTGATAAACGTGTCTGGATTTTGGTTGAAAGAGGGTGGACACCTCCCTCCGTGACTGTTGATAATGTGATCAACTTGAAACCTGTCACTTCTTGGACTGAAGAAGAATTTAAATGGTCATATTTTAATTCTAAGGATCTAAGTGCTATTTCTGGGTCTGTCACACCTGATGAGTTCAAACGCATAATGACGTGCACCACATCAAAAGAGGCATGGGATGTTTTACAACTCACCCATGAAGGAACTAATGCTGTGAAGGAGTCTAAGTTGCAAAATTTGACAACTCAATTTGAAACCATCACCATGCATGAATCTGAATGCTTTGATGAATTTTATGCTAGATTTTCTGACATTGTGAATACTAGCTTTAATCTTGGTGAACATATTCCTAATGCTAGAGTTGTTAAAAAGATTCTTCGTTCTTTGCCTAAGCGTTTTATCCCTAAAGTCACTGTGCTAAATTCTATGGGTAATTTAAATACTCTAAAATTCGAAGAACTTGTAGGAGATTTGCAAACATATGAAATTGATATGTTCCCTAAAACTGCTAAATCTAAAGATAAGGGAATTGCACTTAATGCCCAAGAGAGAAGGAGTGAGGGGTCGGCTAGAAAGAGGGTAGAGTCATCTAAAAAGTGAGAGACTGACACGTCAGATTCTGAGTGTGATTTTGACTTAGATGATTTGACTCTTTTTGCAAAAAATTTCAAGAGGATTCTCAAATTTAAGAAAAATGGCAATTTTAAAGATAAAAAGAAGTTTGAGAAAAATAAGTTTGGAAAGAAAAATGAAAAAGATTCCAAAAATCCTCCTAAGGAAGAAAGTGAGAGATGCTTTGAGTGCGATGGTAGGGGTCATAGAGCCTTTGAGTGTGCCACTTGTCTGCATAGAGAGAAAGGGAAAGTTGTCCTTAATGCTACTCTTAGCGACGACACTGAGGTCGAGACGGTGGATTCAGTAGATGAGTCACCGCATGAGTGTAACTTCACCGCATTCATGGCCAGTCAAGTGAGAACTCCTAGTTCTCTTCACGACGATGAGGATGATGCTTCACAGGGACACCTCGATAGTGAGACCGTTGTGAGTGAGGGGGAGGATGACTCAAGTGAGAGTGAGAGTGATATTCAACGCGCCTACGTTGAGTTATATTCTGAGTCATTTAAAACTAAAAAGAGAAATAAAGCGTTAGTCCTTAAGATCACCGGCTTAGAGGAAGAATTAAGAAGAGGAAGAGAGAGAGAGAGAGAGAGAGTCCTCCACCTTCACCGCCCTAAGAGAGAGAGAATCTGCCTGTGTTGAGAAAGAGAGTTTGTTTAGAGAGAGAGAGAGTGTTTTTGAGAAAGAGAGAGGGGACTTGACTAAACAAGTGACAAGTCTTACGAGTCAGCTCAATTCCTCCATGGAGACTCGAAAGAAACTTGAAGCCCTTGTTGCCCAGCTGACTCATGATCTTGAGAAAGCACGGGAAGTCAAGGTACAAATCGAGGACAGTCTGGGAAGATGGGAAAGATGCTCTTCGGCCCCGCATTAGGTTTTGGTGATCGGCAAGGAATTGGTTATGATGGTGCCTCCACATCTCAAATTGCACCTGGTCCAGTTCCTGAGTTTACTACTACTCCTTATGGTCATCGTCAAAAACCTCGAAGGAGATTTCGACCAAGAAAAGCAAACCAAGGTCCGCCTTTGACTATGATCTTCTGTACTTATTGCAAAAGAAAAGGCCACCTCAGGGAGTTTTTCTATAGCATGGGTCGGACACGACGTACTACTGCTCCACCACGTCATACTGATGAGTTTTCTAGTCTGAGAGAGCAAGTTGAGTTCTTAGCTGCCACATCTCAGAGTTTGATGGAAGAATTCCGATGGATGTCTTTGCCGTTAGTGAATGCTTCTCACATTCCAGCTAAAACCAACAACAAAGGCAATCAAAAGGTCACCACCTCTTGGGTACCTAAGAAAGATAAAAAGGCTTTTGTTGTTAATTTTGCTCTCAAAGCACATAATACCTCACAGTGGTATTTTGATAGTGGGTGCTCTAGACATATGATAGGTGATGCTTCTTTTTTTACGACTCTTAAGGATTATCAGGATGGCAGAGTCACATTTGGAGATGGGAGCAAGTCTAGCATTATAGGACGTGGTACTGTCAAGTTACCTGTATTCCCTAAGCTAGAAAATATTTTGTATGTCAAAGATTTGAAAGAAAATCTTCTCAGCATTAGCCAGCTGTGCGACACTGACTTTGCAGTAAAGTTTGACCGGGACGCGTGTAAAGTCTACAATCAAGCCGGTAAACTTTTGATGCAAGGGGTGAGGACCAAGGATAATTGCTATGGGACTGAGCCCACATCCTCACTTGTCTGCAACAGCGCCACGATCATTCCTATAGATCTGTGGCACCAACGTCTAGGTCACGTGAACGTTAGAGATCTCAACCGCTTAGCTAAAAAGGACCTAGTACGTGGCTTACCATCTCTTGGAAAGTCAACTTTGACCGTTTGCGGACCCTGTCAGATGGGAAAACAAATTCGTAGTCCCCATAGGAAGTTGCATTCCATTACCACCTCTCGTGTTCTTTAGTTGATTCACATGGATCTTATGGGTCCCACTCGTACTGAGAGTCTAGTTGGTAAGAGGTACATCCTCATGATGGTAGATGATTTCTCCAGGTACTCCATTGTAGGTTTTCTAAGAGAGAAATCCGATGCTGTAGAATTTTTAACGACTAAGTGTCGTGTCCTGCAAAATCAACACGGTGTCACTATTAACAGGATGCGTAGTGACAATGGCACTGAATTCATAGAAGCAAAGGTAGATCTTTACTGTGATAGCCTCGGGATCAAACATAAGTTTTCTGCTGTGAGAACTCCTGAGCAAAATGGGATTGTTGAGCGAAAGAATAGAACGATCCAAGAGATGGCTATATCTATGCTTCTAGGTCGTAAAGTTTCTAGGAGATTTTGGGCAGAGGCAGTGTCTACTGCATGCCACACGGTGAATAGGGTTTATTTGCGTCCACACACACTTCAGACTCCTTATGAGTTGTGGACTGGCAAGAAGCCCAACCTTGGATATTTTCGTGTCTTTGGGAGTAAATGCAACATCCTACAGGATAGAGAGCAATTAGGAAAGTTTGACTCCCGGAGCGACGAGGTAATATTGTTGGATATTCATGGACTAGTAGAGCATACCAATTTTTTGACCTGAAGAGCTCTAAGGTTATGGAATCAATAAACGTCATCGTGCAAGATGACGAACCTCTGACGGTTATTGATCCTAACCTTCAGTGTGAGGATGAGGACTTTTTTGACAGTGATTTACTTGTCCCTCTCTCACACTCTATGGATCCTACTCCTGTGCTAGGGGACACACCTGCTTGGGTTCGCAAGAGTCATGACCCGTCTGCTATTATTGGCGATCCCACTCTAGGGGTCAAGACTCGTGCTCAGCTAGAGAATGCTGTTAGCCATCTTTACTACACGTCCAAAGTCGAGCCCAAAAACCATAAAGAAGCACTCAAGGATGAACACTGGATATCTGCTATGCAGGATGAGTTGCTTCAGTTTAAAAAGAACAATGTCTGGGAACTAGTCCCCTGACCTAGTGAGACTAATGTGATAGGTACCTAGTGGATTTTTAAGAACAAAATGGATGAAAATGGTACCATAATCAGAAATAAGGCTAGGTTGGTCGCTCAAGGCTACACACAGATAGAGGGTGTAGACTTTGGGGAGACATTTGCTCCTGTTGCGAGGCTTGAGTCCGTCCGTCTTCTGCTCGCCATCGTATGCCATCTGCGCTTCAAGTTATATCAGATGGATGTCAAGAGTGCCCTTCTGAATGGCATTCTACAGGAGGAGGTATATGTGGAACAACCAAAAGGGTTTGAAGACCCTCAGCACCCGGAGCACATCTACTATCTGAGGAAAGCCTTGTATGGTTTGAAGCAAGCACCCCGTGCTTGGTACGCAAGGCTTACTTCCTATCTCTTAGCTCATGGCTTCAAGAGAGGGGGAGTAGATATGACGTTGTTCATCAGGAGAGATGGCGGTGCTGTTTTTGTTGCCCAAGTCTATGTGGACGACATAGTCTTTGGATCCACATGCTCCCAGCATGCTCACCACTTTGAGGAGGAGATGAAAAGTGAGTTTGAGATGAGCATGGTTGGTGAGCTTACATTCTTCCTTGGTCTCCAGGTTCATCAGCTAGAGGATGGGATGTTCATCTTCCAATCCAAGTATGCTAGAGACCTAGTGAATAAATTCGGTTTAGACTCCGCTAAGCATGCACGTACACCTATGAGTACCACTACCAAGCTTAGTAAGGACACTTCAGGAAAGGACGTAGAGCAAACCTTATATCGAAATATGATCGGTAGTCTTCTCTACTTGATTTCCAGTTGTCCCGACATCGCCTTTAGTGTTGGAGTCTGTGCGCGATATCAGGCATCCCCAAAAGAGTCACATTTACTTGCTCTAAAACGTATTATTAAATATGTGAGTGGGACTCTCTCATACGGTATTTGGTATTCCTTTGATATCAATGACCGTTTGTCCACCTATTCGGATGCCTATTGGGACGGGGATGTAGATGGTTGTAGGAGAACTTCTGGTGGGTGTTTCTCTTTTGGTTCTGCTCTTGTCTCCTGGCTGAGCAAGAAGCAAATTCCATCTTTTTGTCCACTGCGGAGGCTGAGTACATAGCCGCAGGGAGTTGTTGCACACAACTCTTGTGGATGAAGCAAATGCTGGAGGATTATGGGATTTCACAGGACACCATGACCATTTCCTGTGATAACACGAGCGCAATACACATATCCCGCAATCGAGTTCAGCATTCACGCACCAAGCACATCAGGATATGTGAGCACTTTATTCGTCAGTTAGTTGAGGAGAACACTGTATCCCTGAGTTTTGTTCCCACCGACCGTCAGTTAGCCGACATTTTCACGAAACCTTTAGATGCCCTTATATTTGAAAGTCTTAGGAAGTCTTTGGGGATTTGCACAATTGACTGAGGGGTTGGTCTATGTCTAGAATAGGATGTTTCTTCATGTTCATATCATATGCTTCCTATTGCTAGTCTGTTTTATATGTACCATTGCTTAGTTGTACAACTATTTATTTTATTCTTTTTTCTTTTTATATTTCTTTTGAAAAATACAAAAAGATTTTCCTTTAAGAAAATTTTTCAGAAAAGCACAAAAAGATTTTATTTTACTAAAATTAAAAAAAAAATAAATAAAAAAAAAAAAAAAAAAAAAATCCAAAAAGATTTCTGTTTTTGCTCCTTTTATGGATGAGCATTTAAGATAGCCAAGTCACAACTTCATTCCATATATCCGTGTGACTGTTTGATAGAGATTTGAGAGGCTACATCATTTCATCCATGTGCTTTACATTGTTTGGAGTCTTTGAGATGTAATTAGTGATATCTTCCTACATGTTTGACTCCTATATCCTTTCTTGCACACATGCACGGCTATATTTGATTATTGCACTTGTCTATCTCATATTGGCTTGAGTGTTTCCATCTCAATTCTGTCTATACAACTTACAATATGCGATAAAACTTGACAAGATTGGAATGCATGTAAAAACCGTTTTGTTGAGACTGTGTGTTTTTGTATAACAGGGAGGGGCTGCGAAAGCAATCATCTATCCTTTGCGAAAAAGCCACCATTAAAAAGGACCTAAAAAATGGAGGAATTTTAATATCCGAGGTCCAAAGAGGTTAAAAGAGCCCGATTTTTTTTTTAAGGCAATAACAATCACCTCATGCCAAATATGGGCCACTTAGGTTTCACCATCAATTCTCCAAAGTTTGAGAATTTAGAATACCTCTATTCAAAATATATATCTGAGGGAGTTTGGTTGGAGAATCTTTAAACGGGTTTGCACTTCCTTGAAAGTCCTGAAAAAGCATAAATCGTTTTGGACGTTATTGGTGTGAAAATCACTTTGAGCTTTGATTTGTTGATTTGATTGAGTCAATATCTTATATTGTCATTCTTTTCCACCAAAGGACGCATTTGAGTTCATTCGCTAGGAGTATCCAATATTTATCGTGCACATATGTCATGTTTGTATGCATTGATTTTCCTATCGAATTTGATCACACCACTTTATATACGCTATCATCAACTTGGTTGTTTTTGTGTTCATTCATGGTATGATTTTATCCTAGTGACACCCCGCGCTTGCTTATTTTGCTTTATTTCTCTCATTTGTCTATTTGGGGACATCATAAAAAGGGGGAGATATTTTGGGGGAGGTTTGTGTTTTTGAGATTTGATACAACATGCTTTCTTCATTTGATATCTCATTTCAAACTCGATACGTCACTTGGTATTTTGTCCTTTCTCATGTGTGTAGGTACTACATGGATTATCATTGGATTGCACACCCTGATGAGAAAAGTGTTGAGATTCCTGAAGAGTTGAAGAGCAAACGTTGAAGTCTTATTCAATTGTATCTTTCCAGTTTTGGGTTCATGGAAGGGTAGATTTGTATAGGCATCTTTAGTTGTTTGATAATTAGGTTGTTTGTTTTTATGTATGTACCGACATAGACATAGGGTGAGATTTGTAAGGACATTTTTGTCCATTATCAATTTGTTATGTCGCACGCCGTTACACCGTTGAAGAAATTCAAGATTCATACAGTCATCAACGGATTCGAATATCAAAAAGAAGAAGAGGAATCAAAGTCTGACAGGCCGAACCAGTCCGCCCAGAATAAAAGAACCGATCCGCCTACCAGTACACCCCGGACCGCAAGAGAATCGAAGAATCCTAAAATAAAAAGAATCGATCCGCGTACCCGGACCGATCCGCCTCAGACCCGAATCGGTCCGCCTTGGATAATCTCAAACAGATCGTGCAGAGAGTTTTTAGGCCATGTTATTCCTTTATAAACCCACTACGGGAAGTGGTTTTCCAAGACTTCTATACATGATTTTCAGAGTACAAAAAACTCTAAGTCTTCACCTATTGAGTACCAAGACTCTAGGTTTTTGATTCACACAAATTTCCAAACACTTGTGAATCACTTTGCAACCCAGGAACGCACTTTTGCTGTTCATACCATTATGGAGAAGACCGTTCTTCTTCTTCATTGCAGCCCTACTGGAAAGGGATAACTCCAACCGCCGACTACAGAATCCGACACCTGAGGGTAATTCTTAGTCACTTGTATTTTCATTGTAATCCAAAATTGTACAGTTACAATATTATAATGAAAATAATTGGTTTTGCCCCTTTGGGGGATTTTTCCTCACAAGCATGTGTTTGAATATTCTTGCTTAGTTCATTATCTTATTCAATCACATATTATTTCATGTTTAGGGTTTGTTTGAGTTAAAAGGTGTTTAATGTATAATTTTATCATTTAAACGCAAGCACGTACGTTCTCATTATATATATATATATATATATTGTTCTACTTGTTTCTATGAGAGATTCACTTGCTATACATCATGTTTTACTATGTTCACATGCTTTAGTTGATGTTATATTCATTGATTGAGTTTTTACGATCACATTGTAATGATACCCATGTTTTTACCTTCATCTTAACATTAGTTTATCACAAGATCATCTTTATTTTTCTTTGCACGTTCTTTTTCATTATGGTTTTGGTGTTATACCATGCCATGCTCGCTATCTATGTAAATTATAATTCTCTATTACTTCTCCATGTTAAAAAGCAGGGAGAAACATCTAAAATAGGTTGATCTATCCTCTTGAATCAATTTAGGTAGTTTTCTATTTTATTGGGGGACAAACGTCTTTTGATTATGGGGATAATTTTTTTTTTTAAAATGAGAGATATCTTGATTATTGGTTACATTTAGAATGATATGATTTAGTGGGATTCCATATTGAGCATGCTTTCATGCTTATTCCCATATTTATTTTTTCATATTGATTTCCTTTTGGAAGACTCCCAAATTAAGGGGTTTCTCTTTGTGCATGCCATACGTTCATGATCTTTTGGTTATGTTTCATGCATTTCAGGTATCTTTATGAGATTTATGCTCAAACCCTTATTTGAGACTCCACTTGTTTGTGGTCAGTTGTCATATGGATTTCATCTACATTACGACATTCTACTCTCACTATATAGATAATTTGGGGTGAGTTTTGTTTTTGTAATCAAGTTTTTTTTTGTTTTCGGGGCTTTTCCCACATAATAACCAAATGGAGATATTGAATATGTAATAGATCTTATATTGTGTTTTATTATAGTTTAGTTAGATACTTCCATGTTAAAACATCGAGTCATGCACAAATAGAGCCAAAAAACTTGATTCCTAGTTAAATGAGACTTATAGAGAGCCTTGTTCATTAGAACCTATTGACATTGAAATTGAATATCAAATGACTTATCGGATTGAATCATCTCAGGGATAATACACACGTAAAAAGTTATATTTTAAAAAAATGATTTTGTGAGTTGTTCAAGTGGAAGTTTTCATAAAAAATCATTGCCTTGTATGCTTGCTAAGTAGAATTTTGTATTATGCCTATAAGCATGTGCAAGGCTAGGTTTTGGACCCATGCACACAAAAACATGGTTTTGGTTGAGAATATGTTGTCCTTAAAATCGCGTCCACACGCCATGCACATTTTGGTCATCTTGTACTTTATTCCAAAAAGCGTGCGGACAACTAAAAATATATTCATGTGCGTAGCTATCATATGTTCAACGTGACTTTGGCCACTACTCATAACCGTGTGCATGTACTTTTTAACCTTTCACACGAAGGACTTTTTAATAGTGCAAATGATGCTATGCAATTTTCAGAATTTCCTATAAAGAGGAGTTTTCCCTCCCATTTTTAGAGATCCTTTTTCCCAAGTACTTGTTAAATAGAGAGAGTATTTTCAAGGAAGATGACCAAATAAATGCCTCAAAATTACTAATTTCACATGATCCACATAATTTTTAGAGAAAATCTCAGATTTATACTTGATTCATGATTTATGAGATTTGAGAATGATTTGAGTTAAAATACCACATAGCCTGGATTCTTTTATACATATTCATATATCAATTTGAATATATACCCTCCAAATCTAAAAGGAGGAGAGTTAGCTATTAGGTAGTTAATTTGTGGTGCGATCCGAGTTCGGAGAATGTGACTTCCATATTCATTTGATAGAGCTTTAAGCGAATCGGTAATTCAAATTGGAGAGATTTTCAACTTCCACGTGTAACTTCTTATTAGGGAAGAAGGGATAGATAGCTTAACAATTTATGTTCAAACTGAATGAGAGGCTAGGATGCACCGAAATGTTTACCCCTAGGTGGGGGTTTTCGTAATAGATCTTGACTTGTGCCTTTTGTGTGTTCATTTTCTATTCATATACATAATTTCAATGACACACATTCTTCAAGATAATATTGAATCCAACATTATCCATTGCTAAATTTGACGTAACTTGCAACTAGTTAGTTCACATAATTAACATATATTTTTTTCTAACTTGATTAATTTACGTAGATCTATTAGATTTCTCACCGTAATGCATTTAACTAAGCTTAATATAATAATTATCCAAGTGAATTTTGATATTAAAGAAATTCTCACTAAAACTTATGCACCCCTCGTGTCTAGGTTTACTTAAGGGGAACACTTTGTCTAAATAGACCACCCTTAAAATAACATCAAAAAAGAGAATAATGTTGTAAACTAAAATTGGTTGAGGTTTGATTAAATTATATATATATATATATATATATATATATATATATATATATATATATAGAGAGAGAGAGAGAGAGAGAGAGAGAGAGAGAGAGACCCTCCTAAGACACTTTATGGTGCAGACTCCGGTACATACTATTTTTTTAAAATAGTAAAAAAAAAAATCATGAAACTTCACGGATATGATATCCATGGTGAGAAGCTCATTTTCAATTTTTTTATTAAAAGATTTAATTGAAAATCGTTGAGATAAGGTGATGTGTAAAAAATGGTATAAGTATGCATTTTCGACCGTTGAAATTTTGACAATCATCTTAACTAGTTTTTTATGAAACTTAATGGATATGATCTCGATAGGGAGAAGATCATGACCATGAAGTTTCATCAAAAAATTAAATCAATCAATCATATCCATAAAGTTTCATAGAAAAATTAAATTAATCAAGTCGCTGGTGCAAACCCAAAATTTCAACCGTCGAAAATGCATATTTGTTCCATTTTTTGTCATATCACCTCATCTCAATGATTTTGTTATTGATTTTTTTGATAAAAAAATTGGAGATTATCTTCTCACCATGGAAATCATATCCATGAACTTTCATTAAAAAATTCATTTTTTTTACTATTTAAAAATGGTATATACTAGGGTCTGTACTATAAAGAGTCCTCAGTGGAAACTTTCTGTATGTATATATATATATATATATATATATATATGTGTGTGTGTGTGGGGGGGGGGGGGTAATTTAGTGGAGAAGGTGACAATGTTCAACAATGTGGCAATTGATTAGGCTATGGTCAGGGTGGCAATAGAGGTTGCTGTGGTGGTGCCTATAGGGTTAATCGTAGTGATGGATATGGGGGTGGACTTGGAAGGGGTTATGGAGGATGATGAGATTGATATGATAAATGGTAAGGTTAAAGGAAGGTCCACTCCTGAGATTTATAGGACCTTTTGTTGAAGATAAAAATATATTGCCCCCTTTCACCTCATTCATTAAAGAACCACTAAATAATTATTGAAATATATATATATATATATATATATATATATATATATATATATGTGTGTGTGTGTGTGTGTGTGTGTAGACATAAATCAACAAGACACTTATTTTATACAAGAAATGTTAGTCAATCTAAAGGAAAATCCCTTCCCAAAGAAAAAAAAAATTCAATGTGTATATTTATTCCTTTCAATTGAAAAACTAAAATTGAGTAATCTAGCCCAATTCTCTATAATTATATTCATTCCTTTTAGTCGTAATGCATAATCATATAAATTTGATCCCCTTTTGTATAGAAATACCTTTTATTTGGGCTTTGTATACACACAAATCATTGAGGGCCAAGTGCAGTTTCACTACTTGAAAATGCCTAGGGTTGGCCATGTAATGATGTTGTCTTTGAAATTAACTAAAGCCTACAAGGAAATGAAACTAATCCTTAAATATAGATATAATATAAAAAATTATTATTCAAGCATACATGTAACCTTATAAATACTTGAATAATACCCATGGACTAATGTATTCTGAAATATTAATAAATAACTTTGTTCCAAATTACCCATATTGGGTTACATGTACTCAAAATCGAAGTTCGATGTGATGAATTATATTTCTATTCTTTTCATGCTTGAAATCTTGATTGATTTGGTCGCTTAATATTTTGAAGATTATTTTGTTTTAAGTTTTAACTATTAAAAAATCGTTGGCCAAAAACAATGTAATTAGGAAAAAAAAATCCAAATTCAGATGAGATATTATTTCTATGAAATAAGTGACTTAGTATGAGAAAAGTTAGGATTTCAGAAAAAAAGATTAAGTTGCATTGGTTTCATTTTTTTTAAAGACATAATTAATGGGGGATTCATGCTTTTATTTACTTATAGTTGTATTATATAAAAATGTGGATCGTAATCAGATACAAACAATTTCACTATCACTATACGAAACACTATAGTCCTTTTCCACATTTACGTCACAGATTAAAATTCACATTCCTCTTTAAATATGACTATTAAATTCAATATAAAATGACAATTATTAAAATATTGGCTGGATTGCCTGAGAAGGCTCAATGGCTACTTAGCCAAGGATGGTCAATAACAAAAAAATCCTACTTTTATATTTTTCAATTTTAAAGATCAAAACTTTAAACAAATTAAACACAACAAAATTTGTTCCCAAACTAAACTGTTTGTTGCGGAGAACTGATTTACCCAATTTTATCTATTTAACCTAAAACATCCATCTAAGTAATAAGTAAATATAATAAGTAAAACATCCATAACACGTCGATGTACGAGGAAAATCAAAAAGAGAAAAACCTCGGACTATCCAACCAAACAGATGACTATGATAAGGGTTTACAAAGACTAGACCGTAGACTTACTCAATGACTCGTCTCCCTCTCAAGCCCTGACTTTCTTCTATCTTTAACCTCTCCTCCATAGTGAAACATATGAGTCCACCCATGCAATCTATCTGTGACAACCCGCAATCCGAGATAAGGGGTGGCCAGCCCGATACTCAAACGTAACAGGAATCATGGATGGATATCATTCTCAGCATCACAAAATAAACTGAGTATACGGGAAAACCACCCAATAAATCAGAAAACGGGTTGCCAAAAAGTGTAAAATTTTAAAAAATGCGGTTATGAAACTTTAAATTAAACAACCCAATCTGACAAGCAAGTGGAGTTCCAAAAGATAACATATAATATAACTAAAACGAATGTACACAAATGGACCGAATAAGCTGTCGGTCCACAGCTACAAAGACAACGTACAACAATATAAAATATCTTACATAGTACAATCATTAATCAAATACACATGTTTGGGCCACACGCCCGAAGGACAAGACCCGATCATATCTAGAATAACAAGAATGAAAGCGTCTAATACAACATCCTGTAATAACCCGCAAAATCTTACAGCTCGTCGAAAGTGCAGGGAACTTGGGAAAGTCAAGTCGGGCGTCCTTGCGGTGGAACACCTGAGCGGATACAATAATATACATACAACAAAGAAATAAACCGGTCAGGGCCGGGTTCTATATGATTTCTAGAAGAATAAAAAGCATGGTAGATATGAACAGTTATACATGAATGATGAGGATGATAATATGACATGCTATATACTATCACAAGCAAGGATAGAAGGTAAAGCACTATAATTTAAAACCCTTCCTTATTAATACAATTTCCCTTTCCTTCAGACATTCCTTATTAGGAATAAAACCATATATTCGGTTAAGTCAAGAAGTTATAATTTCTATTCATTAATTAAAACTTCCCATTTTATCTTTCCGTTCCTTATTTGGAATATCATTTACATCAAGTGCTCTATATGGCACATATATTATTCCCGTGCTCTTCCTGGCACATATTTATGCTCTTTATGGCATTTCATAAGCTCTTTGTGGCGTTTATCAACCATCAAGTCCAACTTGATGAAAATATAGTTATATACATATACATATAACGATATCTAAGACCGCCCGTCCGGGTTTCCCCACTGTGCGCGTTCCTAAATGACCATCATCTTCCAGGGCCTAACATAAGACAACCTGGGCACTTATCGGAACATGTCGGGAAGCGGCCATGAGCCTGCGGGGTAGTCAAGACCACACCCGGAATCTCCTACCCATCGCAGAAGAAATATAACAATAAGCGCTCCCATGGCCTAGGACTATATCCACCCTGCATTCATTAGCCAGGGGGCTTCACCTCACGAACGAACTTCCCTTATGATGTCATTTAGAGAGGTGTGTAACAATAAATTAACATTTACATTTATCATTATATTATTACCAAAAATCCATTTCAATAAATCATGTGATTGGTTCTTCATTATTAAACCTAACATCATTAAACCACGGGGTTCATTCTGAATTGAACCTATTATCTTTAAACACCTACGGGTTCATTTTATGCGAACCTAATTCCCATCGAACATTATCATTAATTTTACCTCAAATTACAATTCCAGGCTAGGTCTCCAAATGATCATTATGATCCTAGAAATTCCCAAAGTTCATGTAAATTGATAAGCCCATAAGTCTCCAAGTTAGGGCATTTAACTTCCTAACCTCTAAAAGTTGAATAAAAGAAGTAATGCCTTAACCTTACTTTAAAACGCCCCGAAATAAACCCCAGATGAACCCATTTCTAATCCAGGGCAACGACCAAACTCCATAACTACTCTAGGACTCTAAGTTTACTTCTTTAAAGAAGTTTCCTAGGTCATAATCCTAAAGAATAAGGATGAAAATTAAATGGAAAAAGACCCCAAAACTGCTGGAATCGAATCGATTCGCCCCTAGGGCCGAATCGATTCCCACCAGCGAATCGATTCGCTCTGAAAGCGAATCGGTTCGGACAACAAAATTAAGTTTCTGCAAATGCCGAATCGATTCGGTCTTAATCCGAATCGATTCGGACAACAAGACCTGGGATTCTGCATCTATGCGAATCGATTCGCCCAAGGGGCCGAATCTATTCGCCCCTGCGAAAATGCCAAGAATGGCTATGGAGTATTGAACTCCAAAATCTATCCAACTCCAAAACCAAGCCCAACCGAAATCATTGGCTGCAATTTCTACATCCTAAATCTATCTATCTACCAACCTTAAACATCATTTATCATCCAAATCCATTTTTTAGTGGTTAATACCCAAAAATCCAATCAAAACCCTAACAATTCTAAATCATAAATATCAATGCAATTTATTCTACTTAAATCATAAACTTGCAAGTAGATTACTTGCCTTGAGGTGGGAAATCAGATTTGAGGAAGATAGAAGCACAATCCAAGCTTGAGTCTCCAAATCTCTCAATTTCTCCCAAGTTCTCTTCCTCTCTCATTCTCTCTTGTGTAAAAATGGAAGAATGGGAATAGGGGTGGGGAAAAATAAAATGGGGCTTAAGTCCCATAAGCCCACTTAAGTGACTAATACACGATAAAATAATACGCGATATCACTATTTAAGCCAAAACCAGTCAAAAGTCCCCAAAATGCCAAAATACAATATGGCACTTATTTTAACTGTCACACACCTACCGGGACTAATTACACTATCCAAATCATCATTTGAGAATTTTATAACTCATTTTACTTCCGATTTCATAATAAACCAAAATATCATTTTAAATCCTTATGACATTATAAATCACCACATGAACATTTTTATCTACTCACGAGGTAACTACACAACATATTAGTAAATATTGACTTGACATAACAAATTAATATTTACTCAGCATCTATCAGATAATAACTAATTACTACACAGGGTAATTAAGGATAAAATGGGCTATCGGAAGAGAGGGTTATTACATACTCCCCTCCTTAAGAGGGAATTTTGCCCCCAAAATTCAGGTATACCTCGCAAGAAGAAATGCGGATACTATTCCCGCAAGTCATCCTCGCGACCCTACGTCGATTTCTCGACACTAAGCTGATTATATAGAACTCATCCCCCAAGGTACTACCAGCGACACCAACGTAACTCTACTCTCTAAGAACCGTCAAGTTGCATCTACCTCGAAAGGAATGTGCCTAAAGGCACCATCGTATCCTTCGTACTCCCTTGCATGAGAGACAAGGAACAAATTATGAACTTGCCACAAAATGTTTCAATAAAGTGAGCGAATAGTCTACCGGACCCACCGCGACATTTCTAGGAAAGGTACAACGTCATGCGGTGCAAGTTTTCCTTTCTCCTCGAAACGCATAAGGCCCTTCACAGGCGATACTCACCACAACATTTGGTCTAATAACCTCAAAATCCAGATGCCTTCTTCTCGCATCGACTGAGCTCTTTCGTCGGTCTTGGTTATATGAGAGACTCATCATCTCGCACTTCTAACCAACAAGTGGGGAAAATCAACAAGGCCTAATATACAAGGCTTCTTCTAAAGCGCCGTCCTAATAGTGAATCGACACCAATTCTATATAGGCGAATTCAACGAGCGGAAATCATTGTTCCTAACTACTCTTAAAGTTAGGCACGCATCTAAGGAGTATATGCCTCAGCATATGGTTTATTCTATTGGTCTGGCCATCTGGAAAATGACAAGAAGTGATTAACCATAATTCGATTCCCATGACTTCTTGGAAACTTGCCAAGAATGAGAAACGAAAGTCTTATTCTAGTCAGGACTATAATCAAGGGCACCCCAGGCAGCACAACAACCTTACTATGCCCAGCCAATAATACTAGCGACGTACAACTTAGCACATTTCGTCATTACCTTGATGAACTGAAACGTTAGAACCGCGTGATTTCTCCATATCTGCTTTACTTAAGTCCTTTTCAGGACAAAATTCTCTTAAGGGAAACGCACCCCACCCTCAATGTCAAAAGAGCAGAGTTATGTTTCCCAAATCAGCAACTTACCTTGAAATAAGATGTTGTTCGCACGAAAGACTAAATTCTGCCCAGGAAGTAGCATCTTTCTTCCTATACAGCGATCACCCCCAAGATGGACTTCAACTTAAATAGGGGGTGATACTTCTCACAAGTTTAGACTTGTGAGGCGCATCAACAATAAGTCGATACTCCAGTATTATCACTCCCCGTCATGGCAGAGACTTGCTAATGGAATCTACCTTCGAGCTTAACCACCAGACTCAGGGGTGCGAATCAATTCACCCCTTCGTTACCTTCGTAACAGTCCACTACATGAGGCCTCATCTCCTTCGGCCTTAACCACCAACTTTTCGAAATCCTCCCACTTCACATAACATGAAACCAATCACTTGGTATGAGTTTACGCATGACTTAGTCATGGTCAACTCCCAACAACCCTCCTAAACTTACGTCCATACTAAAAGGCCCTACGTCGAAACAATCCTAAAGTCTATCTACCTATACCCTATCTAAGTCGTATACACCTAATGCTAAGTATATCCCTAGTGTCCAAGACCTTTCTCAACTTTCGACATTTGCTCAGTTTCGTGTGTGGGACGTCTCGCCGAAGAGAAATCCAAACAAGGAACCCTCCCGTTACACTACTACCTCGTGTTGTCAGTCATCGAGGGGTACAGGTCTAAGACACATGTTCGGGACCGAAAAGATCCTACAGCTACACACTAACAATTTAATAAAAACAAATCTATAACAACCCAACGCTCACTATTCGTGAAACCTTAGGGTTATATGCCCTATAACATACACATCTTATTAAATAGCCTTCTATATCAAGGCATAACCCGAAGTCTCAATTCAACTTCGTACCTCGGTCTCCCTCATATCGATCAAAGGAGAGAACTAGATGCAGTGCTCCTATGTCGCACTTAAATAGCCATCCATCACTCTTGTATGTGATTCTCGGCTAAACTTTCCAATCCCACTTCTGACAATAATTTAATAAAACAAAATAAAATAAAAGGGAAGAATAGCATATCTTCACTCACAACCTCGTTAAGTGTTCATGCGACGGAGTGTCTCGCAAAGCGAAATCCAAACAAGGAACCCCTCCGACACATGCCTACTTAACTCGTTGATTATGGAGATAGAGCGTAACACACACAAGATAAGAGAGAGGAAAGGTGGTATATCCCCACTCCCAACGTCGTTAAGGTTCGCGCGTGGAGCGTCCCGCAGAAGCGGAATCCAAACAAGGAACCCCTCCTATACGCTACCACTCAACTTGCTGGTCGTGGAGATAAGGCATAGCAATTACATACCAATATCACATCATACTTGACCATGTTAAGGACGAGTAAATCGGCCTCAAGCACAATTGAATAAGAGAAATTCCTACTTACATACCAACAAAAGAAATGGGCGAACCATTTCCCATAGAACTCAATACTAATGAAAATACTCTCAGCAGATATTATGAAATCTGTAATCTGAGAAAAGCTCGTAAAACAAATGAGCGCGTAACACCCGCATCGAATAACATATAACTCACGTATCTCTGAGTGAAAACTTACCCTCAATAACGGGCGGTGCCGGCAGGGCTGGAGGAAACATAGCCTCCCGATCATGACAAACACGCCCATACTGTAGTTGCCCCTGCTGCGGAGGAACAACCATAATAGGTACCGGAGGCGGAAACAGAACACATGGCTGCTGCAGAGCCCTAGGAAACTGACCCCCAATCATCGGAGGACATTCCTTCTTGTAATGACCTGCCTCCCCAAATTGGAAGCACCGTCCCTTCATGTCCTCCCGACCTCGACCCTTGTTATTCCTAAATTGGGAAATGCCTCGATCCGGATGACCTCTACCTCTAGGGCCACCCCGATCTTCCTGATGAAAAGCACCTTGTTCGTGCCTATTATTTCCCCTCGCAATAAACTCTCCAAGCTTCCCTACTTGCCTCATTTCAGTAGCTTTCTTGCTACCCTCCATATATACTCGATGCTCCTGGCAATGGAGTAAGGCTGCATTTATAACCTCGCCAAAAGTCTGGAAAGCTGGGTTACCCAATAAGTGTTTTCGGATTCTCCAGTTTAGACCTCCCATAAACTTCGAGATCTTCCTCTCTTCCGGAGTCACCTCATCTGGTACAAAACTTGCTAACCGGGTGAACTCCTCTTCATACTCCGCCACAGATCTCTCCCCTTGCTCTACATCTTGCAACTTCCTCTTCATCTCCCTCTGGACCGCGGGAGGAAAATACTGAAGATCAAACAAAGCCCAAAACTCAGTAATTGACATTGTGTCGCTTTGCTCTGGGGTGGTCATCGTCTCGCACCAGTGTAACGCAGATCCGACAAGCTTAAAGGTGGTAAGGACTTGTTTCTTATCCTCACTACATTCTATCATTCGAAGGTGGCGTTGTATGTCTTTCTTCCATTGATTGGCTTTAATAACATCCGTACCTCCCTCAAATTCCGGGGGATTGCCCTTTAGAAAGGACTCCCTAACCCTTTCCCACGGAGTAAGTCCCGTAGGAGCTTGAACACCTGGAGCCCATGGCAATTGTTGGATCACTACGGTCATGGCGGCATTAATCGCTCCAGCCACTATGCTTGCTACATCCGCAACATTTACAGTCCCTTGTAGTGGCGGTGGAGGACCTACTTCATTCTCTACGACCTTAACACGTCTCGTCGGGCGACCTCTCTTAGGCGGCATCTGAGATAGGAAAACAATAGTATTAAAATACTGGTTAAAACAATCTATTTTGCAGAAGATCGCAAAAACATAAGCAACAAGAAGTCCTAGCATTAGGCTCTACATCAAAGAACGCTACGGTAGAACGAGATAAGTCCACACAGATCCTAGTACTCTAGAACCTGATGCTCTGATACCATCTGTGACAACCCGCAATCCGAGATAAGGGGTGGCCAGCCCGATACTCAAACGTAACAGGAATCATGGATGGATATCATTCTCAGCATCACAAAATAAACTGAGTATACGGGAAAACCACCCAATAAATCAGAAAACGGGTTGCCAAAAAGTGTAAAATTTTAAAAAATGCGGTTATGAAACTTTAAATTAAGCAACCCAATCTGACAAGAAAGTGGAGTTCCAAAAGATAACATATAATATAACTAAAACGAATGTACACAAATGGACTGAATAAGCTGTCGGTCCACAGCTACAAAGACAACGTACAACAATATAAAATATCTTACATAGTACAATCATTAATCAAATACACATGTTTGGGCCACACGCCCGAAGGACAAGACCCGATCATATCTAGAATAACAAGAATGAAAGCGTCTAATACAACATCCTGTAATAACCCACAAAATCTTACAGCTCGTCGAAAGTGCAGGGAACTTGGGAAAGTCAAGTCGGGCGTCCTTGCGGTGGAACACCTGAGCGGTTACAATAATATACATACAACAAAGAAATAAACCGGTCAGGGCCGGGTTCTATATGATTTCTAGAAGAATAAAAAGCATGGTAGATATGAACAGTTATACATGAATGATGAGGATGATAATATGACATGTTATATACTATCACAAGCAAGGATAGAAGGTAAAGCACTATAATTTAAAACCCTTCCTTATTAATACAATTTCCCTTTCCTTCAGACATTCCTTATTAGGAATAAAACCATATATTCGGTTAAGTCAAGAAGTTATAATTTCTATTCATTAATTAAAACTTCCCATTTTATCTTTCCGTTCCTTATTTGGAATATCATTTACATCAAGTGCTCTATATGGCACATATATTATTCTCGTGCACTTCCTGGCACATATTTATGCTCTTTATGGCATTTCATAAGCTCTTTGAGGCGTTTATCAACCATCAAGTCCAACTTGATGAAAATATAGTTATATACATATACATATAACGATATCTAAGACCGCCCGTCCGGGTTTCCCCACTGTGCGCGCCCCTAAATGACCATCATCTTCCAGGGCCTAACATAAGACAACCTGGGCACCTATCGGAACACGTCGGGAAGCGGCCATGAGCCTGCGGGGTAGTCAAGACCACACCCGGAATCTCCTACCCATCGCAGAAGAAATATAACAATAAGCGCTCCCATGGCCTAGGACTATATCCACCCTGCATTCATTAGCCAGGGGGCTTCACCTCACGAACGAACTTCCCTTATGATGTCATTTAGAGAGGTGTGTAACAATAAATTAACATTTACATTTATCATTATATTATTACCAAAAATCCATTTCAATAAATCATATGATTGGTTCTTCATTATTAAACCTAACATCATTAAACCACGGGGTTCATTCTGAATTGAACCTATTATCTTTAAACACCTACGGGTTCATTTTATGCGAACCTAATTCCCATCGAACATTATCATTAATTTTACCTCAAATTACAATTCCAGGCTAGGTCTCCAAATGATCATTATGATCCTAGAAATTCCCAAAGTTCATGTAAATTAATAAGCCCATAAGTCTCCAAGTTAGGGCATTTAACTTCCTAACCTCTAAAAGTTGAATAAAAGAAGTAATGCCTTAACCTTACTTTAAAACTCCCCGAAATAAACCCCAGATGAACCCATTTCTAATCCAGGGAAACGACCAAACTCCATAACTACTCTAGGACTCTAAGTTTACTTCTTTAAAGAAGTTTCCTAGGTCCTAATCCTCAAGAATAAGGATGAAAATTAAAAGGAAAAAGACCCCAAAACTGCTGGAATCGAATCGATTCGCCCCTAGGGCCGAATCGATTCGCACCAGCGAATCGATTCGCTCTGAAAGAGAATCGGTTCAGACAACAAAATTAAGTTTCTGCAAATGCCGAATCGATTCGGTCTTAATCTGAATCGATTCGGACAACAAGACCTGGGATTCTGCATCTATGCGAATCGATTCGCCCAAGGGGCCGAATCGATTCGCCCCTGCGAAAATGCCAAGAATGGCTATGGAGTATTGAACTCCAAAATCTATCCAACTCCAAAACCAAGCCCAACCGAAATCATTGGCTGCAATTTCTACATCATAAATCCATCTATCTACCAACCTTAAACATCATTTATCATCCAAATCCATTTTTTAGTGGTTAATACCCAAAAATCCAATCAAAACCCTAACAATTCTAAATCATAAATATCAATGCAATTTATTCTACTTAAATCATAAACTTGCAAGTAGATTACTTGCCTTGAGGTGGGAAATCAGATTTGAGGAAGATAGAAGCACAATCCAAGCTTGAGTCTCCAAATCTCTCAATTTCTCCCAAGTTCTCTTCCTCTCTCATTCTCTCTTGTGTAAAAATGGAAGAATGGGAATAGGGGTGGGGAAAAATAAAATGGGGCTTAAGTCCCATAAGCCCACTTAAGTGACTAATACGCGATAAAATAATACGCGATATCACTATTTAAGCCAAAACCAGCCAAAAGTCCCCAAAATGCCAAAATACAATATGGCACTTATTTTAACTGTCACACACCTACCGGGACTAATTACACTATCCAAATCATCATTTGAGAATTTTATAACTCATTTTACTTCCGATTTCATAATAAACCAAAATATCATTTTAAATCCTTATGACATTATAAATCACCACATGAACATTTTTATCTACTCACGAGGTAACTACACAACATATTAGTAAATATTGACTTGACATAACAAATTAATATTTACTCAGCATCTATCAGATAATAACAAATTACTACACAGGGTAATTAAGGATAAAATGGGCTATCGGAAGAGAGGGTTATTACACTATAACAACGTAAGAATCATGCATGCCTCGATATCCACCGATGAGGCTTATCAACCGTCTACGGGATTGGAACACAAAAAATCGCTTGTTCACTGCAACACAAAAAACCAGTACGAAGTCCACCACAAGAGAAAACAAACTTTGGTGCCCAAATGAAAGATCTCAAAGCATATGAATATGTAAACTTGGATCCTTAAACTCTAGGGGTGAAACTAGGGTTTTAGAACTTTTGCAAGTAGGTAAGTAATTGATTTTCACCAAAAGTTCTTAAAAAATTGATTCCAATATGCCTTAAATAGTAACAACACGAATTTCGAAGTCATGCCTTCGTCCCAATTAAAATGCATAGTTCTTTCGAATGAAAGGAATTATTCGTTCTAATGAAGCTCAAGTTCGTTCGAACGAAGAGGTTTTCTTGTTTTAACGAACTTCGAAAAAATTTCCCATGAGTTGTTCACTTTTTGTTAAAGAGTCCTCATTTGATGTCCGTTAGATGCGCGTTCCAATCAGTTTCCAAATCTCATTCTAACAAGCTTCAAAATTTGTTCCAACAAAATGTTAATTTTGTTCTAACGAGGTATGTAACTTGTTTTAACAAACTCTTTAAAATCATTTTTTAAAATATCATTCCAAATGATTTTGTTTAAAAACAAACACCGAAAAATATATCTAAGGACCATATTCAAAATGCATCCATACCTCACGAGTTTCTCGGTGAACGTGAAGACAAACTTGGCACGAAAAACATAGCCCAATGTATATCCACTTTGAATCTTAGCCGCTACATATTCATCAAACATGTAATAGTCTTACAAGATCAGCAACACAAAGCCTAAATTACGAGTCAAATATTTTGCCCGAAATTAAGCCAATTATAAACAAATTGACTCGATTGGAAATTTGTCCTTATAAATCTTCCCCTTTGGCTATTCTGGGAAAAAACCAAAATAAAAATCCCATGGTCCATTAATCTCTCTAAAAATACTCAATCTCCAATCCCCAAAAGAAAAAGAGTACAAATGCTCGACAGACACACACGTTGAGTAGCTTTGCAAGCATGTAAATTTTGTCGCATGTTGAAAACCTACACACTTAATCAGACCTTCAAATGAAAAGAGAATATAACTTGTATAAATACCAATTAAGAATAAAATCCTATCGATGTATAAACAATCTCAACCTAGGTAAGATGTCTCCCCCTCAGATAAAGATATCCTAATCATAAAAGGAAAGATACTATTTCTCCCCCTTTTGTTTAGTAAGAGACAAAGTAAGAATGAATAAACTATTTCTCCCTTATAAACCAAATCTCCCCCTAAATGTGTGAACATATGATACCCAAATAAGTAGGAAGTGACGATTAAAATCATGTAATAGTGTGCTGTGTGACAAAAAATAGCATGGAAACTTAAACTCAAATACTCCAAACAATAATCAAACAATATCAATATCGATGCAAAAAGATAGCAATATGAATAAGAATTGAAGTATGATACCAATTTGAGTTATGGAATTTCAATGCACACAAGGAGAGATACCAATATGATCAAATAGAATGTCAAATAAAATCCAAAGATAAAGCATATTGCAAATATGGATTAAATGTAGACGCAAAGAATCAAAACAAAATTATATAATATATATAAATATGAAAAATATACCAATGAAATATCGGCACATATATATAGCAATAAACAAGAAAACAAACTCGACACAAAATGCATAAGCTTTACACACTAGCATAATATCGATGTGTCTAAACATATGGGATATAATGAGTGGATGTGGACTAGATACAAATGAATTATGACCCAAGAATTCAAATATGTTCAAGGAGTTATATTTGACTGTAAAACTTTATCAAAATAAGATTTAGCCTCATGTGACAAGTTAAAGTGAACTCTATGAACAAACAAGAAAAATGCACACAAGCCTATAATATTGATGATTCGACAATTCAACAACATTATGACAAAATAAGCATAACTAGGATTAATTGTGCAGATTCATTTATCTTCAATTATACACCCTCAAATGATAAACATATATCATATTTTATTTTCTCTCAATTTTTTTGAAGCTATCACTTTTGAAAATCAAACAAACTAAACTTATTGGCCTTGCCAATTTTTCTATTTTCATTGCCTTCAATATTTTCATTAGGCTCTTGCCAACGGTGGCTTTATCGAAAAGTAGATTTGCTCCTTTTGTAGCCCTTTCTCGTGCACCCTCATATTTTCAATACAAATTAAATAACCTCACGGGCAACGGTTCTTACATGAACAAATCCCCCAAGTTACAAAATATGTAGATTACAATATTGATGGGAGAACTTCTTACATAGCTCATATTTTCCATGTGAAGTTAACGTTCAAAAATCTCATGCGTGTGTGTGGAGGCACATACAAAGAGAATTCATTAAGATAATCAAGTTCGAAATAACTCCATGCAAGCATGATTACGAAAAAATTAATCATCGAAAAATCACATCCAAATGTCCTAGTCACATGGAAAGCGTGAAATGAATTGGATTCAATTACTCTAATATGCCACACAAAATGTGTAAAACAAAAATACGCATAATTGAAAATTATTTTGAGTTTTTGAAAATTTTCAAAAGAATATATTATTTTAAAACTAACTAATTCAAATGACAAACAAAATCTTTTTGTTTTTTCTAATATGACTTAATAAATTAAAAATCAAAATACAAAAGACTCAAATAACATAAACTAGAAAACATATATAACGTTAAGTACGAAAGCTATCGTATGCAAACATACAAACACAATCAACCATTAGATGTAACATGGTTATTATCATGTGTAAACAAATGAGAATAAAAAAGTTTAATATGTAAAGCCTCCAAATAGGATTTCCTAGCCCACGTAAGTGTAACATAAAGCTTAAGGGTTTTGGGAACCTTGGTAACATTATTCTTAGACTTTCTAGGACCATTGTTAAAATCATATCAAAATTGCCTAAGGTGACTTTTCCTACCGCAATGTGTGTAAATGTAGACACAACGATGGGTGTTACCTAAGGTTTGACCTTTTCGAATGTTCCTATCAATACTTGTCTATTTTAAATGTATGCTCTTGGCTTGGGAAGTGAAAGAATTTTGATCATTGAAGACAATACCACAATTGCCATATTTGATTTGGATAGTGCTTAACATTTTATCCAACTTTTCCGATCTAGATTCCAAATAAAATTTGACGTGACTAGAGTGTCTCAATTTCTCTTCAATCTTAACTATCCAAGACTCAAGGTAATGACTAGACTCCTCGAACTCAATAAGTTCTTTCTTCATAACCTCTATCAAATCGCGCAGGCTATCTCCCTCACCTTCAACATACTTTAGCTTCTCTAGAATAATCCTCACATGTGCCATAAGATCCTCAATCAAAACACTATCATCATTTTCTATAGAACGCTCCTTCAACCTTGCTTCCAGTTTTAAGTCAACCTTTTTCACTCTCAATGTTTTCGAATACAATTCATGGAAGGAAACTTGGAGTTCACTCTCCTCCTCTCTCATTTTCATACTCATTATCTTCTTCACTCATACTTCCATTATTCACTTGAGGATCATAAATAATGGCCTAAAAAATGTCATGTAAAGAAATATCTTCATGGGAAAATTTCTCAACAAGGCTCACATGAGTAGCGATGAATGCGGTGTAGTTGCACTTAAGGGGGAATCAGAACCTTTTTCAGATTTGTATTGTAAAAGGTGGCATTGTACACCTTTGGTTTCTTTCCCTCCTTCCTTAGTTTAGCAGTGCACTCAACTACCCTATCGCCATAACCCTCATAACCACAACATCTTTATGAATAAACCCTATTAAAGGTATCAATGCAATTTTTAATGAAGTGATCGACCTTATTTTTTTCTCAAACTTCTTCGCATATATTAATTACTTATGAAAATTGAGAAATTTCTTGAATTTCTTTACTATCATGGACATATCCTCGGACTCGATGTTAGAATCATCATCCAAACTAGGTGTTTCCTCCTTATGCGCATTCAATGCAATGCCCATATCTTTCTTCTTCTCAGTCTTGGAGGAAAACATGTCAAGCTCATAAGTTAAGTCACCTAGAAGGTCTTCATGTTTCGTAGTATCTAAAGTATCCAAAGAATTCAAAAATCGTCACTTTTGAATTAAATATTTCAGAGAACGACCTTAGGATTTTTTTGATTACTCGATTTTCGAGTTTCTTCTCTCCCCGGTTTAAAGAAGAGTTCAATACATCAGAAAATCTAGCATAAAACTTATCGAAGGTCTCACTCTCTAACACCTAGATGGTTTCAAATCGAGTGGTGAGGTTTTAGATCTTGGAAGCCTTAGCAACACTAGTTCCTATATGGGTGAGTTGGAGTATGTCCCAATCATCTTTAGACGTCTCACGAGTCATAATACGATGAAAATTCTCTGGGGTAATAGGACAAAATAGATCATTCAAACCCTGTGAGTTATAATTTTCTAACCTATTCTTAGCCCCACTCAATGATTTTATGGGTTTTGGTATGCTATTCTCTCGAACCAAGGTAGTAGGTGGAGTCCAACCATTTAAAATATCTTGCCATACTCGCTCATCTATGGCTTTAAGAGCTGACTTAATATGGATTTTCCAGTATGCGTAGTTTGACTCATCAAACATCGGGGCTCTAATACCATCAAAACCACAAAAAATCATGTCTAACAACACGCGTTCAAAACACTATAAATAAGCGTTCTAGTATTGATACCAATTTGAGAAGGCCTTACAGGTGCGTAGGAAGGGATGGTCAATAACAAAAAAATATATTTTTATATTTTTCAATTTTAAAGATCTAAACTTAAAAAAAATAAACCCAAGAAAACTTGTTCATGAAATTAAACTGTTTGTTGTGAAGAACTGATTTACCCAATTTTATTTTTTTAACCTAAGCCTGCATCTAGTTTATAAGTAGATAAAATAAGTAAAACATCCACAACATGCGAATGTACGAGGAAAATCACAAAAGGAAAAACTTTTGACTACCCAGCCAAATAGATCACTATGACAAGGTTTTATAAAGACTAAACAGTAGACTTTCTCAATGACTCGTCTCCATCGCAAACCTTGATGATCTTTTATCTTCAACCTTTCCTCCATAATTCAACGTAGAATTCCACCCGTGCAAGGTGCCAAAATGCACGAATCCATGCACGCATTGATATCCATCGATGAGGCTCAACAACCGTTTATAGAATGGGAATACGAAACACCGCTTCTTTACCGTAATATAATAAACCATTACGAAGTCCACTGAGCAAAACTTCTCCTCTCAAGATGAAGAGAAAATAAACGTTGGTTCCCAAATGAAAGATCTGAAAGAATATGAATATATAAACATTGATCTTTAAACTCCAAGGGTAAAGCCAAGGTTTCGGAACTTTTGTAAATAGGTGGGGAATTGATTTTCGCCAAAAGTTATTAAAAAAACTGATTCCAACACACCTTAAATTGTAAAAACATGAATGTCGAATAAAAATTCATAGTTCATTCGAACAAAAGTCCTTTTCGTTCTAACAAAACTCAAGTTCGTTGGAATGAAGAGGCTTTCTCGTTCTAATGAGCTTCCAACGAGATTTTGATGAGTTGTACACTTTTTGATAGAGAGCCCTTGTTTAATTTCCATTATATGCACGTTCCAACGAGTTTCCAAAGATCGTTCTAATGAGGTTCAAACTCTGTTCGAATGTAATATCAATTTTGTTCTAACGAGGTATGAAACTCGTTCTAATGAACTCTTCAAAAATCATTTTAAAAAAATATAGTTCCCAATGATTTTATTTAAAAATAAACACCCAAAAATATGTCCAAGGACCGTATTCAAAATGCATTCATACCTCAGAAGATCCTCGATAAATGTGAAGACAAACTTGGCACGAAAAATACGAGACAATGTATATCCACTTTGAAGCTTGGCCATTACATCATCATAAACATGTAATAGGCTTACAAGGTTGACAATACAAAGCCTCACCTATGACTCAAATGTTTTTTCCGGAATTAAGCAAACTACAAACAAATTGACTCGATTGGAAATGTGTACTTACATTACTCAATTTTAATTCAAACTTAAGAATTCAAATATATTTTACATCGAAATATAAATTCTTAAATCGGCCTTAAATCATTGTACTAAAATTCTGTAATAAAATTTGAATGCTTTTATAATTTTTATTTTAATGGAATTAGTAATCAATGATTGAAAAGTGCATTTTGTTTAATGAAATGTGATGAAAGTCGGTACAATATAAATTTGTTTAGAGATTTAATGTGGTTTAATTTTAATACTATATAAATGTATACAACTCCATTATGACTTATAATATTATTTCTTCACAAAAGAATCCATGGATGAAATTTATTATTTAAAAGAATCATCACGTTCCTCAAAATATTGGTAATTTAGGATACATTCATATGTTTGAAATTATATTACATAATAAAAAACTTTTGAGTGTCTATATACTTGGATAGTTTGAAAAGATTGGAAACAAGTTCATATTTATGAGAAGTATGGAAACTTATGGAAAAGGATATATGGGGTTTTTTCTTACTATTATTTTTTGGATGGTAGGTGATGTGATACCCTATGTAATAAAACATTGAGGTTGTAAGGACAAATTTCCAATCGAGTCATTTGTTATATTGGCTATATTCCGTTGGACAAAACATTATTGGGTCATTCTGCATCAACGATCATTCAACACAAGGATTCAAGCATCGCAGTCAAAATTCACGCATCATCAATATTCATGCCGTGCTATTTATCCTACGAAGGTATATGGCCTAAAAACAATTTTATAAGTTGGAGTATTTTGACTAATCAAGAAATTTCAAATAAGAAAATGTTCATATATATGCTATATTTATTTTGAAAAAGTTCTTGAATTAAATTGAAAAATTTTGGGCAAAAAATCAGATTCTCGTTCGAAGTTTAACCCAGGTCGTTCGAACGACCTGGTTCTAACGAAGTGATGCCTCGTTAGTAGTTCGTTAGAAGTTCGTTAGAAATGTCGTTCGAACGACCTCGTTCGAACGAGATTTCTAACGACATCTAACCATCCTAAACTGGCAAGCCGTTAGATAAGTCGTTCGAACGACATGTCGTTCGAACCAACTCGTTCGAACGAGTTTCGCCAGAATTGATTTTTTAAACTTATTTTTTAATGCAGTTTTCTCCTCAACTGTTTTTTGCCCACTACTTTTTCAGTTATTTTCTAATGGACGAAAATTTAGTTTTATAACTTAAGGAAGATCAGTTTTCAAGATGAACACTTTCCATAACTTCCAACCTTTTTGATAAAAATCTCTCCAACATTTTTATCAACTTTTCAAATCAAAACCCCTTCATCAATTCATATTCATCAAGCAAGATTGCAGTGGATCTCTGCATTCAAGCTTCGAGGAGACGGTGGTTTTGGGCTTCGGTGGATACCGCAACACGAGGAGTGTTGAGCAACGCGTTGGAGTTTCGCGGACTACAACTTCGGAGGTCGAGGACGGCATAAGCATGCCTTGAGTGAGTCAATGTCTGTAAGTCTTTTGAGTCTCTTGTAAAACCTTTTGTTGTAGTGGATTTTGTCTAGGCCCAGCCGTCCGAGGTTTCTCCCATTTGGGTTTTCCTCGTACATCGGCGTGTTGTGGTTGGGATTTTCGCACCTTCATTTTATCATATCACCTAGATGCATGCTTAGGATAAAATGAAGTTAATTGGAATTTGATCTTGCAAATTTGTGAAACTAAATTTAAAATTGAGTTAGAAGAATACATATTTATCATAGAAATAATAAAATTGGATTAAGTGTGTGTGTGTATTCTATGAATTAAACTAAGGCCATATAACCCTGCAACTTCAAATTGGTATCAGAGCTTGTTTCTAAAAGTTATTTAGATGAATCCTGGAGGTTATATGGAAAGTTTTTCGTCGAATAGACTACCTTTGTTTGATGGAACAAATTATACCTATTGGAAAGCACGTATGAGATCCGCTCTTAAATCTATTGATGAACGTGTTTGGGTCACTGTTGAGAGAGGATGGTCCCCTCCTTCTATGATTGTTAATGATGAACGTATTTTGACTCCTGTTGAACAATGGAGTGAGGAAGATTTAAAATGGTGTAACTTTAACTCTAAAGGATTAAATGCCTTATTTGGTGCCGTGTCTCCCGATGAATTTCGTCGTATAATGACGTGCGAAACATCAAAGGAAGCTTGGAACATTCTCCAAGTTACTCATGAGGGAACGAGTGTTGTTAAAGCATCAAAACTTCAAAACTTAACTACACAATTTGAAACTATCACTATGAAAGAAACTGAAACTTTTGATGAGTTCTATGCTCGGTTATCTGACATAGTCAACTCTTGCTTTAACTTAGGTGAAAGAATACCTGAAAATCGTGTGGTTAAGAAAATACTTAGATGTCTTCCTAAGCGTTTCATTCCCAAAGTCACTGTACTTAATTCTTTAGGAAACCTAAATACCTTAAAACTTGAAGAACTTGTTGGTGATCTGCAAACGTATGAACTTGATATGTTTCCTAAAGATAACAAAGGGAAAGATAAAGGAGTAGCGTTAAAAGTTAAGAAAGTTGATGTGTCTGATTCTGATGAGTCTGACTTTGATTCTGATGATATAGCCTTATTTGCCAAAAAATTTAAAAAATTTCTCAAGTTTAAAAAACAAAACTCCAAATTTGAAAAACCTAAATTTGACAATAAAAACAAAGGAGGAAATAAAAAGTTCACTAATCAGGATTCAAAGAAGTTCAATAAAGACAACTTTAAGAAGGATGATTCGGAAAGATGTTTTGAATGTGAGGGACGTGGTCATAGAGCTTTCGAGTGCCCCACAAAACTTAAAAGACAAGGCAAAGAAAAAGCCGTTTATAATGCTACTTTAAGCGACAGTGATAATGAGTCTGAAGACTCTGATGACTCTAATTCGCCTAGAAATAACTTCACTGCCTTTATGGCGAGCCTTGCTAGTAATTCGTGTGAGTCAAACATTAATGTTGACAATTCTGAACATAATCTAGAGGTGGTTTCTACTCATTCTAATAGTAGTGATGAAAAAGAGAGTGATAGTGATATAGATGAGAGTGAACTACAAACTGCCTATTCCGAACTCTACAATGAATCTCTTCGCATTCAAAAAGTCAACAAAAGATTAACCTTGAAAGTTTTAACCTTAGAAAAAGAGTTGAAAGGCCTGAAGGAGAAGGAGGCCTTAATCAGTCAACTCGAGGCTATTAAAATATCTCTTTCTGAAAAACTTATTGTGATTGGCAAAGAAAAATGTAACTTGATTATCTCCTTAGAAAGTGCTAACAAAGAACTTTATGAGTCTCAAGAAATTAGAACATCTCTAGAAGCTAAAATAGTCCAACTCGAAAAAGATCTCAAGTCCTCCCGTGAAGTGAAAGTCACACTCGAGGACAATTCAGGAAGAATGGGAAAACTGTTTCTAGGTCCTGTTTTAGGATATAAAGAAAAAGGCTATCAAGAGAGAAAGGGTATAGGGTATGAAGAAGGAAATTCTTCAAAAGTCAAAACTGAACCTGTTGCTAAGTTTGTTACAAAATCTAATGTTCCTAAAGATAACAAATCTAATGTTCCTAAAGTTAATCCCTCTAAGAAACATTTAAAAGCTGGCCCAAAACAACCTTATGTATGTTCATATTGTCACAAACAGGGTCACCTTAAAGATTTTTGCTACAAACTTGGAAAGAACCCTAAATTCTCAAATTCAAAACAACCTTACAGCTCCTTAGCTAATCTTAAGAGTCAAGTTGAGTACCTTGTCAATACTTCTAAAAATCTAATGGAAGAGTTTCTTAGGTTCTCTAATGTCAAAGGAAATAACTCTAATTATAAGTCTAGAGCCAACAAAGGGAAGAAAACTACTCAAACTTGGGTTATGAAAAATCAAATGAAGAAAGCTTTTGTCGCTCACGTTGCTCTTAAGGCACAAAATACCTCTCAATGGTATTTTGATAGTGGCTGTTCTAGACATATGACTGGCGATAAATCTCTTTTTACCACTCTCGAAAACCATAAAGATGGTAAAGTTACTTTTGGGGATGGTAGCAAGTCCCAAATTATTGGTAGAGGTTCTATTGAAATCTCAGGTTTCCCTAAACTTGAAAATGTTCTTTATGTTGAGGGTCTAAAAGCTAATTTGTTAAGTATTAGCCAACTTTGTGATGATAATCTTGATGTGAAATTTAGTCAATCGGAGTGCATCATTTATGATCAATCAGGTGAACCGATTTTACATGGTGTTAGAACAAGTGACAATTGCTATGGAATCATTCCTAAATCTCCTTTAGTCTGCAATAATGTAAAAACCTCATCTACCGATCCTTGGCATCAAAGATTAGGTCATGTTAACTTTAGAGATCTTGACAGACTTGTGAGAAAAGAGCTTGTTCGTGGCTTACCGCCACTAGGAAAGCCAACATCCACCATTTGCGGACCGTGTCAATTTGGTAAACAAATTAAAAGTCCTCATAAAAAGTTAAACTCGATAACAACATCTCGTGTCCTAGAATTGATACACATGGACCTTATGGGTCCTACTCGTACCGAGAGTATAGGTGGAAAAAGATACATCTTGGTTATGGTGGATGATTTCTCTAGATACTCTATTGTAGGTTTTTTAAGAGAGAAATCTGAAACAGTTGACTTTCTTACAGTTAAATGTAGAGCTCTTCAAAATCTTCACGGTGTTACTATAAATCGCTTTAGGAGTGACAATGGAACCGAATTCAAGGAATCCGGTGTGAATGCCTTCTGTGATGAAATAGGAATAAAACATGAATTCTCGGCCGTTCGAACCCCTCAACAAAATGGTATAGTTGAACGTAAAAATCGAACGATCCAAGAAATGGCAAGATCCATGCTCCTTGGAAGAAATGTGGCTCGTAGGTTTTGGGCCGAAGCGGTTAACACTGCTTGTCACACTGTTAATAGAGTCTATTTGCGTCCTAACACTAATAAAACTCCTTATGAATTGTGGACGGGTAAGAAGCCAAATTTGTCCTATTTTAGAGTGTTTGGAAGTCCATGCTATATTCTTAGAGATAGAGAACTTCTAGGAAAATTTGACTCGAGGAGTGATGAGGGTATTTTTCTAGGATATTCTCAAAATAGTAGAGCATTTAGAGTTTTCAACGTAAGCAAGTCTAAAGTAATGGAATCCATAAATGTTGTCATAAAAGATGATGCTCCGGCCACTCAAATTAATAATGAGGAAGATTTGTCAAGTGAGTGTGATGTTGTGTCTAATGTTGAAAGTATTGACTCTCTAAATGATTTGGTTGTCCCAACTACCGAAAACAGGGAGGTTACTCCTTGGGTGCGTAAAAATCATGACACTTCACAAATTATAGGAGATCCCGAAGTAGGTGTCAAGACTAGGGCACAATTAGAAAATGAAGTTACCTATCTATGCTATACTTCTACCATTGAACCAAAAAACTATAAAGAAGCATTAAAAGATGAACATTGGATTAATGCTATGCAAGAAGAACTGTTTCAATTTAAGAAAAATGATGTTTGGGAATTAGTTCCTAGGCCTTCTAATACCAATGTCATTGGCACTAAATGGATTTTTAAAAATAAAATGGATGAAAATGGTGTCATTGTTCGAAATAAAGCTAGATTAGTTGCTCAAGGATATACCCAAATAGAAGGTATTGACTTTGAAGAAACTTTTGCTCCTGTTGCTAGGTTAGAATCGGTTCGTCTTTTACTTGCCATAGCATGTCATCTTCAATTTAAATTATATCAAATGGATGTCAAAAGTGCTTTTTTAAATGGTATTATCCAAGAGGAAGTATATGTTGAACAACCAAAAGGGTTTGAGGACCCAACTCATCCTACTCATGTCTTCTTTTTAAAGAAAGCTTTATATGGCTTAAAACAAGCCCCCCGTGCTTGGTATGAAAGACTCACTTCTTATCTCCTTTCTCGTGGTTTTTTGAGAGGGGGAGTAGATATGACACTTTTTGTTCGGCGTGATGAAAAAGGTATTCTTGTTGCTCAAGTTTATGTCGACGACATAGTGTTTGGGTCTACATGTGATAAACATACTCAATTTTTTTCCAAAGAAATGCACAATGAATTTGAAATGAGTATGGTAGGTGAACTTACCTTCTTTCTAGGTCTTCAAGTTCGTCAACTCAAAAATGGGATATTTTTGTCCCAAACTAAGTATGCTAAAGACCTTGTTAAGAAATTTAATATGGAATCCGCTAAACATGCTCGTACTCCTATGAGCTCCTCTATTAAACTTAGTAAAGACACCGATGGAAAAGATGTAGAGCATACACTCTTTAGAAGTATGATAGGTAGTTTACTTTACCTAACTGCGAGTCGTCCAGATATTACCTTTAGTGTAGGAGTTTGTGCTCGTTATCAAGCCGCACCAAAAGAGTCTCACTTACTTGCTATTAAACGTATCATCAAATATGTTAGTGGGACCCTTTCATTTGGCATTTGGTACTCCTTTGACACCAATGATTGTCTATCGGCATATTCAGATGCCGATTGGGCAGGAGATGTTGATGGATGTAAAAGTACATCCGGCGGTTGTTTCTATTTTGGAAGTGCACTTGTCTCATGGATGAGCAAGAAACAAAATTCTATCTCGTTGTCCACGGCGGAGGCCGAATACATTGCCGCCGGGAGTTGTTGCACTCAACTCATTTGGATGAAACAAATGTTGGAAGATTACGGCATTTCTCAAGGCACTATGACTATATATTGTGATAATACTAGTGCAATTCACATTTCCCGTAATCCCGTTCAACATTCTAGAACCAAGCATATTAAGATCCGTGAACATTTCATTCGTAACTTGGTTGAAGAGAAAATTGTTTCTCTAAGCTTCGTTCCTACCGATCAACAATTGGCCGATATCTTTACTAAACCTCTAGATGCCCTTAGGTTTGAAAACCTTAGGAAATCAATTGGGGTTTGCTCCATTGATTGAGATCGAAGTCGTTCATCTAGTTTAGGTTGCCTCTCTTGCATATCTTTTTACCTATGAACTAGATTTCCTTTGTATATATTTTATTCAAAAATCACAAAAATATTTGTTTATTTTATTTATTTTCAAGGAAAACGGGAATGGTTAGATAATGCTATCAAAACTTTTGTCCAAATGGCTTTGTAGTCGATGTATTCAAATCCCTATCTTTTTCCATGTTCACGTGGCCTACGATGAACAGTTAATCCATACATGGTTTATCTTGTGCACAATAATGCTTTGTTTTATGATATATAATGTTGTGATTTCCTCACATATTTGCCTTTTGCACACACCGTACACGGAATATTTTGAATATCTTGTTCACATTGTACTTGCAAAGTGAGATTTGGTGTTGTCTTCTCAATCCTGTCACATCCATTATAAGCAATCGAAATTGTGCATGATCATCCGTTGCCCGGATTGAAACAAAATGTCTATATTCTTCCGGTTGATTTCCGTTTCTAGCAATGGAACCGAGCTGCGAAAAACATAAAAGTTCTTGCGTGAAAAGCCTCCATTTGCATATTCAGATGTGTGACTAAAATAGAAGCATTGAAAATGATATATATACAATGCAAAGCCAAAATAATAGGCTTGATTGAGTCTTCAAAAGATTCGTCTCAATCTATTTGATATTTTTGGGAGATATAAGTTGAAGATCAACGGGCATGCACATTTCATTAATTGCTTTCTTCTTGTGACTTTATTGGCGAGAGAATCATCTATTCTGTATGCTTGTTACATTCGTGGTTCAGTGTTCAACAATATGTTTTTTCTTGACACAATGCTAATCTGAGTGTATATTGCTCGTATATATTGTTTGGCATTACGCACTTGTACACATGTTGTGGCTAAAGACTTTCACGCGTATTGTTCACACCCCTACATTTCCGCTCCCACCATTTGGATATGTTGGCTCGAGCTAGGATTAATTCAATCACATTTTTGGCAATGTTCTGGCCATCCCAATTCCTGATATTATGGTATTTTTCAATGTATTTTATAATATATTTTTTTTCAAAATTTTCAATTTTCGTTAGAAATCTCGTTCGAACGAGTTCTCTAACGACATTTTTTTAGCCCCAAACTGTCTCGTCGTTCGAAATATCGTTCGAACGACAATTTTCGTTCGAACCACCTTCTAACGAGGTATCTATCGACCCAAGGCTGTCTCGTCGTTCGAAATATCGTTCGAACGACAATTTTCGTTCGAACTACCTTCTAACGAGGCATCTCACGACCCGAGGCTGTCTCTTCGTTCGAACCCCTCGTTCGAACGACATTACTCGTTCGAACGACCTGCAGTTAAAACGGTCAGATCCTCTTCCCCCAACACCTGCCACCTCTCCCATTTTTTCAAACCCACGATTTCCAATACCCCATTTCCCCTCTTTCCCAGATTTTTCTCACCCTTCTCTTCCACTTTCCCCTCTACATTTCTCTCTCTCTCTCCCACGATTTTTTTTCTCCTCTTTCCTCCATTTCCCCTCTTCTCCTTACTCTACCCCCCACGATTTTTCCCCACTCTCTATCTTCCCCTATTTCCCTCCTCCTACCCACCTTCCTCCATTTCTTCATTCCTCTTCTCTCCGATTTCTGCTGCTCCTACCTCCTCTTCCATTTCAGGTATCGTCCCTGTTCTTTCTCTCTACTGCTTTATATATATTTATACGCATATATATATATCTATATATATCTATATATATATATATATATATATATCTCAATATATTCTATCTATTATCTATATATATTATATATATTATATATATCTTCTATATATTATATCTCTATCTCTCTAAATCTATATCTATATATATATGTGTATATACGTAATGTTGGGATTTTTTTAAAACTTGATTCTCAACCCATTTCCCCACATTACTCTATATGCATGTGTGTATATTTTTAAATGGGGCACTTTTATTGTGTTATTTATTTCTATTGCCCATGATTAAAATACCTCCCATGAATATTTTTTTCAAAATTCCAATTCAGTACTATTCATGGCATTTATTTTAATCAAATTTTATTTTTTTTCCCTGCATTTTTTTAAGGAGGATGGGCTTTATGCTGATTGGTGTTGGATTTTTTTTTGGTGTAATTGGTGGTTCGGTTGGATTGTCTTCGGGTAGGTTCTAGCTTTTGTCATCTTTCCATGGCTCGTAATCGACGCCAACGTCGACTCAGCGATTCCCCCGAGGAACGCACCACGTCCTCGGATGAGGAATCCCAGAGTATTCCCGACCTAAAACTACGTTGGCGCACACTTGCCAAACATACTCTCTATCACACCCAAGGGTTCGCAACCCGTTCTGTTGTGCGAGAGAAAGTGATCAATCTCCCCTCCCTCCACGGAACAAATGTGCATTCATGGATATCTGATTTAGGGTGGGACCCACTCTTCTCCCTCACCGATGCTGTTTTTCCCGACATAGTACGGGAATTTTATTTTAGCCTCATTAATAGGGATACTCATCTTTACACTCGGGTGCGAGGACGGGAGATTCTAGTCACTCCTGAATTGATTGCTCAAACCCTTCCCCTCCCTCGGGTAAATAATCCCTCTTTTCCATGGACATCCGAGACCACCCCCGATCCTACTCTCGTTTTTCAGACCGTTTTTCGGATTCTTCCTTCCGGCACGGTTACTATTTTTCATAAAAATTTACATCCCGATTTTATGGTCCTTAATTGGATCGTTTGTGCATGCCTTCTCCCTCGTGCCAACACCACCCAAATCACCAAACAACACGTGGATCTCATGTTTGTTATAAGCATTAGGGCCCACATTGACCTTCCCTCCTATCTTTATAGCGTGATCCGGTCTGTTCGAGTTCTTCCCGCCAGCCCCACTCGCCAGGCCCTCCCATTTGCGGCCCTCATCACCCGTATTTGTCTTGCCGCCGGTTGCCCCCGTGTGTCCACCGATATCCCCACCACTAAATACCAAACCGTAGACATGTCCTCCATTAGCCGCTCTCGTGGTCATTTGCCACCCGATACTCCTCCCCTCACCCCATCCGCCTCCTCCCACTCCGCCACCTCATCTCACCCCGCTCCCAGTCGTCCAGCTCCCTCCCGCTCTGTCCATCACCCCGCCCCTTCCCAGCTTCCCACACCCGCCGCGTCGGAGGATTTTTTGTTTTTGCGTTCACAGGTGGAACAATTTCAGGAGGACCGCCGCCAGGACCGCACACTTATGCAGGAGCTCCTTATGTCTATGCAGCAGGACCGCGAGGCCCACGCCCGTCGAGAAGCCGCCCGGGATGAAGCTCAGGCACGTCGGGATGAAGCCCAGGCTCGTCGGGACTCTCTTCTATTAGAGCATCTTGCTGCCCTCCGCCATATGGAGATGCGCCGCGGGGCAGGTTCTTCCGGCACCAGCTCTTTTCCCGATGACACTCCACCTGCTGATCCTGCCTCTTGATTTCCTTGGCTCATTTCCTATTTATTTTTTTTGTTTGTGAGGCTGAGTGATTTATTATCTCTTGTATTGGATTTATTTACTTTAGTTCTTTCATTGTATGAACCTTAACTCTTTCCCATTTCCCCTTACTTAATACAGTCTTAGTATTTCACTTTTATTCTTCATTTTTTATATTTCCTGCCTTGTTCTTTCTTCTCATTTCTTTTGCAGGCCCCCTTATCCCTTTGTCTTTTCCGGGCAAAAAGGGGGAGAAAATTTTAATTAATATGACTTCATATTTAGGGGGAGTTTGATAAATTTGGTTAATTTAATTGACATTTCATATTCATTGCAATTAATAATAATTTAAGGTAATTATAATTGAATTAAGTTATTATAATTAAATTTCCAAATTGATTCTAATATTAACCTTATGCACAATTAAGGGGGAGTTAAACTGTTCATATTGAATATTGAGGCATTTATGCACTATGCACAAAATATTCTATCGCATTGTCTTATATATAACATTTCTCTATTTCCCCATGCGTTTATGAATTTGTTGTTTCATGTGTGTAGGATACATCTCCTACTCCTTTGCAGCTCGTCAGTCTTGTCTTTGTGTCTGTATTTTTTTGGGTTTTTGGGACGGGACTTAGATACGGCTTGACGGCTGGCTTAGCAAATTCAATCTTTTATTTATTTATTTTTTATTTTGTTTTGTCCCGGAATAGCCAAAGGGGGAGATTTGTAAGGACAAATTTCCAATCGAGTCATTTGTTATATTGGCTATATTCCGTTGGACAAAACATTATTGGGTCATTCTGCATCAACGATCATTCAACACAAGGATTCAAGCATCGCAGTCAAAATTCACGCATCATCAATATTCATGCCGTGCTATTTATCCTACGAAGGTATATGGCCTAAAAACAATTTTATAAGTTGGAGTATTTTGACTAATCAAGAAATTTCAAATAAGAAAATGTTCATATATATGCTATATTTATTTTGAAAAAGTTCTTGAATTAAATTGAAAAATTTTGGGCAAAAAATCAGATTCTCGTTCGAAGTTTAACCCAGGTCGTTCGAACGACCTGGTTCTAACGAAGTGATGCCTCGTTAGTAGTTCGTTAGAAGTTCGTTAGAAATGTCGTTCGAACGACCTCGTTCGAACGAGATTTCTAACGACATCTAACCATCCTAAACTGGCAAGCCGTTAGATAAGTCGTTCGAACGACATGTCGTTCGAACGAACTCGTTCGAACGAGTTTCGCCAGAATTGATTTTTTAAACTTATTTTTTAATGCAGTTTTCTCCTCAACTGTTTTTTGCCCACTACTTTTTCAGTTATTTTCTAATGGACGAAAATTTAGTTTTATACCTTAAGGAAGATCATTTTTCAAGATGAACACTTTCCATAACTTCCAACCTTTTTGATAAAAATCTCTCCAACATTTTTATCAACTTTTCAAATCAAAACCCCTTCATCAATTCATATTCATCAAGCAAGATTGCAGTGGATCTCTGCATTCAAGCTTCGAGGAGACGGTGGTTTTGGGCTTCGGTGGATACCGCAACACGAGGAGTGTTGAGCAACGCGTTGGAGTTTCGCGGACTACAACTTCGGAGGTCGAGGACGGCATAAGCATGCCTTGAGTGAGTCAATGTCTGTAAGTCTTTTGAGTCTCTTGTAAAACCTTTTGTTGTAGTGGATTTTGTCTAGGCCCAGCCGTCCGAGGTTTTTCCCATTTGGGTTTTCCTCGTACATCGGCGTGTTGTGGTTGGGATTTTCGCACTTTCATTTTATCTTATCACCTAGATGCATGCTTAGGATAAAATGAAGTTAATTGGAATTTGATCTTGCAAATTTGTGAAACTAAATTTAAAATTGAGTTAGAAGAATACATATTTATCATAGAAATAATAAAATTGGATTAAGTGTGTGTGTGTATTCTATGAATTAAACTAAGACCATATAACCCTGCAACTTCAGAGGTTGATCAAGTATAAATATAAAATTATATAGTGTATTAACCAGCATCTATTGGCCAACCTCCACCCCGCAATATAATTATCTTGTCCTCTCTTTAGGGGACAAGTTTAAGTATTCTTCGATATTGGATCCGGTCCTTAAGAAGGTCCAAAGGAGGTTAACGGGTTGGTAACATAATTACCTTTCCAAAGAGGGATGGTTGACGTTGATCAAAAGAATGTTATCGAGTCTTTCGACTTATTTTATGTATGTTCTCCATTTACCTGGCTCCGTTGGCAAGAGGCTCGACAAGTTGATGAGGGATTTCCTGTGGAGCGGTCATGATTATCAGTTCAAATACTGTTTGGTGAGTTGGATGAGGTGTGCAGGCTGCTGAAAGTGGGTGGGGATGGACACTCACGTTCAAGGATGGACACTCACGTTCTAACGAGTTGACAGTTTAGGCTTTTTAGCCTGTTTTGATTTCGCGTGTCCCATAACTTTGTTTATATGTAGAGACAACACTTCCTTGATGATTAAATGTTATATTTGGGATATAATGAGGAGTAAAACCTAGAAGTGTAGTTTGAATCTAAGGGAAATTATGAATTAGGACGTGAGTGTCTATTACGATGCGAGAACTATTGATGGCCTAAATGATTATAATAACCGGGAACATATAAATTGTGTAGCATTATATGTCGGTACGAGAATGAGAAGTGTACCACAAATATATTATGGTGATTACTAAGATGTGTGCATACTTATTATATGTATATGATTTCATGTGTATGACATACCTACCATACTTGCTATCACGGGAGGTTTACGTTCGCTTAGGGCCCTCTAATCCTTGTGTTGCCCAGATTTAGATTGGTACCTCGTTGAACATAGGTCAGAGAAGGACTTATTGGGATGTTAATAAGTCTGCTGATCGTGGGAGCGTAGGTATGTGCATGACCCATGTGATGTGACTGTGTTCGCATCCATTGTTTGTGATGTTGTTATCTGAGAACGATTCCTGAGAGATTCGGAATGCGTGATCCTTATGTACGTGATGTACCGGGATGGATAGCAGAGTATGTGTGCACCACAGCTTAGTCTCGGGGTGCTTGTATTGTATATTTATGATGAGAATAATATACACGTAATTAATGGGAACTTTCTTGTTGGTATTGTGAATATAATTATGGTAATGTTTTGAGAAAACATAACGGTCTAACCGATAGTGAACTGCATTACAAATTGAGAATCTGAGTTTAAGTAAAGCCCTCTATTATATTGATAAAGCTAGAATGTAATATGGGAATCGAGTAGTAAGGGGTAGAACTTATTACGGTTTGGTTAAATATGTATGTCATTTAGATGGGTATGGTACGTTAGGAGTGCACATGTAGTAGAGAGGTGAGAATTTCATGTGACTGCATGTCCTAACATGTATTTTGCATTTAATGTTTTAATGTTATTAAAACACTTGCTGTTTTTAAAATGATTTCCACTTTCGGGCTCTGACCCATTTGCTTTAAAATCTATTTTTGTAAAAACCATTTTAGGTGCCCAGCCACAAGGACACCATGCTTAGGATTTTCATTCAGGTGACGAGCTGTGGCTATTTGTGGAAGTTACAGGACTTTGCTTGTAGACGCTTCATCTATCTTGACTCCATATTCAGGATTTATCAGTTGTAGGTCATGTTGCCCATTTCTATTAGAGACATTTCATTTATTTCAGTTATTCAGACTTTTGGCATGTAATTAATTCAGGATAACTTGTTTTATGTAGTTCAGTTGTGGGATTGTTGTGAGGAGTTTTTCCTCCGGACTTATTATTACTGTTGTTGGTTACTCTATTATCTCGTTTTGGTGAATGTTGTTATTCTATCATTATTCTTTTATTGTATGTTAACCAGACTTAAATTAAAATTTGGCAACTCACTTTTTAAATACTAGGTGGTTAGTAATCATTAAAATGTTTTCGAAAGTGATGCTGTTAACTGGACCAACTTGGCATTTTGTATTAATTTAATAAAGGAGTAGCTACCCGGTATTTAATTAGTTAGGGTGTCACAATTAGAAGAAACCACATAAATCTCCATTAATCATGATAAAAAAGAAGTTATTTGAAATAAGCCTCCAGATCATATCTATCCACATCTCACTGATGCCAAATTTTCTCAAAAGTTTTATTAGGAAAATCCAACTGACTCTATCATAGGACTTGTGCATATCAAGTTTAATGGCTACATTACCTCCTTCATTCTTAAAATTTATCATAGAAAATATTTCTTGAGTCAAAAAAATATTGTCTACAATGTTTCTATTTTTTTCAAAACCACTTTGATTTGGAGAAATGATCTTAGGAAGAATAACTGTAAGTTTAGTGGCAATGATTTTGGCAATAATTTTATTGAAGAAGGTACAAAGACGAATTGGTCTGAATTCTGCAAAAGTTTAAGGGTTATCTTTTTTAGGAATAAGAATGATAATAGTAGAGGTGAAGATTGTAATACCCCGTATTTTTATGGCTTTTAAATTTGGGGATTTATTAAATTTAATTTGAGGTATTAATTTAATATTAATTCGGAAATTATTTTTTAATATTTACTAGCATGATGTGAGTTAGTAATTATTGGAAATTTGTTGAATATTACTAGATGAGTAAAGTAATATATGAGATTGATTTTATTAAAATTGTCACGAGTGAATAAAATGGCAATTATGGAAATTTAATTCAGGACGCGCCTATGTCGTGCCAGGACTAAATTATTATTATTAAAGTGAATAAATTATAAGTCGTCCGTATAGTCATTTTGAGTGCGCCAAAGTGTCAGAAAGGGTCGAGATAGTCAGAAAAGTATACTCGGGGGTTTTGTTTGGGTCTCAGGGCATTTTTAGGCCTAATTGACACCCCGGGAGGGTATTTTAGACATTTGGTATTTTTGGGTAATTAAACATACGAATTTTCTTAGTATTTATTAGCCATTTAGAGTTGTCTCTTGGGGTTAACAAACACAAAGCCTAAGCCATCCATTAGAGAAGAAGGTGAAGTGATTAGAGAAGAAGGTGAAGAGATTTGAGAAAAAGGTGAAGAGTCTTCAAGCAATCCAAGGCCTAGAACTCACCCGATTTCATTGCCACCGCCACCACAACCAAAACATAGATCGCACGACGAGGAAAGCAACCATATATTTTTCATCAACAAATTATACCCTTGAGTCCGAGGCAAGTATCTATTTTGCTAAATTCCAAGTTAATATACCTTCTATGTTTGTCTAGGAATGAAAATCATTTGTTTTGATGGAAGAATTATATATTTTGGAAGAGAATTTATATGTGTTGTAGGGAGAACCCATGTAGTCTAAATTCTTTATCATATGTAGAGGATTACCCATAAATTTATTATAATATTTGGGAAGAAAATCTTGATTAAAATAGAGGGTGGTGGTTATTCATACAAAATTTGGTTTATAAAGAGATTTGAGATTAAACCCCTTTTTTATTGATTCGTTGAGGATTTATTGATGTCTTTATGTTAGAACTTGTTTATGTACATTTCTTATACACATGGATTACTTTCATGGGAGTTTGGAATGAAATTTTAGAGGTTTGGAGGGGTTAGGATGATTGAACCCGTAGGTTGAAATTTGCAGCAAATTGGGCAAGAATTGCTTGATCGATCGATCGACCAAGAGCATCGATCGATCGATGATCGATCAATCAACCCCCTTTCCTCGATCGATCGACCCCTCCTGGAAAATTGCATATTTTTCTCCTTTTTGTTTAATCCGATTAAGATACGTAGGAACCCTTGATTATTATTTATGGAGTGTAATGGGTTATGAAGATGACCAATAGGGTCTAAGTAGACTCCGTTGAGTGAAATTAATATGAGATGAAATTTTGGGTTAACGGGGAGTTATTTATACTTTGGGAATTGTGCGTACGTTTACTGAAAGATTGAGACTCGTGAAAGATTTAGACTAGAAGGGAAGTGAGGGTATACCTACTGAAATTTATACTTAATGAGAAAGAATACTTCAAGAGATGAGAACTAAGAACGAAGTAAATAATAAATGAGAATAAAAGAGGCGAATCCATTATGAGAAATAAGTAAGTAAAATTTGTGTTGAGAATGGATAATAACAATTATGGGTCGTGGGCTAACCTAATTTGGAAAATATGAATATTTATATGTATGACTGTGTGATTGTGCATATATTATGTATCTGTGTATGACATACCTAGCTTACTTGCTATCGACGGGAGGTTTACGCGTGAGGGCATTCATATCCTGATGAATCCATGGGATTTTTGATTTGTCGCTCGAGAACATAGGACTATGAAAGACTTATCGGTAAGTTGATAAGTCCGCTGACTATGGGAACGTAGGTATGTGCGTGACCCATGGGTATGAGAACTATGTTCGCCTCTAATTTTTTTGTTGATATTTGTGGTTCGAGGAACCTTTACCAAACCTATAGTCCCCTATACAGCGACGTGATGTATTGGGACAAGATAGCAGAGTAATGCATCACCTCAGTTGTGTCTCAGGGTGCAGTATAGTATATATATATAATATAGTGAACACACACACACACACACACACACACACAGATATATATATATATATATATATATATATATATATATATGTGTGTGTGTGTGTGTGTGTGTAATGATATCTACTATGTGGCTAAAGTAGAAATGTAAGATAGTTATGTATGAAAACACTTAGTTGAATTGAATTAATAAGGGACTTATCCATGTTGAATCTAAATGGATATATATATATATATATATATATATATATATATATATATATATGTGTGTGTGTGTGTGTGTGTGTGTGTTTATAACATCATTATATGTATTATAAGGTTAATACGTGTGAATAATTTGGGCTATAAAGAATGGATACATGTGGTTAATCTAGTTAGCGTGGGAACTATAACTAGGATGTCCTAGAGGTACGTTAGGGGTGCACACTAGATGGGAGGTGAAGATTCTCAAGAGAGTTTCGCATACTAACATAGTTCTGATATTAGCCGGTAAGCATTTTAAATACTTGCTAAACTATTTTTAAAACTATTTTACACTCGGGCTTTGACCCTTTTTCTGTCATTTCTTTCTCTCTTGTATATATATGTATGTATTACAGGTGCCCAACCACAGGGGCGTCATGCTTAAGTTCATTGGATTGGACGTGCTACAGCTTATGTGGGAGCTGCAGGCCCTTGCTTTAGATGACTTCATCATTGAATCAGTTCCTACTTTAGATCTTCATAGTTAGGGCATGTGTCACCCGATTTCCTATTCCCTTTGGATCTTATCAGATATTTATGTTCATTTATATTTTCGATATTCAATACTCCTTGGGATTTAACTCTTGTTAGAATGATTTCATTTATAGTTCATAACTTGGTTTGTTTATCTAGATGGTTTAAATGGTAGTGTAGTTATTGTTATCCTTTTATTTATGTGACTCGGAAACTATTATTATTAAAAAGGTTTTCATATTGGTACTTAATAAAGGAAAAATGAGGTTTTAAATAGTTTTGACACTTAGCTTAATTATTTAGGGTGTTCAAATTGGAAATATTATTTTGCGACAGTGATGCTGAGAATGAACCAATTGTTCACCTGGTTTTTAATTTAATAAATGACTGATCACCCATTATTTAATTAGGCGGGGTGTTATAGGTGGTATCAGAGCATCAGGTTCTAGTGTCCTTTAGGATCTGTAGGGCTTACTATACTTTCAGCTGAGCGTTACTTTGTTTGATATAGAGCCTTATTATTAGGATTGTTGATTTCTATGGTAAGATTCAGTTCTCTTGCTATAACGTATATATTAGTGAATCTTAATTGCGTTCAGATGTGTTTGTTCAAGAAGTATGGCAGATGAGGGCCATTGGACGAATTGCAGAGATCGTACTTAGGAGGTTATGAAGTATGTTCAAGGATGATGACCGTAGTCGAGGTCACCCCTAGTATGTCACGAGAGGCCAGGACTGTAAAGATGGTTATAACGCAGCCTACAAACTCCAAGTGCTGCTATAGTCGAAGGTGATGCCAAATTAGACTCACCCAACGTAGTATGCTTGGGAGAGGGTGAAATGGAAAATTGAGGAGAGTCATCAGTAGAAGTTCTAAAAATGCGGGAATTGGGTGTATTACCCAACGAAGGTAATATATTCAAAGGCTTGGACATATAGTGGAGTGTGGTTAACTAAAACTATAAATTTGGGGTAAAATTTTTCTTGACTCATCGGAGCAAAGTTATAATAGTGGGAGTCAATAACCACCACCCAAGAATGAGGGTACATTTTCTATCTATGGAGTTATAGGGCGCATAATGATTGTCATTAGGACCTCACATTCATTTGTAGCTATTAGAATTGCATGGACCATAGGGTTACTAGACTTGGCCATTGGTACTATTTTTTATGTAGACTCACCGATGGGTAGTGGGACGCCTATTATTTTCTTGTATATATCAAAACCTGAGTTTAATTTTATCGGGGATTTACTTGTTATAGACATATCCGAGTAGGATGTGATTATCGGCATGGATTGACTTGTTGTATATGAGACTAAGAATGATCGTTATAGCCAGCGTATTGTCTTTGACAAGAGAGTGAATAAGTATACTTTTATATAAATAGATAAAACTTTTTGGGATGTTATATACTATAGACTAAGGACCTGAGGAGTTTTTATGACCAACTATTTTAGGTAGTAGTGTATCGGGGGGGTTCCTTGTTTGGATTTCGCTCTGCGAGACACCCCACACATGAAACTAAAGAACATTGGGAGTCGAAGTAAGTTAGGACTTTAGAATATGAGTTTATAACCTTTGCCATTATACATGTATATGTATGTATATATTTATATTAATCAGAGAGTTATGAGTTGTAGCATGATTTGAGGCAAATGGAATCGCCAAATGAAAATGTGGAAATCATAGAAATACCGATTATAGACTAAGTAGCCAGTTAATTAAGGGTAACCTTACAGAGGAATCACATTCATTTAGACCTTATGATGGAATGTACACACATTGGGTGTATGGGCGTCTTGGATGGTTTGATTGTAGTATTTTCCATATTTGTGTCACGGTAAGTATTCTTGATGTTAATGAAAGTAGAAGTTGTGACTTCCAGATTTAGTTGTTAGATGACTTAGGGTCGTTACTCCCCATAATTTTTCCATGAGGATGGTATAGTACGGATTGAGTAAATTTTAACGCAAGATAATTTAAACTAAATGGTAAGGCTTGGAGTATAACAGTAGTGGGGGTATTCGGTAATGTACTGTATGGGTGATACGACGAAAATTACATGAGATGTGAGATTAATACCCAGAGTTTTCCTTACCAGTTACGCTTTATTTTGCCGAATTTCGGGATGAAATTCCATTATTAGGTGGGAAGTATGTAATACCTCGTATTTTTATGGATTTTTAAATTGGGGATTTATTAAATTTAATTTAAGGTATTAATTTAATATTAATCCCAAAATTATTTTTTAATATTTACTAGCATGATGTGAGTTAGTAATTATTGGAAATTTGTTGAATATTACTAGATGAGTAAAGTAATATATGGGATTGATTTTATTAAAATTGTCATGAGTGAATAAAATGGCAATTATGGAAATTTAATTCGAGACGTGCCTGTGTCGTGTCAGGACTAAATTATTATTATTAAAGTGAATAAATTATAAGTCGTCCGTATAGTCATTTTGAGTGCGCCAAAGTGTCAGAAAGGGTCGAGATAGTCAGAAAAGTATACTCGAGGGTTTAGTTTGGGTCTCGGGGCATTTTTAGGCCTAATTGACACCCCGAGAGGGTATTTTAGACATTTGGTATTTTTGGGTAATTAAACATACGAATTTTCTTAGTATTTATTAGCCATATAGAGTTGTCTCTTGGGGTTAACAAACACAAAGCCTAAGACATCCATTAGAGAAGAAAGTGAAGTGATTAGAGAAGAAGGTGAAGAGATTTGAGAAGAAGGTGAAAAGTCTTCAAGTAATCAAAGGCCTAGAACTCACCCGATTTCATCACCACCACCACCAAAACGTAGATCGCACGACGAGGAACGCAACCATATATTTTTTATCAACAAATTAGACCCTTCAGTCCGTGGAAAGTATCTATCTTGCTAAATTCCAAGTTAATATATCTTCTATGTTAGTCTAGGAATGAAAATCATATGTTTTGATGGAAAAATTATATATTTTGGAAGAGAATTTATATGTGTTGTAGGGAGAACCCATGTAGTCTAAAATCTTTATCATATGTAGAGGATTACCCATGAATTTATTATAATATTTGGGAAGAAAATCTTGATTAAAATAGAGGGTGGTGCTTATTCATGCAAAATTTGGTTTATAAAGAGATTTGAGATTAAACCCCTTTTTTATTGATTCGTTGAGGATTTATTAATGTCGTTACGTTAGAACTTGTTTATGTACATTGCTTATACACATGGATTACTTTCATGGGAGTTTGGAATGAAATTATAGAGGTTTGGATGGGTTAGGATGATTGAACCCGTAGGTTGAAATTTGCAGCAAACTGGGCAAGAATTTCTTGATCAATCGATCGGCCAAGAGAATCGATCGATCGATGATCGATCAATCGACCCCCTTTCCTCGATCGATCGACCCCTCTTGGAAAACTGCATATGTTTCTCCTTTTTGTTTAATCCGATTAAGATACGTAGGAACCCTTGATTATTATTTATGGAGTATAATGGCTTATGAAGATGACCAATAGGGTCTAAGTAGACTCCGTTGAGTGAAATTAATATGAGATGAAATTTTGGGTTAACGGGGAGTTATTTATACTTTGAGAATTGTGTGTACGTTTACTAAAAGATTAAGACTCGTGAAAGATTTAGACTAGAAGGCAAGTGATGGTATACCTACTGAAATTTATACTTAGTGAGAAAGAATACTTCAAGAGATGAGAACTAAGAACGAAGTAAATAATAAATGAGAATAAAAGAGACGAATCCATTATGAGAAATAATTAAGTAAAATTTTTGTTAAGAATGGATAATAACAATTATGGGTCATGGGCGAACCTAATTTGGAAAATATGAATATTTATATGTATGACTGTGTGATTGTGCATATATTATGTATCTATGTATGACATACCTAGCTTACTTGCTATCGACGGGAGGTTTGCGCGTGAGGGCAGTCATATCCTGATAAATCCATGGGATTTTTGATTTGTCGCTAGAGAACATAGGACTATGAAAGACTTATAGGTAAGTTGATAAGTCCGCTGACTATGGGAACGTAGGTATGTGCGTGACCCGTGGGTATGAGAACTATGTTCGCCTCTAATTTTTGTGTTGATATTTGTGGTTTGAGGAACCTTTACCAAACCTATAGTGCCCTTTACAGCAACGTGATGTATTGGGACAAGATATCAGAGTAATGCAGCACCCCAGCTGTGTCTCAGGGTGCAGTATAGTATATATATATATATATATATATATATATATATATATATACATGTGATGATATCTACTATGTGGCTAAAGTAAAAATGTAATATAGTTATGTATGAAAACATTTAGTTGAATTGAATTAATAAGGGACTTATCCATGTTGAATCTAAATTGATATATATATATATATATATATATATATATATATATATATATATATATATATATATATATATATATATATATATATATATATATGTTTATTACATCATTATATGTATTATAAGGTTAATACATGGGAATAATTTGGACTATAAATAATGGATACATGTGGTTAATCTAGTTAGTGTGGGAACTATAACTAGGATGTCCTAGAGGTACGTTAGGGGTGCCCACTAGATGAGAGGTGAAGATTCTCAAGATAGTGTCACATACTAAAATAGTTGTGATATTAGCCGGTAAGCATTTTAAATAATTGCTAAACTATTTTTAAAACTATTTTACACTCGGGCTCTGACCCGTTTTCTATCATTTCTTTCTCTCTTGTATATATATGTATGTATTACAGGTGCCCCGCCACAGGGACGTCATGCTTAGGTTCTTTGGATTGGACGTGTTGTAGCTTATGTGGGAGTTGCAGGCCCTTGCTTTAGATGACTTCGTCATTGAATCAGTTCCTACTTTAGATCTTCATAGTTAGGGCATGTGTCGCCCGATTTCCTATTCTGTTTGGATCCTATCAAATATTTATGTTCATTTATATTTTCAATATTCAATACTCCTTGGGAGTTAACTCTTTTCAGAATCATTTTATTTATAATTGTTAACTTGGTTTGTTTATCTAGATGGTTTAAATGGCAGTGTAGTTATTTTTATCCTTTGATTTGTGTGACTCTCAAACTGTTATTATTAAAAAAGTTTTCATATTGGTATTTAATAAAGGAAAATTGAGGTTTTAAATGGTTTTGACACTTAGCTTAATTATTTAGGGTGTTCAGATTGGAAATATTATTTTACAACAGTGATGCTGAGAATGAACCAACCGTTCATCTGATTTTTAGTTTAATAAAGGATTAATCACTCGGTATTTAAATAGGCGGGATGTTACAAAGAATTTTATAATGATCATACCATTATAGAATCCTTCAATTTCTTTGCAGACATCTCTACCAATTGTATCGCACGATGAGGTGAAGAATTTGCTAGTGAATCCATCCATACCCGAGGCACTATCTCCACATATATCCCAACTAGCATCTTTTATCTCCTCCATGTTTGGCATAGCATTCAGTAAAACATTATCTCCCTCTTAAACTAGCTATGGTATTGGTGAGATCATGTCATCATCTTCTGGTCTTATGATGTCACATCCAAGCAAGGATTTGAAAAATGTTTTCCCCTTTTCTTTAATTTGTTGTTGATCCTCAATACAGTCTCTAGCTGCATTTTTTATTTTATTAATACAATTCTTCTTCCCCTATCTTGAACAGTTTTATGAAAGAATTTAGAGTTAGCATCACCCTCTTTAGCCCATTTGTAATTGTCTTTTTATCTCCAGAATTCCTCCTCTAATATCAAATGATGAGCCAGAATATATGCACATTTATTCATCTCCTCCCTATTCACATTAGATGGGTTCTTTTCAAACATGACTTCACTCCTCAAAGCTTCATCTTCAACTTTAGATGTATTTTGGAATAAATTTCCATATTGCACCTTATTCTAAGCTTTTAAAGTTACTCTAAGATTCTTCAGATTAACTCCCAGGTTGTACATTGGGTTGCCTTGATTGAATTGCTTCCAATTTTCTTGAATAAAAGATTTATAATTTGGATTTGAGGTCCAGAAGTTTTGAAAAACAAATGTTTGATTATATGCCTCATTTACAATAGATAAAGACAAAATCAGAGGAGCATGATCTGATGAGACTTAACTCATATGTTCTACCATCACCTTTGTAAATAGATTTTGCGCTGAGACATTCATCAAGACTTCATCAATTCTTTCCCATATGGAAGCATTGGTATCTATTTTGTTCCACCATGTGAATCTTGTGACCAAATAACCCAAATCAATCAGCCCATTAGCCTCTATACATTAAAAAAAAATCTTCAACAACATTTATGTCAAAAGGAAGCCCACTAACCTTATCAATTGAAGCAGACACTGTGTTAAAATCCCTCCTACAAACCAAGGCTCCATTGTAGAAATTGAGTTCAAGTATTCCCATAATTCAACTCTTTCTCTTCTAGTGCATTTAACGTACACTAAAGAGACTTGAATTGCTTTAGGAAAAAAAGATGAGATATCTTCAATGTTAGACATTGAGGCATTTGAGACTTCACTTCCACTGAAATATCAAAATTAAAAAATCTCCAAATATTATTAAACTCATTGTCCATTGCAGACTGAAAGCCAAATCTCATTCTAAATTTTTCAAGCCCACTACTATCCACTTTAGGCTCTAAACAATCCAGCATAACTAGCTTATCCATCTACACTAATTTTTTTTATTCTTCTACTTGTACCTTTCATCCCTACCCCCTCACATTCCATCTTAACAACTTAATCATTTAAACAAAGGTTTGGTTTGAGTCTTAGAGGATGACCTTAACAACCTATTCTCTGTAGGTTCTGTCTGTTTCGTGGTCTTGTTGTTTTGTCTTTTCCTTAACACTTAGGGCCATTCATCTTTTGAATATAATTTCTTTTTCCCTTCTTTAATTGGGATTTTCCTTCAGGACAAGTGAAGATATTCAACAATCTCATTTTCTATCATCAACTCAGAGCACGCTTCCTCTTCTAACTTCTCTTCTACTATTTCTACAGTATCTGTTATATTCTCCTCTTCCTCTTAATTTTCATTCAATTGAAAATTCACAAAAGTATCACCATTCTCCATCCTTTCATTTGAGATGATTGTATCTATTTGGGCATGTATATTTAGACTTTACTGACCTTAGTCATTAACTTCCACTATTTAACCTTCTTCACTATTTTTCTCTTCTTCTTGATTATTCTCTGGAAGACTTTCCCGCCTCAAACTTTTCTAAACCATTCTTTTGTTGACATCTTCTCTGGTTTCTTGGAGATATTATCAATTTTTTTAACATACTTTTATTGATTCTGAGTTCTAGGAACACAGTCACCTTTCTTCTTGGTCTCCTATTGATTCTTCTTTAACAAGCAACCTTTATCGTTATGCCCTTTCTCATAGCTTGTGTTACAAAAAAAGAGGTATATCTTCATATTCACATTTTTTCCAAATGACTTTTTCATCCACTCCATAACCTATCCAGAATCTATTGATTAGAGCTTTGGTTAGGTCAATTTCAATACATACCCTTGTAAGACTGGGTCTAATTAGGGCATCTGTAGGGCTATCAAGTTTGAGAGGTTTTCCAAATGCACTAAAAATTTAGAAAATGCTAGATTTGTTATACTAGTGAATAGGGATGAGAGGTAGATTTATCCATACCGGGGTGATGGATGATTCATTTTCTGGATTGAAATCAAAAGTCCATTTGAAAACTCTCATAGGATACCTTTGAATATACCAAGTTTCACGTAGCCAAATTTTGTGGAAATCTTCTTCATGAAAGCATCGAATCAGAATGTGTTTTGAATCAATTACACTTATATAAATAGCATCTTTGAGCCCCATTGATGCAAAAACCTTTATGATATTATCTATAGTTGGGCATCAATTAGAGAACTTACCAACCACTGTATGTTTAAAGGTTTCTTAAAGTTTTGTGACGTCCTCCATGGAGAAACAGATGGTTGGTTCACCTCTATAAGTTTTCACTTCCTTCAGAGCTATTTGTGAATCAGACTCAACTTTGCCTACTATTTTTTCAAAAAGATTTGTTTATTTTGTTCTTTTTTCCAAAATCTTATTGATGGTTAAGTTTTAGCGTGCCAGCGTCCATGGTGAAGGTTGCACGCGTCGCCACGCAGCTAGAGTTTTTTCACACTTGATACTTTAAGACATTTAATACATAAAATAACACTCTTTACACAAGACTACTTTTTCTTCATTATAAATTACCATTTCTTTTATTTAGCACATGTAGTCTTATACCCTAAATTATTCATACTCTCAATATCCTTTTTTCACACAATTTGAAGACTAAAATTTCCCTTTGTCCTATTTTACGTTAAAACCTGACAAGACTTTCTTTAAACTTTCTCACATATTTATTATCAAAATACTACAAGTTTATATTCATATAAAGTGGATTTTAAATACTAAAATCCTTTCAAGTGGATTAAACATACATTTCCTTCTAGAATTTTATACCATTTACAACAAACATACATTTCAAGTAATAAAGACATTTTATTAATTTCTTTAAACTCAATAAATGTCGATTTAATCATAAGGTATCCATTTTGCAATAAACTTAGAAATATTTATTTCATAAAAATTTCGACAAAGTTACATCATCCCATATCTTCTTCCATAAAATGTCCATTATATCCTCTTTACTAGAGACACACAATAACATTTTCTCACATTTTTATTCCATAAAAATGTTCATTATTTCTTTTTACTAGAAATACACTAAATAATATTCTTCACATTTTTATTCCATAAAAATGTCCATTATTTATTTTTTACTAGAAATACACAAAATACCATTTTCTTACATTTTTATTACAAAAAAATGTCCATTATTTCTCTTTTACTAGAAATCTAAAAATAATATTTCTTCACATTTATATTCTACAAAAATGTCCATTATTTATTTTTACTAGAAATACACAGAATAGCACTTTCCTACATTTCTATTCCACAAAAATGTCCATCACTTCCTTTTTTTACTAAGAACATCATTATGACACATTTTATCTCTTAAAATGTTAAATGAATATATTCTGAAATTTTCCATATTTCATAACCCATTTTGAATCATCCTTTTTGATACCCATTTCATACAGATGCTAAGGTGATTAATAATCAACACTAGGATGCAAGTTAATATCCTTTCTACACTGAATTTATGCTACACATTAAACTTGGATCAAAGTTAGTCTTTCCCACCTTAATGACCTCGAAAAATGGTGGAGATGGTGAAGAATGTGGAGGATCCCTTACCTCCAAAGGTGGCCTCAAGGGGGTTTCTAAAAGCTTCTTTCAAAGTTTGACTCCATAACTGCTCCAAGAGTGCTCTAAGACTTTCTTTTTCGCCCTCAAGGTACCCTCTACAAAATCCATGGGCACTCACGTTCATCATCTTCCAAGAATATCCACCTCCAATACCCATAAAAATTCCCAACAAACAACTTCCATATTTTCATAGCTATATTCTCAACCATGGGGAAGATGGCTATTTAATGGTGTGAGTGTATCTGTTTTAACCTAGGAATGGTAGGAAATATGCTTGGTGAGATAGAGGAGAAGTTTGTGACAGTGGGAATTCTTCCCACACCTCACATAATAAATCCTTAACATCTGATCGAGTTTTTATCTCCCAACTCCCACAATTCCACTCTTATAACCAAAAAACTTTCCATATCAGGTATGAAGTCTCCACAAATTGACAGCACAAATAATCTCATGGTTGATATGTCGATAGCAAACAGGTGGGTTTATTGATGATGACCTACATCTCACACCTCTTTCTCTATGTTATTAATTAACAACCAATAAATCTCATTTGCACTAAGATTTCCATCCACACTGACATAGGTTTTAAGTCCCCGATTGAGCGTTTAACAATGCATTGGCAGACTAAATTTGTCAGGCATCATTCAAACTACATTTATCTTCGTTCGAATGAGATTCCCTTCTCGTTCAAATGACATCCATGGATGTTCGAATGACCATCTTTAATACTTCACAGATTTGCTCCAATCAGCTTCCAAATTCTGAGAAGATACCTAACTAATTTAATTACTTTATAACCAGTAATTCCATATAAAACCTATAATCCAGTAATTCTCTTTATTTAATCCAATTTGTTACACACACTATCCTATAATTATAATTTGTTCCTCCTCATATAAAATCTATATATAATTTAATTAATTTATCGGGGCAAAATATTAAAAACATCCCTCCTTACAAAATTTTGTCCTTGAAATTTTTGGTTTATCACAACCTATAATCCAGTTACCTATGACTAGTTTCCAATCCTAGGAATCCTCGACACTATTGTCTAAACCCAAAGATTCTACTGTAATCAACCACCATTGTTAATCCAATCACGACAAACCCTAAGGTCTTATTTCTAGTTCTCAAGCATGCCTAACGTGTCTATATTAACAAAACTCGAGATGATTGATACTTGCCAAATATCATACCTTAATAATGAATTTATTAACATGGATCATTCCTACGTTAGGATTCACAACCTACGTCTCCTCAAATAATCTTGGATCATGTATAGCCTAGCTGATACAACATCAACACTTCTCCTTACATATATAAATGATTTCTAAGAAATTCACCTTATCACATAGTTTTACCCGAACGATATTTCCTATTAGATCACTATGATGACCTAGGACCACCTTGGGTATCATAGTATAAAACATTCATGAGAGATCACATTCCTAATATGAACCAAGTGCAACACTACCATCTAATGTTTTATCAGATTCTAATGTTTATAATATTCTCGAGTTATAGCCTTGGAACACACGACCAAGTCATAAATAATAATACCGGTTAACTAACAAATATGACAACATAAGGTAATAAAGTAACATATGCCAACTGTATGATAGAACACGAGACCACACGTATACACAGACCGGTGTAGAATGAAGGTGCATCCGAAGAATAGTGCACTCACTTATCGTAATACATTAACCATAACTGGCCTAACCTGCATCACTATTGAAATTACATAGTCCTATAACCCAATCAAAACTAATCAATGACTTATTACCGGGATTAAAGAAGGCACAAGAATGCAGCGAGTCGGGCGACTGCCACCCTAAAAGAAGACAATCTGGTTTCGACAACAAATCGAGCCACATGAAGTATGAACCCACAACGTATACTTGAATTCTATAACTTTTTACCGATATTCGCCAAAGTCTTAGCCTTGACACATACCCTAGCTTGGCCCGTTAACCCTAATGGGACCTAACCAAGGATCGTCTGTCCATGCCAGATGGACATAATACAAAACAAATTTCCCTCGGGAAGATGAAATGCTAGGCTTGCCTCCTTAGGACTAATTCTACCTATAGCATAACTATCCTAAATCAAGGATAATTTACTTCTCTTAACATTCATGATTAGTTATCGACCTATCACAACTAGGCCTCCCAAATTTCAACACGCGGTACCTAACCTCAGTTTTCGAGATCACTCTCATCAAGTGTAACGTAGGTCTCACATAGTTTCAAACATTCAACTCATGAACCATTACTACAACCATTAGAATCGCCTAACTGGTCCCAATTCATAATCGTTCTAATGTCATCTCAACTTTTAAGCATCACTCGTGCCTAATGGTTTCCCTCAACAGAGTCATTACTAACCATATAGGTAGCACATGTAGGTGCTACAATCAAGCCTAAAACTTCATCCTGAGTGCTATCTCTAAAACCCATGACGAACATCATTGTGTTCTAAGTCTCCCAGGTGGATCACCTAGAATTGATCAACCTATTGTCAAAATTATCATCAAAGGTCATGTCATGACACTTGCCTATAAACAAAAATTGTAGCACTAAATCCAAGGCACTTCCACAAATCGACATGATCTAACCGTATTATAATCATCAATAATCTACCATCACTTATGTAAACTTTGATACAATAATAATTCCCAATGACTCATGGGCGACGAAATCAAACTCAAATATTTCTCTAAACAGCTTACATATCTATTACAAGAAACTCCAAGTCATACCATTACCTATGCTACACAACCTGGAATCTACCACTACAAAGTATATATCACCATAAAAATCTCGACGTGAAGTGATTCATAAAGGTTTAGAGTAGAGATACTATTATCGTTATAATACACGATACGCAACCTCATATTCGCTATCACTAGGGAGTGACTACCACTCATATTAACATCTCAATAGACAAACCTTAGTATATATCTCCAAGGGAATTATCAATATGATTTCACAAACCTACATCTATTAGTCTTTACTTTAATGAGCATTCAACCACTACAACCGAATGGTCGTACTATGTAAACCTCATACTATGTGTTAATCTACCAATTTGCATAACTATATGTTTTGGTTGGTAACGGGATGTCGAACATTGCCTATGACCACTAAGGCCCGTGGCAAAGAATTCCACGAGGGATCCTATTTATCAATTCCAAACTACAATCACCAAACTCTAAATTACTACCATCCAGGTTTTGGTAGAATACAGGATGTCAAGTATTTCCTAAGAGGAGGCCCACCCTAATGATGCCTCAAGGGGTCCTATTCTAAAACATCATAACTCATTTTCTTAATACCAAGTCACCACGATTATCTAGGTTCACTCCTAGATTACTGATACGTCACGAATATTGCATTTTTCTGCCCCTTATCTTTGTGCATTCTAGCACTTTTACGTTTTTAATTCCTATATTTATGCTCGTTAACTAAACAACCTCGGATTTGGACATATATATGTTTTGTAGGGGTAATTGTGTTTTTGTGGGTATTAGAATGCTAAAAGTGAGGATCGATTTGTTTGGAATGTTACATGGGATTGAATGATTTTGTTGTTGTTGTTGTGTTGCGGTTGCAATTTAGGCATGTGAGAGTGTGAAAAATAAAGAAGAAAAAGAGTGAAAAAGAAAAAGAAGAAAACAAAAGAAAACAAAAGAAAAAGTGAGAAAAAGAAGAAAAGAAAAGAAAAGAAAAGAAAAGAAGAAGAAGAAGAAGAAAGTTGTACATTTTGTATATAGTTCAATAAGAAATGATTACTCTCTAATTGTTATACTAAATGCTTGATTGTGGAACTTGCTTTCCATTTTTGATATTGACAGCATTCTTCCCATTATTCCAAGTTTTCATTCTGAACACTTTGAATCCGTATATACATATCCTTCATTTCGTACCCTTAACCCAAAACCTACATTATAACCCTATCAAGTCCAATGTGATCTTATGGTGAATTTAATTAAAAAGTCATAATAGTTTTGATAATTTGTGAAAATACATTTCACCTCCTTTAATGATGATATCCTTTCATTGAGATTACAAATTTTTTATTTTATATATAGCATTCTTCATTTGTGACATGTGTGCAGCCTAGTTTCCATTTACATTTACTCTTTATGCCCGCACGTTCCGTGTGTTAACTCTCTATTTTGAGTGAATTCATTTGATGAGTGTAATGCCCATGAGGATTGAATATATGCATGCTTTAATTTTTATTCGGTTTATTTAAGTTTTTGCCAAATCATTCGTTGCATGTGCTCACTCTCCTCCCACTTTTTATGGTTTCAATTTAACGAAGTTCATTATATAATGTTAATAATACGAACTTTTGTGTGAATTCATTCACTGTGCTAATAATGCGTATGAAATCTTTTTTGTATTATTGGGTCTGTCTCATGTGATTGGGCATATTTTGTAGAAACCATATGATGTTTATGGGTTTCATCCCTAAAAACCCTCACGAGACGACACTCGTTCACTAGGATAACCTAGGGGTTTAACATCTTATTGCATATGCTAAATGTAATCGTGTTTCCTATAAAAGTGGCATTTATATTTTGATGCATATATACATTTTTGTATCGCCTTCTGTGGATTGGTTTTGTTTGTTTCATCATTAGGGACTAGCATTGTCTTAGTTAGGGCGTGTGATACGTCACGAATATTGCATATTTGCGCCTGTTATCGTTGTGCATTCTAGCACTTTTACATTCTTAATTCATATATTTATGCTCGTTAACCAGAACACCTCATATTTGGACATATATATGTTTTTTAGGGGTTAATTGTGGTTTTGTAGGTATTGGAATGCTAAAAGTGAGGATCGGTTCCATTTCGAAGAAGTTTCATCACCGAACGCTACTTCAAGGGAATTTTAGTAAATTCACACTTCATCTCTAGCTCATGGAATTTCCACGGATGCATAGTTCATTGAGTTACCATCGCGTGGCCATAAATGGCGCGTCGTTTCGAGTTCGGATGAAGAAGATATGGCCATTTTCGTTATGAAGCTTTCGTCCCCTGTGAAGACCAAAGAGCACCAGAAAATAGAGTACCGATCGACCGCACCCAAAGGGCTATTCGACCGCATCTTGTGATTTTACCTTTGGTCGAAGACAGTGGGATTTTTCCTAGAGGACCGATCGACCGGTCATAACCTCGCGGTCGACCGGGTATCGCAGATATTTGGCAACTTGTTCATTTTCTTTTCTTTTTACCTTTCTTTTCTATTTCATTTCCCCAACTTACTATATAAAGAGAATCTTTGTTCTCTTTTGTATAGATCTTACATTTTACATTAGGTTTAGGGTTTGTAAGGAGATTTGGCCCTTATTCATTTTCCTTTGGGATTTGCCCATTTTTATATATGTGAGTTTACTTTTCATTATCTCTTTCATTTATTTATTGCTTTCTTCACTTGCTTCCTTTCATTTCCATGACTAGTTAATATTCATTTCTTATTATTCATTTCTTTGTTAATTAGGTTTACTTTCTTGCTTTTAATTCATGTTATTTACCATGCTTTCTAGCTAATTTATTCTAGGTTGTGTTGGATTGAACTCACCTATGGGTTGTCGGGTTTCTTTGCTTTGGTGATGGAAGATACATGTTTATTTCGATTGGGTTGTCCTTGTTATTATGCCTAGGAGATTTAATCGGGTATATCATGTATGCTCTATATTTACAACCTTGTGTGCATAATTTTTGAGGTATTTGTTGACGCAAAAACCTTATTAGACTTTTATATGAATTTAGGGGTGTGACAACTCTTGATTTAATTAACTGTCGAAAAGACATGCAGTCATAATGAATCTGTAGACCCATGTAACCTTTTATTCTAATTAACTCTTGGTGAGGGATATTCGATGCAACCTATAGTTTTTATTCTCTTTATTAATTTAGTTAAAATACACTCACGCCTAGCATAATCTTTTCCTTTATTTATCTTTTATTTTGTTAGAAATTATCTTTTACACTTTTATTTCAGAAGTATTAAACCATTTAAATTCTAGAAACTCGGTTGTGTGGATTTTTCGATACCCGGACTGGCCGTTATACTCGCTTAAAAGAGTGTAGTTTAGGATTTTGTATAGAGTTAGTGAGACGAAAACAAAACGATCGGCGCGTAGGTGACTCTCACGCCATGGAGAAACCCAGCCTATCAATTACTTCAATCATCAAGATTATCTAACCCACTTTATAGTCAAGGTACATATATCGTAGTATGCTGACCCGCGCCCTCACCTAAGGGACCTAGTACTTTCTCACCATGTAACTAACGTTCATAAGACCATAAGGATAGCATTCTATCAACTAATATAGACTTATCCTCTACCTTTGACCCATACAATTTACATGTTCATTGAATTCGCTATTGATCACAGTATTACCCGAAGGATCGAATTTTCCTTATTATAACATTGGTATGGACCCCTCATATGTGTCGCACCTAAGGCTACATATAATTTAAATCACAATTTCCCATTACACAGTTATGACACTCTAACAATCAATCTCTACCATAGATTATACACTCTTTGGTGACATTTGCCCAATGGGCGTCATCTCGTTCTATCAATATATCCAAAGACTCTATGTCAAAAAAGTCTAGAATACAAACACCTCATACTACGAACCATGGTGTCACGACTTATTGGCTTACATGGACACCCATAAGTTACTAAAACACTCTATCATATGCCACATAGCACTAACTCACTTGTCATGCTAACCTCTTTGACTTTACTGTTGAGGACACGAAATAACCGTCATTAAACTAGCATGAATGTCCTTACCCAATACCGACATCAAAAGATATAAAGCTTACCTCACCACGTCACACCTGAAAGGAACCTTGAACCTAGATCTCTAATACCATTTGTAATGCCCAGGCCCAAATTTATAGGTTACCCGTGAGTAAGCCCGATCTGACCCAAGCGTTCGGTGTGAAGTGCAATGGAACAACCCACATAATGTTTCTAGTCTAGTTTTATTTTAATTAACATTTCACTTGTTTAGCATGCGATTTCAGTTTCAAGATAAACTACGTGTAGGACCCACGAGGAGCACCCGAGTTCGAGTAAACAGAGCTATTAACGTAAAATAAATAAAGTACACTTACATGTATAACACCCTCAAAATGTGAACCCGCGGTAACAAAGCGAGGGTGTGAGCCTATGCCGAGTCAAAATTTACAAAAAAGTATAGAAATGAACTCCAGAAAAGATACTCACACACTTCAATCACATGCATGCAAAATATATATGTATCTATATATATATACACACATATATACCTTTAAAAAATACATATTCTAATGCATTAATCGTTTTACGTCTGAAAACCTTACTTGTCCTGATTAATTTACCTTAATCTTACAAGTACTTTTTTTTACTAATACTTATAATTTCTCACATTGTTTAACATGCCCGGTTCAACACTTGAAGCCACTACACTTGACTTATGAAACTACATTCATTTACTAGAATCACCCCTTTTATTCACTTGGATGCAGTTTAGTATTTCATTTAAAATCCCCATTTCAACACACACACTCACCGTGTTAGGAAATACTTATTTTTCCATTTGAAAACCTTTTTCAATACATACTTGCACAAGTTATGGGTTAAACACATAGGTTACTTAATCACACATTTGCCCATTTACTTTACCCTTTTTACCTTAACATATGGACATTAATAAATTTACGCATTTTTACATGTCCATTTAACCCTTACTGTAACATATATTATATTCATTCAAGTTAGGTTGTAATAACATATTTCATCACACAACCCGTTTCTTAACATGTCCCTTATTACTTTTATCTTTTCTCGGAATCTTCATATATCGCAGACTTCCACGGGCTCCATACTCCTGACTATTCGCACCATATGCCCTGGCCAGTGATTTAGGGCTTTTCACCTAAGGGCTCCGGGACTTTCTTGCTTATTTACCAGTTGCATCCGAGTCCTTATTAATGTTTTTAATATTTCACACATGTCCACATTATTCCACCTCTTTACTTTTACCCAATCGAAGCCAAAACCCGAACTTAACAATCCGTTTTTCCATTAACACTTGGAAAAATTATTTGTTTCTCCTTGAAGTGCCTTATTCACACACACATGATTTACACTGAAATCATTCAAACTTTAGAACTTGATTCATTTTCACTATACTAGTGTAAAGATATTCTTTGACATTTTTATTCCATAAAAATGTTCCACTTTAAGTAAATTACCAATTTACCCTTTATTTACCAAACCTGCAATTTAGTCCTTTAACAAGTGTTTTTTCTCAAAATGATTATTGAATTTCCAACATAACATTTCAAACACTTTATCCATTTTAACATTTGTTTAATATCACACTTTTGACCAACTTTCACACTTGTCACTTTAACACCTTTAGTACATAAATAGCACCCTTTGCACAAGACTATTTTTTATTCATTAAAAATTACCATTTCTTTTATTTAGCACATGTAGTCTTATACCCTACATTATTCATACTCTCAATATCCATTTTCCACACAATTTGAAGACAAAAATTTCCCTTTGTCTTATTTCAAGTTAAAACCCAACAAGACTTTCTTTAAGCTTGCTCACAATTTATTATCAAAATACTATAAGTTTATATGCATAGAAAGTGGACTTTAAAAACTAAAATATTTTCAAGTGGATTAAACATACATTTCCTCCTAGAATTTTATACCATTTACAACAAACATACCTTTCAAGTAACAAAGACATTTTATTAATTTCTTTAAACTCAACAAATGTCCATTTATTCATAAGGTATCTATTTTCCAAGAAACTTAGAAATATTTATTTCCTAAAAATTTTGACAAAGTTAACATCATCCCATATCTTCTTCCTTAAAATGTCCATTTTTTTCTCTTTACTAGAGACATATTAAAATAAAATTTTCTCATATTTTTATTCCATAAAAATGTCCATTATTTCTTTTTACTAGAAACACACTAAAATAACATTTCTTCACATTTTTATTCCATAAAAATGTCCATTGTTTATTTTTACTAGAAATACACAAAATAACATTTTCTTACATTTTTATTCCATAAAAATGTCCATTAATTTTTTTTAACTAAGAACATCATTATGACACATTTTATCTCATTAAATGTTAAATGAATATATTCAGAAATTTTCCATGTTTGATAACCCATTTTAAATCATCCCTCTTGATATCCATTTCATACAAATGCTAAGGTGATTAATAATCAACACTAGGATGCAAGTTAATATCCTTCCTACATATATTTAATCTAATCTATGTAAATAACATGTTGAATTTATACTATACATTAAACTTTAATCAAAGTTAGTCTTTCCTACCTTATTGAGCTCTAAAAATGGTGGATATGGTGAAGAAGGTGGAGGACCCCCCACCTCCAAAGGTTACCTCAAGGAGTCTTTAAAATCCCCTTTCAAATTTGGACTCCATTGCTACTCTAAGATTGCTCCAAGACTTTCTTCTTTGCCCTCAATATACCCTCTTCAAACTCCATGGACACTCATGTTCATCATCTTCCAAGAATATCCACCTCCAATACCCATCGAAATTCCCAACAAATAACTTCCATATTTTCATATCTATATTCTCAACCATGGGGAATATAGTTATTTAATGGTGTGAGTGTATCTGTTATAGCCTAGGAATGGTGGGAAATATGTTTAGAGAGATAGAGGAGAAGTTTTTGACAGTGGTAATGCTTCCCACACCTCACATAATAAAGCCTTAACATCTGATCGAGTTTTTCTCTCCCAATTCCCACGATTCCACTCTATAACCCAAATCCTTTCCATATCAGGTATGGAGTCTCCACAAATTGACAGCACACATAATCTAATGGCTGATATGTCGAGAGCACAAAGGTGGGTTTATTGTTGTGACCTACATCTCACACCTCTTTCTCTCTGTTATTAATTAACAACCCATAAATCTCAATAACACCAAGATTTCCATCAACAGTTACATAAGTTTTATGTCCTTGATGGATGCATTGGCAAACTGAAATTGTCAGGTGTCGTTCGAACGAGATTCCCTCGTCGTTCGAACGACATACATGGTCGTTCGAACGACCAACTCTAATACTTTGCAGATTAGCCCCATTTGGCTTCTGAGAAGAGGCCAAACTAATTTAATTAATTTATAACCAATAATTCCATATAAAACCCATAATCCATTAATTCTCCTTATTTAATCCAATTTGGTACCCACAATGTCCTATAATTATAATTTTTCCTCCTCGTATAAATTTGTATATAATTTATTTAATTTATCGGGACGAGATATTACACAAACCCAATAACATATATCAAAATAGGATTTTGCCTCCTCGGCGCTCACCCATGAATTAACATTTCACTTGTTTATTTATCAATGACATTAAGAACTTTAACAAGTCTTTGTCACTTCGTGCTAAAATATTTGTACCCCATTTACCCCACCCTTGGGTTATAATCATTTAGAGCCTTTAATATGTTTTAGTCCATTTCAGGAGGAGCTAAGGGGATAGTAATACTACAAGTGACTTCTCATAAAATAAGTCACAAAACTAAAAGCAGGGTTTATTTTATTAAAGGTTTTAGTCGTCACTTCTACCCATCTCTAAACTTTGTTCATGGGATGTTTCACCGAAGAGAAATCCAAATAAGGACCCACCCCCAATACACTTACATTTAGAATATGTAGTTATTAAGACATGTGTAATTAGAGTTTGTTATGGAGAGTAAGGAAATTTTTTTAATCTTCACGTGTAGAATCAACTCAACTTATCCAACATTCAAACCAACAACCAACAATTACCTCATACTCCTTCTATTGTCTACATGATAAAAACATATATCAACAACAATAATATCTCTAGTAAGGGATCGTATTGTCTTCTTGCACAAAAAAACATGTAATTAACTTATAAGGGTATATATATATATATATATATTGTAACAACCCGCGTAATTTCTTGGGGTATTTTTAAAATAAAGAGGAAAAATAAATTTTGAGATAAAATTATTTTTATTGCTCAAATATTTTGGTTATTATTTTTAAAGGCGATAATTTTGAAACGGTTTTGAAAACGGAGTTAAAACGGATTTTATAATTTTTGTCCCTTATAATTTTTTCAAGGCGAACTATCAGATTTTAGGAATGATCGATCGATCGATGCCTGGGGGTCGATCGATTGACCCCTCCAGAAAACGTACGCAGCAGGTAACTTTGAGAAGTTTGGTTTGTTTATAGCTCTTTTGGTTTTTCCTTATAAAATAAGGTCGTGGGTGACCCTTTTTGGTACAACTTTTTGGCAGCAAACATATTTTCTTTTCCTCTCTTTTATACACAAACAGTATCCTTTAATTTATGCATTAAACCTTAGGTTTTGACGTGTTCTTGGGGGCTGTTTTGGTGTTGATTCTTAGAGGAGTTTTTGATGATTCTTAGAGCAGATTTTGATGGTGTATTCTGAATCTTCTGGGAAGATTTGTTGTTGGTATCTTTTGGTGGTTTGAGGTATGGGGTTTTACACAATATGCTCCTTAATCTCATGAGTATTATTCTCGTTGTTTTCTTGTGGTTATTGACTCATATTTGAATTGATAAATTCATTTTGAAATCTGGAAATATTTTTTGGAATCTAATTTTGATTCATGTGGTATTATATTTGGTGTTGAGCATGTTGTCATGAGATTTTAATATGGCACTGAGGTTGGCCACCCGCCAATATTCCTTTTTTCGGATATTCTTAAAAATGCATAGGCACGGTACAGTGGTGAGGCCTGGTGACCCGGTTAATGTGTTATTGAGAAATTAGATTGATATAATATCTTATGAGATTCTCTTTTGATTTGAATATTCGTATTCGTATTGTGACGTTTTATTTACCGCTAATATTTGTTGAGCATCTTTCCTGTCGTATTGTGTACTTCCCCATATTTTCTTTTAGTGGCAGGCTAGCGCGGATTTTGGGGCGCTATGGAGGTTGATTTTAGCGAGGATTATTTTGGGAACATTTTTAATACAAGTTGAGAAGATTGTATTTATTTTTATGTGTAGAGCATTGGAGATTTGTATTTATTTTTCGAGTTAGATGTTGTATTTTTTTTTTGAGAGACTTGTTGTATTTATTTGAAGCGATTTGAGATTTGTGATTTCTATTTTGTGGTTTGGGATTTAGATGCTCTATACCTTGTTATATTATGGATTTAGTTAGTTTTATCGATAGTAGCGCTCCGCTCGCTCTCCCTGGGCGGGCGGGGTGTTACAGAATGGTACGAGAGCTTAGGTATACGACCACCCTCGGGTCTTCGATTTTGGGTTTGTTGCATTTTTGTGGCGCATATTTTGGAGATATATTTTTTTAGAAAATCATTTCGTGCTAGGCATCTAGATTAGATGTGAGGAATTTATTTTTGTGACGAGATTATTTTTGGAGATTTTTTGCCTGATTTTTGAGAGTTAGGTATTCGGCAAATTTCGAGGGCAAAATTATCTTGTTAGTGGGGAAGTGTAACAACCCGTGTACTTTTTAGGGTATTTTGAAAATAAAGAGGAAAAATAAATTTTGAGATAAACTTATTTTTATTGCTCAAATACGTTGGTTATTATTTTTAAAGGCGAGAATTTCAAACGGCTTCGAAAACGGAGTTAAAACGGATTTTATATTGATTTCATAATTTTTGTCCCTTATAATTTTCTCAAGTTGAACTGTCAGATTTTAGGCATGATCGATTGATCGATGACTTGGGGTCGATCGATCGACCCCTCCAGAAAGCGTGGGAAACAGGTAACTTTGAGAAGTTTGGTTTTTTTACAACTCTTTTGGTTTTACCTTATAAAATAAGGTCATGGGTGACCCTTTTTGGTATAACTTTATGGCAACAAACATATTTTCTTTTCCTCTCTTTTATACACAAAAAAAATCCTTTAATTTATGCATTAAACCTTAGGTTTTGAGGCATTCTTGGGGGTTGTTTTGGTGTTGATTCTTGGAGGAGTTTTTGATGATTCTTGGAGCAGATTTTGATAGTGTATTCTGACTCTTCTGGGCAGATTTGTTGTTGGTATATTTTGGTGGTTTGAGGTATGGGCTTTTAAACAATATGCTCCTTAATCTCACGAGTATTATTCTCGTTGTTTTCTTGTGATTATTGACTTATATTTGAATTGATAAATTCATTTTGAAATCTGGAAATATTTGTTGGAATCTAATTTCGATTCATGTGGTATTATATTTGGTGTTGAACATGTAGTCATAAGATTTTAATATGGCACTGAGGTTGGGCACCCTCCAATATTCCTTTTTCTGGATATGTTTAAAAAGGCATTGGCACGGTACGGTGGTGAGGCCTGGTGACCCGATTAATGTGTTGTTGAGAAATTATATTTATATAATTGCTTATGAGATTCGCTTTTGATTTGAATGTTCGTATTTGTATTGTGTCGTTTTATTCACCTCTAATATTTGTTGAGCATATTTCCTGTCTTATTGTGTACTTCCCCATATTTTCTTTTAGTGAAAGGTTAGCGCGGATTTTGGGGTGTTATGGAGATTGATTTTAGCGAGGATTATTTTGGGAAGATTTTTAATACAAGTTGAGAAGATTGTTTTTATTTTTATGTATAGAGCATTGGGAATTTGTATTTATTTTTCGAGTTGGATGTTGTATTTTTATTTGAGAGACTTGTTGTATTTATTTCAAGAGATTTGAGATTTGAGATTAGTGCTTTATCTTTTGTTGTTTGGGATTTAGCTGCTCTATACCTTGTTATATTATGGATTTAGTTAGTTTTATCGACAGTAGCCCTCCGCCCGCTCTCCTCGGGTGGGCGAGGTGTTACAAAATGGTATCAGAGCTTAGGTATACGACTACCCTCGGGTCTTGGGTTTTGGGTCTGTTGCGTTTTTGTGTCGCATAATTTGGAGATAGATTTTTTTTAGAAAATCAGTTCATGTTAGGCATCTAGATTAGATGTGAGGAATTTATTTTTGTGATGAGATTATTTTTGGAGATTGTTGGCCTGATTTTTGAGAGTTATGTATTCGGCAAATTTTGAGGGAGAAATTCCATTATTAGTGTGGAAGTGTAACAAACCGCGTAATTTTTGGGGTATTTTCAAAATAAAGAGGAAAAATAAATTTTGAGATAAAATTATTTTTATTGCTCAAATATGTTGGTTATTATTATTAAAGGCGAGAATTTCAAACGGTTTTGAAAACGGAGTTAAAACGGATTTTATATTGATTTTATAATTTTTGTCCCTTATATTTTTTTCAAGGTGAACTGCCAGATTTTAGGTATGATCGATCGATTGATGCTTGGGGGTCGATCGATTGACCCCTCCAGAAAACATGCGCAACAGGTAACTTTGAGAAGTTTGGTTTGTTTACAACTCTTTTGGTTTTGCCTTATAAAACAAAGTCGTGGGTGACCCTTTTTGGTACAACTTTTTGGCAGCAAACATATTTTCTTTTCCTCTCTTTTATACACAAACATTACCCTTTAATTTATGCATTAAACCTTAGGTTTTGAGGTGTTCTTGGAGGATGTTTTGGTGTTGATTCTTGGCGCAGATTTTGATGGTGTATTCTGACTCTTCTGGGAAGATTTGTTGTTGGTATCTTTTGGTGGTTTGAGGTATGGGGTTTTACACAATATTCTCCTTAATCTCGCGAGTATTATTCTCGTTGTTTTCTTGTGATTATTGACTCATATTTGAATTGATAAATTCATTTGGAAATCTGGAAATATTGTTTGGAATCTAATTTCGATTCATGTGGTATTATATTTGGTGTTGAGCATGTTGTCATGAGATTTTAATATGGTACCGAGGTTGGTCACCCGCCAATATTCCTTTTTTTGGATATGCTGAAAACTGCATAGGCGCGGTACGGTGGTGAGGCCTGGTGACCCGGTTAATGTGTTGTTGAGAAATTATATTGATATAATTGCTTATGAGATTCGCTTTTGATTTGAATATTCGTATTCGTATTGTGACGTTTTATTCACCTCTAATATTTGTTGAGCATCTTTCCTGTCGTATTGTGTATTTCCCCATATTTTCTTTTAGTGGAAGGTTAACGCGGATTTTGGGGCGCTATGGAGATTGATTTTAGCGAGGATTATTTTGGGAAGATTTTTAATACAAGTTGAGAAGATTGTATTTATTTTTATGTATAGAGCATTGGAGATTTGTATTTATTTTTCGAGTTAGATGTTGTATTTTTATTTGAGAGACTTTTTGTATTTATTTGAAGAGATTTAAGATTTGAGAGTAGTGGTTTCTCTTTTGTTGTTTGGGATTTAGATGCTCTATAACTTGTTATATTGTGGATTTATTAGTTTTATCGATACTAGCGCTCTGCTCGCTTTTCGCTATATATATATATATATATATATATATATATTTGTGTGTGTGTATCAAATGTCCTAAATCAATGAAAATGTCTTCACATAAGTTCTTATCATATGAATAAGGTCCTCATAAGAAATTTCATCTATTTGGTACAAAACTATGAAAAGAATTACCATACTCTGGGTTGTCTTAATTCGCTCTTGAATCATCTTGATCTTTTTTGTTGTCTCCTGAACAAACTCTCCAATAGTATTTTTCCCCTCGTGTCCAACAAACACACTAATGACCTTGACAGTTGCCCATACAACACATTATAAGGTTCCATATTGATTTATTTATAATAATTGTTGTTGCAGGAAAACTCAAGCAAAGTTAAGTGCATCTTCCAACTACCCTTGAAGTTTAACGCGCATGATTGAAGAAATTCCTTCAAAGTTCTATTCACCCGCTCCATATGTTTGAGGAAGGAAGGACATACCCATGTGCATCCTAGTCCCCATAACCTCCTATAAACTATGCAAAATTCGAGATACAAAATTTGAATATCTACCTGATATGATCGACAAAGGTACCCCATGCAATCGAACAATCCCAGCCACATACAAATGTGCATATTTCTCTGTTGTGAAGTTAATGCAAAGGGGAAATAAATATGGAACCTTCATCAAACGGTCAACTATCACCCAGATAGAATTGTGTTGCTTTCTCATAAAAGGTAACCCGATGATAAAAATTCATTGAAATGTTGTCCCACTTCCACTTGGGAATTGTTAAGGGTAAATGATTCCCTAATGATCACTAATGGTCCACCTTCACCATATGAAAATTTCTACATTAGGGCACAAACATACCAATGTCAATTTTTACCCCAGACCACTAATAATGTCACCTCATATCTTTGTACATTTCATCCCGAATTGGTTTCTTCGAAAAGGGAGATCTATGGACCTCATATAAGATGGACTTATGCATCAACTTATCTGAATGCATAACTAACCTCCCCTTGTACAATAATCAACCAGCTGAACCAACATTGTAAAGAGACACACCGATGGCTAAAACCTCAACCACCTTATCCTTGCAAAACACATGTCGATTTGTTATCTAATCACCTGTATAAGAATATTAGGATTCATAGTGAGCATCTCCATAAATGCATCGACCGACTCCCCAATCACTTTAACGTACCCCACAATGGTCAACTAAAGAGAAGATAAACTTCCCCTAGGTCATCGACTCAAAGCATTTGCCACCACATTAGCCTTTCATGGGTGATATTGAATTATACACTGTTAGTCCTTAATAATATGGAACCACTATCATTATCACATGTTCAAATACTTTTATGTGAACAAGTAATGAAGACTTTTATAATCACTAAAGATCTTAAAATTCCCACCCATAAATAATTCCTTCAGCATGAAGTATGAACACTATATCCACTAGCTCAAAATCATGGGTCCGATAGTTACCCTCTTTGGGTATGAACTTTTAGGATTCATAGGAAATGGGACAATACTCATTCTTTAACATTACAACTATTACCTAAAGGGAAGAATTGGTGTGTACAAAATATTCATCCCCACTCCTAGGTAGAGTCAAAACTAGAGTCGAAGTCAACTTCCCCTTGAAAGTGCCAAAGGCATGCTAACACTTTTTAGCCCACACAAACAGTATCCTCTTCCGAGTCAACTACGTCAATGGTTCTGTAATCTTCAAAAAACCTCGAATAAACCTTTGATAATATCCAACTAATACCAAAAATCTATAAACCTTTATAGGAATTAGGTTTTCCTCAATCCAAAATGGATGACCCCTTCTTTAGATCCACCTATAATCCCCTCTTCAACACTATATGGACCCAAAATTGCACCTCCCATTTCCAAAACTCGTACTTCGGTAATTTTGCATAAAATTTATGCTCCTCTAATGTCTTAAGTGAAATCCTCTAATTCTTAGCATGATCCCCCTTGGTTCAAGAATAAATCAAGATATCATCTATAAAATGATGACAAACTTATCTAAACACAGTCGGAACACCCGGTTATTTAAATCCATGAACATGGTAAGGATGTTGGTCAACTCATAGGAACTGAACTCATAGGAACTGTAATGTGTCAAAAATACAGTGTATGTCTTCCTCGTGTACCCTTAATTGATGATACCCCTAAAGCAAATATATCTTTAAGAAGAAGGAAACACCCTATAGTTGATCAAATAAATCATTAATCATCGAAAATGGTACTTATTCCTCACTGTCACATTGTTCAACTGATTCTAATCAACACACAACCATAGTGAACGATTTCTCTTCTTCATAAAAATAACTGGAGCTTCCCATGGCAACGTGCTACGCCGAATGAACCTTTATTGTAACAATTACTTAATTTTCTCTCTCAACTCCATCATTTCCAATGGAGACATCTGACACGGTGCACTCTCGGGAGACAAATCAATCACAAAATAAATCTCCTGAGCTTACAGTAGCCCTGGAACATCTTCCAATGCATTGATAAAATCCTTAAAAATCAAAATCGAATCTATCTGAAAGATAGTATCCTCTTAGTTCTCCTCATGAACAAAGTATTAGTGGGTCATAACACTAGCCTCCGTCCTAGGCAGAGCCACAATATACATCTCTAGACCCAGTATCGTGAAAAGAATATTGCGACCCCTAAAATTAATATGTTCCTTGTATCTAACCAACCGGTCCATACCCAAGATCACATCATAAGAATGGGTATCTAAAACTAACAAATCATACTCAAAATACAATCTATTGATGTAAATATGTACATCATCGCAACTATACAAAATACGAGTAGATACTCCCAATGGAGTAGATATCAATAAGGCTCTATTATAAGGTTTAGGAAGAGAATAAAAAATATTTACAAAACTATGTGATGCAGATGAGTGTGTAGAGGAATTGTAAAAAAAGACACTAGCTAAAGTGCCAAAAATAAAAAATGCACCGCTCACCACATAACATGTCCCTGGATCTTCTGTTAGAGCTTAACCATTTGATAAACTCTACCATACTAAAGTTGGGACTGTTGCTATGAAACTAGAGGTGCAGATAACACTACTACCAATTTTGGCCTCGAAGTTAGAAGTTGTGGAGGTTAGTATTAGGGTCTAAAGCCCTACTAACTCTAGTGGCCCTATTCCTGATGCTACTTCCCTTAAATCTCTGCACTGGGGAAGAACCAAATATTTGTCCTCTTCCACCACAGCTAAAACATGCTCCCTTAAATGGGTCAATATGAACCCCCTTTTTCTATGCCACTGGTGCCTCTATTGGTCAAGTCTAAAATGCCTTCTCTTAACCTTCCTCCATCTTATAGTGATTGATACTGCTAACATGGGTACTACATGTGGTATCTCTTTCCTGGATTCATTCATGCCTGCTTAGACTACCTAAATGATCAATTATGATAATTGTTCAACTTAAAAAAGATAATGCCCTTAGGATCGGGGGATGGAACACAAAGTTTAGCTAACAACTACGATATGGGTTTGGGACCGACGATAAACTCATATCCTAAGTGGCATATGAAATTTAAAATGGACATCCTATCAGTAACAAAATGTAGAATAGAATATAATGGAATGCACGTATCAAATAACACAATACAGAAGTCTAAAAGAACCTATAACCCTCGGAGACTAAGGTCCTGCTATGGTAACAACTGTGATCCCCTGTGTAATTAAACACTTAGGTTGATCAAGTCCAAATATAAAATATACATGATATTAAAACAAAATAATACCATTGACCACATTGAGAGAACAAATGAACGATACAACGAGATATAGAAAAGATATGAATTTCTTCAATATAATCCACAATATAAAGTCCACAAACATAAGATATAGGAATGAAAATATCCTAACACGAGTCCTAAATACAATCCTACTGATCTCAAAGAGACACAAGCTACATTTAAAATGTCATAATACATAATAATCTGGGCAGTCTCAAAATAACTAGACTGAATGTAAAAATAACAAACTAAGTGAAGTAGGGGACCACATCATCCATGTAGTAGGCATCTTGAATGAGAGAGATGAGTGGTGAGTGCTAATTTGAATCGACGGGGTAAGTGTGAGGTCCACCCCTAACACCTGAGGTCCAGGTTAAGAGATGGGTCAAAATCCTATAAAGTAACTTAGTTATGTAACTCAAAGAAGTTCTATGAGTAGACGATAAAATGACAGTTTATATAAAATACAAAAGTACGGCCCATCCCATTAAATGCATCCTAACAATGTAGTAGAATTATATTAATTCATTACCTAATTATCCCTAACAATTAAACAACATGTTATCGACACGCTCCCTTTCTTCTCGTCTATCTCATGAACACGTGGTACGCCAAATGAAACTGTCACATATTCCTCGGTCTTCAATTTTGTAGTGCCGATAAACTCGTCGCCATCCTACTATGTAGTGCTAAAACACCATTCACCATGTGACATAATAAAATTTCATAATAAATTGGACTCATCATTTATCTTAACATAAGAGGGTTTCACCTCAGCACTCATCCAATCACATGTCTCAACATAGGGATGTTCCTTCTCGGCACTCGCAGAATCACATATCTCAGTATGGGGTGTGGCACCCCGCCTAATTAAATACCAGGCGATCACTCCTTTATTAAATTTAATCAAGGTAAATAGTTGGTTCATTCTCAGCATCACTGTCGATAAAAATAAATTTTCCAATTTAACACCCTAAATAATTAAGCTAAGTGTCAAAACCATTTTTCATACATTCTTTCCAAATTTTATTTAAAGAAAAACATTTATTGTATTAACAACATTCAATAAGTAAGAATCACACCACATTAAATGTCTGCAACATAGTCCAATTAATTTAAAACATTCGTCAACCGAATGTCAACATGCGAAATAAAAGTAACACAATCAACTGAATAAAACCCATAGTAACAATACTGGAAATAACTGAAATACAAATGTCCCAACAATAATGGAATAATGGAAAGATCTACACATGCTCAACTAAATGAAAATACTAAGAGTGGATCCGAATGAACGAAGTCGTCTAATCAAGAGACCTGCAACTCCCACCTAAGCTGCAGCGCGTTCCTGCCAAGAGATCCTAAGCAAGTCGCCCCTGTGGCTGGGCACCTGTAATACATACATATACATACAAGAGAGAGAAAGAGAAAGAGAAAAAGAAACGGGTCAGAGCCCGAAAGTGTGTTTGATTTAAAATACGATTAACAAGTATTTAAATTTATACAGGCCAATGCAACAACATATTAGTGTGACACTCTCTTGAGAAAATCTCACCTCTCTTCTAATGTGCACACCTATCGCACTAACCTTCCCAATGGTTTGTCTTATCATTTATCGCACTAGTCTTTCTAAATGATTTAACTTATCTTATATCACTCGTAAAATTTACCATTTAACGATTCCATTTTAAAAAGGATGTTCCAAATGGTAACCAAAGTTCTCCATTTTAACTTTATAAAAATCAATAAAGTTTTCCAGTGACATATTATACGTTCTCAAAACAAGTATTCATAATTGATAGTCCAGAATTATTTCTCACTTACTATGTTACAGCAACAGTTTAAGTTCCCCAATTTAGATATATATATTAAGCACTCGTATAATATATATATATATATATATATATATATATATATATATATATATATATATATCCTAACAGCGCCAACATACAACTATGGTGCAGGCATACTCTGCTATCCAATCCCCGTATCGCTCACACTAAGGGGTATACAAGTTTGGAATCACTCTCGAACTGTAATAACATATATACACAAAACAAGGTTGAGGTGAACCATAGATTCCAAGTCTCTAAGAGGTCAGTACATACCCTCACGTCTCTTAGGACCGTCTGAACTATCGGTCCGATAGCCTGTACCAAGGATATCTATCTTCTAGGGTACAAGTCAATATCCCCCATAAAGGTCCCATCGAGATAAGACTGTCCCAGCGCGGTAACCTCAGGGATAACAAGTAGCGCGGGTACGTTTTTCACACGTATATAATATATGCATACACAACCATATAAATATACCACTTATCATTATATCAATATAGGTTTCTCTCATCACCCATAATTACGAAATTTATCCTTAATTTTCACATTATTAGTATTACGTATAAGGTTTCATCTCTAACCTTAACTCGAAGGGTTTTCTCACTTATTACATGACACTCGTGGACTTTATTCTTCTAAGTAGAAAATTCAGTAGGTGTCGTTATTAAGTTTCAACGTAACTCTCTTATGCGCCTCACCCTTTAATATAACAATTTACTAACCCTAAAGTAAATATCCCATAATTACCATCCTCGTCGAATATTAACGATCCCAACATTTATTTATACGCCCTACTGGTCCTCTATGTCTCTCAAATCATTATACTAAGAATGCCCAAGAATTATATCATGATAATTAAATTTTTAAATCATTTACAAAGGGAAATAGTAGTCTTCCAAAAGGGGTCGATCGATCGAGGTCTGGGGCTCGATCGATCAAGCAGGTCTGTGAAAATCTGCAGAATTGCAGTTACGGGTTTTACCAATTTTCTTCATCCAAAACCATGTTTTCCCATTCCAAACGTCCCAAAAATCCTACTACTAACATAATATCAATATACCAGATGTTTTCAACGTAAATCATGCGTATATCTAACATTAAACATGGATAATTAACCCAAAATCTCATCTAATCATCAAGAACCCTAGAGTTTTTCTTAATCATGGTTCTAATCTGTTTTTACCAGAATTTCGTTCTAATATATCATCAAAATTTCGTGGGTTATATTCCTCTACATGGCAAGGATTCCAGAATTTCCATATAATCAATCTACATGCATTTTCCTATCACAAATGGGGTTTTCTTCTACATAATTCATCCATAATCATTCCTAAACTAATATGAAGATTGCACCAACAAAAATAGAAAGTTAAACACTTGCCTGGGATTTCTGGTATTCTGATTTACGGCTGATTTTGGTATGGTTACGTTCCTCGTCTCGCGATCTACGCATTGGCGGCGACGGCGGTGCAAACGGGTGACTTTTGGGGCCTTGGATTGCCTTGGAGCTCTCTCCTCTCTTCTCTAATGTCCGTCACTTGTTTTCTGAATATTCTAACCCTAAAAGACTAACCTAAATGGCTGATATAGGTTGCTGAATTTCGTGGGTTTAATTACCCAAAAAGGTGAAATGAGTAAATTGCCCTCCCGGGGTACCAATTAGGCCTAAAAACGCCCCGAGACCCAAACTAAACCCCCAGGTACACTTTTCTGACTATCTCGACCCTTACAGACACGTTGCCGCACTCAAAACGACCATACAAACAACTTATAAAGTATTCACTTTTTATTTAACAAAATTAGTCCCGACGTGACACGATCACGTCCCGACATTAAATTTCCGAAATTGTCAATTAAATCACTCATGACATTCAATATAACCAATATTATATATGCTACTTTGCTCATTAGTAATATTCAACAAATTTCCCATAATTACTAACTCTCGTCACTTTAATAATTATAACATAATTAATTTTCGGATTTTTATTAAATAATTAACTCACATTAAATTCAATAAATCCCCAAATTAATATAGCATAAAAATACGGGGTATTATATACTTCCCCCCTAATAATGGAATATCATCCCGAAATTCGGAAAATAAGGCATACCTGGTAAAAACAACTCTGGATATCTTTCGCGCATATTTGCCTCGCGCTCCCAAGTGGATTCCTCCACATTATGATGCTCCTACTGGACCCGCACAAGTGGAACTATCTTCGACCTCAATCTCCTCTCACTATAGTCTAGGATAGCCACCGATCTCTTCTCGTAAGAGCTATTAGGATGTAAGTCGATCTCATCTATCACAATGTGAGTATGGGCCATATCATCCCGAAGATACCGTCTCAACAACGAGATGTGAAATACATCATGAATGCGATGTAAATGCTCTGGTAGTCCCAACCTGTATGCAACCGGCCCAATCCTCTCGATGATGGGAAATGGTCCCACGTACCTCGGAGCCAACTTCCCCTTCTTCCCGAACCTCATCACTTCCTTCATAGGAGATACACGCAATAACACTTGTTCCCCCACACTAAACTCCCGAAAGAACCGTTTCGCATCGGCGTAGCTCTTCTGCCTGTCCTGGGCTACCCGAATACGACTCCTGATCATCTTAATCCTCGTGGAGGTCTCCTGAATTACCTCTGGTCCTAGTAAATTGTTATTCCCCACTTCGAGCCAATAAGCTGGGGAACGACAAGGCCTTCCATACAAAGCCTCAAATGGAGCCATGCCAATCGTGAACTGATAAGAGTTATTATAGGCAAACTCTACCAGTGGAAGATGTGGATCCCAACCTCCTCCAAATTCGAGAACACACATGCGTAGCATATCCTCTAACATCTGATTAGTGCGCTCTGTCTGTCCATCTGTCTGTGGGTGGTAAGCTGAACTCAACCTCAACTCAGTACCCATAGCCTCCTGAAAGCTTTCCCAAAAATGTGACACGAAAACTTTGTCCCTATCTGACACAATATTCAGGGGCACCCCGTGTAGTCTGACAATCTCAGCGATGAAAAACTGAGCATACTGACCCGTGGTGTAATCTGTCCGCACCGGCAGAAAATGAGCCACCTTGGTCAAACGGTCTACAATCATCAAGATAGAATCGTAGCCCCGCTGTGATGTAGGCAACCCTGTAATAAAATCCATGGAAATACTCTCCCACTTCCACGCGGGTACTTCCAATGGCTGAAGCAAACCTGACAGTTTCTGATGGTCCACCTTTACCAGCTGGCAGGTAGAACACTTGGACACGAACTCAGCAATGTCCTTCTTCATTCCACTCCACCAGTATTGCCTCCTCATATCCTGGTACATCTTATCGCCTCCCGGATGTACTGCAAATCAGGACCCATGAGAATGAGTCATCACTGCATGACGTAGTTCTGCTCCTTCTGGAACCACCAATCTCCCATTAAATCGCAAACCTCCATCAGAACTAACAGAATAGGACTCAGCGCCCTCGGCTAGAAGTCACACAATCTGCTCTTGGCAAAATGGGTCTGTGGTCTGTGCCTATATCACCCTCGTAAAAATTTCGGGTGTGACTGACATCACGGACATGAAAGAACGTGCCACTGCTTCCTGATGACCCAACTCCTTCCACTTTGCTTTTTAGACGTCTTCTACTTCGTCTACCGATCTACGGCTCAATGCATCAGCAACTACGTTGGCCTTTCCCGGATGATACTATATATCGAACTCGTAGTCCTTCACAAACTCTAGCCATCTGCGTTGACGCATATTTAGCTCTCGCTGAGTGAACAGGTACTGCAGTGATTTGTGGTCTGTGAACAAACGAAATTTCTCTCCCAATAAATAGTGTCTCCATATTCTCAATGCAAAGATGACCGCTGCTAACTCCAGGTCATGGGTGGGGTAATTCTTCTCATGTGGCTTAAGCTTGCTGGAGGCAAAAGCTATAGCCTTCTCTTCCTGCTGGAGTACTCCCCCAAGTCCTCGTAAGGACGCATCAGTGTAAACCAGGTACTCCATACCCGGCTTCGGTAATGCAAGGACTGGCGCTGAAGTAAGCTTGTCGTTCAGCTCGTCGAAAGCCAACTGACAAGCGTCATCCCAAACATATGGTACCCCCTTGCGAGTTAGATTCCTCAATGGACCCGCTATTTTGGAGAATCCCAGAATGAATCTCCCGTAGTAACCAGCTAACCCCAAGAAACTACGCACTTCCGTCGGTGTCGTGGGCTGTCCCCACTCCCTCACCGCTGACACTTTACTCGGGTCGACTGCTATCCCCTATTCAGAAACAACATAGCCCAAGAAATGTACCTCTCGCAGCCAGAATCCACACTTCTCATACTTAGCATACAACTGATGCTCTCTTAGAGTCTGAAGAACCTGACTCAAGTGCTAGGCATGATCCTCCTCGGAGTGTGAATATATCAAGATGTATTCTATGAAGATGATGACAAACTGATCCAAGAACTCTCTGAATACTCGGTTCATCAAGTCCATGAAAACGGCAGGATCATTTGTGAGACCGAACGGCATCACCCTGAACTCGTTGGACCCATATCTCGACAAAAATGCAGTCTTTGAAACATCATGCTCTCTAATACGTAACTGATGGTACCCCGACCTCAGATCTATCTTCGAAAAGAAAGTTGCTCCCCTCAATTGGTCGAACAGATCATCGATTCGAGGCAACGGATACTTATTCTGTATCGTGACCTTATTCAGCTCCGGGTAGTCCACACACAATCTCAGTGAACCATCTCTCTTCTTTACAAACAAAACTGGAGCGCCCCAAGGTGAGGTACTCCTGCGAATGAATCCCTGACCTAACAGCTGCTCTATCTGATCTCGTAGCTCTCGCATCTCTGCCGGAGCCATACGGTATGGTGCGCGTGCTATAGGTATCGTATCTGGCAATAAATCTATAACAAAGTCTATCTCTCGACTGGGGGTTAGGCCTGGTATCTCCAAGAACACATCGGAATACTCCCTGACAACTGGGATCGAATCTAATGGAATCACAACCTCCTTAGAGGTATCCTCCTCTATGTAATACAAATGAGCGATCGAGCCTCCCTCTGGGCAAGGCATCACCACCACAAACATCTCTTGCCCCAGAATGGAAAAAACAATGCTCCCATCGAAGCAATCAATCATGGCTCTATAAGATGCGAGTCAATCCATACCAATAATCACATCATGCTCGTTCATATCTAAGACCAATATGTACACAGGTAATACCAAACTACCGATCTCTACCCCCACTCCCCGGCATATAAAGAAAATAAGTCACCCACTCCCCAGTGGTGAGTCCACACACATCACTGTGCTCTCCGCTATGGCTAAAAACCCTAAGGTCTTTGCAAAATGCGTAGCTATAAAATAATGTGTTGCCCCCGTATCAAAACAAAACCCGACCCATAGTACCATGGATAGGAAACATACCCTCAATAGCGGGCGGTGCCTGTGGAGCTGCTCCCTGGTGTACGTTATAGACACGTCCATACTGTAATTGCCCCTGCTGCACTGGAGCTGCTGGAATGGCTAGTAGGGATGGCACCTGTGCTAGAGCTGGGAGGGCAGGTGGAAAAAGTGGTCTCTGTAGCTTGTTACTGGCTCCCTGCTGCTGTGGGGCCCTATCACCCTCAGGACAATCCTGATATCTGTGACCATGTTTACCGCACCCAAAACATCAGCCTCTAAAGTTTCCTCCCCTCTGTCCCTGCTGACCATGGCCATGTTGGACGTTACCTCCCCGCCACTGGCCCTGTTGGCCCTGATTAGTACGCTGCTGGCCCTGCTGGCCCTGTTGCTCACTCTGCTGTCGGTGGTGGCCCTGCTGGCCCTACTGATTAGGCTGGCCCTGATGGCCCTGCCTAAAACCCCCATATCCCTTCCTAGAATCACCCGAACGGAATCGCTTAGCAGGGTCCCCCTGATGGGAACTCTGCTCGTGCTGACGAGTCTGTCTATGAGATGGTGCCCCACTGGCACTATTACCCCCGGCCCTGCCCTGCTGGCTGGACTCTCCTGCTCTCTTGCTTCCCTGAAGATGGAAGCGGTGATCCTGGTAATGTAGTAATGCGGCATTGAGCACATCAGTGAAAGTACTCTGAGATAAATTCCCAATAAGGTGCTGACGGATCCTCCAAGCTAACCTGCCGACAAACAGCATAACCTTCTTGCTCTCAGTAGGTGCCTCATCTAGCACAATGGTGAGAAGTCTTGTGAACTCCTCCTCATACTCAGCTACAGTAAGATTCTCCTGCTTCAGATTTAATAATTTCAGCCTCATCTCAGTCTGTATTGCGGGTGGAAAATACTTGCGGTCAAATCGCTCCCAGAATAACTGAATAGGGGTCGTGTCCCTCTCCTCCAATGTGGTAGTGGACTCCCACCACTGTAATGCGGCTCCCACCAGCTTAAAGGAATCCAATAACTTCTTTTGCACATCAGTGCACTCATACATACGGAGGTGCCGCTGGATGTCCTTCTTCCATTGGCTAACTGTGATAATATCTGAGCTACCAGAGAACTCAGGGGGATGCGCTTTCTGAAAAGCATCCCGAACCCTCTCCCATGCAGATGGAAGTTGTGCTGGTGCTGGCGCCACTGCCTGAATCTGGGGCGGAGCCTGCTGAACCACCGCTAGTGCGGCATTCATCGCCTGGGCAACAATGGCGGGTACCTCGTTTGCATTCATAGTACCCTGTGCCGGAGCTGCTGCCTGCTCGGCCTGGGCACGTCTATCCTTCGGAGCCCGTCTCGGAGGCATCTAAAACGTGAACAAGTTTATTAGTCTACAGTTATCATTAAATCTCAAATAGCTAAAGACTTAAACGTAGAAGCAAGAATACAACAATCCTAAAAATAGGGCTCTATAGCAATAACGTTAAGCTGAAAGTGAAATAAGCCGTACAGATCCTATGGACACTAGAACCTGATGCTCTGATACCACCTGTGACACCCCGCCTAATTAAATACGGGGCGATCACTCCTTCATTAAATTTAATCAAGGTAAACAGTTAGTTCATTCTCAGCATCACTGTCGATAAAAATAAATTTTCCAATTTAACACCCTAAATAATTAAGCTAAGTGTCAAAACCATCTTTCATACATACTTTCCAAATTTTATTTAAAGAAAAACATTTATTTTATTAACAACATTCAATAAGTAAGAATCACACCACATTAAATGTCTACAACATAGTCCAATTAATTTAAAACATTCGTCAACCGAATGTCAACATGTGAAATATAAAGTAACACAATCAACTGAATAAAAACCCATAGTAACAATACTGGAAATAACTGAAATAAAAATGTCCCAACAATAATGGAATAATGGAAAGAGCTACACATGCTCAACTAAATGAAAATACTAAGAGTGGATCCGAATGAACGAAGTCGTCTAATCAAGAGACCTGCAACTCCCACCTAAGCTGCAGCGCGTTCCTGCCAAGAGATCCTAAGCAAGTCGCCCCTGTGGCTGGGCACCTGTAATACATACATATACATACAAGAGAGAGAAAGAGAAAAAGAAACGGGTCAGATCCTGAAAGTATGTTTGATTTAAAATACGATTAGCAAGTATTTAAATTGATACAGGCCAATGCAACAACATATTAGTGCGGCACTCTCTTGAGAAAATCTCACCTCTCTTCTAATGTGCACACCTATCGCACTAACCTTCCCAATGGTTTGTTTTATCATTTATCGTACTAGTCTTCCTAAATGATTTAACTTATCTTATATCACTCGTAAAATTTACCATTTAATGATTTTATTTTAAAAAGGATGTTCCAAATGGTAACCAAAGTTCTCCATTTTAACTTTATAACAATCAATAAAGTTTTCCAGTGACATATTATACTTTCTCAAAACAAGTATTCATAATTGATAGTCCAGAATTATTTCTCACTTACTATGTTACAGCAACAATTTAAGTTCCCCAATTCAGATATATATATTAAGCACTCGTATAATATATATATATATATATATATATCCTAACAGCACCAACATACAACTATGGTGCAGGCATACTCTGCTATCCAATCCCCGTATCGCTCACACTAAGGGGTATACAAGTTTGGAATCACTCTCGAACTGTAATAACATATATACACAAAACAAGATTGAGGCAAAGCATAGATTCCAAGTCTCTAAGAGGTCAGTACATACCCTCACGTCTCTTAGGACCGTCTGAACTATCGATCCGATAGCCTGTACCAAGGATATCTATATTCTAGGGTACAAGTCAATATCCCCCATAAAGGTCCCATCGAGATAAGACTGTCCCAGCGCGGTAACCTCAGGGATAACAAGTAGCACGGGTACGTTTTTCACACGTATATAATATATGCATACACAACCATATAAATATACCACTTATCATTATATCAATATAGGTTTCTCTCATCACCCATAATTACGACATTTATTCTTAACTTTCACATTATTAGTATTACGTATAAGATTTCATCTCTAACCTTAACTCGAAGGGTTTTCTCACTTATTACATGACACTCGTGGACTTTATTCTTCTAAGTAGAAAATTTAGTAGGTGTCGTTATTACGTTTCAATGTAACTCTCTTATGCGCCTCACCCTTTAATATAACAATTTACTAACCCTAAAGTAAATATCCCATAATTACCATCCTCGTTGAATATTAACGATCCCAACATTTATTTATACGCCCTACTGGTCAAATCATTATACTAAGAATGCCCAAGAATTATATCACGATAATTAAATTTTTAAATCATTTACAAAGGGAAATAGTAGTCTGCCAGAAGGGGTCGATCGATCGAGGTCTGGGGCTCGATCGATCGATCAAGCAGGTCTGCGAAAATCTGCAGAATTGCAGTTACGGGTTCTACCAATTTTCTTCATCCAAAACCATGTTTTCCCATTCCAAACGTCCCAAAAATCCTACTACTAACATAATATCAATATACCAGATGTTTTTAACGTAAAGCATGCGTATATCTAACATTAAACATGGATAATTAACCCAAAATCTCATCTAATCATCAAGAACCCTAGAGTTTTTCTTAATCATGGTTCTAATCTGTTTTTACCAGAATTTCGTTCTAATATATCATCAAAATTTCGTGGGTTATATTCCTCTACATGGCAAGGATTCCAGAATTTCCATATAATCAATCTACATGCATTTTCCTATCACAAATGGGGTTTTCTTCTACATAATTCATCCCTAATCATTCCTAAACTAATATGAAGATTGCACCAACGAAAATAGAAAGTTAAACACTTGCCTGGGATTTCTGGTATTCTGATTTACGGCTGATTTTGGTATGGTTGCGTTCCTCGTCTCGCGATTTACGCGTTGGCGGCGACGGCGGTGCAAACGGGTGACTTTTAGGGCCTTGGATTGCCTTGGAACTCTCTCCTCTCTTCTCTCTTCTCTAATGGCCGTCACTTGTTTTCTAAATATTCTAACCCTAAAAGACTAACATAAATTCCTGATATAGGTTGCTGAATTTCGTGGGTTTAATTACCCAAAAAGGTGAAATGACTAAATTGCCCTCCCGGGGTACCAATTAGGCCTAAAAACGCCCCAAGACCCAAACTAAACCCCCGGGTACACTTTTCTGACTATCTCGACCCTTCCGGACGCGTTGTCGCACTCAAAATGCCCATACGAACAACTTATAAAATATTCACTTTTTATTTAACAAAATTAGTCCCGACGTGACACGAGCACGTCCCGACATTAAATTTCCGAAATTGTCAATTAATTCACTCATGACGTTCAATATAACCAATATCATATATGTTACTTTGCTCATTAGTAATATTCAACAAATTTCCCATAATTACTAACTCTCGTCACGTTAATAATTATAACATAATTAATTTCCAGATTTTTATTAAATAATTAACTCACATTAAATTCAATAAATCCCCAAATTAATATAGCATAAAAATACGGGGTATTACAGGGGGTGTTCCTCCTCGACACTCACCCATTAATTCATATTTCACATGTCCATTTATCAATGCCATTAAGAAATTTGACACGTGTTTTATCGCTCCATATTATAATCTCTATACCCCGTTTACCTTACCCTTGAGTTATAATTATTTAGAGCCTTTAATAAATTTTAGTTCATTTCATAAAGAGCTACGGGGATAGTAATACTGCAAGTGACTTCTTGTAAACACATGTTGATTTTACTAAAGGTTCAAAATGTCACCTCTTATCTTCTCTAAACTCCGTGTGTGGGATATCTCACAGAAGTGAAATCCAAATAAGGAACCCTTTGATACACGTCTATTTAAATAAGGTAGTAGTTAAGATAAATTTAAGTAGGGTTTGTTATGAGATATTAAAGTACGTATTTAAGTGTCTACATGTGTAATCAACTCATATTGTCCAACACCACTATCCAACATCCAAACCAAGAACCAAAAATTATCCCGTACTCCTATCATCTACATGATTAAAACAAATTTCAATGATAAAAATAGCTCAAGTAAGGGTTCATATTGTATTATTTCATAAAGAAACAAGTAATTAACTTACAAGGGTGTATTTTATCATGAGGGGTCTCATATATACATATATCTATCAAATATCCAAAGTCACCTAAAATGTCTTCACATACGTTCTTATAACATGAATAAGTTCTCCATAACAAATTTCATTGATTTCTGATCAAAAGTACTACCCTTAAAGCACAAGGTACAACCCTAATAATCCTGCATAAATTTTAGAATTTATTAATTATAAATGTTATCCATATCATCTATTCCTAAATCTCACATTATCAATTTCTACAAATGGGTTCGAAACACTAGAATGTAATTTTCATACTTTGGGGGCCAATTCAATTTCCATAATTTAATTAGAGCTCAACATTTGTAACATCCCAATCCGGATTTATGAGTTACACATTATCAACACGGACCGACCCGAATGTTAGGTGTGAAGGGCGATGAAACAACTTACATAATGTTGCTATTCCAGTTATATTTAATTAGTATTTCACTTATTTAGCATGTGATTCCCATTTAAAATCATGCTATGCGAGGGACTCGTGGGAAGCGTCCTCAAAATCCAACCATATAGAGATATTAAGGTAAAATTAAAAAATGCATACCTGCATAATGCTCTCAAAATATGAAATTGCACACAGCCTGTCGTAATAAAGACGAGGAATGAGCAAAAATGCCTAGTGGGAAATTACAATAATGCAGTATAGAATCGAACGACAGAAAGAGGAATTTAACACATTATATCTATGCATACATGCAATTACCTTATATATATATATATATATATATATATATATACACACACCTCTTTAGGAGGTGGATCCCTTCATTGTTTCACCTTTCGTTCATAAAATTCCTTGCTCGGAAGCAGATTTAGATCATTGATTGGTTGTTGTGAACGTGCAATCACGGGGGTGTAAAGGGAGTGTTATCTTTCATAAATAATAAAATAATATAGGAAACCCCTTAGCTATAGTTCTACATTGACTCTTTGGGTCACTCCCTCGTATGCGCTGACCCCTCCCATTTTTGTACTAATGGGGTCATCGCTATGAGTGCGTTACTGAACTCGCATTAGAATAGATAACTGAATGTTTATCAATGTGCTAATGTACATCACAAAGTACTGATTCATTGCCAAGGAAAGGCTCTGACGCTACCGCTGATCCTTTCCTCAGCTATAAGTGAATGAATCTCTATCTGTGATTTTGATAGAATAGTCCGAATAGTTTTCTATTTATGATTTCCCCCCTTTCTTCTCTCGCTCTCTCACCGGTGAGCTACCTGGTTGTAAAATACTGTCTGACACTACCGCTGATCCTGACCTCAGCTTCTCTTTCTGTAAGCTCTATTTTACGGTACTTTAGTTTAAAAAAACTCATAGCTGTTAAAACAAACTTCCTCAAGTTAAAATGTGACTTATCATACCGTTTTCAATGGCTTAAGTGATCACTGAACCTTCGACCTTTCGTGGATAACCAGTTTCTCTGGCAGTCGATAAGACTTGGAAAGCAGGCTTCCCTTATATGCTTCAGTTGCAGGCATAAAACCATGAGTCCTCCATAGGAATAGGGTAATTGAGTTCCACTTATAGGTCTAAGACAAGAAGGCTGTGATTGAGAAGTAGACTAGCTGAGTGTCTGGTTAGAAATTACAGCTCGTACTCCCTGATAAGGGGTACTGCTATACCTAGAATGTGACGATGGCTCCATACGGTCTGAACTATTATATATATATATATATATATATATGCATGAAACCATTTTTATTCCAAAAACATTACTTAACCTAGTTAATTTAGCTTAATCCCGTTAAAGAATTTCCCTTTTTACTCGACTTGACATTTATTCCCTGATTTAACACACCCTGTTAAATAATTAAAACAACTAAACTTTGTTTAAGGAAAATCATATCTTCCCCAAAATTACCCCTTTTATTCATACCAATTCACGTTAATATTGTGAATGAAAATACCCTTTCAACACAAGCAAGCACCGTGTTAGAAAATACTTATTTTTATATAAAAATATTTCATAAACACACCCTTGGGTTAATTATGGGTTAAACCTCTTTAGGTTTCTTAACTACCCATTTAATTCTTTCACTTTACCATTCCTTTACCTTATGGACATTAATCAATTTTTTCATTACTTGTCCACTTTATCCTTTACTAGAACATTTATTAATTCATTCAAGTTAGGTTGTCTTTTCACTTATTCACCACACAACTCATTTCTTGATATGTTCCATTTTCATTATCTTTTTCTCCGAATCTTTTAATATTCAAATACTTTAACGGGCTCCACACAGTCAGCTATGCTACCAGATGCTTTAGCCAGTGATTTTGGATTTTCACCACAGGGCTTTGGGCCCTCATTAATTATTCCCGGTGTCATTCGAGTCCTTATTAATATGTTTTAACATTTTTTAAATTTCCATATTATTCTACTTTTCCTTTTTTCCGACTGAAGCCAAAATTCGAAGTTTCACCCCAACTTGTGTTACACTTTAAAAATCATCAGTTCTGGTTCTTTTTACTCTAACATTGTTTTTATCCCGAAATCATGCTCATTTAGGACCATTTTATATAACACCTTTTCCAACATTTTTATTTCATAAATATATTCCTCTTTAAGTAAAATTACTAGTTTACCTATTTGTTTCCAAACTTGTATTTTCCTCCATTTTCGCAAGTGTTATTTCTCGAAATACCATTAAGTTACTCACACTAACTTCCTTAGTATTTTAACACAATAACACTTATTTAACATTATAAAGTAACATTTATCTCAAGTTGGAAACATATTTATTTCATTACTTCATTTTTCAAGAAATCATTGAACATTTAAGACTACTTTATAAGAAAATACCCTTTTTTTTTATTATTACATGTAGTCTTGCAACCTTATACTTTTCCCATTTTGAACACCTTTGTCACCCGCCTTAAGGGTTGAAAATTCTATTTTCTTTACTTCATGTTAAAATCCATTAAAACCCTCATTAAACTTGCATATATGTTTATCAAATACTACAAGTTTATATTCATGAGAATACGGATTTTAATTCCAAAAATTCTATTAAATGGGTCTAACATATTGTTTACTCTAGAAATTTCACAATATTGACAAAAATATGCTTTTCAAGATAAAAGACATTTTTATTACTCCAAAACTTGAGTAAATGTGAATTGATACAACAATCTCAATTTTATAAGAAAACATTGAAATTATTTCTTCATAAAACATTCCCAATATTTTTATTCTATAAAAATGTTTAAATACCAAGTTTTCTTGAAATATACCATTTTGCTCAAAACCATTGAAACTATTTTTCTTAAACCTATTTTCACATATTTATAGGAATTATCATTGTTAAATCACATATGCATCTTAATTTTAAACTCTATATGCAAGATTTAATACTAATAACATAGAGTCTTAAACATACGAGTAAAGTTTTTCCCACCTTAAATCTATATCCAAAAATGATGGATGAGAAAGAGGATGATGGAAACCTCTACCTCCTAATGTGACCTTAACGATGTTGCCTAGCTCCACAAAGCTTGTCTCCATGAAAGCTCCAAGGAAACCCCCTTTTAAAACTCCACAAATTTCTACTCATCTTCTTCACTAAAACTCCCAACAATACCTCCAAATATTGTAGCTTAGTCCAACCTTGGTAGATATGGGTGTATTGGGCTTTAATATGGTAGAGTACCTCTAAAATGTGGTGATATATGGTGGGGCTCTGGTGGTGTAGGATGTATGGTGGTGGAGGAAGAAGGGAAAATCTCTCTATGAACTACAGGGGAGAGAGAGAGAGGGGGGGGGGGGGGAGAGAAATGCTAAAAATGGTGGGGAGAGACCTCCCCACCTCTCTCATCTTCTACCCCAAATTAAACCCCAAATAACCCCCCATAACTATGTAAAAACCTTTCCTCACACAAAAATTCCAAAATTGACCATCTGGGACACTCAAAACTCCACATCTCATAATTGCAAGGGTCCAAAATATGACAACACACAAGGGAAACCCGAGCATAAAATTCTTGGGCATCTCGTTCGAACGAGAAAGTGACCTCTTTCGAACGAGATTGGCTTCTCATTTGATCTACCCTTCAAACGACCTTTTAACGAGCATGTTCAGCTATACAGTGGGATCTCGTTCGGTCTCCACTTCAAATGACCATGGACTTTCGTTCGAACCAATCTTCCTTGTTCAAATGAGAATGACCACACCTTCGAACGAGCTTGATTATCGTTCGAACCACTATTTCCTAATTTATCTATTTTGACCCAAAAAATTCCATAATTATCATCAAGACTCTAAGAACAGTATATTGCATACATAAACGCAATTATAATGATCCTATTCCCAATTGTTTCCATATTACTACAACTTACATGGGAAAAGTAATAAAATATTGTGCCTGAGTATTACAATCTTCCCTCTTTAACAAATTTGGTCTCTGGAATTATAGCTTCTCCAATTCTTCAAGTGCATGGGATTCACCAACTTTCATTAGAAATCATAAAAATCCTCTAAGATAAAATCATCAAAGTCCTTAAAAGCTAAGATCACATCTAATGCTTTTACACAGGGGTTGTCACCAAAAGCGTAACATGCGACATGATGTAACGCTCACCGTCATGCTAATCATCAACGTCGCACAACCTTCCTTGAGTCTTCACTCTCCTAATGATCACATATAATCATGTCCCAAGACTACCTGGTTAATACCTAAAGCATACCGACGCCTATATTGGGTAACGATCTCTAGTGATTAACACTCACCCAAGTATTAAGTATAATATAACCAATCATCGGATTCATCACTAAGAACCATTACCAATCTTAAGACTACATATCATGCATCCCCGCAAATTTTTGATCATCCTGACTACATAATTTTTCCCGATCTTGATAGTCACCTTACATCGCTAATTACTCACTCAGGGAAAAAACACACCGACCAAATCATCATCGTGCACTCAGCTGACACCTTCCATTGTGTTACTCTAATGACCCTAGTATTACTTTAGGCATCTCACTCTGGAGAACTCTCTTGAGTATTGCACTAATCCACTCACCACAGTAAAGTAACAAAGTGTGCTAAGTTTCCTCGAGTTCTAACACTATACAATGTCCTTAAGTCATCATGCTGCCTTACTTAAGGTCACTAATCCTAAAGAAAGTAATTACTATGATCAAACCATGTCTTCTAAAGCCCATCTTTCGATACACTGAACTTTGTGCAATAACAAGGATAACTCAGATAAGGGCTACCGTAGTTACTGAGTTGCATTAGCCATGTCAGGTCCACTCACACTCTACTAGATTCAACTGCGTCGTAAATGACATAGTACAAATTCGAGCTACCACAGTTATGGGAATACAAATCCTCGATTCTGAAAGAGACACACACAAGAATCAAAGAAAAAACAACCATTCCAAGAAAACCCCATCCATATGCGCCAAACTATGATTTACGAAATACGAACCTACGCTTCCCGCTTTGTTATTTACGACTCCTCCCAGACATTCTCACTAGTATCAACCTTAAAACACACCCTGGCTCAATTCATTAATTGTAATGAGATGAATCACAACCAATCATTCTTATCTGACGAAAGAAATGTACGAACCTGTCATTTTATGGGAATTCAAATGCTAGACTGGTCTCTCCCCCTTTCATCATTAACACACACAAACCACTTCGGTTGACGAATGCCTAACACCTTTGCCAAGACGAATATATCCATATCTTCAATGACATCGTGACTAACCTAACACACTTAGGTTATTATCATACTGTGATTGCATTCCAACATCTCTATAGGAAGAATGATATTAAGTGAAACATTCATCTTATAATTAACCTTCAACTACACAAGGTTATCACTGAGATTATCTCTGAGTTCTACCCAAATTGAATTTATGTGACGGCCACACTGATCGTCATTAGCATTCCAAGGTTGTTAAGTACCACACGGGGTAGCAACTTCTAATCTGTACTGGCTTGGCATGACATGCCAAAAACTAGTCCCTACCTTGCTAGGGCTGCCTTACTTAAACTGTCAATACACGCCAATATTCTAATCATGCTTTGATATCCCCCCTTTTAGGTTCCATTTCAAGTCTCCATATAACATCATCAATCTAAGTCCAGGGTACATTTCCTAGTACTCCTCAAATTCAAGTTTCACACCATGTACACTAGTCATTTCATGACACTGAGCATCACGCCCACTCACAACACAAGCTTATAATTTCTCTTAGAAGGTTACACCACCTATGTGTACCAATTTGGATGACAACACCTGACACGTATATTATTAGACTCTATTAGACCTTGATCAATAACCTGAGGTCATTACCTGACCTCCACTACTATCATCACCAAGACATCAGTACTTCTTTACACCGAACTTCACTGATTTCGTAAGGACACCAAATGTACTCCATGTAAAAGTCCTCAAAACCCGATAAGATTTCATCATCCACGACTTACTCATCATAGGTACACTCTACATACTTCTTAATACACATATAGAGATTACTTGGCTCTTGTAAAGACATTAGTCTACAAGCCTCTACATTTGGTGCACCGTAGCCATTGAACACCTTAAGAAGTCACAACAAGTCAATTTTTATTCCCAATGACGCCATAAAAAATTTATCCTACGGGCACTCCAAGATTCTCTTAAACTACACTCACACTGGGATTGCCTTGCATCTAGTCATTACTTAAGCCTCTAAAATGGACCTTGACACTTATATAATAATCTTATCTTCCTTACAAGTGTATGCCGTCGTGGGCTATGTACCAATCAAAGACTAACACTAATAAGTATTCCGGTAGGATACTGGATGTCACTTACAACCTATAAACCTCAAGATCTGCATTAATGACATCACTAAAGATCCTATACCTCAAAGTTGCATCACATTTTCTAAACCTCGATATGGAAGACTGTCTAGAGTTCACTCCTAAGTCTCATCAACCATCATTGTTGCATACATAACATAATTACCATAATTTTTCCATAACTCTAATTATCTTACCTTGCAAAGAATAACTTTCAATTAACAACTACCAAGACACTCACCACCAAGAACAATATTTTACCGACTCAAACTGCATACACATCCCAAAGTGTTGACCATTGTGGTTCCTTTTTTTCACCGAATTATTGATTGTCTTATGACATGAACCTACCCCAAGGTTCGAATTCGCCTAATTACATCATCATTGTTACCCATCCAAAAGTACCACACCTTTGAAATTAAACTCTACTAACTCCTCAACAGACCTTTGACATTGTCAAGGCTTGACACACAAGGACCTTACACAAGAAATATGGTGTCTCCACTATTGGCTTGCGTAGACACTCGCAAATTATTAACATGTATAATCAAAAGAAAATAAGAAATTAATGATAATAACTTGATAATATAACACTTGGAGTAGAATTAGTCGTTGTGCTAATCTATTTGACTCCATCATCGAGAACATGAATCGAAACCGTCACCAATCTAGTGTGATCAACCCAATACCAGCACCAACATTGAAAGATCAACTACCAACCTCACTGCATCACTCCCAAACGGAACCTTAATACCTAGATCTCTGATACTATTTGTAACGCCCCGACCTTGATTTATGGGTTACCCGTGGTTAACCCGATTCGACCCAATAATCAGATGTGAAGTGCGATGAAACAACTTACATAATGTTGATAGTTTAATTTTATTTAATTAGCATTTCACTTATTTAGCATGCGATTCACATTTAAATTCAATATACGTGAGGGACCCATAGAAAGCGTCCCCGGAATCAAATCATATAGAGATAATAACATAAAATTAAAAAATATTTACCTGTATGACATTCTCAAACTATGGAACCACACCAAACCCGCCGTAACAAAGATGAAGGAATTAGTCGAATGCCCAGTGGAAAATTACAATAATGCAGTAAAGAATCGAACAATAGAAAGAGAACTTTATCACGTTATATCTATGTGCACATACAACTACCTTATATATATATATGAATGAAACTGTGGCCATACCAATGTTAGGGGGTCGGTGTCTTCGGAGGTGTATCCCTCCTTCCTCCCTTATCCTTTTTCGATATGCGCGCACATATTGCATCCTTCTTAGGGGTGCTCGACCACTGTTGATGTGGGGGTGATATGTAGAGATAGAGTTGCCAACCTATTTTGCACAAAACATGCAAAAAAAAATGTTGTCATCTCGAGAGAACAACACCAAGGACAATACTGATGCTTGCGAAACCAAGTAGTTCAAAGGTTCGGGGAATAAGTTACGGAATAGAAAGGTGTTAGGCACCCGTCCTGCCCTTTTGATCTCTCATGGTCTTGTGTTAATATTTTCTTGTAGAACTCCATGATGTGTGTGTTTATGTTCATAATATAAATGGAGGGCAGAATTGATCGACTCACGTCATGGGTAAAGGTGGAGAGGGGTCATCCTTAGGAGTGTTCCCAAAATAATAATAATAAAAAATATGATGTGAGTGCTTGTTGATTCACAAATCATTATGTAAGAACGATTGTGTATATTGAACAAGACACAAACATATAAAAAATGTATGTCATGAATATAAGAGAATAAAATAACAAATGTAGGTGGGAGGACTCGAGTCGAGGGATTCACCCAATACGCCTACGTAGCTAGGGACATCAAAATTCACATAGTGAGAAAACAATATGAGGTGGGGTTTAACACCATAAATACAATCGGGAACTTTATTATATGTGTATGTGTGTAGAAAAGGTATTTTAGTGGGAGAAAGTGTGATGAGAAATCCCCTTTTAGAATTTACGAGTGAACCCTCTTTTCTTGTTTTTGGATTTTTCTATGAAAATAAAGTATGTGCGAATACTAATAATAAAACTTCGAATTAAGATGTGTGATAAGATACTAAAGCGAAAATGATGTAACTAATCCAAAATTAAGAGAATCTAAAGACAAAGAGGAAGGAATAAACCTCCTTATGATGACTTAAAATATATCTTCCTAATAGATGCGCTAACCTCAAGGTGAAGTGAAGGGGTTTTAGGAGGTGGGTGGGAATTTACTCAAAATAGTACGAAAATGATGGAAAGAATGTGGGATGTGGCCTTTTTAGGAAAGAACAACTATGAATTCAAGGGAATTTTCTCTAAATTATCGAGAGGGATGTTTAGGTGTGTCTTTCAAAGTGATGTCATGACCTCTGTTTATAGAACCAAGGAGGTGCCAATCAGCATGTTCCTTGACCTGCCTATCAGCATGGAACCCTAGACACATTACCGATAGCCAGTGTCGTAGGGTTGCCATTCAGAAGTCTCGAGCATGTTTTTTGAAAAAAATGGTCATAAAATGGGAATTCTGAGTCAGAATCGCAGACGGGGTGGATCATTAGAAAGGGTATTCAGAGACCATCAAGAATACATTAAGCCACTCTCGGGTTAATGATTTGACAAAGGTCAAATGGGGCTCGAAAGTGCCCGTTGGTCACTAAACAAGAAGTTTCCAAAGGAAAATGGGTCGTTTGTCCAAACCATAAGCTAAAATTGTGCATGGGATTGATCATTGGAAAGGGTATTTAGAGACCTTCTAAGATTAATTTAGTCTCATTTGGTTCGGAGAATTGACCTTGGTCAAACGGGGCCCGAATGCGTCTGGTGACCCTTTAGAGTAAAATGGGTCCTTCATCTGTACCGTAAGGTTGTGCACTCGGGGGTAGATCGTTGGAAAAGGTATTCAGAGATTCATTTATTCTTAGATGAGATGAAGAGTTGACAGGAGCCAAACGGAGCCCAAGATCCCCCGATGGCCCCCATATTAGTTTTCAGGGTAAAATAGATCATTTGTCCAAATTGTAAGTCCAATTTATGCACGAGATGGACTGTTGGAAAGAGGATTCAGAGCCCTTCAAATACACATTGATCTTCTTCTCAGTAAAGGAAGTTTATTGGGGTCAACCCGGGGATCGAGAGTGCTCGATGGCCTCTAGATAATTTTTAATAGTAAAATGGGTCGTTTATCCAAACTGTAAGTTCGATTCATTTATGGGGTGGTCCTTCGGAATGGGGATTAAGATCCCTTTGAAGATTCATTGAGCTTTCACTCTAATAGGAAATTTATCAAAGTCAAACAGGGACTGAGAGCTCTTGGTGGCCTCTAGATAGGTACTTGGACTATGCCCGAGGTTTTGCGGTGGATAGGTAAGTGTTAGGGACCTAAGGAGTTTCTTAGGAGGGTATTAGGATGGGGTGTCCATAAAGATCCCTTCGATGGGTGAGCTCAGAACAAGTGAAGGCCGTCGAATGATAGACACCAAATCGACGTTGGGAAAGAGGTTTTTAGGTCGATTCTAAGGTCTTGGAGGATGAGGTTGAGCAATTAAAGAGATGAAGATGACCAATTTAGTGGGTCGATGTCAGTTTTGAAGATGAGGATGAATAATAAAGAGGGTCAAAGATTTGTTAAGACTGGTTCGAAGGGGCTAGGGAGACCAATTCAACAAGTCGAGGTTATTTTTTGGACCTAAGTTTAACTTTCAAGTTGTGCAGGAGATGACCAATTTTGAGGGTTGATGTTGATTATGAGGACCTAAAGTTGTAACGATCAATTCTGAGGGCTATGGTCAATTATGAGGACCTAAAATTGTAGTGACCAATTCTGAGGGTGAGGTCGATTATGGGGACCTAAAGTTGTAACAACCAATTCTGAGTGTCGAAGTCAATTTTGAGGACCTAAATTTGTGATGACCAATTCTAAGGGATGAGGTCAACTCTGAGGACCTTAAGGGGTGATGACCAATTCTGAGGGCCGGGGTCATTTTTTAGGACCTTAAGTTGTGGTGATTAACTCTACGGGTCAAGGTCATTTCCAAGGACCTAAAGCTGTGACGACCAATTTTAAGGTCCGAGGTCAATTCTTAGGACGTAAAGTTTTAGCGACTAATTGTGAGGGTCAAGATCAATTTTGAGGGCCTAAAGTTATGGTGACCAATTTTGCGGGCCGAGGTCAATTCCAAGGGCCTAAAGTTACGGTGACAAATTTTGCAGACCGGGGTTAATTCTGAGGGCCTAAAATTATAGTGACCAATTCTAAGGGCCGAGGTCAATTCTGAGGACCTAAAGTTGTAGTGGTCAAGTCTGAGGACATGGGTCAATTCTGAGGACCTAAAGTTATAACGATCAATTCTAAGGGCTGAGGTCAATTCTGAGGACTTAAAATTGTGATGACCAGTTATGAGGGCCAAGGTCAATTCTAAGGACCTTAAGTGGTGAGGGCCAATTCTTAAGGTCGAGGTCAATTCTAAGGACCTGAACTTGTGACGACCAATTTTGAGGGCCGATGTCAATTCTAAGGACCTTAAGTTATAATGCAAGGAGTTGCTTTCTTGGGAATTTTTTTAAATTATCTTGAGGGTGAAGATAACTTATAGTTCCTCTATAGATATTGTTTCTTTTAGACTTTGCTAGGAATGATCTATCTTTGAGATATATGGCTAGGATTATGTTGTCTCGAAGCTCCATTGGGGGATGTTTAGGTTGGGGAATAGTAGAGTTAGATACGGGTGCATCGTTGATTCTTCTTGTGGAACATGTTGAGTATATGTTTGTAAGATGAACCTGAATAGGGATTTATGCTGGAGATAAGAGTGTAAAATTAATTTCCCTGGGAAATTTAGGGGCTTGGTCCAAAAATTATTTTCTTGAGGAAATTGAGGTTTTATATTTTTCTACGATTCTTAGGAATTTTTCGGGTAATTTTTGGGTGATGTGGGTTGGATTGTTTTTGGGGATTTGATTCGTATTTCTTATTTGAAGGAGACTCTTCTGCAAAGGAGGGTGGATGTGGATGATAGGCAATAAGTGAGGCAGACAACCCATTTGTTTATTTTGCTTATGTTTGGTGGTTTCCTAGTGGCAACGAGTAGCGATGCCATTCATCTCTAGTTCTTACCCTTTTTACGGATGATCATTGAAGTCTGTATATTTGTTTAGGGGATCCTCACCTTGGCATAACTTTATTTTTCTTTAAATGCTTTCAGTTGTTCCTACCGGCAGACTTTATAGGGGCCATGTATCTTCTGGAGGTAATCTTGGATTCATTTTTATTTTCATGCATTTCCTTGCAATCTTCTTTGGTTTCTTTTTTGATGATTTCTATCTTTGTATATACGTATTAATTTTCATGAAAGGCAATGATAATGAAAGGTAAAAGGAGTAAAAGTGGCCTTTTACTCCTTTGATGAATTTTCCAAAATAGGGGGTTGTCGATCGGCCTACCCCTTGACCTTATCAGCATGGGTGTCAATTTAAATCATCCCTAGGCTTTGATTACACTTTCTTGCACTTCAGAGTACTTTGGTGGGGTTGGATTCTACTCGATTTTCTAAGGCCCTTATTTTTAGCTAGAGTTTTCAAGTATAAAAGGGGATGTCTGATATAGTTTTTCTCTTCCCATACCCACATTATTCTTTCTTTATCAAAGTTCCTCGTTTTTAAATGGCTCTTCCCATGAATAAGGGATTTGCTTCGCATCTCGACGGTTTTGAGAATATGTGCTTGTATAATGTGGACTATGACATTTTCAACCTTCGTTGAGTTTCCTTGTGGCGCAACCATGCTATAGACTAGAACCTGTTGGCTGCAACAATGCAGTTCTAGTACCCCGAACATCATGTTTTCCATTTCAACCTGGATGAGGTCTGTCCTACTTATGAGGAGTTCTCGACCATGTTGGGGGTTAGCCCCAGTATGGCGATGGCTATGACTGATTCCTCCCATTCTCCTCGGGTTTTCTTATCGAATTTGCTTCATATATTTCCCTCGGCGCTAGACCATAGGTTACCAGATGGGCCATTTATCTTCAGGCAGTTAGGTATTCAATGCGCCTGTGGGGTTTTGAGGATGTTGGCTTTAATCGAGTTGTCACTTTAGTCCTTACTGTGAGGCTTTTGTTGGTAACGGGGGACTTGATTGGGGATCCCAAGGTTGATGCGATAATGACTTGGATGTATTACCACCATAATCCTGCGGCGGTGGTTTTGGCTAGGACCCTGAATGGCCTGGATGCTTGGAAGTAAGGTCGCTCTGACTTTTTAAGGGGGAACCTGGTAATTCTATTCATGTGGCTTGCGAAGAGGTTTCGCCTAGCCGCCCCTCTTGAGTACCTTTTAGCAATCATGCCTAATTTTTTTATCTACCCTCTCTTCAGTTTCGGCCCATCTTTGGAGAGTTGGGTAAACTGGTTCGTAGATAACGTATCTCAATGCCTTCACTGGTAAATGCCATGGTGGGGGGATTTACTCCCTATCTTCCAACTTGGAGATTATCGATATGTGCGGCTGGTAGGCCTTCGATAGACTTCCTTTTATTTCCGAACAGATCGTGCCTCCTTATATAACAAATTTCTTTTGGGTGGAGGATTTGACTGAATCACTGAGGATGATGTTGGGTTCTTTATGGAAGTAATGTTGTCCGTCTATCCATCCATCACAATCTGTGGGAGGGGCCTGATATGTATTTGGGGATTACCTAAAATGATTATGGAAGTGGGTAGTAGAGAAGGTCTGACGGAAGAGATTGATCATATGTGGTTCGTGGCTTTCGACACAATGGAAGATGGTGTTATGGTTCTGGACAGGTTTGCAGGGTGTACCGTTCCATAGAACACACATAGAATGCCAATATGGAGTGGAAAACTTGAGGACCTCAAAGGGCTGGTAATGATGATGAAGGTAACGTCCTGTGAAGCTTTTGGTGATTTTTGTGAGGCTATGGTGATTGGAATGTTTTTTTGTATTTGGGGTTTGGGATAGTTTTGTATATTTTGGTTAGTTATAGGTTTGTTTATGATCAGTTTGGTTAGTGGAGAAGAGTGGTTTGTCTGACTCCCTTCATTGATACTTCGTGTAATAGCATTGTATTCTCCTAATCAGAAATAAAAGTTAATTTTAAACATATTTTTTTGTGCCTCTTGATGAGTTTTACATTTTAATTATCTATACTAATCGCTAAGGCATACATTATCATTTTATTCATGTAAATGATAAAATAAATCGACGCTCTCGGAGGTTAGAAAAGAATAGCATTATTTGAAAAGAAGGGGACCGAACCCATATATGACGTACGGGCTGCCTACGTACCTCTGGGAGTTTTTGAAAATTTTCATGAGTTTGATTTTGAAAAGAAAATGTTTTTAAGAGGATCAAGTCCCACATAGTTCTAGGTACGGGAAATGAAGATTTTTTACTTATTTTTTAGTATAGAAGGGGGTTGAGAATAGTCGTAGTGCGCTGAGATTTTGGACTAAGGGTAAAACTTCTTGAGGTAGTCGAGGTTAACTAGACGTGCCATCTCTTCTCCATAAGGGTCAGTGAGCATAATGGCACTTCCTGAGGGAATCTTCTTCACTATGTAAGGGTTGTTCGAATTCGATTTGAATTTTCCTATGGGGTCCCTCTTAGGTTCCATGATCTCTTTGAGGGCAAGGTCTCCTTTATGGACACTATAGTTGTTGAATTTCATGTTGAGTGATCGCGCTATCCGACAATCGTACCCTTATATATGGTACAAATCCTTCAGTCTCTTTTCATCTAAGGGTGATATTTTGTCTAACCAAATCTGATGCCATTCTTATTCGTCATCTTGGATCTCAAGAAGGATGTAGAGGGAATGCATTTCCAGCTCAATGGTTAGGAATGCTTCCATGTCGTATACTAGAGAATAATGGGTAGCCCCAGTTGGTGTTCTGATTGAAGTGGGATAGACCTAAAGGGCATAACAAATTTGGTTGGCCAAATCTCCACAACTCTTAGTCATCTTAATGATTATGGTCTTGAGGATTTATTGGAGGCTTTGACAACACCATTGGTTTGTGTTCGATAGGGATAAGATTTGTGTCTTTGAATCCCATACTCGTCAACTACTTATTTAGCTTCAGCTTATAAGTAGAGTCCATTATTTAACACTAACTCGTGGGGAACTCCGTATCGATAGACGATGTTCTTTCTAATAAATTTAGCCATTTTCTTAGCATTCAGCATCATATATGACATGTCTTCGTGTAATGACCCCACTTATATATATATATATAGTTTATTTTTACACTCTTGTGCTACTTATTATCTTATAAATTTTGTATTATTAGATATGTGGTATTACTGTATATCAATATAACAAACCCCATTTTTAATTATGAAGAATCAACTGTAAATTGGATCAAATCGAAGTCTTATGACATATCATAAGGTAAATAACAAGTTTTGGGGTAGCAAATATAATTTTAAGAAACTTTAAGGACTAAAATAAAAATATAAAATGGGCCATTTTGTAAATAAAATATTTTCAAGGACCTCTAAGAAATATTCAAAATATATAGTGTGAAATTAACAAAATACCCTTCATGTGTGAAATGACCCTTATACCCTTATCACCTTTCCATCACGTGTTGGTCACTTCCACATTACACATGTCGTCTTTAGAGAGAAAGCTAAAACACTTGCCATTATTTGGTGATATTAACACTGCAAGACCACTCCGGATCGTGACAGCTCGGTGTTGAATCACCACTCCAAAAATCCTAGTCATTAGACACGTGCAATACCGTAATACTTTTGGAAACCTATAAATAGGGCCTTAGGGTTCATTTGAAACTCACACCAATTCCTTAAGAATTATAGTAAGAAAGAGTTATAGGAAGCTTGGGAAATATCTTAAGAAGGAGTTCTATAATTTCGAACAAAGAATTCATTTTGTAGGTATGATTTTATTTAAATGTTATAATGTATTTTTATAGTTTTAATTTTGTGTTTTATAGCTTTACTTAGTAGTTATGCTGGTAAAATACACTAAGGACTTCACTAATCAAAACTTAAAGTTTAGAAGAAATTCAAGTTGATTTTATTTTCATCTAAACTTGTTTAAAATTGTATATACGCTTTTAAAAATGATTTTTTTAAAGTAATTGCTCGTTATTATGGAATCCCATTTAAGTAATTCCAAAGTCAGGCCCGGTGAAATTCTGTCTAGACGAGATGGTATTTAAGTGGTGCCCCTATGACCCTCCATCTCTACTAGGAATGAATCCATAAATGTTCTGTCTAGCGGAGATGGTATTTAAGCGGTTCCCCTGTGACCCTCTATCTCTACTGGTAACCGACTGATTAGGAAGAACTATGAATTGAATCCTTTAATTACGATCAATGAGTTTTAAAAGTTAAGAAAATGGGTTTTAGTAATCCTTTGAAACAAGTTATTATTAAAATACAATATGTGGATTGGACCTTGTTTAGAACGTATACTTAAACCTTTATCGTATTTGTTAGATTAACGTGCGATCGAAGACTCATTATTTGTAATTTCGACCTCTATTTTAGGTGAGTACTCTATGAAATTTCTTGCGCATTTTGATTATATTATATTATGCAAACTATGTATATTTTGTGAAATGCTTTTATTCTCAAAATGCATCCGATACCGATGATTCCGTCGTTTGTTATATGTTTATATATCTCCATATAAACATCTGATTTGAATTCTAAAATTATTTATTCGGCCTATGAAATCTCTCTTACTATATTGGCCTTGACTACAGGGTGGAAATATTTGGGCGGTACCTTCCCACCTGGTTTATCGCTGGTGTACCCTAAATAAGGCGTTGTTCCAGAGATCATGATTTTCTGTTTATATTGTTGTCGGGTGGAAACATTTGGTAACACTATCTGTCTGGGTATTAGGGCTTACATGGCCGCGAAGACTGAATAATTGATATATTTATCAATTGTTTCATCAATTCTGTTATGAACTATTTATTATGAAAATATATATACTGTCACTTACATTATATATATGAATCCAAGTTCATATCCATATATGTATATGCCTTTTCTTTTGACTTGAGTAGATATCTATTTTATGAAAACCTTGGAATATTTGGAGATTGAATCTCATTCGGCTTTTAACTGATGTTTTATAATTATCCATTTTTTAGGAAATAATTAGGCAACTGAATGGAGCATAAGAGGACTATGTTGAAAATTTATCTTTTAGAGCTCTTTTTGTTACATTAAGTAGAATCTTGTTTTATTAGATAGATGATGTTTGGCTCTTTAATTAAAAGGCTTTGGAATTTGTGTCAAGTTGTAACTCTTGGATATTTTAATATAATTGAAGTTTCCTTTAGAAAGCTCTGATGATGTAATTCCTCCACTTTCAGTATTTTACGATTCATAACCATGTGATTTTATTTCCGCTACATATATTTTAATAGAAAAATTTTAAGGCCAGAATATTGAATGCCTTGATGGCATGTCAAGACACTCATTCCCTACTATTTTTGGGTCGGGATCGTGACACTTCGACCCATTTGGTCAAGTAAATAATGGATACCAAGATGAGTTTGTCCCCGTTTTAAGTTTTGGGAGTAACTTAATGCGATGCCCCAGGTGAATAAGGGACAAGGAGAGGTCAGGTTGTATAGCTCACAGGGAGGCAAGGGTTGAATATTGGTGAACTGTTGGCATTTGAGGTATCTTCAGGCATAGGAAGTGAGATTTTAAACCATGGTGGTCTAATTGTACCCGTGATAAATGATATTTGTGGCAAGCATGTTACCATTCATACGAGGCCTGCATTCCTCACTGTGGATCCTCTGCATAATTTCTTTAAAATTAGCCCCTGCATTGCAGTTCAAGTGGGTTCCATCGAAGTTTCTGTTGAATAGTGCTTTGTTGCAGATGATATACTAGGTGTCCAGTTTGCGAAGGGTCGCACGATCATTCTTCTTGGCATATTGGGGATACCTTGTATGTTTCAGGAGGCTCCAAATGTCATAGTACCATAACTCGGCCATATCAGAATCATCCCCGAGAATGCGTTAAATATGGTAGCAATGGGTGGGATTATCTTTTTTTTTTATCTACAATAGGGGAAATTATTGTCCCCTCAGGCATGTCGACCATGGAGGCTAGGGTGGTTAGGGCATCAGCAACGTTATTCTTCGCTCGAGGCAAGTAGTGGAAGGTGATACCATTAAACTGTAAGGATAGTTCTTTTAGGTGGGCATAGATGGGTATGATCTTTTCGTCTTTGACTTTCCATTTTCTAAGGATTTAGTCGATAATAATGGCAGAGTCTCCGTAGAAGTTTAAGTACCGAATTCTTTTTTGGTGGGAGGTCTTGAGGCCTACCATGCAAGCCTTGTACTCGGTCATATTGTTGGTGCAGGAAAAATCTAGTTTGACAGAAATTGGGGTGTGAGAGTCATCAGGGGCGATTAGGAATATCCCAATGTCGTATCATTTCTTGTTGACAACTCCGTTGAAGAACATCTTCCATCTGAGGTCCTCTTGATAGGTGCAGATAATATCTTCATCCGGGAATTAAGAGACCTAAATGTAGACTTCTTCCATGGGGTAATCGGCAAGGTAGTCGGAGATGTCTTTCCCTTTCATAGCTTTTGACGTAACATACACAATATCGAACTCGGGGCTTTTTTAGCAAGTACTTGATGGGATCCATATGGAACACAAGTCTAATAAGGGAGGCAAGCATGAAATGTCATAACTTCTACATGACCCACACTAGGGTAATATGTGTTTTCTCCAAAGCAGTGTAGTTGAATTCGTACCTGACTAATTTTTGGCTTTCATAGTAAATGGCTCTTTCCTTTCGGGATTCTTTAATGTATTGGGCTAGCAAAGCCCCTGATGCAGTATCTGTTACGGTCAAGTATTGGAGTAGAGGGAGACCTGGCTACATAGGCATTAGTACTAGAGGTCGGGTAAGGTATCGCATGATTCTATCAAAGGCTTTTTGGCATGCCTCTTCCAGACTTTGGTAAGATCTTTACGGAGAAGCTTGAAAATGGGTTCCAAATTGAAGTAAACTGGATGATGTACTGTAAATTTCATAAGAATCCTATAACTTCGTTCTCCGTTAATGGCGGTGGCATTTTAAGTATGGCTTTTAGCTTTGCAGGGTCTTCTTTAATGCCATTCTCAGTGACCATGAATTAAAAAAGTTTTCCCTTTATGACATCAAAAACACATTTTTGTGGGTTTACCCATATCTGATATTGCCGTAGTTGCTCAAACAACTTCAGAAGGGAAGGAATATGACCTTCTAGAGTCTTAGAATTGATGATCATATCGCCTACATAGACCTCAACCTCTTTGTCGATAAGGCCATATAGGGTTGTTGTGGTAGCCCTATGGTAGGTATTCCCCGCGTTGTTGAGTCTGAATGGCATGATAGTGTAGCAGAAGGTTCCCTATGGGGTAATGAAGGCAATTTTCTCCTTATGGTCAGGGTGCATCTTGACCTGATTCTATCCGATAAATCCATCAACAAATGACATGAGGGCGTGGCTAGTTTTGTTGTCCACCATCATGTCGATATCAGGTAATGGGTACTCATCATTTAGGGATGATTTGTTCAAATATCGTTAGTCAACAAACATGCGAATTTTCCCTCCTAACTTTAGCACATGTACGATGTTGACGAGCCACGTAGGATATTCGACTATGAGAATGAAACCTACGTTCAATTGCTTGACCACTTGTTCTTTGACTTTGAGTGACCATTTAGTGTCGATCTTCCATAACTTTTGTTTATCCAATTTGCATTCTGGGAATATTGGGATCTCGCGTTGAGCTATTTTTGGATCGATACTCGGCATCTCATCGTAGGATAATACAAAAACTTCCACGAATTCATTCCTCGGTTTTTCAAATTGTGCATGCTCATACTCGTTAAGGGTGGACCCTAACCTGATCTCGCCCTGATGGCTACTATAATTGAGATTAATAATAATAATATTTTCATCTTCAATAATTTGAACGCGGTTATGTTGTTTGTTATTATCCTTATTAGAATTAGTTAAGAATTTTTCATTTTTTAAATTATTGTCATCAAAAGTTTTATTAGAATCAAGATAATTAATGTAGGGCACAACAAGATACTCAAAATCTTCGTTTATTTCATTCTCATAAAAAACACCACTGAGAACCTCGTCAAAGTGGTCTCAGTTACATTGATATTATAAAAGGGAACAATTTGGATAGGGTAAACAAAAGTGTCGTCTTGAATTTAGGCAGCTTGGACATGCATGGCATGCCAATTGAGGAAAGGCATGTCAGCAACTTTGATCTGAGTAGATGGATCCAACGGCACGACATATGAACTGATCATGCAGACACCCAGCCCGAGTGTCTGTAGGTTAAATTAGTCTTCAAAAATGCTTTCTTCTTATCCACGGTAACTTTCATGACTTTTTCAATTAGAGGTTGAACTTCATGCTGGCATTTGGCGGCCCAAGGGTCGCTGTCTTGAAATAAGATTTCCAACCTCGATTTCATCTTCTTATTAACGTGGTCATATTATGGTTCAGGGAATCCACATAAAGGTAAATCTTTGTCTTCCTTAATAAACCTTCCATTAAAAGATTCCCTCAAAATAATCTTTCCTTCTAAGCTTCTTTTTGGTCTTGGTCACTGGATAGATTCGAGTTCTTCTGCTGGGGGTTGGTAGCCCAGAACACAAGGGGGAAGGTCTTCTTACGACTATGGGCTCAAGGATCCCTTGCTTATGTCGTTCGATCCCCATTCCGGGCATAAAGTGCATGTTTTTGAACATTCGAATTACATTGACGTACCCATGAGGGTTATGTTCCGGATAAACCAAGTCTTTGAAACTATCTCCTACTATAAGGGGAATTGGGTCAACTCTGAAGCTAGAGAGGAGAACCTCATTCATCCCATACTGGATCTCTAATACTGGGTTACTAGTATTGGTGGTGTCTGAACTGTCGTCATCCCTAAGATGGTGATAACTATCCATTGGCGAAGAATTTCATCTTCTTATGAAGAGAAGATGATACCCATCGAATATTGTGGATCAATGGATGGCTAAGAAGAAGGTTGAAACATGTCAGTATGCCAATAACCCGGAACTCAGTGATAGAATCGATAGGGCCATCCCTATATTGAGTTTTATGGACCCCATTACCTCTCGGCGGGTATTACCATAATCAAGCACAATGACGGAAGGGGGAGTGAGGTCACCAACTTTCAAACCCAAGCAATTGAAGGTTCTAAAATGGAAAATATTGAGGGCAGATCCGTTATCAACAAGGGAGAGAGGGACTGTCTTTCGAACCACTTTAACAGAGATATTGAGGGCATAATTGTGTTTAGAGCTAATCTTTTCTATCTCTACTTCAGAAAAGGAGAGAAGTCTGGAAGAAGTTAAGGACCCAACCATTTTCGTGACTTCTTCATGAGTAGTGGAAGGCGAGATTATAGGATCGATGAGGATTCTTATCAGAGAATTTTGGCCCAATTGGGAGGACAAGAAAATCCACCATAAGTTGATGTTGGCTTAGGTTTTCTTAAGATGTTCAAGGACTTTACTATCTTTGATGGTCATATCTAGCATGGGAAGTTCTTCAACAACTCCTTTTCCCATATTAGTCTTGGTCACATGAGGAGTCGAGTCTTTATAGTGTCTCCCAAATATGGTTATATGATTTACTAAGGTGGGCAAGAACAGAAACCCTGTATCTTCATCTATTTCTCACTGAACGACTACCTTGTTGATTTCCCCGAACAGATATTTGAAGGATATCATTTTGCACAAATTGATTATTTGACTGGTGCCTTTTCGATCGGGCTCATCATCTAAGTTGTCAAATTTGTCTCCCCTCCCGATGGCGACTATGTTCTCTTGCCAAGAGAAATTAATGCATTAAACGACCTTGACGGCTTCATCGTACAGATCTTCCCACTCAATATGGAAGTGAAACAGTGAAGGGACCAATCATCCCTAAAGCTTCAAAGCGGTGAGTAGCTCATCAATACTACAAATTTCATTTGTTTATCAATATGCATCGGCCATAATCTATGTCATCTAGAATGACTTCATTAATAGGTACCACCCAATCATTTGACTCCTGAGCCCATTTTCGAGCTTCCATGAACAAGCCACTAAAATTTCAATAATCTATGGTCATCTCAGTAGGTAATTTTAGCCTGAACTCCAAGAGTTGGTTCAATACAGTAGGTATCTGCATATCTTTTTTTTCAGACCGAGTACTGACGACAATACCTTGTGAGAAGTGACAGAGATTTTTGGTGAAACAGGTAGGGTATAGGAGAAAATATTAGTAAACTTTGAGTTGTTTGGGTAAATTATGGGTATGATGGGTGCTTTACCGGGCATAGTCTAAGTAGATACAACGAAATTCTAGGTCATTCTCTAGAAAGATGGCATTTATGTGAGTTGGAAGTGGGTTACGAGTGGTGTTGGGTTTAGGATTGGATATTAGTGCGATAATACCACAATCAATTAAATCTTGGACCAAATTATGAAGATGGAAGCACTGGTCGATAGTATGGCCATCATACTATTGGAAATCACAACGGGAATCGGCTTTGAAATTTTTAGGGAGTGGATTTGGTAGTGGCGTAGGTTCTAATTGTTTAATGAGGTTTCGGCTCAACTGGGCCTGGAGACTTTTGACAGGGGAGCATGTAACTCAGTATATTATTTCTTGATATGGTTGAGGTGAGTTTCTGGTGCCCAAGATGTAGCAGGTTATGAGATATTATTGATGGTTGAGACTGTAGCACTAGCGGGTTTCTCATATTTCTAGGGAGTGAACTGTTTGATTACTTTATTTGGGTCGAATTTGACTTTGGCAATGCCTTCCTTGATTCCCACATTGGTTTCATGAAGAGCTCGAAAGTGTCGGTAATAATGTCTACCCATGGATGATTAGATATGCGACAAGAAGTTCTTCTTCATAATATTAACTTATTCCTCCTCGGAGGGTCTGTTGGTCATGGTAGTAGCTTTCTCTCTCCACTTCCTATGAATCTACTAGTTTTTTCCCTAGGGTTCTGCTTAGTAAGATCTAGATCTCGACGTGTGACTTATAGCTCTTCATTATATTTTTACTATGACATTAATTGTCGGACGACATCCTCCCAACTACGGATTTGGGATTCTACGAGGGATAAAACCTAATGAAGAGGACTTTCTTTCAAGGGCTGATAGAACATATGAGCCATTATCTCTTAAGAGGAACCAAGGAGAGTCATGGCTCAGAGATACCTTTGAAGGTGAATAATTGGGGGTTCCCTTCCTCTAAATTTCTCGAAGTCTGGCTTCTTAAACTTCTCTAGTGATCTGTCTTTGTGATAGGGAGACTTATGGGTGCAATCCATATAATTCCCGATTATCTTTACCTGGTCGAACTTCTTCGAAAATAGCTTGAGATCTTCCTTGATCTTGTTAAGTTCCTCTTCCTTAAGATCTGTGGGTATTGGGAGGTTAAACCCTGGTTGGGAAAGGTTCTAGATATGGAGCTGAGCTAGCGACAACCCATTGGCAGGCAAGGCGTGTGGAGCATGCTCATACTCTTCTGGGACCCAAACAGGCTTGGGAGTGAGTGGACCCATTGTGACACCCCGTCTAATAAAATATTGGGTGATAAATCCTACACCAAATCAAAACAGGAGTCTCATATGGTTCATTCTCAACATTAGTGTCGAAAACCAATTTAATTACTAATAACCTAATAGGCTCGCGTCAAAATTTTAATTAACTCATCCTTTTAACAAACCCATTCAAATAAATCAATCCCAACAGTTTATATGCAACAACTGAAATGCAATAAAATAACCAAACACTCGGTACAATATAATACAACCAAATCGAATGTCGCATTAAAAGGCGGTAAAAGAATAATTGAGTACATTTGGGCAATTAGGCCGAATGTTTCTACAATACCTTCTATTTAAATCTCAATGATACAAGAATCTATAATAAACCTGATTGGATCCACACCTGCTGCAGCAAACGTCTGACTCGAAGGAATCATCATCCAGGCATCCCTTTATCTGGACACCTAATATATATACATATATAGCAAGAGAGGAAAATAGAAAAACAGGACAGATCCCGTGTTTTGAAAATGTTTTAGCAAGTTCTTAAAATTCTTATTTTAAAATATTATATCTCTCATATTTAAATTGGCATTTTACTCTCATGAGATACCCCTCATCCCTCTTCTAATAGTGCACAACTATCGTATACCTTTTAAATAACCTAGTTAAGCTACTCTGCCTAACTAATTCATTTCACCCATCTTCTAAAAGTTCTCATAAACCCAAGTACTAAGGAATAAACTTCTCTATATTCCCAACATTGTGCTACGTTCATGCGTGGGGTGTCTCGCGAAGCGAAATCCAGATAAGGAACCCCAACTGATACACGACTACATGACAATGTTGATCGTCGAGATCTATTAGGCCCTCAGTAAATAAAACATAATATAAAATCCCGTAGGTATATATAGTTCTCACTAGAACCTATGATTCATAATCATATAAATCCGGATATAAATCTACTGGAAGGAGAATATCACTTTATTCATTCCTTATAAAATATTCTAAGCTATCGCCTTAGCTTATACATTATAATCTCTCACTTATGATTTATACTTACATCATGAATAACTTTCACTAGTTATTTACACTATGCACGTTTTAGTGTTATTAACCTCGTATTTAATATTCTCATATTCATATACGTATATCCCTATTTTATTCCGGACTTTATAGTCCCGGAAGATTTAGAATTTAACTCACATTCCATTCTTTATTATGTTCGTATATATATGTTTCACATCTCATATATATATATATATATATATATATATATATGTGTGTGTGTGTGTGTGTGTGTGTGTGTGTGTGTGTACAATATACTATACACATCAAGTATATCCATACTTATATATCACACACTATATAAGTATAAAAACCATCCCTCAGAGCTATAACTCAATGGATGCAGTCTCTCAATGCTATCATCTTCCAGGGAATTACTTACACATCATCCTGGGTACCAGCGGTTGGACTCTGACACCGACTTGGTAAAAACCAAATCACAACTTATGGGAAGCGGTCATAGTTCCTCCCCGAAAATGAGAACGAAACATAACCACCACGTCTCAACCCTAATAAAAATCACACAGTATAACATGGACGCTATGACTTGGGGACTATACGCTCCCTGCTCCTAAGTCCAGGGGCCTCATCGTGCAACTTCCCATGATAGCATTAGAGGGAGTATGCTTCAAATAAATATACCATTCACACACATATATATTCATAATTATATATATATATATATATATATATATATATATATATATATATATATATATATATTGTAATAATTCCCATATATATAGTATATATCTCTTCTCAATTTATATTGCTATAATTGTCAAACTCTTATAACGATAGCCAAAACCTAGAATGTTCCCATTAGTAATAGTATATAAGTATTTATACACTTAAAATACTAAATCCACAAGTATTCTCTTACTTAAAATATAACTCGCACCTTACTCACTTTTAAGGATTATAATATAAACCAGAATATAAAAATTTGTAATAATTGAATAAGTATACTAACTGCTTATTTTAATCTCCATAGGTACCAAATCACTTATAATAATAATTGTCAATAAAGACATACCGGATAGTATCTTGATCTTCCTTAGCCCATATATTAAATTCCATCCTACTCGCATTCTAGAATTCACTCAAATGTACTTGGCCCATAGTTATTCTCTACGCATAACTATATAAACTGTAATACCCCGTAATTTTAAATGACTTTTAAAATGGGTTATAATTTAAATAAATGGATTAATTAGATTTTATTATTAATTAATTCATTCGGGTTTTATTCTGACGGTGGCTATTAAAATGGATGATTCTGAATATTAATTAAAGATATTTAGGTAATATATGAATGTGATGTCATTGATATGACTGTATGATATAAATTCGGTAATTTATACTTTTAGTCAGACGCGGTATGGGACGTGTCGGGACTGGTTTATTAAATTAAAAAGGAAATTTTTTTTCTATCGATCTAATAGTCATTTCGACTGCGTCGTTGCGTCCGGAAGGTTCGAAATAGTCAGAAAAGTCTATTTGGATGTTAATTTTGAGTCTCGGGTCATTTGGAAATGAATAGACAACCCGAAAGGACATTTTGGTCATTTTTCTAGGGGGGATGAATGTGATTTCGGATTTGGCACTATTATAAGTATTGGTAGATTAATTGTATGGGAGTTATTCATCTCCTCTTCACAAATAAGAGCAGCCATCCTCCTAGAGAGAGTGTAAGAGTGCTTGGGAAGGGAAAAGCCACTTGGGAAGGAGAAGAACAAGAACCAAGGTTCACCACCACCAACCACCACTGGAGTTTGACCGGAGAAGGGACAACCAACTGAGATATACTACACCAAAGGATCAGACCTATAGAAAAGGCAAGTGTTTGATAATGGCAATTTAAGTTTGTATATTTTCCATGTTAGAATAGTATGAAAAGAGAAGATTTTTCATGTTTGGAAGAAATAATGGAGTGATTAAATGGATTTCTGGAAACTGAAATGATATAGGATTTAAACTCATGTTTTAGGTTGATAATAATCCACGAAATAGTCATGAATCTGTTGAAGAAACTATGAAAACCATTGATGTGTTCTTGAAGATGATATGTTGATAAATTTCTGGAAATAAGGAGATAAACATGCTTTTTAATCCAATACCTTAATGATTCTAGGAGGTTTAGAGTACTGGAAATCGTTCATATATGTTGGCATATCATGTAGTAATAATTATAACTCATTTTGGAGGTTAATATGAAGGTTTGAATGAGTAAAAATGGTGAAACCCGTAGTTGCTGAAATGCAGAAAAACCAGGCTTGGACCTGAGTGATCGATCGATCGACCCCAACCTTCGATCGATCGACCTCCCCAGATTATGTAAAGTTGTTTCTTTTTAAATGTTGATTCTTCTCCCAAACCTTTTGTGGATCTTTGGTGATTATTATTTGGATATTATGGGACTTAGAAAATATCAGTAAACCCTTGATTAGATTTGAATTAATTTGATTTGGATTCAAGTGATTAAAATGATGAAAATTATATCGAATGGAATTTCGGTTGCTATATTCATTTGTTAAAATGCAAATGGGGATGTATGAGGATTCAAGATAGGACCAGTAGGGGTGGTTTAATATAACACCTGGGTATCCTTAAGTTTACAAGAGGGTTTAATCCTAAGTGAAAGAATATGTGTTTATAAGATATTTGAAACTATTGGTTTTAACCTTAATTAAAAGGAGAACTAAACTCGTAGTAGTTTGGGAGAAATAATGTTATGGACCAGTAGGATATTAGTGACTTCTTACTGAATATAAGATGACCAAAATCCTATTTGAATCTTGTGAGATGGGAGTTTAGAACACATTTGATTTAAAGAGGGTATGAGGTTATCCCGATCGCATTGTTAAAGTTTTCGAACCTCCTCGATCGACAAAGTTAAGTAGTAGTGTATTGGAGGGGTTCCTTGTTTGGATTTCGCTTTGCGAGACACTCCGCGCATGAACCTTAACGACGTCGGGAGTGGAGAGATGTTATAGGATGCGAGGATAATTAAATTATGAAGTAAAGATATGGTATTTTAATATGTGGAATTTAAAAGAGATATAATGCTACGTATGGGAAATATCTTAGGGTAGTGATAATTACCTTATTGATATTATATTATAGGTATGATAACACCTATTTGATTGATTGATTATTTATGTGTATGACATACCTAGCTTACTTGCTATCGGTGGGAGGTTTGCGCGTGAGGGCAGTCATATCCTGATGAATCCATGGGATCTTTGATTTGTCGCTCGAGAACATAGGTCTATGAAAGACTTATCGGGGAGTTGATAAGTCCGCTGACTGTGGGTACGTAGGTATGTGCGTGACCCATGGATACGAGAACTATGTTCGGCTCCAATTTGTTTGTTGTTGTTTGTGGTTCGTGGAATCTTATCGAACCTGTAGTCCCCTATTCGGCGACCTGCGATGATGGGACATGATAGCAGAGTAATGCATTGCACCGCAGCTGTGACTCGGGGTGCCGTATTATATATGAATATATATATATAATGGATTAAATGATTGAATGGATATATATTGTGGTTAAATCTATCTACAGTGATAATTGTAGATAACGGTGAATAGAGAAAGATAATGGAATTAAGTTAATGAATGTTTATGCTTATAGAATTGAAAAGCTTAACTCATGTTAATGAGAAACGATTCATATTGATGAGTAATGATTCATGTTAATGAGAAACTAATCATATAAAGGAGAAATGTAAATAAATAATAATGTGACGTATGGTATGGGACATACGAGGATTATGATATGGGAATAGAGTTATAATACGGAGACTAGAAAAGAGGAACCATTAACTAGGAGGTTAATAGGAAACGTTAAGTGTGCACTCTAGTTGAGAGGTGAGAATAGCAAGTGAGAGTTGGATCTAACATGTACATAATAAATTCTTTATTGCACTTGTTAAATACTTGCTGTTTTAAAAATAATCTACACATTCGGGCTCTGACCCGTTTCCTTGCATATTTTCTCTTCTATTGTATCTCTATATCAGGTGTCCAGCAACAGGGACGCCAACCATAGTTGATTTCGACGAGCTATGGAAGTTTTGCTTAGACGCTTGTCATCTTCTTGATTCACGGTATTCTTACATAGGGCATGTCACCCAAAGGATTCAGTTATCTTTTCTGCCGGAGTTAAATACTATTGTATTTGTGTCTTTTTAATACATTTAACATTGTTGGGATTATTGTAAAGGATTTATATTATTTGGGAAAGTTTATTCCAGCTCCATTTAAATTCTTTTGTGTTATTTATTGTGTTATCAGTGTTGTAGAATAAAATGTGTTGTATTATTCTTAAACTGGAAATGGATTTTGTTAAATTAAAATTTTGGAAAGTTTTTAACAGCAACTTAATTGAGTTTTGGGTGAGTTGTAAATGTTTTCGACGGTGATGCTAAGAATGAGCCAACTGTATATTCTATTTTAATTTGGTATGGGACTGGCCACCCGGTATTTAATTAGGCGGGGTGTTACATAAACACACTTGCCGAAGACTTTTCTCGAATGTTACTCATCCTAAACAATCATTTAAAAATATAGCACAAATTTATTTCTATGAACCCAATTTTTTTTATTTTTTTCCTGAAGTAATTTATAAGTTCAAAAATTTTATTTAGGAAACCCTAATATTTATCTCCAAACAATTCTAGCCTTAATTTTTCAAATTTTCGGTTTGATTTCCGAGCTAACGATTTCAACCTCGGAATTGCTTCCTTAGAAAAATAAGAAAATAAAAAAAAAATATGTTGTTTGAGCCCACACGAGCATATTGAAAATATCTAGAATTTTTATGTTTTGACCAAGAGCTGAATCAATTCTCTTCCTGGCTGAATCGATCCCGCAAGCTGCTGCGTTACTATTCATTATCTTCTCCAAATTACAAATCTCCATTAATGCAACTTCAAGCTTTTTATCTTCTCTCCCATCATCATCCAACCTCATCCAACAATATATCCACATATAAAAATGGTTCTAATCATCCTAGAACCAATAATCAACAAGTAATTTCAACAAATTCTTAAGTTTCTCAAATTTGATATTAACCGGGTTTTCCTCGTTCAAACTTCCGAAACACCCATTTTCACTCACGAAAACCCAACCCAAAAATCTTTATAGTTTTTACAAACCAACTATAATATGATAAATAAACATATTAAATCATAAAAGAAAGTTAAACACTTGCCTCGTGGATAATATTCGACTACCCCGAGTCGAATCCCGCGAAACTTGGCCGAAAATCCCCTTATTTCTTCTCTTCTCTTTATTCTTCTTTCTTCTATTCTTTCTATCTCCTAGGGATAAAATGTGGGATAAATGAGGGTTCTCCCCTTATAAATCCCGAAATTGGGTGTATACCCAACTGTAAAATGACTCGTGTACTTAATTGCGAGTCCCTACTAGTCCAAAAAGCTCTCGAAACCCAAACATTACCCCACGGTACTTCATTTTGACTATTGTGGACATTTCGAAACCAACCACGCATTTGAAATATCCATCCGAGTCACTTAACTAAAATTAACTAATTAAACCCAACACATTCCAATACGTATGTTTTGGAATTAAAATATCATCCTTTGTCGCTTTACCCAACTGCGACACGTAATTAAAATAATCCCACTCATATTCTTAGTCTCGTAAGAAAATATAATCCATGTGAATATTAATCCGACACTTTCAAACTAATATTTATTATTCACTTTATAATTCTCAACTATTAAATTTATACTAATAAATTCCAAAAATTTCCTCTAATCACCAAATTAAGCCACTTAAGTAATTTAAATATCCATAAAAGTATGGGGTATTACATTATCCCCCCTAACAACGGAATTTCTCCCCCTAAATTTGGATACGACCAGTACTACCAACCTAGGATCGCTAATCACACTTTATTCTGGTACACACAAGTCGAAAGGTACTAAGTCAAATGGTACCCTATCATATGCTCATTCACGGTACCCACCTATATCAAGATTTATACTTTAACGCATTAGCTTAACAATAAGCTTATCTAGGTCTCCATATGCTACAACACGACCTCGATCTTAAGGTTGACTCTAATAATGTCACATCGCGCCTAGCGTTTCTATTACCGCATATGAAGAAAATGAGTCTATACTCGTCGCTCTAACTTATTAATCCCATCAGAGATCCGTTACTAGGCTTCCACTCATCTATATCAAGATATCTAATTTAATTACACTAACGTTTAACTACTCCCGTTAGTCTCATCGCTTAGTTTGGGCGTGCTACCTCTTATTGCACCTATATAATTGGATTCTTGCGTACCCCATACGGAATTCCATCCGACAAACTTCAATCTCATTTATAACTGACCCAAAGTATATTTTTTATATTTATATACTATGCCCTTTCAATTTTGGGCGGTATATAAAATCAACTTACTAAGGTGTCCACACACCCTTTAATTCGTGCTTATCAGCAACTATTGCAAACGTCAAAGACATAACACTCTCTCTAAAAATAGGCCTCACTTTCTTTTTGGCCCGGTGATAGCACCTGGGCATTCCTAACCCGAAGAATTCAAAATTTAATTCTTCCTATATCTGCGCCACTTGCCCTACTAACCTTATCTCTTAATAGTCCTAAGATCAGTGTGCTTGCCTACACACGAAAAATGAGTACAATCCTAACTATATCCTGAGCCCCCAAGACCGCTCTCAACTTCCGACATTTGCTCGATTTCATTAATGGGACGTCTCGCAAAGTGAAATCCAAATAAGGAACCCTCCTGTTACACTACTTCCTCACATCTTCGGTCATCGAGATATAATGGCCTAAGGCACACCATCAGGACGTTCTAAATCCTTCCTCGTAATCGTACTAACGCGTTTTTACCTCTATGTCCTCCCATTTCAGCGAAATGGAAAGTATAACTAATCGAGGCATCCACTTTCTGCAAAAGTTCTACGAACATTATACCCAAAACATATTTCCTATGAATTTGCCTTCTCTTCAAGGCCTCGCTATAACCCCCAAATGAATTTCCTTTACCTTGCCTCACCCACGTACTTGCGGTGAGAGAAACATTTCCAGTGCTTTTCCACAGCACATCTACTTTTCACTAGCCCCTAATCATCACATGAATCTCATCTAATTTATCATCAAAACCAAAATCCTATCATACCATAACATCTACACGTCAAATATCCATCTAAATATATAATAATTGGAGAGCTCAACCCGTATCCAGGTGAGATATCGCAAAAATAACCAGTTCCACCCTATAGCCGCAGATACGATAGTCTTGCAATCATTAGCTTGTTATCACTCCGACCATTAAAAAACATATTATGCAATCATTACTCATATCATATGTATACTATCGGCGCCCGATATAAAATATATGGTGTTGGCATACTCTGCTATCAAGTCCCTGTATTTCTCGTACTAAGGGAAATACTAGTCCAGAATCACTCTAGATTTGTATTAACACATTATACACAAAATGGAGGTGAATCATAGTTCCAAGTCACTAAGAGGTCAGAACATACCCCTCACGTCTCTTAGGACCATCTGACTATCATTCTCAGATAGCTTGTACAAAGGAATCCTATGTTCTAGTGTACAAGTCAATATCCCCCATAAAGGTCACATCGAGATAAGACTGTCCCAGCGCGGCAACCTTCGTGATAACATGTAGCCTGGGTATGATTATTCACAAATATAATATTTAGTATAAGCACAGAGTCACACGGCCATATATATAAATATTCACATTTTCCAATTAAGTTCTCCCACGACCCATAATAATATTTTTAACTGTACTTAATACAATCTCACCTAATTATTATGCATAAAGGATTCATCTCTTTTATTCTCAATTATAATCATTTCATAATTACTTCATATACCCTCTATAATATTACCAATACTTCCATAAAGCTCAAATTACACACACGAATCTAGGGTTAACAAAATATCATGACTCTATCTAGCCACACAAAATATACCTCCTTCATCTGAGGCGAAACTCATAACAACATTCTTGCTAATTACCCTGGCTGCTCCAAATGGTTCCCGGACACAGTACACTTGTCTTAACCGAGCCAAAAACTACTTTGTTCATTGTCGTCCCCTGACTGATCCTCATGTGAATAATCCAGGAACTGCATTCTCTTCATTTCTGATAAATCAAAGGAACTCGCGGTTAAAACAATCCGTAAGATTCCTTGATGAGCAAAACATTTTGTTCCCTCAAATATGGGGACCATCGTTCCCACTATTTCGACATTGTTCCAACGAGAGAAATTTTTTCCTCAAATTTTCACATCTGGGCATTTCCATGCCCTTCTCTCAGCCAAAGCTTTTCAACCTTCTACTTCCACTGAATAAAGCTACACTTCCTTCGCGTAAATTAAACTTCAACGAATGGCCCTTATCAAAGACCCTTTTAAACCTTTTCCCAATTTAATTTCACTAGGTAATTTAAGTTTAGCACCACTCTCAACTATATCGGTACTTGGATAAATATAACTACTATACTTTAGTAGTCATTGTAGCAATCCACGAAAATACCACGAAGGGAGTGACTTATATTGCGGTCCTCATCCCCAGCTTCAACTTACAGCTCTAACTAAGCCCCGTCTCTTGCTACCCTCATAACGGCCTTCCCTGGTCACCCTTCATCGATCATCACACGAATCTCAAATGAGCGTGCAAAAGATTTACTATAATATTATATAATAGCAGGAGAATGAAATCTCACAAGAGGAATCAACAATTCTAATCATAAGGCTCTATATCAAATAGAAAGCAACGCTGAAAGCGTAGTACGTCCGTACAAATTCCTAAGGACGCTAGAACCTGATGCTCTGATACCATCTGTGACACCCCACCTGATAAAATATTGGGTGATCAATCCTATACCAAATCAAAATAGGAGTCTCATATGGTTTATTCTCAGCATCACTGTCGAAAACAAATTTAATTACTAATAACCTATTAGATTGGTGTCAAAATTTTAATTAAATAATCTTTTTAACCAAACCATTAAAATTAATCAATCCCAATAGTTTATATGCAACAACCGAAATGAAATAAAGTAATCGAACACTCGGTACAATATAATATGACCAAATCGAATTTTGCACTAAAATGCGGTAAAAGAATAATTGAGTATAGTTGGTTCATCAGCCCGAATGTTTCTATAGTACCTCCTATCTAGATCTCAATGATAAAAGCGAATACAAGAAACCTGCTTGCATCCACAGTTTCTACAGCAAATGTCTGACTTGAAGGAATCATTATTTAGGCGCCCCTGTGTCTGGACACCTAATATATATACATATATAGCAAGAGAGGAAAATAGAAAAATGGGTCTCAACCAGAGTTTTGAAAATATTTTAGCAAGTGTTTAAAATCCTTATTTTAAAATATGATATCTCTCATATTTTAATTGGTATGCACTCTCATGAGATACCACTCACTCCTCTTCTAATAGTCCACAACTATTGCAAAGCTTTTAAACAACCTAGTTAAGCTACTCTGCCTAACTAATTCATTTCACCCATCTTCTAAAAGTCCTTATAAACCCAAGTACTAAGGATTAAACTTCTCTCCATTCCCAACATTGTGCTACGTTCATGCGTGAGGTGTCTCGCGAAGCGAAATCCGAACAAGGAACCCCCCTATACACTACTACATGACAATATTGATCGTCGAGATCTATTAGGCCCTCAGTATATAACACATATTATAAAATCCCGTAGGTATATATAGTTCTCACTAGAACCTATGATTCATACTCATATAAATTCGGATATAAATCTACCGGAAGGAGAACGTCACTTTTTTCATTCTTTATAAAATATTCTAAGCTATCGCCTGAGCTTATACATTATAATATCTCACTTATAATTCATACTTATATCATGAATAACTTTCACTAGTTATTTACACTATGCACGTTTTATTGTTATTAACCTCGTATATAATATTCTCTTCTTTATATACGTATATCCCTATTTTATTCCTAATTTTATACTCCCGAAAGATTTAGAATTTAACTCACACTCCATTCTTTATTATGTCTGTATATATATGTTTCACATCTCATATAAATATATATATACACAATATACTATAAACATCAAGTATATCCATACTTATATATCACACACTATATAAGTACAAAAACCATCCCTCAGAGCTATAACTCAATGGATGCAGTCTCTTAATGCTATCATCTTCCAGAGAATTACTCACACATCATCCTGGGTACCAGAGGTTGAACTCTCACACCGACTTGGTAAAAACTAAATCACAACGTATGGGAAGCGATCATAGTTCCTCCTCGAAAATGAGAACGAAACATACCCACCACGTCTCACCCGTAATAAAAATTACACAATATAAAACAGACGCTATGACCCGGGGACTATACGCTCCCTGCTCCTCAATCCAGGGGCCTCACTCACATCGCACAACTTCCCATGATAGAATTAGAGGGGGTATGCTTCACGCAAATATACCATTCACACACAAATATATTCATAATTATTTTATATTTATACTGTAATAATTCCCGTATATATAGTATATATCTCTTCATAATATATATGGCTATAATTGCCAAACTCTTATAGTGATAGCCAAAACCTCGAATGTTCCCATTAGTAATAGTATATAAGTATTTATACACTTAAAATACTAAATCCAGAAGTATTCTCTTACTTAAAATATAACTCGCACCTTACTCACTTTTAAGGATTATAATATAAACTCGAATATACCAAGTCGTAATAACTAAATAAGTATACTAACTACTTATTTTAATCTCCATAGGTACCATATCATCTATAATAATAATTTTCAATAAAGACATACCGGATAATAGCTTGAACCTATTTATCCCATATATTAAATTCCATCCTACTCGCATTCTAGAATTGACTCAAATGTACTTGGCCCATAGTTATTCTCTACGTATAACTATATAAACACACTTGCCGAAGACTTTTCTCGAATGTTACCCATGCTAAACAATCATTTAAAAATATAGCCCAAATTTATTTCTACAAACCCAAGGTCTTTATTTTTTTCCTCATGTAATTTAGAATTCAAGAAACTTTATTTAGGAACCCCTAATATTTATCTCCAACCAATTCCAGCATTAATTTTTCCACTTTTCGGTTTGACTTCCGAGCTAACGATTTCAACCTCAGAACTTCTTCCTTAGAAAAATCATTAAAAACTCAAAAAAAAAAAAATACACGGTCATTGCCCATGCGACCATATCGAAAATATCTAGAATTTTCATGTCTTGACCAAGAGCTGAATCAATTCACTTCCTGGTCGTATTGATCCCGCAAACTGCTACATTACAATTCACTGTCTTCTCCAAATTACAAATCTCCATTAATGCACCTACAAGATTTTTATCTTCTCTCCCATCATCATCCAACCTCAACCAACAATATATCCACACCTAAAAATGGTTCTAATAATCTTAGAACCAATAATCAACAACTAATTTCAACAAATTCTTAAGTTTCTCAAATTGGATATTAATCGGGTTTTACTCGTTCAAACATCCGAAACCCCCGTTTTAACTCACGAAAACCCAACCCAAAATCTTTATAGTTTTTACACACCAACTATAATATGGGAAATAAACACACTAAATCATAAAATCAAGTTAAACACTTGCCTCCTGGATAAAATCCGACGACCCCGAGTCGAAGCCCGCGGAACTTGGCCAGAAATCCCCTTCTTTCTTCTATTCTCTTTCTTCTTCTTTCTTTTATTATTTTTCTCTTCTCTTTTTCTCCCCTAGGGGTAAAATGTGGGAGAAATGAGGGTTCTCCCTTTATAAATCCTGAAATTGGGTGTATACCCATTTGTAAAATGATCTGTGTACTCAATTGCGAGTCCCTACTAGTCCAAAAAGCCTCCGAAGCCCAAATATTACCCCTGATTACTTCATTTCGACTATTTTGGCCATTCCAAAATCAACCGCGCACTGAAAATCTCCATCCGAGTAACTTAACTAAAATTAAATAATTAAACCCAACACATTCCAATACGCGTGTTTTCCAATTAAAATATTGTCCTTTGTCGCTTTACCCAACTGCGACACGTAATTAAAATAATCCCACTCATATTCTTAGTCTCGTAAGAAAATATAATCCATGTAAATATTAATCCGACACTTGCAAACTAATATTTACTATTCACTTTATAATTCTCAATTATTAAATTTATACTTATAAATTTTAAAATTACTGTTCACAATAATTTCCTCTAATTACCAAATTATGCCACTTAAGTAATTTAAATATCCATAAAAGTATGGGGTATTACACCCATGAGACGAGGAAAGAGGACCTTGGGTTCTTCAAGAATCTGAGCTTGGTGATGTTGTATCTCATAAACCTCGATTTGAAGGTTATCAATCTTGGCACTAAGCTGGGCTAAGACGGTCATCATATCGGGACGCACATCCGCTGCTTGGTCGATGTTCTCCATGAAAAGCTCATGAAGGTAGATCCCAAAATCGAACGAGGTAGCAGAAGAATCAACAGAGTTTTAGAGAGGTTTGACGGAAGATCGAAGCTAATAGGGAGCTGACCAAAGTCAGCTATAAGATCGATGTGAGAGGGAAAATGGCTCGAATTTATTTTCGAAAGTGGAGAGTTAAAATTTTTGGTATTTCTGAAGGTGGAGAAAAAATGTTTTTTGGTATTTTTTGAAAATGAGTAAAAAGGAGAGGAATCTCAGCATGATTATCATTATTATTATTATTAGGTTCTCACTTGTATTAGGTTTGCCTAAATGCAGAAAAATGTCAGGCAAGCCGAGCCTGGGAAAATGGGGTTTGAAAATATATGTAAAAAAATGTTGGACTTGTTTCCTTGCTCACGGATGGGGTCCTATTTTGAAAAAAAGGGTGAAATCACGTGAAAATTCTGGCAACGTGCTAACCCAAAATTTCAGCAGAGTTTTTCATGGTAACTGAAAAACTAAATATGCAATTATTGGGTTATTGGGAGGGTTCCTCCCTTTGGCGTGACTTCCACGATATACCTCTTGCCTATAAGGGCAATCATTCATCGATACATATGGACAATCCATTTTATATACCAGAGTGTACGTGAATTGCCTCACAATATACCTCATGAAGATTGTACGTTTGAGAGCAAATTCGATATACTCTACTTACGTGATTTAGTTCCCTACTATATACCTCACATTATGAGTTCGGTCAAGCGGTACAATACATGGGGAACCGTTTATTATACATCAAAGTTATGAAGCCAATGGAAAGTGTGAGTCATATCGCTTAGGCTAACTGTAACCCACATATCCAGCCCAGTACGAGACAAAACTTTGGTCAATAACCTGGCTCTTAGTGATGTAGTGTGAAAAAAATGAATGAGTCTTAATTAACATATTATCGAGATAGTGTATTTTTTTATCTTTTTTTTATTTGCATCATGAGTAAAGGGAATCCTACACTAAATGGGGATAATGTACAATTATACCTATCATGGAAACTATACTACACATTAATATATGCGAGTGAGTATGTGACATGGGAGTATATACAAGTGAGTGTGTGTGGTAGTGAACCTGTACATGGATAAACTACAATTGGTGTATGATATGTGTAAGTGAGCATATATACAAGTGTAGAAAGTGTGGTTCTTTGCTAGTGAAGCCTAAGCATGGATATTTCAAGTGGTGTGTAAAGCATACGAGTGTAACCTAAAGCTAAGTGTAAGTGTGTGAAGTGTACATGGAGAGTATATACAAGTGGGTGAAGTGTACAAGTGAGTGGAAAGTGACACACATATATATATATATATATGTGTGTGTGTGTGTGTGTGTGTGTGTTTGTGTGTCTGTGTGTGTATACATACACACACACACTAGCAGAATGCCCGTGCCTGAAGGAACGACAAAAAAATTCCAAAGATCGAAATGTGTAAATAATTGCCTATGCCTGAAGGCATGAATTTTTCTAAACAATTTTAAAAAAATGGTCATAATTTCCTCTATTTATGACAATCCACCTATTTAATAAATAAAATATAACCCATCAATAATATTCAAAGAGACCCAATTTATAAAAAAAATGAGATATTATTCCATTCACTAAAAGGGAAAATCAACAATTGTAACATTGTTATACTAACTTGTGACCAAAATCCAATAAGAAATACTAACTTAAACAATTGTCAAATATGATGCGAGGGGATTAAACTCCAAAGCCAACCATTCTCCAACACCAAAAACATAACTACCAAATCCTACAAGTATCTTCCACGTTATGGCCATCAACTGGACCAATCTCCTTAAAAGTGTGCGTGGGTGGGGTGGTTGGGGGAGGGGCTGGGCTTGAACTACCCACCATCTCAACAAATATGAGTCCACCTTGGCATCTATTTCACTTGTTTTCTCTCCCATGTGCTATGTCGCTCCCTAAAAACCAATCTCAATTAATAGGGTCAGGATGCTTTAATATGATTGACTTTGTGTTTGAGAAATCAATATTATTAGAAATTAATCCCTAGAACATAAAATATAAATACTCTCAATTAGTCCATTCTGCTAAAGAGGAATGAAAGTATGAAATTACATCTGAGGGTTAAGGCAGTTTTTTAAAATTTTGACCCGATTGTATCCTTGTAAGGGATACGATTAATGCTCCTACCGAAGAAGCTAAGCCGTCAATGGTGTCTGCTAACTTTTCGAGTTCCTAATTCAACACAAAAAATAGAACCACTTAACATTTATGTGTTGGTATTTGGATTTATGGAGGAGATTTTAGTCTTGTTTAAAAAATAGGATAAAAGTAAAAAGAAGAATAAATAATAATTTTACCTGAATCCGAGATTCATCATGTGAGTTGGATATATAATATTATCCAAATCTACATCCAAATCAAACCAAGTCACCTCACGCTATAAAATTGTAAATATTGAAAATTGTCAGCTAAAATTTTCCAACTGTGACTGTCATACGTTGGCTTCATCCCCAATTATAACAGTTATACAGTTGAAGTGCATAATAACATGTCTGAAATTTCATAACATATGAAGTACATATAATGAATATATCGACAAGTTAAATATACTATGATTCAGTATGAACTTAAAGCTTTTTCAAACACAAAGCTCCTATTACAGACCTGCTATTAAATATACTTTGATTCAGTGGACAATACCTGCTATGACAGACTCAAGGCTATTTCTCCCTTCAAAATAACTTGTATGAAGAAGAGATGAAGTCGACGGTACCACACTGGGGATAATTAACAGAAGCGGTAACAACTTACCTGTGACAATGGCACTCTTGACATTACCCCAACTTAACCGGACATCTATCGAAATGAGCATAAGTAATATACAACAAAATAGTGGGACTCATTTATTAGAAAATCATTCTCAAACACCCAAGCCAACATCAATTTGAAAATTTTAAGATTGAAATTAAGTGATAACAACTCAAAGATTAAATGATCATCAGGGGGTTATGTAAACATATATTGAAATTAGGGTTTGAGTAAAAAAGTTATTAGAAACAACAGGAGTACCTGAGAATGATAGAGAAGAAGAAACCTTAAAATCAGAGCATAACAGAGAGTCGTCATATCCTAGGATATGTAGACGAATTCGTTCTATCTGAATAGGAATCAAATGATTGTTCTCAAGTGTAGAATAACAATAAAATATTCTTGGCATTACTTTGGAACTATTCACGGATGAAGGGGAAAAGAGGTATACCATGTGGTGGTTCAGTCATGGAGGTCTTTGTGGTGATTCAAACTTGCAAATCTCATAAAAAACCCGTAAGAGATGAAACTTGTAGATATGGAAAATCAATGATAGACTTGGAAAAGATAAAATGGAAAATTAAAACACGTTAAATAAATGTAAACAAAATAATTAGAAACAAAATAATGCTATGACGTGGTATTGCAAATGACATATACGATAAAGAAAATAAATAATTATTGATATTTTTTGCACCTAATACTAAAATGAATGAATTCACAATTGAAAGAGAGTAATTTCCCTGCAAAACAAACATTATATTAATGAGATATCAAAAGTTCACTAAACAACACACCACGAAAGAGCTTAGGGTGAATAATTTAGTAGAAATGGAATACCTAGGGTAAAAATTAAATATCTCAGGTCCCACAAACAAAGTAGACAAAAATTAAACATACAACCAAAATAAAAGTTTAATAAAACTACCAACAACTATTTGCTCACTTCATCCAACATACACTGGAAAAAAGTAACATTATCAATTTTATTACCTCTAAGAAAAAGGAACCCTTATTTTACTTTTAGTTAGGCTTAATCCCACTAACTTTACTAGGGATTATCATCAAACAAGTTAAATACCTGCCAAATCTAAACACATCTGCTAAAGGCCATATAACAAAATTTAAGTTTCATATTAGGAAGAAAATGTAGAACAAACACTTCACAAGAGATACAAACCCAAATAGTAATAAAATGAATCTAAATGATCACTTGGGAATTTTTTCATCATTGAAAAGAGGAACAATTAGTCAATTTCCCCAATTAAGCGCGCGGTTGATTGCACATACACTTGGGGCACTATATTTTATGGACATGGGATACACAGTCTAGCTAAACATACACCAACTTAGATGAATATACACAAACCTAGTACATAGTTGTGCAAGAGATATTAGAACCATACACAATGCTATTTTCAACTAAAAGGAGTCTAAACAATATGCACCAACTTGCATTAACTGATATATGCTCTGCTATATAAAGAATTGAACAGGTTGAGTTTTCTGCTATGTGAATAAACTGGCATATGTTCTACTGTGTGAATAAACTGACAAAATATGAAGCATCAAATCAATAAAAACTCCTAACACTTTATAGCATCGATGATAATAATAGCCACGCTTGCTGTCACAGTATGTTCCTTGTCAGATTGCAATTTTTCATCTTGAAAAGGTAAAAAAAAAACTAAATATTTGGGCATTGCCCTGTCAAACGTACAAAATTTAAAGATACTAAATAGAATATAAAAAATAGACTATAAAAAAATAATGAAGACAATCAAAAATAAAAAAAGACCTCACACAATCAGAATTTACACAGAGAGTGCTTTCTATTGTCTGTATTATCAGCAAAATTGATCACAAACAGGTAAATAATGATTTATCACAAATCATCAAACAGAGAAGTTTCAATCTATTTAACTAATCAACCTTAATAGAATTCAAGCATTAATTTTTGCAATTAGATATACTAATCAGATTAAACCAACCTTAATATAAATTCAAACTTCAACCCAGATCAGTCACAGATCTGCTATATGTCGCCATCGGCCCCAGGATTGCATTGACCGGATAAATTGAGATTGGGTCCACTACAGGAGGATTTCTCTTGTAGTATAATACCCAACAATGATTCAACCATTCCTTTATTTGATATTGCATTGATCGGTTAAATTTGAGATCGGTTCAGGTCCACAACCAGTTGATTCTCCCACCGTCTTTGTAACGTTTGGGAAGAAAATGATGGTCGGACCGATTTACCTTTATGGAACCAACAGTTCATCCCAACTCAGAGATTTCCAGATCTAAATTAAAAAAGTAATGCAGTAGTAAGAAAAAATAAATGAAACAAATCTGAATAAAAAAGAAATGCAACTCAAAGATTACGGCAGCAGCAGTTCCGCAACCTTAAATGTTATTTTTCTCTCTCTTGAACGACTCCAATCTCCCTTAAATATTTATACTCTTTTTTGTAACCACGCTGAAAAGATAGATAATATACTTTCGGATTCAATCAAGTGAGCATGGTTATTTCACAATATCACATAAAAAATCACATCAATTTCATAATTGTTTTTTGTTTTTGGAGTTGTGGGAGCATCCATTTGCTTGTTTCCATGTATTGTATAAAAAGTAAAGGAGCAACTGGGCACACCGTGTGCTTAAATTCCAATTAACACGAACAAATAAATAATATGCTAAACTATCACAATTAAAGCTTAAAATAAGTAGAGTCTATAATAACAGCAAAAAAAATCTAAAGGAAGCATAAGTTTTAGATATATAAATCACTATTAATCATTACCCAAAAACTTGTGGCCAAACAAACTTGGTATTTGTGACCTAAAAGTTATTTTGCCATCCTCTTTGTTGGGCCCCAATGGTTAAGAAAAATTCACGACTGCAAATCTGCAAATCACACATATGGATTAGTAAAAGTAATAGACATTTATAGCACCCCAAATTGACACATGCATATATCTATAAGATTCTATATATATAAAACCCCATAGTTTAAGGACTATATGCACTACAAATAGTAGTAGATCCTACAGATAAAGAAATTTCCCACAATACAAAAGTATATGAAGGAATTCCGGTGTGCTTTGAAACCATCTACACATCCAAAATCTCAAGAAACAGAGGAACTAAAAAAAGTGAACAAATGAATTCTCTAATCACATATGACAAAAGTGATACCTTTCATGCCAATAATAAATCCTTCTCTACTTAAGCTATAATTATAAACTCAACTATAATTATAAACTCAGCTATAAAGTAAGTAATAATTAAAAAGAGTGTAAGATCAGAATATAAATAAAATACACATAATTGTTTTTCTCAGCATGTTCACATACACGAATCAAATAAGAAGAAATGAGCGTCTAAAGGCAATATCTGCGTAGAATTTATTCTTGAAATAAAAATAACACAAATGTTTATTGAGTACAACAAATAGGCATCTGGTATTAGCCTAAACACGAAGAAGGTGTTAATCCTAAACAGTAAACATGTATACATCAAATCCCTAAATGTTCACACCCAACAAAATCAAGTAGAGAACATAAAGATGAAACAAAAAAAAATTGAAAACCTTATTAAAAAGAAACAAATCGAAACCCCAAAATACCTCATAGATAATGGAGCATAGCTTAAGTGGAGAAAGGATGGGTAACATGGAGGTGGCAGGTGAAAAGACATTCGCACCATGAAGAAAAAGAAAAAAAGACGGAGTGGGGATCGGTAGAGTTAGGAGAGAGTTTGGCTCCATGAGAGAGAATGAGAGAGATCGTGTGTGGTTAGGGGAAAGAGAAGAGGATGTCACTATCAAAGTACCCTTTTTGGTTGTTTTACAAAAATAACCCTTATATTTGAATTAAAGTAAAATGTCAAGTGTAAAATGATGTGGAAAGTAAATTTTAGTGGGATAAAGTTGTAATTACAATTAGAGTATAAAATGAGGTGTGGCGAGGCACGTAATATTATTGTGTAAATATTGATCTCACCCTCCATTTTTTGCCTTGGTGTCTAAATCCTCACCTCTACTTATGTTATCAGTTTATGGAATAGTAAAAAGCTTTCGCTCCTTATTATATAGATACATAAGGTAAATAGATGGGAAAAGGGAACATATAAGTAGGTGCATATGCACATATACAGAAAATAATAATGACCATGCAAAAATAGAGTCTAGTCCTCTTATAGATTCCCCAGCGGAGTCGCCACTGTGGCCATCCCGATCTTGGGGGTCGGGGTCTCCGAAGGTGGTTCCCTCCTTGTTTCCCACTTTTCATTTTTCGGTATGCGCACTTGATTATGTCCTTTATAGGGGTGCTCGGTTGTCATCGATATGGGATGATATGTAGAGTTAGAGTCGCCAACCTATTTTGCACAAAACAGGCAAAAGAACTCTTATCGCCTCGAGAGAACGTCTCAATCTCTCATGGGCATATGTTAATCTTCTCCTCTAAAACTCCGTGATATGTGTGCTTATGAGAATAATATAAATGGATAAAGGACTTGCTCGACTCACGTCATGGGTAAAGGCGGAGTGAGGTCATCCTTAGGAGTATTCCCAAAATAATACTAATAAAAAATATAATGTGAGTGCTTATCGATTTACAAACCGTTATGTAAGAACGATTGCATATCTAACAAGACACAAGCATATAAAATATGTGTATCATGAATATATGAGAATAAAATAACAAATATAGGTGGGAGGACTCGAGTCGAGGGATTTACCCAAGAAGCCTACGTAGACCGGGGAATCAAAGTCCACGTACTTCGAAACTAATATGAGGTGGGGTTTAATCGATAAATCAAATCAAGGACTTTATTATATATGTGTGTGTATAAAAAAAGGTGTTTTAGTGTGAGAAAATGTGATGAGATTGAATTTACGAGTGAACCCTCTTTTTTTGTTTTGGGGTTTTTCTATGGAAATAAAGTATGTGCTAATACTAATTGTTGATACCAAATTTAATCTGTTGACTTGGACCAATCATATGAAGACACGTGGCTATCTACATGGCAACAACATGCACTTTCGAGATAATCACACGCTCCGAGGAACCATGTTACTCTGAGGAACTCATACGCTCCGAGGAACAGACCTCTCTGAGGAGCTCATACGCTCTGAGGAACTCTTGAATATCATAAAGCCTAGGCGGTCCGAGCTACTCAGGCGGTCCGAGCTGCATCTCGAACAAAGCATTAGTTAATGAATAACCAACAGTTCAACTGGTTCATTAAATGCTTATCATTTAGACGCACACGCTTAAAGGGCATTAAATGTATTACCCTTTCATATGTATATCATTTAATGTATCACCCTTTCATATGATAGCCTCAAGGCTATAAATATGTTGTACAATCCTCATTATAGGGGATCTGATCCTGAACCCAAACTTTGGGATCCAGAACGGAATTTCTTGTAATCGAGAATTTCCAAACACTCAACAATAAAATAACAGTGGACGTAGGCCATTCTTATAAGGCTGAACCACTTTAAAATCTTTTGTCTCATTTATTTATCTGTGATTGAATTATTAGAGTAATCTAATTTTTTACATCAACAAATTGGCGCCGTATGTGGGAAGCGACTGGTAATATCATTTTCTCACCAATAACAATCCGATACCAATGGCTGATATACCTAAATCCAGCAATCGAAACATTGAAACCCCTCCAAATCCATCTGCTCCACCAATTATTCCAGATCTGACTGGAATGATGGCGAATCTGGCTCAGGGCCAGACCGTCATGCAAGAAACGATGCGACCACTCATCCAAACCCTCCATGGCGGGGCGCCAGCCCATTCCGGATCACGAAGCATTCAAAGAAATATCTGTGTGCCTTCTGTGCATACTAGGCATACTAATTCGTATCGCAATAAAGAATCTGAAGATTTTTCTTATTAACCTGGACGAACTTCGTCAGTACGAGCCACAGATACTGAACAATGTGTCACCCTCTCCCCAAAAAGGTACAGTGCATTGGAAAGATTAAGTAGGGCCTCTCCTTTTGATCGATTAGGCCCTAGGAGGAACAAAAGTCCTCTTAATGCAGCGTCGAGGAGCTTTCGACGACCATCAGATTTAAGGGAAGGATCTGCCCAGTCGCGACCAGTTGCTCGTCAAGATGGATCCAATGACCGACCAGCTTCTCGTCAGGATAAATCCCAGGAAGCCACTTCAACGCGATCTGTTACTCGAACCAATAGGCCCGAGGAAGGGAATGATGCATGGAAAGGATCTATTCAAAGGCTGAAGGATAGATTGGGGGAAATGGCTAAGGCTAAGAACCCTCTACAACGAACCTTTGTTCGAGGAACACCTTTTGTCCAGGACATTATTGATTTTCCAACACCATCAAAGTTCAAAGCACCTATTGTGACTCCCAAGTATGATGGGAATAATGACCCTGTCCTTCATATAGAATAATATCAAGTTGCTGCCGACATCTATGCTATCCCAGACGAGATGAGATGCAGAGCATTTTCGGGAACTCTTACCGAATCTTCTCAGATATGGTATAATAATCTTCCTCGGGGTAAGATTTCAACTTTTATTCAACTGGTCGAGTTATTCATTGGGAATTTCTGATTCGGAGCAAAGCCAATTAAACGAGTAGCACATTTGTTAAGTGTTAGACAAAAAATTGGTGAGAAAATTAGAGACTATATAACTCGTTTTAATAACGAGAAGATCGAAGTCATTGATTATGAGGAGAAGACAGCGATTACTGCTTTGATGAGTGGACTGCTGCCAAATAAGTTGTACTACACTTTGGCCAAAGATCCACCTCGAACCATGTCGGACCTGATGGGAAAAGCGTCCAAGATTATGAATGCCGAGGAGGCTATGTCTACAAAGAAGAATATGGACGCCAAAGAAACCAAGATGGAAGGTGATAAAGCTAAGAAGAAAGAGCATAAGAATAATGGTGGTGACAAGCATTCCAAAAGTAGGTCGCCATGGGAGGTCTTGAAGAAATTTGATAATTACACGCCTTTGAAGGCAAATATCAACCACGTCCTGGAAGAAATTAAGAACAACGAGGAGTTAAACTGGCCAAAGAAAATGAAGTCAGACCCTGACACGAGGAGTAGGGAGAAATATTGCGAGTTCCATAAGGATAATGGCCATATGACCAAAAATTGCATAGCTCTTCAGAACGAGATTGAAACACTCATCCGACGAGGAAAGCTAGCAAAGTATGTTGATCGGGAAGGCGAAAGAAGAAACAATGACCAAACTAGAGAAAGGTCTAGATCTCCTCATTGAGCAGAGGAGAAAAAGAAGAGAAATCATAAAGATGATCCAGAAGATGACCCCGATCTTCCCAAGAAACCAAGGCATCCAGAACGAGAGGTATTTTCAATACGCTTTGGGTAATTTGATTGTAATGTTATGTGACAACCCGCCTACTAAAATAATAGGTGGCCAGCCCAATACTCCAATAATTACAGGAATCATAGATGGTCCATTCTTAGCATCACTGTCGATTAAAATAATAGTATGAGATAACCACCAATCATATTAGAAAACGGATTGTCATATACAAAAAAAAAAATTTAAAAGTAAAAGAGAAACACTTAGACAATCCCATTTGTAAAAACGGTGGGTATAAAAAATCGAAGAATAAAGTATGACCATACAATAAATAATCACCGAATAAGCTGTCGGTGCACAGAACAATACAAATGATATATTAATTATTACAATCAGTATTTACAATATAATAAATGAGTGAAATGCCTTGGGCAAACACGCCCGAATAAAAGTACTGAGCATAACTAGAGTACAATAGAGGGGAGCGTCTACTACAAGTATCCTATAACATCTGCAACATGCTGTAGCTCCATAACAACTGGAAAGGAATATGTAAATGCAGATGTCCCTGCGGAAGCGCACCTGTAACGGCAAAGAATATGCAGAAACAAGGAAATATAGAAATCGGACAGGGCCGGGTTTGATATGATTACCATGTGACTAAAATGCATGACAGTTAAGTGCGTGATTCTCTCGCAGATAACAATAATATCTCTCACCTCTCAATCTAGCAGCAACCTAGCGCAAAATCGTGAGATGTTCTAGCTAACCCTAAGTACTAAGGGCTAACTTTTCCCCATTCTCAACACTATGCCCTATTCGTGCGTGGGGTGTCTCGCAAAGCGAAATCCAAACAAGGAACCCCCCCGATACACTACTACTTAGGCAAGGTTGATCGTCGAGATCCATTAGACCCTAAGCACGAAATAATAAATAAACACATGTGTGTGCATAAGTGTGGGAGGTCACATCTACAGCTACATAAAGAAAATATAAAAGTAAAACCCATCCATCATCTATTGGCACAATTCCTAATTCTATCTTTAGGAATATACATATAAATGGTACAACACTTTCTCAAGTGTTTACCAAATTAATTTCATCATACACTAATTCATTTCATGAATTTGTTCCTTATCAGGAAATATAATCATACTTTTTATGCTCTAGAAGCATTTATCTCAATTGTTTACTTGTAAAAATATCTTCCTTATCAGGAATATAATCATCATCATAGGCTCTTTATGGCCTTACATCGTGCTCTTTATGGAACTCTCATCATGCTCTATATGGCATTTTACTGTGCTCTTTATGGCACCCATCAAACATCAAGTCCAACTTGATTTAGAATAGTTATATTCATATATATATATATATATATATATATATATATAACGATTCTAAGACCGCCCATCCGGGTTTCCCCACTGTGCGCGCCCCTAAATGGCTATCATCTTCCAGGGCCTCCAAGACAACCTGGGATCCTATCGAAACGTCGGGAAGCGACCATGTGCCTGCGGGATAGTCAAGATCACACCCGGAATCTCCTAACCAGGGCAGAAAATATAAACAAACGCTCACATGGCCTAGGGACTATATCCACCCTGCATCATTAGCCAGGGGGCTTCACCACAACGCGCGCGACTTCCCTTATGATAGCGATTTAGAGAGGTGTGTATCCATAAATTATCATTTATGAAAAACATTACTTTTTCCATTTTTGAAAACTCATATTTTATATTTCCAAAAATCATTCACTTAGCCTTTAAGCACCAAGTTTTAGAAGGTGCAATATATTCTTATTAAGTCATATTTTATAAATGACCTAAGACCCCAAAGTGCCACTAACCTCAAAATAGCCTCGAATAGTTTATATATTTCATAAACCCTCAAAGTGAGTCTCGAAAATGGAGTGTCTCTCAAAAGCTCAACATTTAATATTTTAACTTCAAATATACCTTTAGGTTAACCTCCTATATCCGTTGGACATTAACCTAATCCAAACTAGTGCTCGGGTAAACCTAAATCTCCATTCTTAGCCTAGGACATTACTCTACCCAATACAACCCTCTAGGACTCCCCATTACTTCCCGAAGGAAGGTTCCTAAACCTTGGACCTAAAAAGAAAAAGGGCTAAAAATCAAAATAAGAAAAATCTCATAGAAACAGGGGAACCGAATCGATTCGCCCCTTGGGCCGAATCGATTCGCCCTTGCGAATCGATTCGCTAGACAGCCGAATCGATTCGGTGAGCAAAAACTAACCTTCTGCAATTGCCGAATCGATTCGCTTTAAATCCGAATCGATTCGGTCTGCAAGACCTGTAACCCTCTCCTTATCCGAAGCGATTCGCCCCTAGGGCCGAATCGATTCGGTCCTGGAATTTTGCCCAATTTTGGCGACGGGTTACATAAACCCTAAAATCCCAAAACCTCCATTCTTTGTTTTTACCCAACATCAACAACATCTAATTCTACCAAATCATTCCTACACCATTTACAACTAATAATTTATCCTCAAATCCAATTTAAAACTAAGATTTAAAGGTTTAATCATCAAAATCAACAAATACCCATTTACGGGTTAAATCTCCAAAACCTAACTATACATGCAATTTATCACATTAAATCAATATCTAGCAAGTAAGAAACTTGCCTCGAGGTTCGTAGTCTCTGAACATCTCTGGTAGCGACGGATTCCGGCCCAAATCCTCCATCTCTCTCTTTCTCTCTACTTTCTCTTCTCTCTCTCTCTCTCTCTCTCTCTCTCTCTCTCTATTTTGGCTTCTCACACAAATGAAGAAAAAGAAAGGGGGTGGGGGATTTATAAAGGTCTAAAAATATAAACCCCCACTCCTAATTGCTAATACATCACTAAAATGACTCGTAACCACTTAATTGAGTCATAACCCCTTAAAATTGCCCGAATCCCAAAAATTACAACTGGGCACTTATTTCGACTATCTCGACTATTCTAAAAAAAACAACCGCACCCCCTATTTTGGTATTCGGGAAAGCGTGAACCATTTTTTTACGTTCCAATTCCATTTTTAATTCATTAATTATACCCAAATTTAAATATAGGTCATAACCGTCGTTTTACATATAACGACGCAAAATACACAACATAACACTATTTACCTTCTCATAACGGTAAATAGTCAAAACATAGTGAATATTATCCCTAAGTCTCACGGGAAATAATATTTACTCCAACATTCCTTATTTTATAAAATTAGCCCATTAGGCAAAATAGTAATAAATAGTCGCTCGAAAACCTGGGTTGTTACATACTCCCCCCCCTTAAAGGGGAATTTTGCCCTTAAAATTCAGGCGTAACCCATAACCATATAAAGGGTATACTATAATAAAAACCGTGCTATCATACTAGCAAACCCCCGAATGGAAATGTCCCCATAGGACACAAACTAAGGTCATCGCTATCGATCTCAGAAACTATCGATCCTACCCCTCTACTACGGGAGAAGATATCCACACAAGCTCGGCACTAATTGCCTCACTTTCCGAAACACGTTATACCTCTACTAGGGAATAACTACACTAACTTACAATCGCTAATCCCAACACTACTAACTTCTATTTGCGTTGGTGTACCCCTCAGAGGTCTACTTGCTCACTGAGCCCAAACTAAAGGAAGGTTACCGGACCACTCCCGGTCCCAGGAGTATACTATTCGTTGTTTCTATTCCAACGAGTAGACAAGGCATATTGCCATCTACACTAGGCTATACACGGCCTAACGTTTATCGAAGACGATCCGAACTATTGCAAGGAAATTCGATCCATAGAATTTCTACTCCGATCTCACCTTAAATCAAATCCACCCTTCCACTTACGGGTGGTAGGATATACCCCATATCCCCATCGGTTTCCATTCTTCCTGGAGACTTTACCTATACCTTGACACCAATGTCTCGTCTCGATTCACTACCGTTACTAGAAACTGCACACAGATCTAAAACTCCTACCAAAAAGAGTTGGACGTACACCTCCCGCTTAGTCCGCCCATTTCCATTGAGCAAGTAGCGATTGATCAAATGATTCACAGTTTCCTCAACTAGAATCATGACCGTTGCATCATCGACAATTCGATAAAGATGTCCACGGATACACCCATCCTCGTTCCACCCTACTCTCTACATACCAGTAGGTGAAAGGGTCAATCATGGACCTGAATGCCCTTACAATAGCGTCCCCTCGGTGAAGCTCCCTCCACTTGGCATTCCATGCCACGAACAAACTCTAAGACGGTATCTACTCGGCGCCTTTACTACTCCCGTCCGCATTGCCTTAGCGAAAGGAAACATCCTAACGAGCTCAAAATCCTATATTTCTCGTCTAGGGACCAAATCCTACTTAGAGTTAACCCAAAACTTATTGTGGTCAACTCCCAACCATCTTCCTAAACTAACGTCGCATGCCCTAAGGGCCTAGCGTCCTAAGAATCCTAGGGTCAATCTATCTATCCTAACCTACTCGTATAAGTATAATACTAAATATCCCTAGTGTCCAAGACCTTTCCCGACTTCCGACATTAGCTCGGTTTCATGCGTGGGACGTCTCGCCGAAGCGAAATCCAAACAAGGAACCCTCCCGTTACACTACTACCTCGCATTGTCAGTCGTCGAGAAGTAATGGTCGAAGACACATAATCGGGATAGACGGAATCCTAATTTGAAGCTCTACTACTACATGTAAACGTCTACGTCCTACCATAACTATCGACTGAGGCATTTACTTTCAGTAAGATGCCACCAATACCTTATCCCACAATACACATATACCTCTATACCAATGGCCTTCTCATTAAGGCATAACTATAAGCCCCTATCGGACTTCTATACTCTTAGTCTTCCCCCACGTTAGTCAGAGGAAAACTATCATCGTGCTCATATATCGCACATGAACTTAGCCCTTAATCACTCATATACGTGACTCTTGGCTAAACCTTCCAACCCAACACTTAACCAACAGAAAAGAAAATAAAGAAGAAAAGAACAGAAAAGAAAATGCACATCTCCCCACTCCCAATGTCGTTAAGGTTCATGCGTGGAGCGTCTCGCCGAAGCAAAATCCAAACAAGGAACCCCTCCACACAGTCACCTTAACTAGCCGGTCATAGAGATAAGGCAATAGCATACACAAGCAAAGCAAACAAGGAAGCAAACAAAATAAAAACAAAAAATAAAGGAAACTATCTACATATCGTAAACCACCTCTATAAAGTCTCACCCGTATCCAGAAGAGATATTATAGAACAACTAGTCCCCCTCCTAGAACTAGAACTAGGATAGCCTCGCGATATATTCGCTTGCTACCACCCAACCCAATCTAAGAATATCTCTACTCGTATAATATATAATACAAGTAGCACGTACCATACCTATCACCACTCGCCCCATAACGAGTGAGAAGGAAAATACAGAACTCCCCTATCATGGAAGTCACATAAATATACTTACTATATATAAAAATACGTACCGATACCATCACAAGCCCGATATACGCACCCGAATCTAGGGCTAACACCATACTACTCCATCCTACCTAAGGAACGCACTACTCGCACCCTAGTTGGAAATTCCACCAACACACTAGCCAACCTCCTTGGCTACTACCAATGGTTCCAAGACACGACATTCTAGTCTTACCCGAACCAAACTACTTCCATCAATGACTCAACTAGGAGTCCTATTCTTGCCGGTTATCTTCAATTGACAAGATCAGAACGCATAGTTCCCTTGACTTCTTTAGCAAGGAGAACATTCTACCAGCTTCCCCAACCTTAGCTCCACGAGCCTTCCCCGAGTGGATGTCCACCATTGGGGTCTCATGAACACTACTTCTCCAAAAGTGTTTTCAACACTTACTTACGAGCCTAGCATTTCTACTGAGAGGTTCTCTCTACGGGCAAAAGCATTCTGTCCCACCATAAAGAGGCGACTATCATATCCTCCACTTCAACCTTACTCCTAAAGGTGAAAGGTTTTCCTAAAATCCTCACACCTGAGCACTCCTATACCCAACTCTAGGCCAAACTCTCAGGTCTTACGCTCTCACCGAACGAGGTTACACTTCCCCGATCCAACCAAACTTTCAACATGTGGTCCTAATAAGAACCTCTCAACTCCGAATTGACATTGCTCGGAGTCCCAAGCATAGTACCACTCTCCACCGACAACGGTACTTGGGAAAACTATTTTCACCGCACTTAGTAGTCACGGCAGCATTATAAAATAATGCTACAAAGGGAAGGACCTCCAAAGCGGTCCTTATTCCCGACCACAGCCTACAGCTTATATTAATCCCATCCTATGACGCCTTCACAACGGCCTTCCTCAGCGCCCTTCATCTAACGGCTTACAAGCCTCACACGATCGCGCAGAAGATCTTCGGGGTTCTCATTCCAGAGCAGGAGAACGAAATCTCACAAGAGAATTCAACGACCTTATTCCTAAGGCTCTACATCAAACATAGAGAAACGCAGAAGACATAAAACATCCGCACAGATTCCTAAGGACTCTAGAACCTAATGCTCTGATACCATCTGTGACAACCCGCCTACTAAAATAATAGGTGGCCAGCCCAATACTCCAATAATTACAGGAATCATTGATGGTCCATTCTTAGCATCACTGTCGATTAAAATAATAGTATGAGATAACCACCAATCATATTAGAAAACGGATTGTCATATACAAAAAAAAATTTAAAAGTAAAAGAGAAACACTTAGACAATCCCATTTGTAAAAACGGTGGGTATCAAAAATCGAAGAATAAAGTATGACCATACAATAAATAATCACCGAATAAGCTGTCGGTGCACAGACCAATACAAATGATATATTAAGTATTACAATCATTATTTACAATATAATAAAAGAGTGAAATGCCTTGGGCAAACACGCCCGAATAAAAGTACTGAGCATAACTAGAGTACAATAGAGGGGAGCGTCTACTACAAGTATCCTACAACATCCGCAACATGCTGTAGCTCCATAACAACTGGAAAGGAATATGTAAATGCAGATGTCCCTGCGGAAGCGCACCTGTAACGGCAAAGAATAAGCAGAAACAAGGAAATATAGAAACCGGTCAGGGCCGGGTTTGATATGATTACCATGTGACTAAAATGCATGACAGTTAAGTGCGTGATTCTCTCGCAGATAACAATAATATCTCTCACCTCTCAATCTAGCAGCAACCTAGCGCAAAATCGTGAGATGTTCTAGCTAACCCTAAGTACTAAGGGATAATTTTTCCCCATTCTCAACACTATTCCCTATTCGTGCGTGGGGTGTCTCGCAAAGCGAAATCCAAACAAGGAACCCCCCCGATACACTACTACTTAGGCAAGGTTGATCGTCGAGATCCATTAGACCCTAAACACGAAATAATAAATAAACACATGTGTGTGCATAAGTGTGGGAGGTCACATCTACAGCTACATAAAGAAAATATAAAAGTAAAACCCATCCATCATCTATTGGCACAATTCCTAATTCTATCTTTAGGAATATACATATAAATGGTACAACACTTTCTCAAGTGTTTACCAAATTAATTTCATCATACACTAATTCATTTCATGAATTTGTTCCTTATCAGGAAATATAATCATACTTTTTATGCTCTAGAAGCATTTATCTCAATTGTTTACTTGTAAAAATATCTTCCTTATCAGGAATATAATCATCATCATAGGCTCTTTATGGCCTTACATCGTGCTCTTTATGGCACTCTCATCATGCTCTATATGGCATTTTACTGTGCTCTTTATGGCACCCATCAAACATCAAGTCCAACTTGATTTAGAATAGTTATATTCATATATATATATATATATATATATATATAACGATTCTAAGACCGCCCGTTCGGGTTTCCCCACTGTGCGCGCCCCTAAATGGCTATCATCTTCCAGGGCCTCCAAGACAACCTGGGATCCTATCGAAACGTCGGGAAGCGACCATGTGCCTGCGGGATAGTCAAGACCACACCCGGAATCTCCTAACCAGCGCAGAAAATATAAACAAACGCTCACATGGCCTAGGGACTATATCCACCCTGCATCATTAGCCAGGGGGCTTCACCATAACGCACGCGACTTCCCTTATGATAGCGATTTAGAGAGGTGTGTATCCATAAATTATCATTTATGAAAAACATTACTTTTTCCATTTTTGAAAACTCATATTTTATATTTCCAAAAATCATTCACTTAGCCTTTAAGCACCAAGTTTTAGAAGGTGCAATATATTCTTATTAAGTCATATTTTATAAATGACCTAAGACCCCAAAGTGCCACTAACCTCAAAATAGCCTCGAATAGTTTATATATTTCATAAACCCTCAAAGTGAGTCTCCAAAATGGAGCGTCTCTCAAAAGCTCAACATTTAATATTTTAACTTCAAATATACCTTTAGGTTAACCTCCTATATCCGTTGGACATTAACCTAATCCAAACTAGTCCTCGGGTAAACCTAAATCTCCATTCTTAGCCTAGGACATTAGTCTACCCAATATAACCCTCTAGGACTCCCCATTACTTCCCGAAGGAAGGTTCCTAAACCTTGGACCTAAAAAGAAAAAGGGCTAAAAATCAAAATAAGAAAAATCTCACAGAAACAGGGGAACCGAATCGATTCGCCCCTTGGGCCGAATCGATTCGCCCTTGCGAATCGATTCGCTAGACAGCCGAATCGATTCGGTGAGCAAAAACTAACCTTCTGCAATTGCCGAATCGATTCGCTTTAAATCCGAATCGATTCGGTCTGCAAGACCTGTAACCTTCTCCTTATCCGAATCGATTCGCCCCTAGGGCCGAATCGATTCGGTCCTGGAATTTTGCCCAATTTGGGCGACGGGTTACATAAACCCTAAAATCCCAAAACCTCCATTATTTGTTTTTACCCAACATCAACAACATCTAATTCTACCAAATCATTCCTACACCATTTACAACTAATAATTTATCCTCAAATCCAATTTAAAACTAATATTTAAAGGTTTAATCATCAAAATCAACAAATACCCATTTATGGGTTAAATCTCCAAAACCTAACTATACATGCAATTTATCACATTAAATCAATATCTAGCAAGTAAGAAACTTGCCTCGAGGTTCGTAGTCTCTGAACATCTCCGGTAGTGACGGATTTCGGCCCAAATCCTCCATCTCTCTCTGTCTCTCTACTTTCTCTTCTCTCTCTCTCTCTCTCTCTCTCTCTCTCTCTCTCTCTCTCTCTCTCTATTTTGGCTTCTCACACAAATGAAGAAAAAGAAAGGGGGTGGGGGATTTATAAAGGTCTAAAAATATAAACCCCCACTCCTAATTGCTAATACACCACTAAAATGACTCGTAACCACTTAATTGAGTCATAACCCCTTAAAATTGCCCGAATCCCAAAAATTACAACTGGGCACTTATTTCGACTATCTCGACTATTCTAAAAAAAACAACCGCACCCCCTATTTTGGTATTCGGGAAAGCGTGAACCATTTTTTTACGTTCCAATTCCATTTTTAATTCATTAATTATACCCAAATTTAAATATAGGTCATAACCGTCGTTTTACATATAACGACGCAAAATACACAACATAAAACTATTTACCTTCTCATAATGGTAAATAGTCAAAACATAGTGAATATTATCCCTAAGTCTCACGGGAAATAATATTTACTCCAACATTCCTTTTTTTATAAAATTAGCCCATTAGGCAAAATAGTAATAAATAGTCGCTCGAAAACCTGGGTTGTTACATGTTATTACAGGAGGAGATGCAGGAGGAGGACACCTTACTGCAGAAAGAAAAGCTTACCTCGGAGAGGCTCAAGCTTGCTCGTACATTCAGCGAATAAATTTAGCTGAGGAAGATCGCCCAAGAAAGGTGAACAAAGAAAAATTGGTCATTTGGTTTTCGAAGAATGATCTTGCAGGAGTTTTATATCCTCATGACGACCCACTGGTGATCAAAGTGAGAATGAAGGAGGTAATGATTTGAAGAGTGCTGGTCGATAACGGTAGCTCGACCGACATCATGTTCTACTCGTGTTTTGATAGTTTAAATTTAAAGCTATCTCAACAGGAGCCTTACCACGGACCCCTCATCAGTTTTGCTGGCGAGAAAGTGTTTCCACTTGGGATGATCAAGTTGGATATATTCATTGGTACGTGGCCTGCTTGTCGGACAGAAAGAATACGATTCTTCGTGATGGATAAGAATGTCCAGTCATCGTACAATATCATCATGGGAAGAGTAGGTTTGAAGAAGTTCGAGGCTGTGCCATCTACAATGCATCAGTGCCTAAAATTTCTAACAAACTTTGGAGTAGGAGTTGTGAAAGGTGATCAGAAAGTAGCTCGGGAGTGCTATTATTCATCCGCCGAGCAAGATGAATTGGAGGAATCAAAGAAAAAGACTACTACCTATCAAGTGGATGAAGGTGCAGAAATTAAAACCTTGGATCCTCGAGATGAGTCGCAACTCGTGAAAGGTCAAGTGGTAGAAGCTACTGAAAATATCATTTTGGACGACGAACAACCTGAGCGAACTACTCAAATAGGTTCATCGTTGGAGGCCTCATTAAAACAGGAATTGATAACTTTCCTTAGAAGCAGAAGACAAACTTTTACGTGGAGTCATGAAGATATGCCTGGGATTGACCCAAACTTCTTATGTCACGAGCTCAATGTGAATAAGGAGATCAAGCCTGTGAAGCATAGAAGAAGAGTATTCAGTCCCGAGAAGAATCAAGCTATACAGGAGGAAGTCGAGAAGCTCCAAAAAGCTCGTTTCATTGAAGATGTTAAATATCCAGATTGGTTAGCCAATGTGGTGATGGTAGAGAAGAAAAACAACAAGTGGAGGATGTGTGTAGACTTCACCGACCTCAACAAAGCATGCCCAAAAGATCACTTTCTACTTCCCCGAATTGATCAACTGGTGGATGCTACCTCGGGACACGTGTTGTTGAGCTTCATGGATGCTTATTCTGGTTATAATCATATCAAAATGAAACCTGAAGACATGGAGAGTACTTCTTTCATTACCCCCTAGGGGAACTTATTGTTATAATGTTATGCCTTTTGGTTTGAAAAATGCAGGTGCGACGTATCAGAGGCTAATGAACAAGGTCTTTGATGAACAAATCAGTGACAACATGGAAGTCTATGTTGACGATATGCTGATAAAAAGAAAGAAAGCTGCCGATCATCTAGTTGACTTAAGCCAGACTTTTGATCAACTAGATAAATATCAAATGAAGCTGAACCCGATGAAGTGCATCTTTGGAGTACGAGAAGGCATATTTCTCGGGTACATTGTCCATCAGCGAGGCATTGAAGCAAATCCTGAAAAGATCAAAGCTCTATTAGGGCTATGATCTCCAACAACGAAGAAGGAAGTACAGAGTCTCACTGGACGAGTAGCAGCACTCAATAGATTTGTGTCGCGAGCAACTGATAGATGTCTCCCATTCTTCAAAACACTCAGAAAGACTTTTGAGTGGAACGATGAATGTGAGAAGGCTTTTCAAGACTTGAAAAAAATACTTGGGAACACCTCCACTGTTGTCCAGGCCGGTGATGGGAGAAAAAATGTATTTGTACCTTGCAGTATCCGAGAATGCAGTTAGCTCGGCGTTAATCAGAGTGGAGAATGGAGTACAAAAGCCAATTTATTACACAAGTAAGGCCTTCCGAGGAGCAGAGATCAGATATCCAAGGCGGGAGAAATTGGCACTAGCGCTGATTGAGGCGAGTAGAAGAATGAGGCCATACTTCCAAGCTCATACTATAGTAGTATACACCGATGTGCCATTAAGACAAGACCTTCATAAGCCAGAGAAATCAGGGAGATTGATGTACTGGGCAATAGAGCTCGGTGAATATGATATAATTTATAAACCCAGATCATCACTAAAAGGGTAGGCTGTAGCAGATTTCATAGCGGAGTTCACCTATCCTAATACCCCGAGGAGCAAAAGTTACTCGCTGATCAACCTGTGGATGTTACATGATCAACAAACACAAGCCTAGACCAATTTCGATTGGTAAAAGGGCGTGTGGATGTTACAGGATATTATGTAGAGATAGTTGGGAGGACTCCGAACGAGGAACAAGAGTTGCTCGCTGATCAACCTGTGGATGTTACAGGATCAACAAACACTGGCTCAGACCAACTACGGTTTGTAAAAGAGCAAGTGGATGTTACAAGGTCATTAAATTCGAGCTCAGACCAACTCCGGTTGGTAAAAGGGCAAGAAGAAATGATCGACGAGGAGCGAGAAAAGTATGGGGAAGATGAAAAGAAGCAGTAAATATTTCACCAAGGAACTCTGACTGATTTGACATTTGAAGACGAGTTACCTATATGGAGGCTATATGTAGATGTCTCATCTTGCAATACAGGATGTGGCGTGGGGATAGTTTTGAGCACTCCGGACGAGATTGATATGGAATACACCTTGCGTTTCCAATTCAAAGCTTCCAATAATGAGGCTGAATATGAGGCCATGATTGCAGGGTTAAATTTGGCAAAAGTTATGGAGGCATAGAAAGTTATGATCTTCAGTGACTCTCAACTGATTGCAAACCAGATGATGGGAGTATATGCAGTTAGAGGAGAGTTAATGATCAGATATCATGTAAAGGCAAAGGAGCTAGTCTCAGAATTTGCCGCTATTCAGCTGGTCAGAATACCAAGAATGGAGAATGCGAGAGCAGACGCCCTAGCTCGACTAGCATCAGCTACTCGCACCAAGCTACGACGAACAATCCCAATTGAAGTGTTAGCTAGTCGAAGTATAGATGAATATCTGAAGATGAACTTTATCACCCTTGATTTAGGACCATCTTGGATGGATCCCATTAGGGTATATATATAGGAGGGAGAATTGCCAATTGACAAGCTTGTAGCCAAGAAATTAAAGTTCAAAGCTACTCGGTATGTACTAACTAATGGTGTTTTATATAGACGAGGAAATATGGCAGGTTTGCAGAGATGTGTACATCCCATCGAGGTGAATGATTTGATTGAAGGTATCCATGAAGGGTCTTGTGGAGCACATGTGGCAGGTCGGACACTTTTACAAAGGGTGATGACGCAGGGATACTACTGGCCGATGATGAGGGCAGATTGTATTGCCTATGCCAAGAAATGTGACAAGTTCCAGCGCTTTTCCTCCATCCGAAGAGCTCCAAAAGCATTGTTGACACCCATAACTTCCCTGTGGCCATTTGCCATGTGAGGAATTGATTTGGTAGGACCACTGCCAACGACCCGAGGAAGGTTCAAGTGCTTTGTCGTCGCAGTGGATTATTTTACTAAGTGGGTAGAAGCTGAGCCACTCATTGATATGACATACAAGAAGGTGTACCAATTTATTTGGAAAAACATCATTTGCCGATATGGTCTCCCTCATGCCTTCATCACAGACCATGGGACACAATTTGATAACGAGGAGTTTGCCGCCTATTGTCATCAGTCAAATATTTTGAAGGTCCACTCAGCACCAGACCATCCTCAAAGCAATGGTCAAACTGAGGTGACAAACAGAACGCTGCTGAACGGTTTAAAGAAAAGATTGGATGATGCGAAAGCAAACTGGATCAACGAGCTATAATCAGTACTTTGGGCTTACCGAACTACTCCTCGAGTAGCAACTGGAGAATCACCATACATGCTGGCATTTGGAAGTGAAGCTGTCATACCAACCGAGTTGGGCCTCCCAACACACAGGGTACTGAATTTCAATCCCCCGTCAGCGAATTAATGAGAAGACTGGATTTAAACATGCTCGAGGAAGTTAGAGAAGAAGCAGCCATTAGAAATGCTCCTTACCAGCAGCGAACAACTTTGTTCTACAACAAGAGGGTGAAGAAGTGCGACCTGAAAGTAGGAGACTATGTGCTGAAGAAAGTAATTCAAAAGAATAATAAACTGGAGCCAAACTGGCATGGACCATACCGAGTTACAGAAGTTGTTCGACCAGGAACTTATCGAATAGCCACTTTGGAAGGCGAGGAGTTTAAAAATGCCTGGAATGCAGAGCACCTGCGCAAGTATCATCAGTGATGTATATGTAACACAGTTTCCATCAGTATGAATAAAATGAAAATATTCTGCAAGTCTCTCTGTTTATTGAAAATTTTTCGGGGAATGCTAGTGCTATGCACTACTCGAAAAAGCTCGACGGACTAAAGAAAAAATTCCAAACTCTACCAACGTAGTTGGTCGACGAGGAGAAAATATTCCAAACTGTACCAAGTATGGTTGGTCGGGGATAAAAACCCACTAACTGTAGTTGGTCGACGAGGAGAAATATTCCTAAAAATGCCAACCTGTTTGGCTAGGAAATGAAATATTCCAAACTGTACCAACATAGTTGGTCGACGAGGAGAAAATATTCTAAACTGTACCAAGATAGTTGGTCGACGAGGAGAAAATATTCCAAACTGTACCAACTTAGTTGGTCGACGAGGAGAAAATATTCCAAACTGTACCAAGTATGGTTAGTCGGGGATAAAAATCCACCAACTTAATTGGTCGACGAGGAGAATTTATTGACCTTGGTTGGTCAGACACATTTTATGAAAAAGACAAAAATTTACCAAGTATGGCTAGTCGGGGATAAGAACCCACTAACTGTAGTTGGTCGACGAGTACAATTTAACAACCTTGGTTGGTTGGAAAAATTTTAAACATTTTTATACTCATTACTTTACTATTAAGTGATCGAGCAACATTACTGATACTTGTAAATTTTTTGGTCGATGAACAACACAATATTATTATCTTTTTAACAAGAGATACATGAATATAAAGTATTTGCTAACTACAAAATAATAGAAAATGAGATTTGCAAGCAAGAATGAAAGTCTTTCATTAAATTCAAAATAAATTACAAGTTACATTGATAATAAAATGAAAATTACATTGATATGTATACTAACTGTTACATCAAAAATTCCTATTCTATTGGTCTTTTCCCCTCAGCTTTCGATACAGGTTCCTCGCCAGCAGGGGGATCATTTTAAGACTGAGGAGAATTGATGAAGTTCAAATCCTTCAGCATCCTGAGATTCATCACAGAAGGACGATCTAAAAGATGCTGAGGACGAGATACCTCAACTTGAGAATGTAAATTGTAGTCACCAAGGTATTTTGAAATTAAGCTCCGAGGAATGGCACGAGCTGGGATCCATTCCATGTCCAAATTGTACGGTGGCACAGGCAAGTCGAGCAACCCGGGATCGTAGTAGTCCCATAAATAGTGTCCTTGTTCGAGCTTCAGCACGCCTAAGGCATTCAGCCAGCCTTGTTTGTAGCCCTCATTATTGGCATTCTGGATACGATCATCCAAGTGGAATAGTGCTTCGTTGTATCCAGCCATCCAGAACTCCCTGGGCTGTTTGTGGAATTGATATGTTAGCCTTTCAAGCTTCTCGTGGAGACTCTTGATAAAAAGATCTTCATTCTCCAAGATCGATTTCTGCACAGAGATCTGTTTCTCCAAGTCCCTTATCTTCTTGGACATATCGGACAAAGCCTGGTTCTTCGCCATTAGTTGGAAGGCATGATTCTCTAAGGCAGATGCTATTCTCTATTCCATGACCAGCACCCGAGCTGCTCTTCCTCGACCCCGAGGAGCTCTTGCTCGTCCCCGAGGAGATATGGAAGTTCCCGACCTCCTCAAGGTGTCCAACTCTTCCCTTAATTTGGCATTCTCAACCTCTAAAAATGAAAATCCCTCGTCAGTCACTGGGATTAGGGCTGTTGAAGAAGAAGCTGCAGACTTCAACTGTGCTAGCTCCTTCTATAAATTGTTATTCTCTTTCTCCAGCAGCTCGACAATCTGTCTGCACTGTTCAACCTCACCCTTCAAAGTTCTCTCCCTCAGATCATACCCAGCAAAAAGTTTCTCGTAGCCCTTGTCAGCAACGATCAGGTTATACTTCTTCTCGTACCCCTCATGCAGTAAGGCAGTTGATTCCTTGTACTGATTCTGAAGGTCTTCGAGGGTACACTGGAGATCCTCGATCATTTCATAGTAAGCCACATTATTGGCTACAGCTCGATCAAGTAGACACTTCAGGTACTGATATGCTTCGACTGCCTGTTCTGAAGCATCATGACCAAGGATGTCGACAACTTGTGCAGCACTCAAGTCTGTATGACCAGCCTTAAAGTACTCATTGCATTGTTGCAGCAACTTCGTATCATGGGCAGATAGCAGGTCCATCCTGTCCAGAAACTAGTAGAGAAAGAAAAAATAATCATCAAAAAGAAGATAAAGGCATAATATAAATAGAAAAGAGACAACCGTATGGAAGAAAACTCAAATTTTATTAGATCATAGTGCAGAGTTACAAAGATCTTGGTTACATTTGACAAAAAAGAAAAATAGAAAGAAAAAACTGAACAACACTACACCTTTTCCTTATCTCCCAAAACCTTCTCGGGAGGTTGGAAAGAGGAGGCAGGTTACTCGGATGGAACTGTGACTTGTTCGGAGAGCACCAGCTGTTGCTCGAAAGAAGAAACTACTTGCTCGGCAGCAGGCTGGCTGGTTAGGGCATGTTCTCCCACTACCATTGAAGACTCCTCAGAGGTAGCTTCGTCCTCTTCTAATTCTTCTGGAGTAGGAGGGGGACCAGGGATGTGTCTCTGAAAGAGCTCGGATGACTCGTCGACCTTCAATTCCTGAAGGGCAGCAACCCATCCGTCACTGAAATACTTTACACTGCCATAATCCACTTGAGAGACCATGGCAGCACATCCCTTATCCCAACCTTTGTCCCAGCCAGAGCTGAAGGACTTCTTCCCGGCAGCTTTCCTTTTGGCCTTCTCCAAGGCAAGCTTCTCGGACAGCAAAACATCAGCAGCTTTCAGTTTTTGTTCATCTTCCTCCTTCTGCCGAGTTATTTCCTGGAGTTGGACCAACCTCTCCTCAGCAGCCTTGAGTTTATTTTCAAATTCCCCAGCAGTCTTGAGCTTCAGATCGAGCTCTTTATTAGCCTTCTCCAAGGCATTCATTTTCCTCTCCAAATCCCTGGAGGCCTCAGCAACCCGAGTTTTCTCCTGCTCGAAGGAAGCAAGTTTCTTCTCCCAGACTGCCTTATCAGTATCGTACCTCTGGCGAGATTCCTCCAAGGACTTGGTAGCTTCTTTCAGAGCTGCCTCCACACTAGACGAGGAGCAAGAAGCTTTGATTGCTTCATCCTTCTTAAGGATTATGTTGAAGCAGCTCGTCAACTGTAAACAGAAAAAGGAAGCAAAGTAAAAAACAAATATGAGAAATAACAAAGGAAAATACGAAAAGTTCAAAGTAAAGGTACTTACTGAAGCAAGATGACGAGCAGCCAAAGAAGTAACCATATCCCGAGTAAGGTTATCTTCATTACCTTGCACCTCGGGAATGGTCAAGGACTTTACCGAGCTCATGTCAGAGCTCGAGGGAACAGATGTGGGAACCCTAGCCTCAGCAGCATGGGGCTGAATGGTGGTGTCAGCCAAATTGACTGAGGAGCTCTTCTGCAGCCTCCTCGGGGGAACAGGTACAACCAAGGAAGAATCCTTGGTCGGTGATATCACAATCACCTCTCTAGGAGCAGTAGAGCTGCTCGGAGCCACTACGGGCTTCTCGGCAATCTCCGCAGGAGCAGCTAGAGGAGTTGCAGCAGTTTTCTTTGTCCCCTCCTTTAGGACATCGATCCTGCTCCTCTTTGCCTCACCAGAATCGGAGGCAGTCTTCTCAAACAAGGTGGGAGGTCTTCTTTTCTTCATCCTTTCGCTCAAAGGAATGTGATATTCTGGAGAAGAACTTGCAGAGGGTGGTACTGGCTCTACTTCACTGATCACTGGACGAGCAATGAAAGAAGTTGTATAGCTCTTGTATTGGAGCAGATAGGAGGCTGATCGAATGTGCTCATCAGCAACCCTTTGATGTAGACCCCAGATAAGTCCCAAATGCCTTAGATTGACATCTGTTTCTTTTGGGCACTTTCTCTTGCTATCAACTGCAAATAAACATACATTGTTATCAGTAACACATTTTATCAAACATAAAACAAACATGATTTCAAGATAAATAAAATAAAATAAAATAAAAATAACCTATCCCATTGCCATAAGGAGGGCATCTGGGACCCTGCTAAACCTCATCTCCGGTTAAAGGAGGGTGTTGCCAATTTTTTACAACAACCCCATGTTCAAAATAATCCCTGTTGGCATCAGGGAGATTGACTACAAAGGCTCTATTTATAAACCTAGTTTTTAAATAATAAATATTATCATTAACTCCCCATCTATAGCAGTACATGATTTCTGGAATCCCTATACGAGTTCCATGCACTTGATTTAATTTATGCACCCCATTAACTATTCTCCAAGTGTTGGGGGCTATTCGTGCAGGAACAACATCAAAGTACTGACAGAATTCCAAACAAAGAGGATTTGGTGGAAAAGAAAATCCACATTCAGCCAAAAAGAGACTAGGGAACCAATGTCCCTCACCCAAATTGAAATAATTAGAAGGCTCAGAAAGCTCTTCCAAGACAACCCAAGAGGGAATGGAAAAATCAGATCGAAATTTGTCAAGAGACTCAACTGGGTAAACCATGATGATGAATTAAAAGAAATAAAGAAGAAGAAAGAGGATCTTACAGAAAAAAAGACTGAAGCTGTTGACAATGAACGACGGAAGAGATGAACGCACAAGAGAGTAGAAGACAATGAAAAACTCGAAGATGAAAATTTGAAAAGATAGAAGACGATGGGAGTCTCTGTGAAGTTTAAATACCTTGCCTTGGGAACTGGCAAAGTAATGATTATAAAAAGGATGATTACGTTATCGGCGGCTAAAAAGGCATTAAATGTTGGCGCGAGAATCAAAGCGAACAACAACGGCTAAAAAGATGAAATGTGATGCGGGAACCGAAGCGAGCAGAAAAGTCCAAAAAAGCATGATTCTACGAATTGTGAAGGAGAAATAAATACAAGGGAGATGATCCTAAAAATCAGGAAGAACTATTTAAAGCTACCGTATTCCGAGAAAGAATGTTCCATACTCCTCAAATTTCAAACTATGAAACATTGGGGGCTTCTGTTGATACCAAATTTAATCTGCTGACTTGGACTAATCATATGAAGACACGTGGCTATCTACATGGCAACAACATGCACTTTCGAGATAATCACACGCTCCGAGGAACCATGTTACTCCGAGGAACTCATACGCTCCGAGGAACAGACCTCTCCGAGGAACAGACCTCTCCGAGGAACTCTTGAATATCAGAAAGCCTAGGCAGTCCAAGATACTCAGGCGGTCCGAGCTGCATCTCGAACAAAACATTAATTGATGAATAACCAACAGTTCAACTGGTTCATTAAATGCTTATAATTTAGATGCACACGCTTAAAGGGCATTAAATGTATTACCCTTTCATATGTATATCATTTAATGTATCACCCTTTCATATGATAGCCTCAAGGCTATAAATACGTTGTACAATCCTCATTGTAGGGGATCTGATCCTGAACCCAAACTTTGGGATCCAGAATGGAATTTCTTGTAATCGGGAATTCCCAAACACTCAGCAATAAAATAACAGTGGACGTAGGCCATTCTTATAAGGCTGAACCACTTTAAAATCTTTTGTCTCATTTATTTATCTGTGATTGAATTATTATAGTAATCTAATTTTTTACATCAACACTAATAATAAAACTTAGAATTAAGATGTGATAAGATACTAAAGAGAAAATGAACTAAGTAATGCAAAATTAAGAGAATTTAAAGACAAAGAGGAAGAAATGGACATTCTTATGATGACTTGAAATAGATCTTCATTGTAGATGCACTAACCTCAAGGTGAAGTGATGGTGGTTTGAGGAGGTGGTCGGGAATTTACTCGACAGAGTATGAAAATGAGGAAGGAATGTGGGATATGGACTTTTTAAGAACGAATAGCTTTGAATTCAAAGCATTTCTCTCAGAATTGCTGAGAGGGATATTCAGATATGTCTTTAAAATTAAGGTCATGGCCTCTAGTTATAGGTTCAAGGGGGTAACGATCGGCACAGTCCTTGACTTGACTATCGGCATGGAACCTATCACACCCCGCTAATTCCTGGCGTCGGTTGCCACCAAAACTAAGCCAGGTGAGAGTAAATAAAATATCATTCTCTGCATGTGACAGATATGAGACAATAAAAACCAATTCACAAGATGAATAATATTCAAAACCAAATGATAAAAACAAAAAATGTGATGAAAGAAATCCCTCACTTGCTAAAATTCCAAAAAAATCCAACCTCAAATGACGAATTAATTAAAATATGAATAAACTCCAACTGAATCCAGAATAAAATATATGAATAAAACCCATAACAACTTTGGAACCAAATGGACCAACAAAACCATAAACTAACTCTCAATGTAACTATGAAGGAAAGGAAAATAAACTAAACTAATACACATGATGCACATAACTCCAGCTACACCTCCAAGAAAGTCTCCAAATAATCCTATGCATCTTCTCTAAACTTATTCTTTAAAAGGTTAGTCAACACACGAGCAGAGCCCCGAGCATGAATACACACTACTGTGACACCCCGCCTAATTAAATACCGGGCGATTACTCCTTTATTAAATTAAAATCAAGGTGAACAGTTGGTTTATTCTTAGCATCACTGTCGTAAAAATAACTTTCTAAATTTAACACCCTATTTAATTAAGCTAAGTGTCAAAACCAATTTTTTTTTTTTACATTACTTTCCAAACTTTATTTTGAAAATAAAGATTTAATTATCTACAACAATTTAATATTTAAAGAATCACACCACAATAATACTGGAACATATAATCCAATTAATTTAAACATTCAAAAACTAAATCCCAGCATTTAAAACTTAAAGTAAAACATACATGCTGAATAAATTCCAAAGTAACAGTACTATAAATAACTGAAATACAAATGTCCCAACAAAACTGATAAATAGAGAAAAGGGCGACACATTCCCCAATAACTGAGAATGATATAAGTGGAATCAAGTAAATGAAATCGTCTAATCAAGTGGCCTGCAACTCCCACCTAAGCTGCAGCACATTCCTTCCAAGGGATCCTAAGCAAGACGCCCCTGTGGCTGGGCACCTGTAATATATACATATATATAAAAGAGAGAAAGAGGAATAGAAATGGGTCAGAGCCCGATAGTGTATATGATTTAAAAATTCGTTTAGCAAGTATTTAAATTGATACAGGCCAATGCAACAACATATTAGTGCGACACTCTCTTGAGAAATTCTCACCTCTCTTCTAATGTGCACTCCTATCGCACTAACCTTCCCAATGGTTTATCTCATCATATATCACACCATCATTCCCCAAGGATTTAACTTATCTTAGGTGACTCTCAAGATTTAAGATTTAACAACATCATGGTTTAAAAGGATAATTTTATTTAGTACAAAACTCTCATTTTAACTTTATAGATACATAAAGTTTTTCAATATCATATTATACTTCTCAAAACAAGTATTTCCAATTTGAGTCATTATACATGTCTTACTTACCATAACACAGTAGGCAGTTTCCCAAATTTCAGAAGTTCATATATATATTAAATACTCGTATAATATATATATTCTAACAGCACCCCACATAAAAATTCTTATGGTATGGGCCTACTCTGCTATCCAATCCCCGTATCAATCGTACTAAAGGGAATGCAAGTTCGGAATCACTTTCGAACTGTATAAATACATACACAAACAATATTGAGGTGAAGCATAGTTTCTAAGTCCAAGAGGTCAGTACATACCCTCACGTCTCTTAGGACCGTGACTACCGATTCCATAGTCTGTACCTAGGATTTCTATCTTCTAGGGTATGAGTCAATATCCCCCATAAGGCACACGAGATAAGATCGTCCCAGCGCGGTAACCTCAGGGATAACAAGTAGCGCGGGCATGATTTTTACAAGTATATAATATATGCATACAAAATCATATAAATATACCACTTTTATTATATCAATCTAGGTTTATCCCATAATACACATTCACAACATTTATCCTTATTTTCCCATTATTATTTATCAAGTATAATGGTTCGTTTCTAACTTTAATTCGAAGGGTTTTTTCAACTTACTACGTAACCCTCATGGACTCTATTCTTCCAAATGTACAATTCAGTAGGTAATTCATCTATTTTCCGCCGTAATCATTTTTACGTAATCTCTCCCTTTAATACAAGATTTCATCGTTCCTTATGTAATTATCCCAAAAATGCAATTCTCGTCTCACATTAAAGGCCCCAATATTATTCATATGTCCTACTGGTATTCCACATCTCCCAAAGCATTTTATTAATGATGTCCAAGAATTATTTCACATTAACTTTAATTTAACTAATTTAAAAAGGGAAATAGGAGTCTGCCAGGATGGGTCGATCGATCGAGGTCTGGGGTTCGATCGATCGAAGCTCTGGGCTCGATCGATCGATCAAGAAGGTATGCGAAATCTGCAGTTTTACAGTTACGGGTTTCATCTTCTACCCTTCACCAAATCCATATTTTTCATACCCAAACGACCCAAAATTTATACTACTGACATTATATCATCATACTATGAAATTTCAACGTAAAGCATGAAGATTTCTATTATTAAACACGGATCAACAAGCCCCAAATTCATATAAAACCTCAAGAACCCTAGAATTTCATTAACATGTCGTAATCCATCTTTTCCATAATTTTCTTCATCTACAACCTCATAAATTCGTGGTTCAATCCTGTACATGTTAAGGGGTTTCCAGAATAACAATTAATCCATCTCTACATGCAATTTCCTATCTCATCTTTTAGGTTTCTTCCATAAAAACTCATTCTAATTACTCCTAAACTAATATGAAAGATGCATCAACGAAATAAGCAAGATAAACACTTGCCTTGGATTTTCAGAAACCTGGTTTGGTGTTGAATTTGGTGTGGTTGCATTCCCCATCTCGCGATCTACGCGTTGGCGGTGGCGGCGGTGCAACCGGTTGAGTTTTGAGCCTTGGAATGCCTTGAGATCTCTCTCCTCTCCTCTCCAATGGTCGTTCTAGTGTTTTGAGATTTCTAACTCTAGATGATAACCCAGATATCTTATATAACCCTTTTAATTTTCGTGAGTTTAATTACCCGAAAATACAAAATGACTAAAATGCCCTCCCGGGGTACTAATTAGGCCTAAAAATGCCCCGAGACCCAAATCAAACTCCCGGGTATACTTTTCTGACTATCTCGACCCTTCCGGACGTGTTGGCGCACTCAAAACGGCCATACGAACAACTATAAAATATTCACTTTTATTTAACAATATTTAGTCCCGACGCAACACGGGCGCGTCCCGACTCAAATTTCCAAAATTATCATTTTATTCACTCGTGACATTCAATATAACCAATATTATATACTACTTTGGTCATTAGTAATATTCGACAAATTTCCCATAATTACTAACTCTCGTCACATTAATAATTATAACATAATTAATTTTCGGATTTTATTAAATAATTAATTCACATCAAATTTAATAAATCCCCAAATTAATATAGCATAAAAATATGGGGTATTACAACTACTCGCCTCAAATAGGGTCCGTGAACCCAGACAATAGCATTATACGCAATAAATATCACAATAGAATATTTTTAATTAAACGAAATATAATTAAACGCAATAATAAAAGTCACTAATTTCCCTCAGTAATCGTTATTCACAAAGCACACCAATATGATTTTAAAATAATTAAGCCCCACGTTGTCAATTTAATTAGATTAACCCAATTTTTCATTCTCCTAAATTTATTATTATTTTAATTATAACGGTTCGCCCTCCACGGGAGGTCTCCCACCAAAGTTTTACACTTCCCCTTGTTAATGGACTCTGATCCGTTTAAATAGTAGACCCCGCCTAATGACAAGGTTCCACACACGACACGATATAAATCGTTCGCTAACCCGTTTTAACTGTCCGTCCCTTACACAATATGTCGCCGCCAATTTTAATACCCATTTTTATCTTAGGCATTAATTCTCATTTTGTCAAATTCTTAATTATCAAATTATCCCACCCTTTTCGATGTGATATCCTCAAAATACCCCTTAGTCCCATACCTAAGGGTCCCCAAAGCACACATACGTCCTATCCTACATAAAAGGATGAATTACCAACATATATCACGTCCTAGTCTCATGCCTTGGCTAGCGTAATGACGGTAAAGCATAAAAATCTGCCCCACCCCGGAATATAAAATCCCCATGATTCTACACTAACTAGTCCCATACCAAGCGAGTATAAATCAAAACCAAGGCTTAACCACTAGTCCCATACCTAGAAAGCATCCTATAATAAAGTGAGCAACATACTACGCCAAAGTCCCTCATCCCCGCGATGGCAAAAGTTAATGCATAAATCACACAAAACACAATTCAATATACACAACATAGCAATTAAATCGTAAAGATCCCACTTGAATTTAATTTAATGAATAACACCGTTGTTGATTTCCAACACAATTAATTCCATTCAATAATGTTAAATTAATTAACATACAATAATATTCCATAAGTCATAATTGTTCTCTTTTTATAAGCCATTTAATTTTATAAGTGTACGCGTCCCATATAACATATAAATATCCCCATAAATTCAACATGTGAACCTACACCCAAAAATCATAAAAACCCAATACTCTAACCTAAGCACCCAAGGGTTTCAAATATTAATGCATATTCAAAATGTTCATAAAAACAATCCTAAAATTAGTGTCCACTTTCCATAATTAAGTTACTAATTTATTTATTTTTACCAAAAAACATGATTGAAGGTTTAGGTGACACTTAAGAGGCATAGTACAAAAGGAAGAGAATAGATTATTGAAGCCTGTGATTTAGATGAAGAAGATCTGAGATGACAATTGGATTCCTCTCAAAAAATTAACAAAGAGTCGTTCTTGATCAATGTTGAGAAAACATAAATTAAGTCTTCAAATATTAAGTCAAACACTTGATTAAGTTTGGGGCTAAAGTTTGTAGATGAAAGGAAATAATTTTAGACAGGTCTTCTGGTTGAAAAGTTAATGAAAAAGTGATTTGAAACGCCAATCCATGAATTTATTGTGATATATAAAAGATTAATAGTTTGATTAAGAAAAGAGTTCAAATCAGATACAAACACTAAAAAAAACATTCCAGATGATCGGACCATTGGAATTGGCTGGAATTTGGGGGCATAGCAGCTGAAGAAGAGAGAAAGTTGCAAACATTTCAGCCCGATCGAACGATCGAATATATATATATATATATATATATATATATATGTTAGAGTTTTATGTTTTGTGGACTCTTCTAAACGCCCCAATACTTATATATACTCATATTAGGAGTCTTGTAATCTAGCTTTCTGACTTCTGAATATAAAAACCAACATATTTACTTATTAAAAATAATTCATTCTAAAATTTTATTTTTCCCTAATTTTTGAATTAATTAAATAATTAAATAATAAAAACACGGGGTGTTACATACTTCCCCACTTGCAAAGGAATTTCTTCCTCGAAATTAGATGAAGCATAAATCTCAAACGTAAATCGCAAAACATAAAATAAGGCTCACATATGCCTACTCGTTGAATGCCATAATTGGGCACCCATACACCCAATCCTACACGCACCTACCCCACGAACAATAAAATAATATATATATATATATATATATATATACATACATAACTATGAAAGTAACAACATACCACGCTGAGAGTGCGCCAACAATCAATGTCAAACTTATTTAACTAAATTCCAATTTTAGTCCCAACAAGTCTTAACTCTTGCAAACAATCTTGATTGAATAAAGAAGTAATCTAAGCATGCAAGACAATTAGAGTTGAGGAAAAATCCCCCATATGGGCAAAACCTTCTTATTTTAACTATAATTTGTAAAGTTCGGTTCACACGGATTACAATGAAAATACAATCCGTGATATAGGAAATACCCACAGGCGTCAGTTTTGATGTCGTCGGCTAGAGTTCCCGCAAGAGCTTCATAACGTCAGTAATGGAAAAGCTTCGTCTTCTCCACAAGTGTACTCCAGATGAGTATTATAATCTTCCTTGGGGTTTAGAGGATTCACATAAAGGATTGGGAATTATTTGTGAATAAAAAAGGTATTGAAACCTTAAAAATATAAAGTTTGGAAAGAGGTACTGATTTGCAGAAACGGAGGCATGCAGACTTGAGAAAAACGTGAAGCATAAACACTGTTTAAATAGGCACGATGAGGAGGGGGTCATTCGAGCGACATACGATGTCGTTCAAATGACATCAGTGTCGTGCCATAAAAACTCTTTAAAAAGATCTTGCGTGTTTATCATCTTCTAGACTTCCAAATTTATTTAAGAAATATTCCCAGCTGTTTATGCAAATAATTAAAAACTCCAATTAAAATTATTTTTACCATAAGTACATGGAGTAGTGGGAACTGTTGAAGTGTACGTTTCTTGACACGTGATGCACGTACAAAGATGATGGATGCATGAGTTATGATGAAGGCCGTCGAGGATGATCGTGGAGACATGCCGAATGGAGCTGTATCAGACATACTTAATTGTGATCTAGGACATTTGGAAAATTTCTAAATTCTGCCCCAGACATTTATAAAACATGTCCTTACAAATATCCCCATATGTCTATGCCGGTACATACATAAAAATATCCAAATTATGTTACCCAAAAATAAAAAAAATAGACATACAATATAATATCCCCATTAGACTCGAAAACTGGAAATACTAAATGTGTGTCTTCACAAATGCGATCATCTTCAAGTCTTCAACTCTTCAAACTTTCTTTGTCACCATCAGGGTATGCAAAAATGATTCTCCAATTTTATACCTACACACATGAGACAAGAAACACATACCCGTGACACGCAACAATTTAAAATACAATGATAACCAGAAACAAATATCAATTATGTACAAGGAAATCATTATAAAACAAACAAGCAATTCTCCTCCATAATTTTCTCTCACCCTTTTTATGAGGCCCCCAAATAGAGAGATATGTAGAACATAAGTAATGCAAATGGAGAATGTCATAAGAAAATAAACTTTCTCTTTTTTTGAATTTTTCAAAATATTTAAAGCAAAAAAAAATCACATCATGTAAGAACACAAAAACAACCGAGTCAATGATAGAGGAAATGTAGGGATGTGAACAAATTAAACAGGAAAATCAATATATACAACAATAGCATATGTGCATGATGAATGTTGGATATTTTTAATGAATGAACTCAACATCTTCCTTAGGAGTAAAAATTGTGGAATTAAAAGAAATTGACTCAATCAAATCAGCAAATCAAAGCTTAAAGTGATTTCCACACCAATAAAGCCCAAAACATGTGAAACGTTGTTTCATGACTTTTAAGGACGTGCAAACCCGTTTTTCATTTCTTTCCATCCAAACTCCCTCATAAATAATTATACATTATATTTTTCTTTTGAGGTGATGAAATTAAAACTTATTGGCCCAGTTGATTTGGCATGTGTTTCATTTTATTGCCATTTAATTTTCTCGGGCTTTTTTTTTTCAAACGACGGCTTTCTCGACGAGTTAAATTTAAACTCTCATATCCCTTTCCCGTGATTTATTCAACATATTTTTTTGCAATTAATTCCTCATGGTAAATGGTTTTTACATGCACTACTATCTTATCATGTTTTATTGCATTTTGGTCATTGTATAGACATAAGTAATATGGAAACACTCAAGCCAATATGTGATAGATAAGTACAATACTTAAATAATATCTTGCATGTGTGCAATAAAGGAGATAAGGAGTCAAACATTTATAAGGTATCACGAATCACATCTCAAAGACTCCAAACAATGTAAAACACATAGATGAAATGATGTAGATGTGACACCCCGCCTAATTAAATACCGGGTGATCAGTCATTTATTAAATTAAAATCAAGGTGACGGTGGGTTCATTCTTAGCATCACTGTCATAAAAAAAACTTTACCAATTTAAACACTCTAAATAATTAAGCTAAGTGTTAAAACCATTTTTAGACATTAGTTTCCAAATTTTATTTATATAAACCAACATTTAAAAAAAAACTTTACATCATTCATCATTAAAGAATCACACAACAATTATCCTGGAATATATAAATCCAAATAACCAAGCATTCAATTAATTGAATCCAACATTTAATACTTAAATGAAAAACATCCTGACAATAAAAATCCCAAAGTGCAAATACTGGAAATAAATGGATTACAATATCCAATAAAACAACTGAATAATGGAAAGGGCGACACATGCCCCACTGGAATAAATAATGCTAGAAGAGGAATCAAGAAGTGAGGTCGTCTAATCAAGAGGCCTGCAACTCCCACCTAAGCTGCAGCGTGTTCCTTCGAAAGGATCCTATGCAAGATGCCCCTGTGGCTGGGCACCTGTAATATATACATATATATACAAGAGATGAAAGAAAATGGAAACGGGTCAGAGCCCGATTGTAAAAAAGATTTAAAATTTGTTTAGGAATTATTTAAAATGTTTACAGGCCAATGCAACAACATATTAGTGCGACACTCCCTTGAGAAATTCTCACCTCTCTTCTAATGTGCACACCTATCGCACTAACCTTCCCAACGATTTAACTTATCTTATCTTAGGTTACCCGTAAGATTTAAACTGACGAATTCAACTGTTTAAGAGGTAGATTTCATTTAATAACAAAGTTCACATTTAACCTCTATTTACTATTAACGTTTCCCGGTAATATACTATACTTTCAAAACACGCATTTCTCAATTGAAATCATTATTCATTTCTTACTTACCATAAACACAGGAAGTAATTCACATATTTTAGAATTTAATATATATATATTCAATACCCATGTAATATATATATTCTAACAACACCCCACATAAAAATTATGGTGCGGGCATACAATGCTATCCAGTCCCCGTATCACTCGTACTAACAAAAATACAAATTCGGAATCACTCTCGAACTGTATTGAACAAAATACAAAAAATATTGAGGCGAAGCTTAGTTTCCAAGTCCAAGAGGTCAGCACATACCCTCACGTCTCTTAGGACCGTGACTATCGATCCGATAGCCTGTACCTAGGATTCCTATCTTCTAGGGTACGAGTCAATATCCCTCATAAAGGTCCCATCGAGATAAGACTGTCCCATCGCGGTAACCTCAGGGATAGCAAGTAGCGCGGGTATGATTTTTACACGTATATAGTATATGCATAAACACAGTCATATAGATACACAACTATTTTCATATCAAGTTTTAAGTACATACTCACGGCCCATAATTATGATATTTATACTTTTTTCTCGTTATATAGTTATCACGTATAACGGTTCGTCACTTACTTTAATTCGAGGGATTATTCCAACTTACTACGTAACACTCATGGATTCTATTCTCCTAAGTGTAAAATTCAGTAGGTACTCGTCTATTTTTCCAACGTAACTACCTTACGCATCTCTCCCTTTAATACATAATTCCATCGTCCCTTATATGTGAACATCTCCATAAAAATGTAAATCTCGTCTTACATTAAAGGTTTCATATTTTCAATAAGTCCTACTAGTCTTCTTTATCCCCCAAAATATTTTAATAAGGATGTCCAAAGTTTATTACTCATTTAAATTGAATTCACTATTTAAAGGGGAAGCATGAGTCTGCCAGGAAGGGTCGATCGATCGATGGCAGGAACTCGATCGATCGATGCGTCGATCGATCGACACTCCTGGTTCGATCGATCGATCAAACAGGTATGGCGAATTATGCAGATTAACAGTTACGGGTTCTATCATCTAACCTCACCCAAATTCAGATTCTTAACACCCGAACTCCCAGAAATTTGTACTACAAACATTATAAACCCAAATTAAACATCTCCTACGTAATGCATGCGTATTTTCATCAATATCCATGGATTAATAGGCCAAAACTTATATCAATCTCAAGAACCCTAGAAATTTCTTTAACTTTGTTCTAATCCGTATTTTTCCAGAATTTCTATTCAAATTCATCACAAATCCATGGTTAAACCTCTACATACGAAGGTGATTTCCAAATTTTCATTCATATCATTACTACATGCAATTTTCCTATCTCCAACATGGGTTTTCTTCTATGAAACTCATCCTAATCAACCCTAGACTAACATCAATGATGCAGTAACGAAATTAATCAAGATAAATACCTGCCTGAGAATTTCAGAGTTCTGATTTGTGGACGAATTTGGTGTGGTTGCGTTCCCCGTCGCGCCATCTATGCGTTGGTGGTGGTGAAGGTGCAACCGGATGAATTTTTGGCCTTGGATTGCTTGGAAAGCTTTCTACCTTCCTCTCTAATGGCCGTTCTAAGGTTTTGAGTCTGCTAACCCTAAGAGACCATTCCAAATGTCTGATATAACCAATAAATTTCGTGGGTTTAATTACCCAAAAATGTAAAATGTCCAAAATACCCTCTCGGGGTACTAAATAGGCCTAAAAACGCCCCGAGACCCAAACTAAACCCTCGGGGTACACTTTTCACACTATCTCGACCCTTTCGGACACTTTGACGCACTCGAAATGACCATACGGATGACTTATAATTTATTCACTTTTATTAATCAATATTTAGTCCCGACACGACACAGGCGCATCCCGACTTAAATTTCCAAAATTGTCATTTTATTCACTCGTGACATTTCATAGAACTAATATTATATTACTTTACTCATTAGTAATATTCAACAAGTTTCCAATGATTACTAACTCTCATCACGTTAGTAATTATTAAAATAATTAATTTCCGGATTTATATTAAATTTATAATTCACATTAAATTTAATAAATCCCCAAATTAAGAAAGCATAAAAATATGGGGTATTATATTACATTACTCATTAGTAATATTCAACAAGTTTCCAATGATTACTAACTCTCGTCACGTTAGTAATTGTTAAAATAATTAATTTTCAGATTTATATTAAATTTATAATTCACATTAAATTTAATAAATCCCCAAATTAAGAAAGCATAAAAATACGGGGTATTACATACTTCACCCCTAATAACGGAATTTCATCCCGAAATTGAGAAAATAAGGCATACCTGGTAAGAATAAATCTGACTATCTCTCGCGCATATCTGACTGGCACTCCCAAGTGGATTCCTCCACATTATGATGCTCCCACTGGACCCGTACAAGTGGAACTACCTTCGATCTCAATCTCCTCTCGCTATGGTCTAGGATAGCCACTGGTCTCTCCTCGTAAGAGCTATCAGGATGTAAGTCTATCTCATCTATTGCAATGTGGGTGTGGGCCATATTATCCCGAAGGTATCGTCTCAATGACGAGATATGGAATACATCATGAATGCGATGTAAATGCTCTGGCAGTCCCCGCCTGTATGCTACCAGCCTAACCCTCTCGATAATGGGAAATGGTCCCACGTACCTCGGGGTAATTTCCCCTTCTTCCCGAACCTCATCACTTCCTTCATAGGAGATACATGTAGTAATACTTGGCCCCCCACATTAAACTCTCGGAAGAACCGTTTCACATCGGTGTAGTTTTTCTGCCTGTCCTGGGCTACTCGAATGCGACTCCTGATCATCTCAATCCTAACGGAGGTTTCCTGAATCACCTATGGTCCGAGAAACTTGTTATCCCCCACCTTTAGCCAACAAGTTGGCGAACAACAAGGCCTGCCATACAAAGCCTCGAATGGAGCCATGCCAATCATGAACTAATAAGAGTTATTATAAGTGAACTCTACCACTGGAAGATGTGGCTCCTAACCTCCTCAAAAATCAAGAACACACATGCGTAGCATATCCTCCAACATCTAATTCGTACGCTTTGTCTGTCCATCTGTTTGTGGGTGATAAACTGAACTCAACCTCAACTCTGTAGCCATAGCCTCCTAAAAGCTCTCCCAGAAATGCTCCTCTCTTTTCTTAGATGACTAACCTCTCTTTGACCCCTCACTCTTTCTGGCCTAGGCTTTAAGAGCTACCCCTTTGTCTTTTGATTTTATCGTGTTAGGGAACATGTCGATTTCATAGGTCTGTAGGTCTCCAACTAACTCTTCTAATTTCATCCTACTCAAATTACCTAATGAATCTAACACAATGACTTTGGGGATAAACCTCTTAGGCAGTGATCTAAAAATTTTCTCAACAACTCTAGCATCAGGAATGTGTTCACCTAAGTTGAAACTAGTGTTCACGATACCAAATAAGCATGCATAAAATTCATCGAAACACTCATTTTCATACATGGAGATAGTTTCAAAATGTGTAGTTAAGTTTTAAAATTTAGATTCTTTCACTGCATTTGTGCCTTCATAGGTAAGTTGCAGAACATCCCATGCCTCTTTATACATGATACTCGTCATGATGCGTTGAAACTTGTCAGGTGTGACCGCTTCAGAAATGGCACTAATCCCACTTGAGTTATATGTGCTCCATTTAAATCCATCCTCAGTTCATGCAGTCACAGATTTTAAAGTAGTTACATTATCTACAGTGATAGTGGGAGGCGTCCATCCTCTTTCACAAATAACCCAAACACATTCGTCTATGGCCTTTAAGTGAAATTTCACGTGGGCTTTCCAATATGCGTAATTTGACCCATAAAAAATTGGGACTCTATTATATAAGTTTTCCATTAAAATTGCGCTTTTTCAACAATAAATTTTTAGAAAAAAATTGATATCTAGAAAAATTTTGCGAAACAAATTACACGGTAAAATTGTGTCAATGGCTCTGATACCAATTTGAGATTGCGCCAATAATCAATGTCAAACTTATTTAATTAAATTCCAATTTTAGTCCTAACAAGTCTTAACTCTTGCAAACAATCGTGATTGAATAAATAAGTAATCTAAGCATGCAAGACAATCAAAATTGAGGAAAAATCCTCCACAGGGGAAAAACCATCTTATTTTCAATATAATTTATAAAGTTCGATTTACACAGATTATAATGAAAATACAATCAGTGACATACGAAATACACACAGGCATCAGTTTCGATGTCATCGGCTAGAGTTCCCGTAAGAGCTCCAGAAGGTTAGCAAAGGAAAAGCTTCGTCTTCTCCACCAATGTACTCCAGATGAGTAGTATAATCTTCCTTGGGGTTTAGAGGATTCACGTAAAGGATTGAGAATTATTTTTGAATCAAAAAGGTATTGAAACCTTAAAAATATGAAGTCTGGAAAGATGTACTGATTTGCAAGAAATAGAGGTATGCAGACTTGAGAAAAACGTGAAGCATAAACACTATTTAAACAGGAAGGATGAGGCGATGGTCGTTCGAGTGACATATAATGTCATTTGAATGAGATGGAAGCTCATTCGAACCACATACGATGTCTTTTGAACGACATCAGTGACGTGCCATAAAAAACCTTTTTAAAAATATATTGCGTGTTTATCATCTTCCAGACTTCAAAAGTTATTTAAAAATATTCCCAATTATTTATGCAAATAATTAAAAACTCCAATTAAAATTATTTTTACCATAAGTACATGGAGTAGTGGGAATTGTTGAAGTGTACGTTGTTTGACACATGATGCACGTACGAAGATGATGGATGCATGTGTTCGGATTAAGGCCATCGACGATGATCGTGGAGACGTGCCGAATGGAGCGGTATCAAACATACTTAATTGTGATCTAGGATACTTGGAAAATACCTATATTCTACCCCGGACATTTATAAAACATGTCCTTAGACACGAGCTCTAGCAAATCACCACTCGATTGTATTTACAATAATCTTCACAATACATAATTCCTCAAATCAAATTACATCGCGTCATCGATATAAGACATACCCAATATTTATACTAATGATCTTCCAAATAATTAACTTCTCCAAAATCAATTCAAAGGATTCTCACATCAAGCTTACTAATTCTAAACACAATGCCAATAATGTTCTTAACACAAAATTCTATATCTCCAAGAAACACATTTAACACGTATGCTAGCCCCTCTACCTTAAGGAGTACGATTAAATAAATGGAATCAAAGATCGATAACACAGAAGCTAAATGGACTCACAACCTATAAGACATAAAACCATTATCTAATACCATCTGTCACACCCCGCTAAATCCTGGCATCGACCCCCACCAAAACTAAGCCGGGTGAGAATAAATAAAATATCATTCTCAGCATGTGACTATTATGAGACAATAAAAATCAATTCACAAGATGAATAATAATCAACACTAAATGATAAATACCAAAAATGCGATAAAATAAATCCATCACTTGTTAAAATTACAAATAAATCCAACCTAAAATGATGAATTAATTAAAATGTGAATAAACTCCAATTGAATCCATAATAAAATATATGAATAAAACCCATAACAACTTTGGAACCGAGTGACCCAACAAAACCATAAACCGAGTCTCAATGTAAATACGAAGGAAAGGAAACTAAACTAAACTAATATGCATGAAATATATAACTCCAGATGCACCTCCAAGAAAGTCTCCAAATAATCCTATGCATCTTCTCCAAACTTATTCTTGAAAAGGTTAGTCAATGCACGAGGTCAGATCCCCAAGCATAAATATACACTACTCCCCTCAAATAGGGTCTACGAACCCAGACAATAGCATTATACACAATAAATATCACAATAGAATATTTTAAATTAAACAGAATATAATTAAACGCGATTACAAAAGTCACTAATTACCCTCAGTAATCGTTTTTCACAAATCACATCAATATGATTTTAAAATAATTAAGCCCCAAGTTGTCAATTTAATTAGATTAACCCAATTTCTCATTATCCTCAATTTATTATTATTTTAATTATAGCCGTCCTCCCGCCACGGGTGGTCTCACACCAAAGTTTTACACTTCCCCTTGCCAAAGGCCTCTGATCCGTTTAAACTGTCGAACCCACCTTATGACAAGGTTCCACATACGACACGACATAAATCATTCGCTGACCCATTTAAACTGTCGGTCCCTGACACATTATGTCGCCACCAATTTTAATACCTATTTTTATCTTAGGCATTAATTCTCAAATTCTCAATTATCAAATTTCCCAACCCTTTTCGATGTGATATCCTCAAAAATACCCCTTAGTACCATACCTAAGGGTCCCCAAATCACACACACACCCTATCATATATATAGGATGAGTTACCAACATATACCACGTCCTAGTCTCATTCTTTGGCTAGCGTAATGACTGTAAAGCATAAAAATCTTCCCCACCTCGGAATATAAAATCCCCACGATTCTACACTAACTAGTCCCATACCTAGCGAGTATAAATCAAAACAAAGGCATACCCACTAGTCCCATACCTAGAAAGCATCCTACAATAAAGTGAGCAATATAATATGTAAAAGCCCCTCATCCCGCGATAGAAAAAGTGAATAACATAAATCACACAAAACAAAATTTAATATACACAACATAGGAATTAAATCATAAAGATACCACTTCACTTTAATTTAATGAATAACACCGTTGTTGATTTCCAACACAATTAATTTCGTTCAATAATGTTAAATTAATTAACATACAATAATATTCCATAAGTCATAATTGTTCTCTTTTTATAAGCCATTTAATTTTATAAGTGTACGTGTCCCATATAACATATAAATAACGCCATAAATTTTAAATGTGAACCTACACTCAAAATCCATAAAAACCCAATACTCTAACCTACGCACCCAAGGGTTTCAAAGATTAATTCATACTCAAAAGTTTCATAAAAACAATCTTAAAATTAATGTCCACTTAATTCGGTTAATAATTTATGTTTTTGCCAAAAAAATGATTGAAGGTTTAGGCGACACTTAAGACGCATAATAATAAAGAAAGATAATAGAGTATTCATGCATGTGATTTAGATGAAGAAGATCTGAGTCAACAGTCGGATTCCTCTCGTAAAATTAACAAAGAGTCGTTCTTGAACAATGTTGAGAAAACACTAATTAAGCCTTCAAATATTGAGTCAAACACTTGATTAAGTTTGCGGCTAAAGTTTGTAGATGAAAGGGAATAATTTTGGACAGGTCTTATGGTTGAAAAGTTGATGGAAAAGTGACTTGAAAAGACAAGCCACGAATTTGTTGTGATATATTAAGAATCATGAATATGATTAAGAAAAGAGTTTTAATCAGATACAAACACTAAAAAGACATTCTAGACGATCGGTCATTGGAATTGGCTGAAATTTGGGGGCACAGTAGCTGAAGACGAGAGGAAGCTGCACAAAAAATTTTAGTTCTATCGGACGGTCGAATATTTATATATATATATATATATATATATATATATATATATATATATATATATATATATATATTCTAGAGATTTTTATGTTTTGAGGACTCTTCTAAACGCCGAAAGACGTATATATACTCATATTAGGAGTCTTGTAATCTATCTTTCCGAATTCAGAATACAAAAACCAACATATTTAATTATTAAAAAGAATTAAATCCAAAATTTTAATTTTTTTTGAATTTTTGAATTAATTAAATAATTAAAAAATAAAAACACGGGGTGTTATTGAACCCTAAACACACTATCAATAGGCAGGTCCTGGGGGTTACCATTCATCAGTTCGTGGCAGTTTTTTAAAAAAAATAGCCATAAAATGCGAACCATAAGTCAGAATCGTGCACGGGGTAGACTATTGGAAAGTGGTTTTGAGAGACCTTCAAGAATCCCTTGATCCACTCCTTGTTTCAGGAGTTGAGTGAGGTGAAATGGGGTTCGAATCACCCATTGATAACTTGATAAGAAATTCTTGGAGGAAAATGGGTTGTTCTTCTGAACCATAACTCAGAATTGTTCATGGGATGGACTATTGGAAATGGTATTCAGAGACCTTCGAAGATTCATTCAGTTGCATTCGGTTCGGAGAGTTTACCTTTGTCAAATGGGGACTGAAAGTACCCGATGACTCTTCGAAGTAAAATAGATCGTTCATCTCTACCGTTAGGCTGATTCGTACATGGGGCAAACCGTTTGAAAGGGTATTTAGAGCCCTTTTAGGATTAATTATGTATCGTTTGAGTTGAGGAGTTAACAGGAGTCAAACGAAGCTCAAGAGTGTCGAGTGGCGTTCGGATAAGTTTTCAAGGTAAAATGGATCATTCTTCTTAACTGTAATTTTTATTCGCACACATGATGGACTATTGGAAAGGGGATTCAACACCCTTCGAAGATCCATTAGGATTCTTCTCACATGAGGAAGTTGATTGGGGTCAACCCGCAGTCCGGGAGCGCCCAATGTCCTTCAGATAAGTTTTTGATAGTAAAATAAACCGTTCATTCGAATCATAAGCCCATTCGTGCATGGATATGTCTATTAAAAAGGGGATTCAGAGTCTTTCGAAGATTCATTGAGCCTTTGCTCTAACAAAAAAGTTGGCTGGACTTAAATGGGTCCCAGGAGCCTCTAAATCGTTACTGGAGTATGAATTAGGGTTAGTGGTGGATAGGTGAGTGCTAAGGACCTAAGGAGGTTCTTAGGAGGGACCTAGGATGCGGTTTCTATAGAAATCATTTTTATTCCAAAAATGTTACTTACCCCGATTAATTCGCCTTAATCCCGTAAAAGAATTTTTCTTTTTACTTGACTTGACAGTTATTCCCTGATTTAACACACAGTTAAAAACTTAAAAAAATACACTTTGTTTGAGGAAAATAATTTATTTTCCCAAAATTACCCATTTTACTCATACCAATTCATGTTAATATTCTCATTGAAAATCACCCTTTCAGCACACGCGAGCATCGTGTTAGAAAATAATTATTTTTCTTTGAAAACCTTTCATAAACACACACTTGTTTAATTTTGGGTTAAACCTCTTTCGGCTACTTAGCTACCCATTTAATACCTTCACTTTACCACTTCTTTACCTTTTGGACATTAATCAATTTTCACATTACATGTCCAATTTATTCTTTATCGAAATATTTATTAATTCATTCAAGTTAGGCTGTCTTTTTACATATTCACAACACAATTCATTTCTTAATATGTTCCATATTTATTATCTTTTTCTCGGAATCTTCTAATACTCGCATACTTTAATGGGCTCTACACTGCCGTCCATTCTACCATATGCTCTGACCAGTGATTTTGGGTCTTTCACCCCAGGGCATCGAGCCCTCCTTAATTATTCTCAGTGTCATTCGAGTCCTTATTAATGTGTTTCAACATTTTCCAAATGTCCACATTATTCTACTTTTTCTTTTTCACGGCCAAAGCCAAAATTTTGAGTTTCACCACATCTTGTGCTACACTTTAAAAATCATCTGTTCTTATTATGTTTACTCTAACAACGATTTTATCCCAAAATCATGTTCATTTAGGACCATTTTGTGTAACACGAACATTCTAATCATGCTTCGATATCCCCCCTTTTGGGGACATCATCAATCTCAGTCCCGAATACATTTACTAGTACTCCTAAAATTCAATTATCACACCGCATACACTAGTCATTCCATGACACCAAAGCATCACTCCCACTCACAGCATAAGCTTCCAATTTCTCTTAGAATGTTACACCACCCAGCTATACCAATTCTGATGACAGCACCCGACACGTACACTATCCGACTCCATTAGACCCTAACCAACAACCTAAGGTCATTACCTGACCTTCACTATTATCATCACCAAGACACTAGTACTTCTTTATACCGGACATAACTTGTTTCTTAAGGACACCAAATGTACTCCACATAAAAGTCCTCAAAACCTGACAAGATTTCATCATCCATGAGTTTCTCATCGTAGGTATGCTGTACAAACTTCTCAATGCCCGCATAACGATCACTAGTTGCTCGTAAAGACATCAGTCTATGAGCCTCTACATATGTCACGCCTTAACCATTGAACAACTTAAGATGTCACCATAAGTCAATTTCTATTCCCAATGACACCACACAAAATTTGTCCTAAAGACACTCCGAGATGCTCTTACGCCACACTCACACTAGGATTTCCTGGGATCTAATCATTAATTAAGCCACTAAAATGGGTCCTGACACTAAAATATTAATCTTATCTTCCTTACAAACGGTTGTTCCCATATTCTACATACCAAATGTGAGGATGACACTAATAAGGATTCTTGTAGGATACATGACATCACCTACAACCAATAAACCTCTATGTTTTCTTTATTGACATAACTAAAGATCCTATTGCTCAAAGTTGCCTCACATTTTCTAAACCGCGGTATGGAAGGCTATCTAGATTTTACTCCTAAGTCTCCTCAGCCATCATTATTTCATATGTAACATACTTACCATAATTTACCTGTAACTCTCATCATCATACCCTGCGAGGTGCAACTTCCAATCAATAATTACCAAGACACTCACTAGTAACAACAATATTTCATCGAATCAGACTACATACACATCCCCAAGTGTTAACCAACACGGTTCCTCATGTTCACCGAATTATCGACTATCTTATGACACGATACAACACCAAGGATCAAATTCTCCTATTTACATCATTATTATTATCTATCCAAAAGTACCACACATGAAACTTAATGTATCCTTATCATAATTCAATAATGCATAGGCATGATGCACTAGTCACTTAACCTCCATAGTCAACTTTACACATTTTATGTTTCTTATTAAATGGACATCATTAATATCTACCAACACCTCAACAGACCTCTTACATCGTTAAAGATTCACACACAAGAACTACACACTAAAAACTATGATGTCACCACTATTGGCTCGCGAAGACACTCGTAAATCACTAATATGTCAATACAGAAGAGCGAAAATGATTAATGACAAATAACTTGGTTGTATGCCACTTGGCGAAGAATTACTCGTCGTGCTAATCTTTTTGACTCCATCATCGAGAACATTAACTAAAAGCATCACCAATTTAGTGTGACTAACCCAAAGTGTACCACCTCGTAATTTCTGGGTAATTGTTTTAATTAACTAATTCGGTAATTAGTGATCCTTAATTAATGAAAATTTATTAATGGGGATAATTAAAAAGTGAACATGTTTAATAAAGTTAATGAGTGAGGAGTTAATTTTATAATTATAACTCGAATGGATATTTTTAGTGTGTAGTTCAGTCCGGTAGGGTCGAAATAGTAAAAAAGAAGTGGGTACTTACACATATTGGGTATTGGGGTCCAAATTTCCATGTGTGAACTTAATAAAGAGAGTTTGGGACATTTGAATTAGGTCCCATAGACCCAAAACGTTAATAATGTATTCACCGTAAGATGTGTAAGGGGTTAGGCATCATTAAGTCGTAATAGAATACTAAAGGGAGAGAAAAGAGGGAAAGCTAAAAGAATAGTGAAATTGGGAATCTTGAAGAGGCAATTGCAATCCAGCTTCATCTTTCAAGCCCTATATCATCTTTTTTAAGGCAAGTGGTTTAAATTTTGAGTATTAAATTGTATCTATCTATTCTTATCATAAGCGGTGTAATCAAATTGAATGTTAGGGTTAGTTCTTGCATAAATTAGGGCTTTCTCCTTATTAGGATTATAAATCTATAGATGATTTCATAAATGATGCATTTGATGATTGAGGATTTGAAAATTGATGAGACTATTAGGGCAAATATTGTGGTAATGGAGAAAGGGGCTTAGGATAAATTCGGGAAAACGTTTCTGCATAAATCTGTTCAATACAGGGGTTCTAAGTTCATCAATGGCGGACTGGGTTTATATAGAAGCAAGAGAGATGAGGAATTACCATTATCGTTCGAACGATAGGGTAATTCGTTAGAACGAGATCCACTATTGTTCGAATGACAGGGCCCTTCGTTCGAAAGAGATCTGATGATTGCCAAATTTTTGAAATCCCCTAATTAGAAGTTTATAGTTTCTGCCTAACTGAAATTTTGAGATTTAATATTTAAATAGGGTTAATTTGGAATTTCTTAACCTTGGGATTATTTTACTAAATTTCATGATATAATAGATATAAGTTCATGATTTAGTATATTATGATCTTGTTATTTAAAGGGATTAAACTTGATTGTAGAAAATTAGATGGTGGACGAACAACACTTAATTTTGGGCTGAGAAATAGGGAGTCCGGTTATTCTTGAAAAGGGGTTGCATTAAGATAAGGGAAATTAATGTGTAAATAATAAAAATAAGAAAGTCGGGGTGTAGACTTTAATATTTTTGGCTTGAATATGGGAATGATACTCCAATAGCCTTGATTTCTATATATCTCGATGTGTAGTACATATATGAGTTATATATATATATATATATATATATATATATATGTGTGAATTATATATATCATAAAGCCATACCAATAAATGCTATCATATGAGGTTGTGCAATGAGGGTGAATCCCCTTACTTGAGGATCAGGGCGAATATGATCCCCAGGCCATAGCGTCTGTGACTTAGGGGTGGACGGTTAGTATGGAGCGAACACTTTCGCCGGGAACTATGGCCGCCTCCTATGCGTTCGGTGATAGAATTGTATATCCCTCGTATGTGTGAATGTTGAGATATGATACGTATATATAGTGCATAATTATATACATGAATTTACATATATACATGGCGTGAAATATATAGATATTATAACTTATAGGAATGTTATATGAACTAAAGTGAAATATATATGGTCCATATAAGTTAATTCAAATAACAACTTAATAAGTAAAATACTATACTCACTTGAGGTGTATTAGTGGGGTAATTGGTATAGTATTTGGGAAAGGTTAGTTCTGAGGGAAGTGGCTAGACACATTAGGTTTAATCCATTAGGCATGAACATTAGTTGAGGGGCGAGGTGAACTCAAAGGAGTGCGCGACACAAATTTAAATATGAAGAGCCTTTGCATATTTACTTCTTGCATTTAAATTCACTTGCTAAATATTTTCAAATGTTTTGAGTGCTAATATTTGCTATAAAATATTTTCAAAAAACTTTTAGGTGTCCTCCCACAAGGGTGCCATGCTTGACTCCATCTTATGGGGTACGTGGCTACAACTATGTGGAGTGTTGTGGTTTATTTAATATAGTCTCTTATTTCATTCTATCTTATATAGGGATCCTTTCAGTTGTACTTTTGGACTTGTATCTCTATATTCAAACTTGGCATGTATTAGTACTCTTTTATTTTCACATGTGTGGATGGCTTGTAATCGACGTTGTTCAACAGACTAGTAGATTTTCTTTGTGCCATGTTTTAGTTTTATTCTCGTATTGGATTGGTTGTTGTTCTATCAAACTTCTTTGGTTGGATTAATAAAGATAAAATTTGTCATCAGCTTAATGAACACACTAGGTTGTTAGTAATTAATAAATGAATGGCAGTGAATGTAAGAATGAACCAAATGAGATTCCTATTTTATTTTATATAGGAATGATCACTCGGTATTTTATTAGGTGGGGTGTCACAGATGGTATCAGAGCATTAGGTTCTTGTATCCTTGGGACCTGTATGGCTTACCTTAGTTTCAGTTTTGCGTTCTTTGGCATAGAGCCCTATTGTTAGGACTATTGACTCATATTACGTTTATTGGTTATCGCTCTTCTGCTATTTCAAGATTTGTATATATTGTGAACTAATACAACTCGCTCTATGTTTCAGATGCTACCTAAGAGAGAAAAATGTAGACCCGCTAGGGTAGCCACCCGAGCAGGAGAGGGTGAGGCTCCCTAGGAGCGTGAGGTACGAGAGCCATAGGGGTTTGTTTCTACCGAGAAGGTAACGGGTATAGTGTCACAAGCGTTTAATGACACCATGAAAGTGATGGAAGCTCACTTTCCTCAATATCAGCCACCACAACACATGGCTCCAGTAGGGAAGGGTCCTTCGGGGCCGACAGAGTGGCAGCGAGTGCAGGAGGCCTTCTAGAAGGGTCATCTCACGGAGTTCCATGGTAGTGCGGATATGATTGCAGCTTACCGATGTAGGCATGATATACAGAGGCACCTACGGATGGTGGAGTGTATCGAGGTGCAGAGGCCGATGCTTGCGACATTTAGGCTGACGGGAGCCGCCTTGAAGTGGTGGGAGTCCACTACCACAGTTTCAGAGAGGGATTCTATGGCAGTAGAAGAGTTTTGGGAGCAGTTAACCGCAAGTACTATCCCCCATTCATCGAGACAAAAAGGAGGAGGAGTCTTAGGGAGTTGACGTAGGGAGATAGATCTGATTTCTGAGTAAGAGGAGGAGTTCACTCGTCTGGCCACTCTTGTGACGAATGAGGTGAACGACGAGGAAATGAAGAAAGCTATGTTTGTTGATGGGTTAGCCTGGATGACCAGGCAACATTTGATAGGGAATCAGACTTTTATGATGTATATTGATGTGGTTAATTCAGCTCTTCTTCATTGCCAGTATCATCTCTTCCATCTTAAGGGAAGCAAGAGGAGTGGGGAGGCGAGACAGCAGGGCAATGCCAATGGAGGTTCTTCGAGTGGTGCACAGCAGGGGAAAGATACCCGTCAGGGGAATCCCGCCAAGAGATTCTAATTTGGAGGCAAGGGTTTAGGTAGGGCCCTCAGGGCTCAAATTTGTAGCAGGTTCCTTAAGGCCGTCAGGGCCAGGGGAACTATGGGGGTGGTCATTAGGCCCAAGAGCCAGGGCAGCCAGGACAGCCTCGCCAGGGTAGTCAGGACCAACCTCAGGGACCGCAGCGTCAGGGACAGCAGGTTCAATATCAAGGGAATGTCTAGAGACTCTGATATATTTGTGGCTAGGTAGACCACCTCAGGAGAGATAGCCCGGGGAGAGATAGGGGCCAGCAGTAAGGTGCCCCGTAGGGACATCAGGCACAGGGACCTCAGTTAGCACCAGCACTCTCGATCTAGTAGCAGTTGGGATATTTACAGTATGGATGTGTGTACAAAATTCGAGATGTTTCAATACCTCCCGCGCCACCCGCACCGCCAGCAGTTGAGGGTACATTCCAAATCCATAGTTATGATGGTAGAATTCATTTCGATACTGATGCATCACATTCATTTGTTAGGACCCATGTTTCTAGAGTGGTTGGGTTACTAGACACATCCGATAGTCTACTCATGTGTGTGGAATCATCGATAGGGGGTGGATCGCTTATTCACTCTATTTGTAGAGGGTTAGACATTGTGATTGGGGGTTTGGGTTTTTCAGCGGATTATCTTTTGTTATTAGATTTGGAGGGCTATGATGTGATCTTGGGTATAGTGGTAGAGATTGGTTATCTGTTTATAGAGTGATGGTTGATTGTTACAAGAGAGCCATAGTGTTAGGTATTCGGGGGCAGGAAATGTTTTTTGTGGCGATGCCCCTTCCTGAAGGAGGATTGCGTACTCACTTAAATTACCTACAGGAGGAGACCTCACAGGACGTGGTGATTCCTATATGCTGGATTCCAGTGGTGAGGGACTTTGAGGACGTATTTCAAGACATACCAAGGTTACCACCCAGTCGGGAGATCGAGTTTGTTATTGAGCTAGCGTCAGGTACTCGGTAAATAGCCTAAGCGCCTTACCGCATGGCCCCTTATGAGATGTGTGAATTGAGGGAACGGATTCATAAACTCTTGAGCCAGTGATTTATTCAATGAAGAACATCGCTATGGATTGCACCCCTGTTGTTTATGAAGAGGAGGGATGGCTCACTCCATTTATGTGTTGATTATCGGGAGCTGAATAAGGTCGCGATCTGAAACAAGTATCCACTGCCTAGGATTGATGATCTTTTTGACCAGTTACGAGGGTCAACATTCTTCTCTAAAATTGATCTATGATCGGGGTACCATCAGTTGAGGATTCAAGAGGAAGATGTTCTGAAAATTTCTTTTCTGTGGCGGTATGGCTCTTATGAGTTTCGATTGATGCCATTCGGACTCACCAATGCACCGGCGGTATTCATGGACCTTATGAATCAGGTTTTTTAGAGATTTTCTAGATTAGTTTGTCATAGTGTTCATATACAACATTTTAGTCTATTCACGCATAGAGGAGGAGCATGCCGAGCATCTTCGCATGGTCTTGTAGACATTGCGGGATCACCAACTTTACACAAAGTATGAGAAATGTGGGTTTTGTCTTCGACAAATGCAGTTCTTAGTCCATATTGTGTCAGAGCATGGATTTTTATAGACCCAAGCAAGGTGTCAACGGTGAGGGAGTGGGGTCAGCCAACGACACCGATTGAGATCAGGAGCTTTTTGGTACTAGTTGGGTACTATCCCCGTTTCACCAAAGGGTTCTCCATGATTACAGGGTCATTGACCAATTTAACTCGAAAGGGAGTGCCCTTTGTATGGATAGAACAATGTCAGTTAGCATTCGATGAGTTGAAAGACAAGCTAACATCAGCCCCCGTATTGGCCCTACCGAGGGTAGGAGTGGATTATTGGGTTTATACTTATGTGTACTTACAAGAACTGGGGGGTGTAATTCAATAAGAAGAGCGGGCTATAGCTTATGCATCCCGGAAGATGAAGACACACAACAGGAATTACCCACCCATGATTTAGAGTTAGCCGCGGTCGTCTTTGCTTTGCGGATTTGGAGGCATTAACTTTAAGGGGAGAGATTCACCTTGTTCACACACCATAAATCACTCCAATATTTTTTTACTCAAAAGGAATTGAATATGAGACAAAGGAGGTGGTTGGAGTTCGTGAAGGATTTTCAGTTTGATATTCAATATCATCCGGGTAAGGCCAATGTAGTTGCAGATGCATTGAGCCGACGGCCTAAGGGATATTTGGCAAAAATTTAGAAGGCAAAATGTAGCGAACTTAGGCATGATGATGAGATCGATAGGGCATGTATGGAGGTTTTAGCAGTCACATTCGAGATTGTTATGCGGTTTGTACGGGCTCAGGCAAATGATCCTTTGTGTCAGGACAAGGTGAAACAGTTACTAGCATAGGGTGCGGATTCCTACTCCATTATCTCCGAAGGTGGGTTATGCTTTAATGGACAGGTAGTCGTGCTTGAGGATGAAGATTTGAGACACGCCGTGTTGATGGAGGCTTATGGCTCCAAGTTTATGGTACAACCTAGTGGGGACAAAATGTATCAAGATATGAAAAGGAAATACTGGTGGACGGGGATGAAGGAGGACATTGCGAAGTTTGTCTCGAAGTGTGCCACGTGTAAAACTTATGAAGGTAGATCACCAGAAACTGTTGGGGATGTTACAGCTAGTTGAGATCCCGTTGTGGAAGTGGGAAAGCATCTATATGGATTTCATTATGGGGTAACCTATTTCACAGAGTGGGCATGATTCCATATGGGTCATTGTAGACCATTTTACAAAGGTGTCTGACATTCTGTCGGTTTGTATGGATTTTGAGACTTTGCATTATGCGAGACTGTTCATCGCGGAGATAGTCAGATTACACGGGTTCCGATCAATATAGTGTTCGATAGGGACAAGAGATTTGTATTGCATTTCTAGCATACCCTCTAGGAGGCTATGGGCACCGAGTTAAGGTTGAGTACCACCTATCATCTTCAGACAGATGGGTAAATAGAGGTGCTGAATCAGATTCTCGAAGATATGCTATGTATGTGCATTATTGATTTTGGAGATGGGTGGGAGTAGTACCTTCCTTTATTGAAGTTCACATATAATAACTCGTACCAATTTACCATACTCATGGCTCCATTTGAAGCATTGTATGGTAGGGCTTGTCGCTCAACGACTTGTTGGTTAGAGGTGGGGGACAACAAACTTTTTGGGCCAGAGATGATTTGAGATACTTCCACAAAGATTGAGTTAATTCTGGGGCATATCGTATAGCTCAAGATAGACCGAAGAGCTACGCGGATGCAAATCGAAAGCATATAGAGTTATAGATCAAGGATCATGTGTTAGTACGGGTATCCCCTGTGAAAGGGGTGATGAGATTTGGCAAAAATGGGAAGTTAACGCCAAGGTATGTAGGCCCTTTTCCCATAATTGAGAGAGTTGGACCGGTGGTGTACCGTTTGGGTTTGCTCGATCATTTGTAGCGTATCCACGATGTGTTTCATGTTACATCATTAAAATAATATAATAGTAGTTCACGGGAATTTTGGAAAGTCCCACTTGAAGAGATAGATTTACAACCCGATATTTCTTGCGAGGAGAGGCTAGTAGTAATCCTACATCGCAGTGTCCAAAATAGTACCAGTTGTCCGGTATTAGTGGGGCCATCATAGTGCGAACGAGTCCACTTGGGAGCGTGAGGAGGACATGCGGGATTAGTATCCAGAGCTATTTACTCTAGGTACGTTCGAATTTTGAGGACGAAATTCCCTATTAATGGGGTGAGTATGTAACACCTCGTAATTTTTGGGTAATTATTTTAATTAACTAATTCGATAATTATTGATCCTTAATTAATGAGAATAAATAATGGGGATAATTAAAAAGTGAATATATTTAAGAAAGTTTACGAGTGAGGAGTTAATTTTATAATTATAACCCGGATGGCAATTTTAAGTGAGGTTGAGTCCGGTAAGGTCTAAATAGTAAAAACGAAGTGGGTACTTACACAGATTGGGTATTGGGGTCCAAATTCACATGTGTGAACTTAATAAAGAGAGTTTGAGTCATTTTAATTAGGAACCATAGGCCCAAAACGTGTATAGTGTATTTACCCTAAGATGTGTAAGGGGTTAGGCATCATTAAGTCACAATAGAAGACTAAAGGAAGAGAAAAGAGGGAAAGCTAAAGGAATAGTGAAATTGGGAATCTTGAAGATGTAATTGCAATCCAACTTCATCTTTCAAGCCCTAAATCATCTTAGTTAAGGCAAGTGGTTTAAATTTTGAGTATTAAATTGTATCAAGATATTCATATCATAAGAGGTGTAATCAAATTGAATGTTAGGTTAGTTCTTGCATAAATTGGGGCTTTCTCTTTATTTGGATTATAAATCTGTAGGTGATTTGATAAATGATGCATTTGATGATAGAGGATTTGAAAATTGATGAGACTATTAGGGATAAGATTGTTGTAATGAAGAAAGGGGCTTAGGACGAATTTGGTAAAATGTTTCTGCATAAATCTATTCAATACCGGGGTTCTAAATTCATCAATGGAGAGCTGGGTTTATGCAGAAGCAAGAGAGAGGAGGAATTAACATTGTCGTTCGAACAACATGGTAATTGTTCAAACGAGATCCACTGTCATTCGAATGACAGGGCTCTTCGTTCGAACGAGATCTGATGATTATCATATTTCTAAAATCCCCTAATTCAATCCTGCTATGTTAGAAGTTTATAGTTTATGCCTAACTGAAATTTTGAAATTAAATATTTAAATAGGGTTAATTTGGAATTTATTAACCTTGGGATTATTTGAGTAAATTTCATGATATGATAGATATAAGCTCATGATTTAATATATTATGATCTTGTTATTTAAAAAGATTAAACTTGATTGTAGAAAATTAAATGGTGGACTAGCAACACTTAATTTTGGGCCGAGAGATAGGGAGTCCGGTTATTCTTGAAAAGGGGTTACATTAAGATAAGAAAAATTAATGTGTAAATAATAGAAATAAGGAAGTCGGGGTGTAGATTTAAATATTTTTGGCTTCAATATGAGCATGATAGTTCAATAGCCTTGATTTCTATACATGTCGATGTGTAGTATATATATATATATATATATATATATATATATATATATATATATATATATATATATATATATATATATATACATATATATATATATATATTTGTGTCAATTATATATATAGTACATCCATACCAATAAATGCTATCATAGGAGGTTGCGCGATGAGGGTATAATCCCCAGCCCATAGCGTCTGTGACTTAGGGGTGGACCGTTGGTATGGAGTGGACACTTTTGGCCGAAACTATGTCCCCCTCTTATGAGTTCAGTGATAGCATTGTATATTTGACATATGTGTGAATGTTGAGATATGATACGTATATATATTGCATAATTATATACGGGAATTTACATATATACATTGCGTGAAATGTATAGTTATTATAACTTCTGGGAATGTTATATGAACTAAAGTGAAAGATCTATGATCCATATAAGTTAATGCGAATAATAACTTAATAAGTAAAATACTATTCTCACTTGGGGTGTATAGAATTTGGGAAAGGTTAGTTACGAGATAAGTGGCTAGGAACAATAAGTTTAATCTGTTAGGCGTTCACATTAGTTGAGGGATGAGATGAACTCAAGGGAGTGTGAGAGACTAATTTAAATATGAAGAGGCTTTGGATATTTACTTCTTTCATTTAAATTCACTTGCAAAATATTTTCAAATGTTTTGGGTTCTAACCCTTGCTATAAAATATTTTCAAAAAACTTTTAGGTCTCCTCCCACAAGGACACTAGGCTTAACTCCTTCTTACATGGTACATGGCTGTAGCTATGTGGAGTGTTGTGATTATTTTATGTAGTCGCTTATCTCATTCTATATTAGATAGGAATCCTTTCAGTTGTACGTTTGAGCTTGTATCTCTATATTCAGACTTGACATGTATTAGTACTCTTTTATTTTCACATGTGTGGATGACTTGTAGTCGACATTGCTTAATAGACTATTGGATTTACTTTGGGGCATGTTTTAGTTTTATTCTCATTTTGGATTGGTTGTTGTTCTATCATATTGCTTTGGTTGGATTAATAAATATAAAATTTATCATCATCTTAATGAAACACTAGGTGGTTAGTAATTAATGAATGAAGAACAGTGATGCTAAGAATGAACCAAATGAGATTCCTGTTTAATTTGATATAGGACTGATCCCCCAGTATTTTATTAAGTAGGGTGTCATACAAAGCCAACAATGACATAAAAAATCCACTAATAACCTCATCACGTCACTCCTAAAAGGAACCTTCAACCTAGAGCTCTAATACCAATTGTAACGCCCCGACCTAGATTTATGGGTTACCCATGGTCAACCCAGCTGACCCGAGCATTAGATGTGAAGTGCGATGAAACAACCTACATATTGTTTCTAGTCAAATTTTATTTAATTAGCATTTCACTTGTTTATCATGCGATTCCCATTTATAATAAAGCTATGTGAGGGACCCATGGGAAGTGTCCCTCGAATCCAAGCATACAGAGCTACTAATGGAAAATAAAAAGAATACTTATCTGTATAAAGCTCTCAAAATATGGAACCGCACTCAACCTTCCGTAACAAAGATGAGGGAATTGTCTGAATGCCTAGTGTGATATTATAATGATGTAGTATATAATCGAACAACGGAAAGAGGACTTTAACATGTTATATCTACGTGCACATGCAACTACCTATATATATATATATATATATATATATATATATATATATATATATACACACACACACACTTACATGCATGAAACCTTCTTTATTCCAAAAATGTTACTTAACCCGATTAATTCACCTTAATCTCGTAAAAGAATTTCCCTTTTTACTTGACTTGAAATTTATTCCCTTATTTAACACACCTAGTAAAATACTTAAAACACATAGACTTTGTTTAGGGAAAATCATTTCTTAACTCGAAATTACCCCTTTTATACATACCAATTCACGTTAGTATTCTCATTGAAAATCACCTTTTCAACACACACAAGCATTGTATTAGAAAATACTTATTTTTTTGTGAAAACCTTTTATAAACACACTGTTGTGTTAAGTATGGGTTAAACCTCTTGCTTAACTACCCATTTAATCCCTTCGCATTACCATTCATTTACCTCATGGACATTAACCAATTTTCTCGTTACTTGTCCACTTTATCCTTTACTAAATTATTTATTAATTCATTCAAGTTAGATTGTCCTTAAAAATATTAATCACACAATCATTTTCTTGATATGTTCCACTTTCATATGCTTTGGCCAGTGATTATGAGTCTTTCACCCCAGGGCTCTGCATGTACTTAATCATTCTTGGTGTCATTCGAGTCCTTATTAATGTTTAAACATTTTGCAAATATCCACATTATTTCACTTTTCCTTTTTCCCGATCGAAGCCAAAATCGGGAATTTCACCCCAACTTGTATTACATTCTAAAAATCATCAGTTCCAGTCCTTTTTACTCTAACATTGATTTTATCCCAAAATCATGTTCATTTAGGGCCATTTTGTGTAACATCTTTTTCAACATTTTTATTTCATAAAAAATATTCCGCTTTACGTAAAATTACCATTTTATCCATTTGTTTCCAAACTTGTCGTTTCCTCATAAGTGCTATTTCCCGAAGCACCATTAAGTTACCAAAATTAACTTCTTAAGGGATTTAACACATAAACACTTATTTAACATTTTGCAGTAACATTTATCTCAAGTTGGAAACATCTTTATTTGATTACTTTCTTCTCCAAGAAATCATTAAACATCTAAGAATACTTCATAAGAAAATTTTCATTTTCTGTATTAATACATGTAGTCTTGAAAAATTATACTTTTCACATTTTTAACACCTTTGTCACACACCTTAAGGGATGAAATTTCTATTTTCTTTACTTCATTTCAAACTCATTAGAACCCTCATTAAACTCACTTATATGTTTAACATGAAATATTACAAGTTTATATACATGAGAATAAGGACTTTAATTCCAAAAATCCTATTAAATGGGTCTAAGATATGGTTTATTCTAGAAATGTTACAATATCGACCAAAACATGCTTTTCAAGCTAAAAGACATTTTTATTTGTCCAAAACTTGAGTAAATATCTATTTATACAAAAATCCCAATTTTGCAAGAAAACTTTAAAATTATTTCTTCATAAGACATTGCCAACATTTTTATTCCATAAAAATGTTTAAACACCAAGTTCTATTAAGATATACCATTTTGCTCAAAACCATTGAAACCCTTTTTTTAAACCTATTTTCACAAATTCATAAGAATTATCATTCTTAAATCACATATGCATCTTACTATTTAACTCTTTATGCAAGATCCAATACTAATAACATAGAGTCTTAAACATAAGAGTAGAGTTTTTCTCCATCACAAATATAGCTCCAAAAATGATGGATGAGGAAGAAGATGGTGGCAAACCCCACCTCCTAAGGTGGCCTCAAGGAGGTTGTATAGATCCACAAATCTTGTGTCCATGAAAGCTCTGAGAAAACCCATTAACTCCAAAAACTTCTACTCTTCTTCTTCTTCTTCTCTAAAGCCCCGAACAACACCTCCAAATTTCGTATCTTAGTTCAACCATGGTGGAAATGGGTGTATTGGGCTAAAATATGGTGTAATACCTAAAATTGTGGTAATATATGGTGGGGCTATGGTGGGATAGGATTAATATTGGTAGAGGAAGAGGGGAAAATCTCTCTATGAACTAGAGAGAGAGAGAGAGAGAGAGAGAGAGAGATGTTGAAAATGGTGGGGAGAGACCTCCCCACCTCTCTCATCTTCTACCCCGATACAATCCCCAAATAACCCCCCAACTATATAAAACCCTTCTTCACATAAAAATTCAAAATTGACCATATGGGACACTCAGAGCTTAACACCTCATTAATCCAAGGGTCCAAAATGTGACAAAACACAAGGGAAACCCGGAGATAAATTTTGGGCAGCTCGTTCGAACGAGAATATGACCTCGTTCGAACAAGCTTGATTATTGCTCTAACCATTGTTTCCTAATTTCTCCATTTTCTCCCCAAAACTTCCATAATTGCCATCAAGACTCTAAGAACAGTTAATTACAGACATAAACCCCACTATAATGATCCAATTCCCAAGGGTTTCCATGTTACTACAACTTATACGAAATAAATAATAAAATATTGGGCATTAGCATTATAACATTTATTTTCAACATGTGAGAATATTTTAATTCAATTAATTATAACCATAAATTGGGAATAAATAATTTCTTAAGGATTACTTATTAATTTTAACACTATAAATAAAATTTAGGTGAATTTATCAAATACCCATATAAAAGGAGACGGGTATAAAATCACTTGCCTCAAAGTGTGTCCGATACATTAATTTCCTGTTGGTGAATAAACCCTTGAATATCCTTTGAAAATAGTCTGGAAACCTCATTTTAAAATGTTGGTTGATCGAGTGGAAAATCGAGCGTCCGTGTAATACGCTAGTCGTTGTTATCGGCTTCCAACCTCAATACAAAAAAAAAACCTAAACTTTGAACTACACTTTTATGGAGTATAGTAGTAAGTCTGGGTATCGAATCCACAGGGAATGTTTTATAGAATTTAATTGATTTATCACTTCTAAAATAAAAGTGAAAATGATGATGATGGTTGACAAGGGGAAATAAGTTGCAACAAATTTATAAAACTAATTAAAATGAATGAGGAAATAGGTTAGAATACAATCCCCCAATCCCTAGTAATTACGCATTAGAATACTAGAATTGTAAATTATAAATTTGAATGAATCCAGTCTTTATAGATACTAAGCATTACATATATGAGGTTCAAGCCCGCATCATATGAAATCAAAGATAAATATAAAGCGGTGCTAAATAATTACACGCACATCATATTCTTAAATATCCCAAGTACCTAGGGCAAGAGAGATCAAAAGATCTAGGATGATTGTGAACTTATCTTACACGATTCTTTCAAATTTAAATTTAAATTCTATTTTCTACGTAGATAAATTACATTGGGATGGGTTCATGCATCCCAACCCTTAAAAATTAGCTAACCATGATGAAAACAAAAGAAAACTCTAACAAACATTGTTAACAAATTACAAAACAATTGAGAATTGAATGGAAAAATAAAATAGAGAATAGAAATTGATACTTGTATTTAGCAAGAGGAGAAAGAGATGAATTTGAATCCAGCAAAACTTCTTCTTCAAACTTACAACTAGGGTTTATGAAAACTTCTACCAAAGAAAACTACAATCTAACTTTCTCTCTCTAATCCTACTCCTACCCTCTAGAATTTGACTCTCTCTCTCTAGTATTCAACTCCCCTTGATAATGAGGTAGGGCTTGGTCTTTTATAGCACCAAGTTGCACGAATTTGGCATCAAATTTCGCTTGTGGCACAAGTTTTCCAAGAGTTGCACTGCATTAAATGCATAATTAATGACAGAAATTCGCACATCCAGACTCTTCATTATCGCGCAACTTCAAAACATCGTAACATCTTCACCGTAGCTCGGATTGAGGTGCCGTTTTTTCCAGTATTCTTGTAATTTAGAGCTCTTAAACTTTCTAGTTGGCCCCACCTCCGGACTAAGGCTGTAAAATTACGAAAATGCCCTTCAACTCTCCATTTCTTGGTTTCTTTCACTGTTTTGAGTTCTCCTTCGCACTAACTTGCATGAAATACCTGTAAAACACATGAGAAATACACAAAACATGAAATACTTGCCAAAAACGGTTAGTAGCATAAATAAGAGACAAATCCAATCTAGATACACTGCACGGGATCATAAAAATACCACAATTAAGGGGATAAATGTGAAGAATATATGCCTAATCATTGGTTCTAATAATAAAAGTTTGGGTTTTATTTTATAGTCTGGTTTAGGTTTAGGGCGGTGGTTGAAATTTGAGGGTGTAATAATTTGGGTGGTTTCTGAGAAAACAAAGGAAGGGAAATTATATGATAAATGCCAAATGATTATTTTGTCTCCTCTAAACAAGGGCTTTCTTCCCCTTCTTAATTTAAACCCCGACCACCAAAATTTTCTCCCAGTCCTACGTCCCTAAAAGCCAAAACTCTCAGTGGAAAAAATCTTCAGTGCCACAAGGAAAAATGAAACGAAAATCCCAAGTATTAAAGCCCTACTCCAATCCAATTTATTTTGTGACATTAATTTGTTTTACATATAAACACGTAAATAACTTTAATTTCTCAAATTAAAATTCGAGTGACTTGTTAATTAATTAAATTAATAAATTTTAGTGCTTAAAATAATGGGGTATTACATGTAAGAGATGTTTCTTTATTAAAAAATGAGAAACAATATGGATCGATTTTTATATTCATCATTATTTGTTCGTTAAATGTACATTTATAAATCACCATAATAGTGAAAAAATGAATAAACATAAGATTTTTCTAATAAAAAAAGCCAAACTTTACCAATCAAATAGACTTTGATATATTTAATGTGGTGTACATAGAAAAATCTGAACTAGATGAGGCACAAGACAAAAAATGACGGAAGCCTATATCAAATTGTATTATCTCTCTCTCTCTCTCTCTCTCTATATATATATATATATATATATATATATATATATATATATATGTGTGTGTGTGTGTGTGTGTGTGTGTGTGTGTGTGTGTGTGTGTTTTATTAGTAAAAGATTTCTTCCCTTCATCGATTTAGGTACTTTATTGAACCATATCAATAATGTGTCCTCCATGTGCAATTATTTACAATTGTTACACTTTTATTTTCCATTTGAGTTCATCTCAATATATATTAATAATCTATGAGTTTATGAACTTGCAATTGGTGTTTCCCTTGAGAATCGAACCAATGACCACAATGTTAAAAGGCATGATTCTCGTATTACCAATGAGAATGGATGCATATCAACCTCACCATGATGGATGAGATACGTTGAGCATTCATTAATTCAAAGGATAAATACATTATTTTGTTACCATCTCAGAGAAGGTTATTCAGATAGAGAATATGGGTCTCCCCTGTAAGATCTATATGACGATAGATGCTTATAAATAGTTCCTTCGTGAGAAGGATTGATTTTCTCGGTATGGGAATGGGGACAATGGTTATATTTTTCACCACTTAGAGAAGGTGAAATGATAGATTCATTGGGAAAAGTTTAGGAACTAAGGGTTCATTCGAACTCCTAGTCCCCACATGAGACATATCTGCCACCGAGGAATCAGTGTCGATTGTCATTGGAAATCATTGTGTGAGCAATGTCATGACATGTCCATAAAGAATGAAATATTACGAGACAAAGATGAAATACAAAGTTTTATTCGAAACGAGTAGGACAGACGTGTGACACGGGTTAAAGACCACACTATCAGGGAGTTACCATTAAAAGAACTTATGAAGTAGATAAAGTCTCCTTTTTCTTGAGATATAGAAGAATAATTCCTTCTCAAAAAACTTACTGTTCTATAATTTAATATATATGTTGGAATACAAATCCAGTCGATTGTGTACCTTAGAACCGATAGTTTATGGCATGTGTAATAATAATGAGGCACTGATGTGTCACGTCTTATCATACATCTTGGAAGATGAAAGTCATAAGTGGTTAAAAAAGCACCCTGCCAGATTAGTGAATTAATTTGATCAATTCACAAATCCTTTAGATTTTTTTTTGGTAGCATACCATGAGGTATCCGGGCCATCTTAAGCGCACCTCGACTAATTCCCATTCGCGGTTCGTGGTTTCCGCTGGCCAAGCATTATTTTGACAGTGCCACTGATCGAACTCGGGACCAAACCCAATCCACCCCCAAGACTGTCCCAGTAGCATCTTTATACCACTGGGCCAAGAGGATTTCTTACAAATCCTTTAGATAAAAATTCATCACCAACAACAAACACTATAAGAAAAGGGATGCCCTGATCATCCAGAATAAGAATTCCTAGGATTCTATTTAGGAATATTATCGGCGATGATATTAAGTTTATAATGAAGTAAATAATTATATTGAATAAGTGATAGTGGAATGTTCCGAGATCGATTTCCCAATTCATTAACTATTTTACATATCGTTAACATATAAGTAATCCAAACATTCAGCGATCTCACGTCTAAAATTGAAAAATATGAAATGGTGGAAGATATTTTAACATTAACATTTCAAGATAGCGCTGGAACAAAGTCCAAAACAAGTGGGATGAAGTCAACCACGGCAAAAAGGGTAATGTTCGAAAAATGATGTTCGAAAAATGATGTTCTAACATATGATCAACCACAAAGTAAGCTTGTGTGTTGGAACTTTTAGCGATGTTACAATGGTGAAATATGTAAGAAATCACATTCTCGCTCCTTATCTCTTCAAAAAAATGTGAATAGTGTTTTTTCTCTATATATCTAACCCTCTATAATGGATAATTAATCTAAAATCCTATCTTACACAAATATAAATAGGTATGTGCCATGGGAGTTAGTAAAAGTGACTTTCATCTAGCTTCGGGCCTATTACTTGGGAAATGGAATATATCAGGGACCTAAGACAAATAATTAAATTAGTTTCTAAATAAATACTCAAAAATCCCAATTATAATTACCGTTATATCATCTTTCTATATTTTATCGGGATTAACTGCACTATATAATCATCAATGCACTTTAATTTAATTATCTCCGAATCACTCAGATTAAAGAGGTTTTATTTTCAAAATTAGTTATAGTAGATAATATGATCCCGCACATTAAGTTCCCAATACCGTCTGGGTAAAATCAATTTTTTACTAATTGATTTTAAGCAACATCCAAGTAATTCCTTGAAACTCAGACTTAACTTATTTTTTAATCCATTGGGATCATAAATTAATCCACTGTTACGATCGGGTTTTACTAATGGAAGCAAAATATATAAATCTATCAAGGGAGTTTCACAACCCAAAATATCTCATGAATGTAGATTCCTCTGATTTATGATCTTAGACGTACCTACCGAACGATTTCCTAATTTGTGGGTATCTGTTGAACCAATATGAAATTGAATCGCACCCATAAGATTAAAATTAATAATTTTTCAATCATTCCAGTCATCAAAATTCTCAGGATAAAGAATGTATGCACCCTTTTGAAATGTTATGAGATTATGTAAGTCTAATCAAGACATCCCATAGACTTAAAATCTCATGGGTTATCCTATTAAATACATTCTTAGATGTATCAATCACAATCCTCCTTCAAACTTTCAAATAAGTTCTCATAGCATCATAAAAGTTCATGTAGTTTGAGATAAACCACTAGAATTGTATCGCAACCTTTGTGATAGAATGAAAACTCCATATCTAGGTTGAGAACTATTTAATATTACTAGAATTGGAATTCGGATCTCGTGTGATTAAGCCCAACCCGACTCACCAGAATTACTACTAAGTACAATTGATCAACATGTTTCCAATATATTTAACAGAAAAATTATAAGGAATTATCATAACCATGATTTTAAAATTAATTGACTCACCTTTACGAAAAGTTAAACTCCATACATTATTTTAATAATAAAACCCCAACATCTCCTATTTAGTCTTAAAGCCACGTACATATGTATCTAAACCCCAACCCATCCACTTGGAAATTTGTTGCCTTGTTGTAGAAGGATTATTCTAGTGTTATCCAATAAAACCATGGTCATAAACTTATGACCTCCTTTTTCGATATCTCAAACCAAGTGAAACCTACTCTTAATGTGCTTAACCCTTTTATGGGTTATGGGTTCTCTCGAAATTGCAAACGTACCACTACGAACACCATAAATTTATTATCCAGTCGCACCTTAAGAAACCTGACCAAAGTTACTTGGGATTAATTGAGCCATATATCCTCTTTATTTACCACCAAAATGAGAATAACTTCGGCCTCCTCGGTGGAGTCTACAATCAAAGATTTCTTCACACTCCTCCAACTTCTAGCTCAACCTCCATAAGCAAACACATATTTTGAGGTAGAAAACTTAGAGTCATTATCCAATTGAATAACTAGTCTTTATAATTAAACGGTATAAGATGATTAGACTGAAATATGATCACCATGCCAAAGGCAAAGAAGATGTTGGTCTAAAACACAATATTGTATACCTAAGGCTACCCACTGTAAAAGAATTAGATATATTACTCATCATTATGTCTAATAATTTGTTTCCACTGATTCCCAGACATAGTGATTCCATACTTAAAAGGAAACTCTATTCATAGAATCTCGAATCTAATGTTGTGTGTACAATATTTTTATAATTAAATTAAGATAAACCCAACATCCTTTTATCCTATCCACCGAAATCTTGATCATAAGGATGTGCTCGGATAGTTTTAAGAACTCTATATCGAGATTTCAGGACAACCACACAATTATGTAAGATAATACTCCCACCTCATTCCCTATTAGGCATATATTAAATACCTCAATGTTTTTGTCATGCTTCTTATACAAACAAGTATAATTAGGGCTTTGATCAAAATTAGAAAATGGATTGCCTGATCAAATTGAATGACCAAAAACCTTGATGTTAGCTCAAATCCATAAATGGATCTCACAAGATTACCTCACTTTGCCTTCCTAACATCTTACTATATACATGTCAAGAAAAACATTAAAAAATGAAGTCTTCATGTTAGGGTATTCTCGACATACTATCATGGCTACCAATGAGAATGTTTTCTCATAGTCAATCCTTTCTTATAAGTAAACCCATTTTCAAGCCTTGCCTTGAAGGTTTTCAAATTTCCATCCATTTATTTTTTTAACTTCTTGTAGGTCCACTTGAACCCTATGGGTTTTACCCAACCATCAAGTCTATAAGTTCCCAAAACTTGATTCGAGCACATCGAATCTTCTTTTGGTATCCATAATTATATGTCAAAAAAAAATTCCTTGTCTTGGAATTCTTCGTTGTAATTCCCAAGGCCCGTTTCGTGTTTTTTTGGGATCTTATCGAAACAATCACCTAAAACACTCCCCCTTCAAGATCTCTCTTCATAATCCCATTATGACGTGGCACCACTTGCTATCTAGTATAAGTCACGCATGTATCTTGATCATCAATAGTACTCCCACTATCGTTAGGTAGTATATTACCGATATAAAGTTATATTTCATCTTTTATGGGTGCAATGTAAAGATTGGTAATGTGATGTTCCTTTTTATCTTATAAGTCTAGCTTACACTTGGGCCCCTAGTTTATTACATAATCCATTTTCAAGAACCAGACATTGATGGAATCAATGACCTTATCATACTTAGGAATATGATATGAACTACTTTTATAATCTTTCGGATGATTAATAAAGAGACATACATCCATCCTCAATTATAACTTCTTGGGTTCCTTCCATAGCATGAGTGTCGAGTAAACCCTAGATCTGAACATTTCTTAGACTGAGCCTACAACCATTCTAATTTTCATTGGAAGTAAAGAGCTCGATTAAGAAAAAAAACTAAATTTAGAAGTATATATATGTATCTTAATGAAAAATCCCAATAAGAATATTGCAATCATGAATAACTAACCATGGACCTTATCATATCTAAAAGAGTATCATTCCTTCTTTCCCTTTGCACCATTACAAAATGGAGATTCGATGTTGACAACTTGGATGAAATCCTAACCTCCAATTAATGGTCCCCTAAACTCTCCCAAGAGGTATACACCCCCATATTTAGATCGTAGAGTTTGGATTAGTTAACCTCACCCATGATCCACCTTAGTCTTTCACACTTTTAACTAATCAAAGGTTTCAGGCTTTTAGTGCATATGGTAATCATATACTTACTTTGAGTAATCATTAATGAAATCAATAAAGAAATAAAAACCACCTCTTGATCGGATAGTCAAAAGATTACACAAATCGAAATGAACCATTTAAAACACATTTTTGGCTATTTAACTTTTGGCCATGAAAGCATCTTTGTAGTTACACTATAAATAGAATGCAAGACTAGAAGTGTGCTCACTTCTAATGAACCCAATTGCTCATTTTAAAACCATTCTTTAAATTCTTCTTAGAATAAAATAACCTAAGCATAAATGCCAAAAATGTGTTTGGTTCTAAAAGAAAACTTTCTCTTTAATGAATTGTCGACTAAATTATTCACATCAATATTTAGGAGTATTAGTGAAACAAGCCTTATAATGTACTAATTATTTTCCACCGTACCAGAAGAGACAATAAAATAATTGTATAAAATAATCGAATATCTGTTCAAAAAAAATTAAAAACGAAAACCAACTTCTTTACAAAAAAATAGTACATTAAATAATTTACCTACATTATGTTTATGCATCACCATAATACAAAAGGATTTCCTACTGCTTATATTGCTTCCGTTTTCTAGTTACCCATTATTCAGAACATCTCGCTTTAAGTAATATCCCTATTACGTGTAACCTCTATACTGAGTTGTAGTTTTGATTTATGGGACACAATCTACACACTAGGTTCTGGTAGATCAGCCAATAAATCATTCATTTACTTTTAAGAGAAAATATTACCATGTGATTTTCCTTATAGTTCAAGGACAACTGGACACCGTAGCTATAAAAGTTCTAACTACTTATAGTGAGACTACACGCCTTTTAGATATTTTCACTACTAGAGAGGAGTATGAACTTTCTTAACCCCAAACCATTATTCATGAGACTTATCCTTAAACTCATACTTTACTTTCAGGAAACAAGTAAAGTGCACCTCTATAAATAACACCATCCCTTAGCTCCTGAAGATGCTCACACTCAGATTACAAAATGGATATGGGTTTCCCCACTATATCTAATCCAAAAGAATTCCTTGTTCAACAATGATGAATATCATTTTAAAAACATGGTTCTTACTTGAGCATCATCAACCTACATCTATGTATACATGTTCCTATTTGTACTTTCTATAATTTCAAATTTCCATATAGAGCTTCCTCAATGGGTAAATCGAACACGTGTAACATTTAATTTAAATGAGTTACTATATATTTTAAACTTATCGTGATTTCGTGATCAATTCCCACTAAAGAGGAGGAAAACCAAATACTAACATGAGGAATTAATCACATGATAATTTTAAAACATAGATGGGAATCTTGGGTAAACTAGTATATTATCCCCTTAAGTTATAACAATGACCAATTACGTATTCATTCCTTGAAACCTATTTCAATTAACACTTTAAGACAAAACAATGAGAAAAAATTGAATTATTTTTTGAAATCTTAAAATCATTATTGAAAAAATTACTTTCCAATTTAAAAAAAGAGAATTAGTTCAATTAAATTCTAAATTCCCATCCTTCTACTGTCAACTAAAAACTCATCCTTTTGGACATCCAAGTTCTCTTATAATGTTATATTTATCAATGGGATCTTAAATCACACCACCTTGAATTAGAAAAAAATTCATCATTCATTATGTTATCCCGACAGTCATGGAAAGTTATGTCCAACCTAGTGAATAACCGAATTCTTTTAGTCCTACTCCTTATGACAGTGACTCCAGTGGGGAGGATATCAATCCTTGTGATTAAGTTTATACCATCGGTCCGTTCATTGAAATTAAACTAGATCGTAACAAATTTCTCGATGGGACGACCAAACTCACTCATATTCACTTTTAATGAACCATCACTTAAAAATCTCGAGAATATCGAATGTCATGATTAAATCCATCAGATGGGGGGGGGGGGCAGATCAAGATGACACGAGGAAGTAATAACATCACATTCTCGAAAAACCAATGGATAATGAAGGGTTTGTGTGGAAACCCATCTCTCACTTAATATTTTGATCTTGAGGATATTTTGAAAAATAATTTATTCAATTCTAAAAGCTCGAATTAAATCCTTGTCAATTTGCAATTTATTTGTACAAATTAAATTACCCGATCTTACAAATTTAATTTTTCAAAAATAAACCATTTTAAAAATAACATTGAAATCGAAGATCCAAATTTAATTTATAACTTTAAACTAATTACTTGATTAGATTCAATTTAAGAAATAATTAAGAAAAAAGGATTTTCCAAAGAACGTGATATAGGCGTGTCTCAAACTTAAATCCATATTGTCCATACAAATGGGTGTTTCTAATTAATCAATGTGGGTGCAAAACCTTAAAGTCCCAACTTCCAATAGTCCAAATAGGTCCAACGTCCTTCCCAAGTCAAGTTTAAAGTCACATGGATAAATACGAGAATATATCACATAGATAATTATAAAGACTCATCCTAGTTACCTGCAATCTCAGAGGAGACAAACAATAATCACCATCGAGCCAATAAGGAGCTAGAAGAGTTTGTGTACAACTCAACTACTTTTATTACTATAAGTAAGACCCTCACCCCGGGTAATGGGTCATGTAATTTTGAACCTCTGAAGAATTAATAAAAACTGAAAAACCCTCTGTGGACATGGGAAATTTTGAACCACGTAAATCTTGTGTTCTATTATCATTTATTACTCTATTAATCCCTTTAAATTTTGGAATTAGTAATTGTGATTTCTTGAACTCACAATTAATGTCGTCTTTTAGAATAATTCTCTTTCCTAGAAAGAAACTTGGAACCAAAGAGTGAAAACAATGCAGCATCACCCACACAGTGCACCCGTTACCAGTGACTTCCGAACCAAGAGATCTTTATTTGGGGTCGATGGATAATTCTTGGAAGGACTAGAGGAAGTATCGTTTTTATGAGAGTAGAATAGAAAGGAAATTTCTAATTGGAACCACATTGTTCAGCCAAGAAAGAAAGGAATTGATTGCTATTTGAAGCATAACCTAGATGTGTTCACATGGGAACCATATGACATGCTAGGCATCAATCCCAAAATCACCTGCCAATAACACTACACTGACCCGACATTCCCACCGATCACACAAAGGGCTCACCACACTGTCCAAAAAAGGACAAGGTAGTGGAAAAGGAGGTAGGAAAACTTCTAGAGGCAAGGTCCATCAGAGAAGTTCAATTCCTATAATATCTCTTAAACCCTATGTTGGTAAAAAAAAAGCAATAACCGCTAGTGAGTATATGTGGATCACACCAACCTTAATAAGGATTATCCCAAAGAAAGTTTCCTCCCGTCAAATATAGATTAGCGGGTCGATGCCCCACGAGCGAATGAGATTTATGGATGCCTACTCAGGGTACAACCAGATTCCACTATTTGGCCCCAACCATGATAAGACTTCATTTATGACTCTTCTGGCTTGTACTATTACAATGTCATGCCTTTTGGCCTAAAAAATGTAGGGACACATACTAGTGATTGGTCATTAAGATGTTTATAAAGGAATTAGGAGAAATAGTGGAATTATACATTGACAATATGCTCGTCAAAAATAGTCATAAAGATTATCATCTTAATGACTTAGCAAAGATAGATGGAATTCTCAGAAACTACCAAATGAAGATAAATGCCAGCAAATGCTCCTTTGGGGTTCAGTACAAAAATTTCCTCGACTATTTATTTAGAAACAGAGGGATTGAGGCAAACCCTGACCAAATAATCGCGATCAATGATGTTTATCCTCCAAATACATTGAGAAAAATTAAAAAGCTAACAAGGATGTTGGTAGCATTAAATCGTTTCATCTATATGTCATCTTAGCGGTGCTAACCATTCTTTAAACTATTGAAGAAGGAGAAAGGCTTCACCTGGAATGACTAATGCTCAAAGACCCTTGAAAAAAGCAAATTACGTTTGAGAAAACCTCCTCTGTTAGCCATCCCAGACTCGGGAGATTCTCTTTATCTCTACTTGGAAGTCTCAGGCCATGCGGTCAGTTTGACCTTGATTTACAAAATGGAACGGAGAAAATCCCTCATATACTATGTCAGCAAGACGCTCTTAGATGCCGAGCTGTGCTACCTCCCACTAGAGAAATTACCCTACTCTTTGGTCATCATGTATCGGCTATTGAAGCAATAATTTGAGGCTCATTCAACCAACACTTTGAAAGTCCTACCTATCTAGACGTATGTCCAAATGGTCAATTGAACTTGGTAGCTTTGATATACACTACCAATCGAAAACAACGATTAAGGGAAAAGTGTTGGTTAGTTTTATCACAGAATTTGTCGGGGAAGAAGCACCTAGAGACCAACAAATAGTTAATCAATTAAAATTCCATCAGATTGACCAATATAGAAGGTGGATACTATATGTTGATGGTGGCTCTAACTCTGAAGGGGCAAGAGTAGTAACTGTGCTCATCACACCAGAGAATGCCATGATCGAGCAAGGAATCAAGTTGCTTTGAAGTAGCTAATAACGAAGTTGAGTATGAAGCCTTCATAGTAGGATAACATAAGGATCATTTATTAGGGGAAAGTCACCTTGATATATATTACGATTCCAAGCTGGTGCCTAATCAAGTAACTGGTGACTTCAAAATAAAGGATGAACGAATGGAAGCATACATAGTTTGTGGCTCATGATTTGATGTCAAAATTTTAGGAAGTGTACATTCAATAGTTCCCATGAGGCAATAATAGACATAACGATGACTTAACAACCCTAATCTCAGTAGTGGACTCTAATATAAGGAGAAAAATTGAACTGGAATTCCTTGATAAACCCAACATTATGAAGCCAGTAATCTTCGACATGTTCTCACCATGGAAAAAAGTCTGAGCTGGATGGACCTGATAATTACCTATATACATAATGATATCTTGCCAATCGAAAAAAAGCAAGCCCATTATGTCAGGGTAAAAGTTGCGCGATTTGATCTGGGGCCCAAAGGAGAGATTTATAAAAGATCGTTCGCAAGACCTTATTTCTAATGCATGCATCCAAATGAAATCAACCAAGTTACATACAAACTACATGATGGAATGTACACGAGACATGCAAAAGGAAGGTCTATTGCTTTTCGAGCAATAAAAAAGGGTATTAATGGCATTATATGTGAAAGGACACAACCTCTTACATTGAGAAGTGTGAAAAGTGCCAAAAGTTCTCTCACATGGTTCATCTACTAGCCAGTGACTTGAAGTCACAAACTAGTCTATAGTCGTTCGCTTAGTGGGGGTTGGCTATTATGGCACCACTCCTAACAGCACTAGGAAATCATTAGTATCTACTGGTCAGCATAAATTACTTTATAAAGTGGATTGAAGAAAATCCACTGGCGTACATCAAATATACTGATAAGATCAAATTCATCTCAAGGAACATTATAACAAGAATTGGGGTACCCATGACAATCACCACAAATGACGACACATAGTTTGAAAATGGACCCTTCCAAGGTTTTTGCGATGATCATGGCATAAAGAACAATTTCAATTATGTGCCCTACCACCAAAGCAATGGTCGAGAAGAGGCCTCTATTAAAATTATGCTCGATAGCATGAAAAAGAGATGAGAAAAGGAAAATGGAGCTTAGGTGGATGAGCATCCCCGTGTTCCATGGGCATATCGGACTACATCTAAGAGGCCTACTAGAGAATTGTCGTTCGCTCTAACATATGGGATGGAGGTTGTGATCCCCTATAAGCTGAACTGCCAACAATATGGTCGATCATTACCAAGCAAGTTTTGAATGACGAAGTTGTGAGCACGGAACTTGACCTAGCAAAAGAATGAAGGGAACATGCCATGATAAAACTGGCATCCTACTAATAATAGTTAACAAGATAATATAATAGGAGCATTAATCCGAGAAAATTACATATTAGTGATTATGTCCTTAGGAAAGTCCTATGCAATGCCAAAACCTTGAGAATGTAAGTTGGGACCTAATTAGGAGGTACCATTCAAGGGGAGTAGAGATGATCTAAAAAGAGTATACAATTTGGAAACAATATATGGCATGGAGATACCCAAGTCTTGGAATGTATTTAAACTCAAGATGTTTTACTTTTGAGTTCACACTTGCTTAAGTTAATATTAACTTAATTAGTTTTTGCAAATTTTTATTTCGGAACTTATGATGCTCACAGTTTGATCCAACATTTTTAATAAATGCTCGAGTGGTTCAGTTAGTTGCATAACATTATTCAAAAATAGCAAGTTTACATCAGCAATCAAAGTATCGGTCAACATTAACTTAGTTTAATTACAATTGTGAAATGGTTAATTATAATTCAACATAAGGTCCCTAGGTCTTCATCAAGAAAAACACAAAGACCTCATGAATTTCTCAAGTAAAGAAAAGACATATGGGGTATCCTTAGACACTGAATGAACCCGACTTTAGTGGGATGAAAAACCTAAATGGGTGGATGGCCCTAAAACCAATTGCATTTTTGTCATACTCTATTCTAGGCCTAACGTGGCGTGATGACACAACATAAAATGTAAGATAAGATAATAAAATACATGCTCGGTATAATGGAATGGAAAAATGAAAAATGATGATATTAAGAAAATGACTTGTTACAAAAAGTTATTAGTTACAAATAGATCATTTACAACAACCAGACAACAGTTACTATCGATTGACAAGAGTAGCAGAGATGGCTTTTCTTCCGCTATCATTAGGGTTTGGTTTGAACTCATCGTCGCTCTCATGAGAAGATACGTAGTCCTTAGCCAACTGGATAGGAATATATAATGGAAACTAACTTTCTTCGCTACCAAAGGGTGGATGCCTATAAGATGGACAATCAACTTGGATATATACCAAAGTTAAATGTCCTTATGAACTTTTAACACCCCTAAGGCATTTAGTTAAGCATGGTTATAAGCTAGTTGCTTTGCCTCATCCAACCTGATAAGGACATCCATCCACCCTTACTTATAGCTAGCAGACTACTTTGCTCGTGGACCCATCCTGAATAGATAGTGTAGTTTGATGATGTTGTAACGTAGGCCCATTATCATAACATGATACCTTCGACAACTAACATTTGCCTCAATAATTTTCTTCTTCAGGGAGTCATTCTCAGTTTGGAGAAGGCCCCTATCATCCCTAATATCCTTTGCCTTAGCAAGATACGCTTTTAATGAATTCATTTCGTCCTCTATGAGAGTTCCTACATCTCCTAAGCATTTTACGTCATCTTTCACTTTGGCCACTAGGGCAGACTTGTGTTTGTAGGCATCAATCATCTGATTTAGTCCTTGCGAACAGAAACAAAGTCCAGTGGCTTATGAATAAAAATAAAGATGCCATGATCTTGAACACCTGTATATCGACTAAGGATGACATTGAGCTTGATAATTAAAGAAGGAATATCCTTGGCAATATTGGTAGACTACGGAAAGTAAGAATAAAAATGGAGTATTCAACCATAATTCAAAACGTAATTAAAATTTACAAAAGTCTGACATTGATAATAAACATGGGAAAATTCCTTACAAAAAGATACCAAGGGAAAAATATAAGAGCATATAAGCTAATAATTCCTAGCTAAGTTTCCTTACTCTTCACATGCTTTTGGGTCTATGGAGCTTCTCCCTTGGAAATTTCAGTAGAAGTATGGTCGATTGGAGAGTCTACGGTAGCCTCATCATCAACTTTTGGTAGGGAACCAAGGTTATCCTCGCCAAGGAGCTCAGAGTCAGAATGGACATTCAACCTTACCAAGGTAGTATCCCATCCTTTCTTGAAGATGGAATTTTAGATGCAATACATATGGAACTTAATGTCCTTGAAAGACTCAGTATAACCATTGTCATAACTGGTCTCCTTGGATGAAGAGATACCTTCATAGTCCTTCTTCAAACGATCGCATTCAGCCATAAGTTTGTCGTTAAATGCCTTTAGCTAGTCACGGTCATTCTTCAGCATGCTCATAGCATTACAGGTGGACTTCTTCTCATCTCGTATGACTTCTTAGTAGTAGTAAGGGACTTCTTGGACTTGTCCAAGGCCATCATCAAATCATTATTTATCTTGGATTGATCTGAGCGACTCTCCAAAATGGTGAAGAAGTGCGCCACAAACTAAAAACATATAAAAAAGTATGTCAAAACAAAGAATAAATAATCCAATAACTACATGCAGAACAAAAACGAAATTCGGATATGAAAGACAAAGCCTGAGAAAAATGAGATAAGAGCTTCTTGTAGGGCAACTGATTGACCTACTCGCGGTCAGACGCGAGCACACCCACTTTTGCAGACTAAAGGCCAATGAGGGGTTCCCGGCAACCAACATTACCTACTGAGGTCTCCTAGAGGCAGGGGCATCACCCTTCTTGGAGGGTTATAGATGCATGGAAGAAGGGATCTTGTCCTTTATGCCCTTATTCCGATCTGATAAGTCCGATTCAATGGTAGAAGCCCTTTATTCTTCAGCCCTCTTTGAGGAATCAAACTCGGGGGAGACGTTACATAATTAGACTAATATCATGCTTTATGTAATAGTTTTAGTTATAGATTTATTTTTATAGTAAAATTAGTTATTCCTATTTTAATAAGAATCATGTATGGACATAATGTTTGTAGTCTTTTATATATTGCCGATGTCATTTATTCTGCACAGTAGGTGTTCTGGTGTGTAGAGCATGACTTACGCACATAGGATCAGATCACCGATTCTTATGGAATATAAGTTTTATAGTTCATAGTCTTAGATGAAAATGGACACACCATCAATAGGACTGTAGCAAAATATTTTTGTAGGTTAAGCTTGATTTCCCTAAAGTTCTTAATCCGAATATGATTAATGGACACATGCACTAGTTATTTATTTCTTTGACTTATCGGGTGAGATTCATCATTAGATCAGTAGTCTTCATAAATTATGTAATGGTGATTAATGTATGGTGATAGTATTTTATGGATGGAATCCATGTCTCGGTTTAGAGACTAGTGATACCCCCTTGATATGCTTATATGTTTTGTAGGTGTCAAACCCTGCAGGTGGATTATGTTAATTTGACACTATAAATAAGTTAAGTTGGACAACTCATGGACTTGAAAAAGTTAATCAAATAAATTATCAGTTATTTATTTTATTAACGGGTATTTATAACCTCAACGTGGGGAGAATTAAGCAATTATTAATAAGGAACTCGAAATATAAATTTGAGTTAAGGAGGGGAGTTGCAATAATAATTATTTTCTGATATTAATTATAATTAAGGGATTTTGATTAGAATTTGGGAAGGATTACGTCTTCTCAGGCCTATTAGGATCCACATCCTTATCTCTCCTTAGGGTCCCTACTGTAGCCTATATACATGAACCTAAGGATCGTTTTTCCTCAACCCAACCATCACTCTTTGCTACTTAATAAAACCTAATATGTATTTGTGAGGAAGAGAGGCAGCAGAGAGGAAAAAATATAAGATAAGGTGGTCATGAAGGAAGAGTGCACACTATACTCGTGACTATTCATATCAGGAATATAGTAGAAGATCGTGTGGTGCATATGGGCTTGAATTCTAGATCAACTGTCATCATATTGTGTTCGTTATAAAACGAGATCAAATCAAAGAGATCTCGCAGGTAAATCCTAAATTTTCCTTATAGGATTTCAGGTATGTGTAATTTTTTTAGTTCGATATATATGCATTTTTCAATAGACCCTTGGTTTTTCGCTCTAACCATTGGTATCAGAGCCCTGCTGATACCACGTACAGGTTGAGTTCAGCCATGTTGTCCAATTAAAACAATCATATATGTGAATGGATGTTGGGTAGAGTATAGATATGTGCTAACTTCTTTTTTGCAGCGATCTAATCCCACTATTATGGTCACGTATTTATGTTTGTTTTAGGTGATTGGATCCCACGATGGCTAATTCGTGGTTATTTTTTTATGGTGTATTAATTTAATATTGATATAGAATATGAACTTCTTCGTGGGGGCATAGGACATGTGTAAATTGTTACTATTTTAATCGTGATCGTCAATGGAGGAGTGTGAAACCAGATCAGTGATCAAAGGCAGTTTTTTTGGAACAGGTGGAACCCGTGTCATCCCATCATAGTGGCAAAATGAATTGTTTGGGTTCAAAGATAACTATTGAGAACTTCAATCTACGATGAAGTTGTATCTTGACCATAATAGTCAGAAATCCTTATTTATCTCAATTTTTATTTATATTCATTTATGTCTTTATTATTTATGTTTTAATTGTTGGGTTGTTAATATGTGTTAATGGTTCCCTTAGAATTAGGGATAACATGGAATACCAACTGGACTTAAATCATGTAGATGCTAAATGCGAATAATTCATAATTATTTTGAATTATGGATATTAATATGTATGGTTAGAAAATAAAAAAATGAGACTTTTTTAACGATTAAGGGTATTTTAATTTTTTTATTTATCACACATTTTCTTGATTAAAATAATGATATCCCGGTATCTTGTTAAAATATATCGAATGTCCTATATTTTTAAAATTAATTGATTAAAAATTGGACATATTTTCTTTATAACCCTCACAATTTTTTTTATAATTACTAAGTGGGAGAGGGAATTTTTCCAAGAGAAAATCCCATAGTCTCCATCAACAATTTGTAGAATTTCAAAAATAAGTAGGCCGAATGCTAGTTATTGTGGTATTCGGTATAAAGTTCCTTAAAGGTAGTTTTGAATTAATTATTCACATAGGCGGCCCCCAATGGAGGAGTCTATGTGATATGAGATAATAAAAAATTAGTTGGTGGTATACACTTAGACATAAAATAATGGTAAGTTCTCCAAAAAGGAATTTTATGATTTTGTGAGACCAAAGAGTCTGCTATTTAATTTTATTTGACATAGGTTTTGCCTAGGTAATTAAACTAAATGGAATAATCCTGCCTAATTTTTTTTTGGAAAGTAGGGTATCTAAAGAGGAATACTATTCAAATGGTAATCGGGATGCCGGCGAATTCTTTTAAAATTGATAGAGGCAAGATTAATTTTAATTTAGAATTAAAAAAGTTTTATGCCCTATAATAATTATTTTATTATTTGATTCTCAATATTAAGATGGGAAGCTCTTTCAATCCACTAGTTGTCGTTATCAAGAAAAACAAATTAACTGGACCTAATTACATCGTCTGGAAAAGGAATTTAGATATTATGTTAACTGCTGAAGGGTACAAGTTTGTGCTTTATGAGATATGTCTTGAGAAATCTGGTGAGGGGGCGATCGAAAAGGAAATGGATCAAGGCAGATGAGATGGCATAATGTTCTATTTTGGCATCTATGTCAAATGTTCTGCATTATCAGTGTCAGTCGATGGACCATGCCTATGATATGACGCTGAACTTTAAAGATATATTTAGGGATGAAAATCGTATTGAAGGCAGGTTGCCATAAAAGAAATCATAAACACAAACATGGCTGAAGGGACCCCAGTGAGTTAACATGTTTTAAGGATGATGATTATTCTCAATGAGCTTAAAATCCTTGGAGTGAAAATCGATGGGGAAAACTAAGTCGACATTGTTCTCAGTCGCTGTCTAAGTCTTTTAAGAAGTTTTGCCTAAATTACAACATAAATAAACTTTCTTACTCTTTGGCGAAACTACTTAAAAAACTATACGCAACTGATGGTCTCATCAAAAAGTCAGTAAGTGCTTTTGTTGTTGAGAAAGGTTCTGCTTCTAAGCCTATGGGTAAGAATAAAAAGAAGAAGAAGGCTCATAAACAGGGTATGGTCCCTCTGGTAGCTCGTGGGCCTCAAGGAGGTGTGAAAAATCCCAAGGATAAGTGTTTCCACGGTAAGCATTCAAGACACTAGAAGAATAATTATTCGATTTTTCGCAATAAACAGAACACCGTAGGTAAATTCCATTTATTTGTCATTGAATAATGTTTTGTGGTTTGTACTACTGATACGTAGTGTGTCGATACAAGAGCCACTAATCATGTTTGCGATTCTTTTCAAGGGTTCCAGGAAACCGGGAGACTAAGTGATGAAGAGATTTATCTGACTATGGGAGATTCTACGAGAGTAGCAGTAGTTGCTGCGGGAGACGTTCATTTAAGCTTTAATTATAATAGGAGTTTACTTTAAAAAAATTGTCTTTATGCACCTTCCATTAGAAGGAATTTGATTGCAGTTTCTTGTTTAGCCTTTTATGGATATTTAGTTTATTTTAATAAACTCATGGTTATTAAGAAAAATAAATGTTTTATTTGTTCTGGTACATTAGTCGATAGTATTTATATTGTTAATCCTCTCTCTCCCACACAATAAATGAATATTTTGCATAATTCAATCGGACCAAATTTAAAGAGAAAGGAACCCTCCTTAGTGAAACAAATGTACCTTTGGCACTTACTCTTAGGTCATATTAATATAAAAAGGATTTGTAGACTGGTAGCAAGTGTGTAATTAAGATCACTAGAAGTGGAGGCACTTCCAGTTTGTGAATCCTATTTATAAGGTAAAATGACCAAGAGACCTTTTCTCGACCAAGGGCTATAGAGCCAAAGAACTATTGGAATTGGTTCCTTCTGATCTATGTAGTCCGATGACAACCCGACCAAGAGGGGGATTTGAGTATTTTATGACTTTCATATATGATTACTCACGGTATGGGCACGTTTACCTAATGCACCATAAGTTCGTATCCTTTGAGAAATTCAAAGTGTATAGGGAAGAAGTGCAGAAGTGGATAATTATCAAGGTAAAAGTATCAAGACACTACAATCAGATCGTGGTGACGAGTACCTTGTAGGGGAGTTTAGGCAACATTTAGAAGATCAAGGGATCATATCCCAACTATTTGCACCTGGTATTCCTCAACAAAATGGTGTAGTATAAAGGAGGAACATAACTCTTTTAGATATGATTAGTTCCATGTTGAGTTATATAGATCTTCCAGATTCCTTTTGGGGACATGATTTAGAAACATCCACTTATCTACTGAACTTGGTACCTTCAAAGGTGGTCTGATACCAATTGCTGGATGGCTTAAAATAAAATAATGGCTCATTTGATTTATATGATAATTGGGTTTCAAAAATTAATTATGATGTATCTAAATAGGAGATTCAAGATCTCATACCTTTGCAGTTCCTTCTAGCTCGAGCCGTAGAGATTTGATCTCTTTCGTGTTACACCGATCCGTGCCGTAAATCTAATGGTGTGGTAGACAAAAAATTGAAATGATTTTTTTTCAAAAATCTTAACAGAGTCAAAATAATATCTTTCGTGAGTTTTTTATATCTTTTGTCCCTTAGGACTCGTAGAAACAATTTCAACCCCATCCGATCAACGATTCTCAAGTTATGACTTAATACATAGATATCATGTCGTGTCACGTATTAATTTGGGCAGATGAGATCGTGTGTTCTTGGATTGATTTCATCCCCCAAACATTCATATCCATGAATCCATAAGTATTATATTAGGATTTATATATATTATAATACTTTCTTGAAAATTTAATTCACCTTCTTGATCCGTTCTTGATTCGATTCCAGATTTAATCTGTGTTGTCAGATCTGCTTCATGAATAACTGTTTTGTAAAGATGCGTGAAGCGGGTGGAACAAACGATCTCCAAATGACTTGAAATTTCTTTTGCCTCTTCCTCTATATGTAAGGAACCCATGGTTCTAATTTCAAAATTTTTGGCCTCTTCAATTTCCCATAATCGATTTTAAAACATGAGATCTTTGAAAGAGACATTGAATCTTCCACGCTATTCCTTTAAGACAATAAATAACATTGGTGTGTGGTCACCAAGGATCACAACCCTAACAATCATTTTTTATGTATTTTCGGATCTATATTTATCCCACACTTATTAGAAGACAAGGTGTTGCTTATATAGGCTAGCACGGGGACCCTCGGGAGACATAGGAGACTAGCTTCCTACAGAATTAGAATCCTAATTAAACTCTATAATCAATTCCAAAATTCTATAAATTATTATTCACTCCACTAAAGAATAATAATTGCACTCTAGTCAACTATCTTAAAATTATAATTTCGAGCTCCTCGTTATTAAATTCTCAATAATCTCCCCACATTAAGATTACGGATACCCGTCGATTAAATTAAATTACGAACAATTATATTTAATCGACCTGTCATATATTCCTTAAGACCATTTGCTTAACTTGTTTGATATCCACTGACTGGGTTTGACATAATCAAAACTTATAAGCTACATCAAGAGGGTATCATCAATCTCTATACCGAAACGTGGATTCTATTCATAATTAACTTTCACCATATACTAATCACCATTACCCAATCTACCAAGATTATTGATCCATAAATGAACCTCACCCCATTGGTTAAAGTAATGAACAATTGATGCATGTGTCCATGAATTATGTCTGGATTAAGATCTTTAGCACTCATAACAACCATGATATATCCATCATCTTATATAGTCACTATAAAGTCAATTATCTCTAATTGGTCTTGTTTAATACACATAAAGTGTACTAGCACAATAAGTCAAAACTATATTGTTTTTCATAACAAATATAGACCTACTAAAATAGTGTGGTACAATCCTACTGATGATGTGTCCACCGCCATCTAAGATTTTGAACCAGACTTATATTCTACAAGGATCGATGACCTGATCTTCCGTGTGTAAGTCGAACTCTATACAGCAAATCATCTACTGTGTAGAATAAATGACACATATGCATAAATATATAAAATAATATGACGTAAATATCACATGTGAAGATTCTCATTAAATAGAGATACCAAAATTCACTAGTGAACCATGACTTTTAGTATAAAACCCTAACACACTACACCCAAGGAATTGTGGATTCGGCGCAAGCCTAGTATGAAACATATTCGGATTTGGGGTAGTCTAGCACATGTGCTGAAGAGAAATCCTAGTAAGTTGGAATCAAGATCAGAAGTTTCTTTATTTTTAGGATATCCTAAGGAAACTAAGGGTTATTTATTCGACAAGGTCATTGTTAGCACCAATGCCCTATTCTTGGAAGAGAATTATATGATGGATCAAAAACCTAAAAGTAAAGTTGTTCTTGAAGAGTTGCAAGGGAACCAATAAGATTCTTCAAAACCACCAATATATGATGAAATAACATAATGTGTTGACACTAGTACACTAGCACAGAGACTACCTCATAGTAGTGGGAGAGTTAGACATTAGCCTTAATGGTTTATGTTCTTTGGAGAGTCTTATGACAAGGTACCTAATGAACTTGAAGCCGATCCCTATAACTATAAGGAGGACATCCAAGATAAAGATGCTAAACTTTGGCTTAAAGCTATCAATTCTGAGATGGAATATATGTTTTCTAATCAGGTCTAGAGTCTTATAGATCTACCCAAAGGGATAAAACCCATAAGATGCAAGGGGATCTATAAGAGGAAAAGACGGGTGGACGGGAAGGTTGAGTTCTTTAAGGCAAGACTTGTTGTGAAGGATTTACTCAGAAAGAGGGAATTGATTATGAGGAAACCTTATCATCGGTATCTATGATGAAGTCCATTAGAATTCTCTTATCCATTGGTGCTCATTTTAATTACGAAATTTGGCAAATGGATGTCAAGACTGCATTTCTTAATGGGAATCTTGACGAGTGTATCTATATGGTGCAACCAGACAATTTTATTGACCAAGGCCAAGAGCATAAATTATGTAAGCTTAAAAAGTCCATTTATGGACTTAAGTAAGCACCTAAAACATGGAACAATTGTTATGATCAAGTAATAAAATCTTTTTATTTTGATCAATGACCTAATGAGTCTTATGTGTACAAGAAATGCAATGAAAATGTAGTGGTGTTTTTAGTATTAGGATGACATTATGGTCATTGGAAATGATGTTGGGGCGTTGTCTTCGGTTAGAGTGTGGTTATCCATCCAATTCGATATAAAAGACTTAAGATAATCTTGTCACATACTTGGGATCAAGCTTATGCCTGATCGCAAGAATATGATGTTGTGTTTATAATAAGCAAATTATATCGATTCCATTCTCGCCAAATTTAGCATGAAAGATTCCAAGAAAGGGTTCCTCCCTTTCAGACATGGAATATCTCTTCTCAAGGATCAGTGTCCTAAGACAACTGATGAGATAGAGAAGATGAAAGTCATCCCTTATGCTTCGGCAGTTGGGGGCCTTATGTATGCTATGCTATGCACTAAACCTGATATCTGATTTGTTGTTGGCATGGTTAGTAGATATCAGTATAATCTTGGGTAAGAACATTGGACTGCGATAAAACATATACTCAAATACCTAAAAAGAACACGAGACTATATTCTAGTTTACTAGGTAGAGAGTTTAGTACCCATTGGGTAAAATAACTCAAATTTTTAGTCTGATAGATGTTCCAGAAAGTCTATCTCTAGATATGTGTTTACCCTAGGAGGTGAAGCCATTAGTTGGAGGAGTATCAATAAATCTTACATTACTAATTCCACTATTGAAGCTAAATACGTGGTAGCCTCCGAGCCAACTAAGGAAGCAGTACGACATAGAAACTTCCTAATGGATATAGGAATTGTATCTTTAGTTCAATCGACTAGTAAAATTTATCGTGATAATATCGGTGTAGTTTCTAACTCATAGGAACCCAGGATCCAAAAGAGAGGTAAACACATCAAGCTTAAGTATCATCTCATTCGAGAATTTCTACAACGAGCTGATGTCACAGTTATGAAGATTGCATCAGAGAACAACCTCGCAGACCCTTTCAAGAAGAGCTTACGAGCCAAGACTTTTGATAGTCACGTAGAGGGGATGGGAATGAGATGCATTACAGCATGGCTTTGAGTCTACGTGGGAGATTATTAGAGAAGTAGACTAAAATCATGCTTTATGTAATATTTTTAGTTATGGATTTATTATTATAATAAAATCAGTAAATCTTATTTTAATGAGTTTCATGTATGGACATAATATTTGTAGTATTTTATATATTGTTGATGTCTTTTATTCTACTCAGTGTAACACCCCGACTAATTAAATACTGAGTAGCTACTCCTTTATTAAATTAATTCAAAATGTCAAGTTGGTTCAGTTAATTGCATCACTGTCGAAAACATTTAATGATTACTAACCACCTAGTATTTAAAAAGTAAGATGTCAAATTTTAAATTATATTTGATTAACATGCGATGAATGAAATGTAAAATAACATCACCATAAAGTCGTAATGCAATAACCAATAATTAATAATAAGTCTGGAGGAAATACTCCTCCCAAGAAACCCACAACTGAAATGAATAAAATAGTGTAACCTGAATAAATACAAACAAAAGTCTGAATAACAGAAATATAAAATGTCTCTAATTGAAATGGGTGACATGCCCTACAATGATGGAACTGAATATGGAATCAAGACTAGAAAAGAGGTGTCTACTGTCAAAACCCTGTAACTTCCACAACAGCTACAACTCGTCACCTGAATGGAAATACAATGCATGGTGTCCTTGTGGCTGGGCACCTAAAAGGTTTTTACAAAAAAAATAGATTTGAAAGCAAACGGGTCAGAGCCCGAAAGTGGAGAGTATTTTAAAAACAGCAAGTGCTTTAATAACATTTAAAACAATAAATGCAAAATACATGTTAGGACGTGCTCTCACATGAAATACTCACCTCTCGTCTAACTGTGCACTCCTAACGTTCCTGTACCCATTCATGTGTTTTCTCATAACTATCTAGTTCAAAAGAGTTTCTAACACTTCAACTCGGTTCACGTTTTAATTCCAACCTTAACAATTAAATAGAGAGTTCTACTTTAATTCTCGGATTCCCAATTATTAACAAAACCATTTATTGATATCTGTCCCCTTTTATCTTTTCATAACGTTACAATAACAATACTCACAATTTAACATAGCAAATTCCTTTTCATTTAACCATATATTATTCACATCATAAATATACAATACAAGCACCCCGAGGCTAAGCTGTGGTGCACACATACTCTGCTATCCATCCCGGTACATCACGTACATAAGGATCACGCATTTCGAATCTCTCAGGAATCGTTCTCAGATAACAACGTCACAAATAATGGAGGCGAACACAGTCACATCACATGGGTCACGCACATACCTACGCTCCCACGATCAGCAGACTTATTAACATCCCAATAAGTCCTTCTCTGACCTATGTTCATCGAGGTACCAATCTAAATCCGGACAACACAAGGATAAGAAGGCCCTATCGTAAACCTCCCGTGATAGCAAGTATGGTAGGTATGTCATACACATAAAATTATATGCTAAGCATTCACACATCTTAGATATCTAAATATTAATAAAGGCATACTCTACATCCGTATACCATTATTCCAATTTTATATATTTTAAGTCTCCCGAAAATATAAAATTTTAAACCGTCGACACGTCTCACATCATAGTTTCTTATACTTAAAACCTATCTCAAAGAGATTATTAAGTTTCCTATTATTCCCACATATAACATCATTATTCCTAAGGTCCTTACTTCTGCCCCAAATCTCATTTCATCAAATTATTCAAATTTACACTTTTAACCCAAATATTATCTCACTTATCGGATTCCATTAGATTTAGATAAATTCCTCAAATTGAATTATAATTAAGGTCCAAATTTCTTAACCATGCCTACTGGCCTTCCTTAAGTTTAAGGGTAATCATAAGGTTTCCAATAATATTTTCCAAGGGTTACCACCATTAAAATTTAAATAGGGAAAACTTTACTCATTCTGGGAAGGTCGATTGATCGACCTTTACCTTCGATCGATCGATGGTGTTCGATCGATCGACTGATGAACATCGATCTAATACCCCGTATTTTTTATGGATATCTATTTATGGGATTAATTGAATTAAATGTGAATTAATTGAGAATTAATCCGGATAAAATATTAACGAGATGTGAGTTAGTATTTGATTATAATGTGTATATATGGCAATATATGAATATTGGAACTATTGAAATTGTCGCGAGATTGAAATACGACAATTTGGGAAATTTTGTTGGGACGCGCGTGACAGTCACGTCAGGAATATAATTATTTGAATAAAAAAAGTGAATTTTATTTTTATCACCCGTATGGTCATTTTGAGTGTGCCAACGAGTCCGGAAGGGTCGAAATAGTCAGAAATAACTAGTCGGGGGTTAAGTTTGGGTCCCGGGGCATTATTGGGCCATACCGGTAACTTATAAGGGCATTTTGGTAATTTTGAAAATTGGGTAATTAAAACCCACGAAAATTAGAGTTAAAAATTTGACTTAGTCTTAACCCACTAAGCCATTTCCAACCCCAATTTAGGTAGTGGGCTACGGGAGAAGTTGAGAAACCTTAAAACTTGGCAAAAACCAACCCCACCTCCATTATCACCTTGAGAAGAACTTGTAGAGAGAGAGAGAAAGAGAAGAATTCTGCAGAAATAGAGAGAGAGGAATTCAACCACCTTCAATCAACAAAAAATCTGAAGAACGATTAAGGCAAAATGGTTTAATTACAATTGATTCAATACTATGCTTTTCTATGTTTAGGAAAATTATCGAATTTATCTTGGAAGATTGATATAGACCCATGAATTGGAAGGTTAAAACTATGAACTATGTTAGGGACTGCATGTAGAAACATTCTGGACGAATTATGAATTCAAAATTATGACCCTTTATGATCTAAAAACGGATTTAAGAAGAGATTTATTAATGTCCTTGAAAGAAATAGGAAACTAGGGTTCTTGATGAAGTTTTGATCCAAACAAAGCCCTTGGTTGATGAATTATTCGTTTTAGAACGTTAACAATGTTGTAGGATGGTTGTATGATGATACTATAACGTTATATTAGAGTTTCAAGCATTAAAAGGATGTTTTGTGATGATTTGAAAACTGTAAAATGAAGCAGTCCGTAGCCATACCTGGTGCGTTCGATCGATCAATGTTCATCAGTCGATCGATCGACCACCATCGATCGATCGAAGGTAAAGGTCGATCGATCGATCGAAGGTAAAGGTCGATCGATCGACCTTCCCAGAATGAGTAAAGTTTTCCCTATTTAAATTTTAATGGTGGTAACCCTTGGAAGATATTATTGGAGACCTTATGATTTCCCTTAAACTTAAGGAAGACCAGTAGGCATGGTTATGAAATTTGGACCTTAATTAGAATTCAATTTGAGGAATTTTTCTAAATCTAATGGAATCCGATAAGTGAGATAATATTTGGGTTAAAAGTGTAAATTTGAATAATTTGATGAAATGAGATTTGGGGCAGAAGTAAGGACCTTAGGAATAATGATGTAATATGTGGGAATAATAGGAAACTTAATAATCTCTTTGAGATAGGTTTTAAGTATAAGAAACTATGACGTGAGACGTGTCGACGGTTTAAAATTTTATATTTTTGGGAGAGTTAAAATATATAAAATTGGAATAATGGTATACGGATGTAGAGTATGCCTTTATTAATATTTAGATATCTAAGATGTGTGAATTCTTAGCATATAATTTTATGTGTATGACATACCTACCATACTTTCTATCACGGGAGGTTTACGTTCGCATAGGGCCTTCTTATCCTTGTGTTGCCCGGATTTAGATTGGTACCTCGATGAACATAGGTCAGAAAAGGACTTATTTTGATGTTAATAAGTCTGCTGATCGTGGGAGCGTAGGTATGTGCGTGACCCATGTGATGTGACTGTGTTCGCCTCCATTATTTGTGATGTTGTTATCTGAAAACGATTCCTGAGAGATTCGAAATGCGTGATCCTTATGTATTGTATATTTATGATGTGAATAATATACGGTTAAATGAAAAGGAATTTGCTATGTTAAATTGTGAGTATTGTTATTATAACGTTATGAAAAGATAAAAGGGGACAGATATCAATAAATGGTTTTGTTAATAATTGGGAATCCAAGAATTAAAGTAGAACTCTCTATTTAATTGTTAAGGTTGGAATTAAAACATGAACCGAGCAGAAGTGTTAGAAACTCTTTTGAACTAGATAGTTATGAGAAAACACATGAATGGGTACAGGAACGTTAGGAGTGCACAGTTAGACGAGAGGTGAGTATTTCATGTGAGAGCACGTCCTAACATGTATTTTGCATTTATTGTTTTAAATGTTATTAAAGCACTTGCTGTTTTTAAAATACTCTCCACTTTCGGGATCTGACCCGTTTGCATTCAAATCTATTTTTTTTGTAAAAACCTTTTAGGTGCCCAGCCACAAGGACACCATGCATAGTATTTCCATTCAGGTGACGAGCCGTAGCTGTTGTGGAAGTTACAGGGATTTGACAGTAGACGCCTCTTTTCTAGTCTTGATTCCATATTCAGTTCCATCATTGTAGGGCATGTCGCCCATTTCTATTAGAGACATTTTATATTTCTGTTATTCAGACTTTTGTTTGTATTTATTCAGGTTACACTATTTTATTCATTTCAGTTGTGGGATTATTGGGAGGAGTATTTCCTCCAGACTTATTATTAATTGTTGGTTATTCCATTACGACTTTATGGTGTATGGTGATGTTATTTTTCATTTCATTCATCGCATGTTAATCAGATTTAATTTAAAATTTGACATCTTACTTTTTAAATACTAGGTGGTTAGTAATCATTAAATGTTTTCGACAGTGATGCTATTAACTGAACCAACTTGACATTTTGAATTAATTTAATAAAGGAGTAGCTACCCGATATTTAATTTGTCGGGGTGTTACAGGTGGTATCAGAGCATCAGGTTCTAGTGTCCTTTAGGATCTGTACGGCTTATTATGTTTCCACTGAGCTTTCTTTGATGTAGAGACCTTTGTTTAGGATTGTTGCGATCTTTGGTGAGATTTCGTTCTCCTGCTTTAATACATATGGTAGTGAATCTTATTTGCAATCGGGTGTATTCGTGTGCCGAACAATGCAGTACGTTTGGCGAAGACAGTTGGGTGAACAACAGGAGGTAAACATATATTGAGGTTAATTGATTTATTTAAAGAAGGACGACCGTAGTTGAAGTCACCGATATTATGGCACGGAAGTCCTTGAGGATATAGAAGGCTAAGGCGCGACTTGAGACTTCCGGATACGGCTATAGTAGGAATGGGGTCAAATTAGACACATCCAACAAGGTTGGAACGGGAGAGAAAGAATTAAATGTAACATTGAAGAGAACCAGCAGTAGCAATACTCGAAAGGCGAAGACGGCAGGTGCTAGCCAAACGAACGCAATGTATCCAAAGGCTTGGACTTGTGTCGGAGTATGGCCAATCGAGAGTGAAAAATTTGAGGAAAATTTTTTCTTGTCTCGTGAGAACGGAGTTCCAATGGGGAGAAACAATCCCCACACTTATAAGTGGAATGTGACGTCGAGAGAAGGCGTACACGAATGGTTAGACCATAAGTTCCCTGATCAAATGTTTAGGATGAAAACCGAATGTCGTTCTGAACTCACACGAGAGGTCCAGACAGAGGTCACTCTGTGAGAAGAAATAAAATTATTTAGTGAACCCTACACCGGGTGAAGTAGGTGAAACGGGGAAGGGGATATTAAAGGAAGAATTTGCATAGAAGAATTGCTAGTCCTTCTGGCAAAATTCTGCTTGGACGGTTAAAGCAAATGGTATTGTCGCAGTGTTAATTTAGAGGTAAACAACCCCGGGTGGGGATATACCATAATAGAGAACCTTATATAAAGTAAGACTGGGGAAAACTGGTGTTGGAGAAGCACCACAATGGGAAGACCCAATGGAGAAACCGTTTTAATAATTCGATAGTGGAATTACTACCGAGCAATGGTAATTCCAGTAAGAGAGGTGGAAAATTAGTAGCATGTTCCTTAGGGCCGTCAAAACTAAGGGAACAACATAGATAGTCGTCTGAGTTGAGACTACCAACGTCCGAGAGATGGACCACCTTAACATGATTTGTGAAACAAAAGATAAGTGGAGTATGTGTAGAGGTATTTCTGTGGGGAGTGAAACCCGTGCGTTATAGAATTTTTCCCGATGCGAGAGTAGGGATCAAGGTATTATGCCTGGCGCGGGCAACAGTTATTGAAATATTCGGTTTGGGAAAACATGTGTGGTAAGTCCAGAAACCATTTGAGTAGCCGGGACGGTTGATAAGATAGAAGTATGAGTTACATCTTCAGATGATGATGCATGTCAATTGTGGCATGGATGAGTTGTTACCTTTGTCATAATTGTTATTTTCACTTGAGAGTCGAGTTTGGTGAGTATATCAGTAATTGTATTATATATAAGAACATTTTTCCCTGCTAGTGTGGGGGTTACTTTTATTGTCATCCGCGGAGGATGAATGGGTATATTGATAGCGGTTTATAGTTTAATGAAATTTCTCGTTTTAGTGCTGTATTATACGTGTAGGATATGATATTATTTATGGTTTTATAAATATGATTATACCGACAGTGTGCTGTTATTACGAGTTTATTGGGATTGCCACCTTGGGGTAGCATGTTTTGTTCTGGCGAGGCCCCATCTGTGAGAGGGCCGGACTCGCAATTGTACTTTTTTATATAGGTATATATACATATTTATGAATATGTTGTGATTTTTAAATGGTATACTGGTCTCGGATATTTAATCCCATGATGCGTAGGGATTTCATTATTATGAGTCGTATGTAATTGATTTACTAGTCAACAAATAGTTAGTTGGTTTTATAATTAACGATAGAGAAATAGTAACAAAAAGAGTGCATTGTTTTATTCCCCGTTAGAGATTTGGGAGTTTATACTCATAGTTGTGTGTCTGGGGACGGGATTTTAAGAACCCCAATTTTAGCTTGGTTTTAGTTAGCTTGGGAGGTATGGCTAGATAAACTAAGTGTAGAACGTTAGGTGTGCACAAAAGATGAGGGGTGAGTAACTCAAGAGAGTGTACGAGAACCTAACATGTGTAATCAATAACCGCATTTTATATTGTGATAAACGCTTGCTAAATGTTTTCAAAATGTTTTGAGTACTAACTCTTGCTATAAAATATTTTCAAAACCTTTTAGGTATCCAGCCACAGGGATGCCATGTATGATGATTCCATTCCCGAGACTCAGAGCTGTAGCACAGTGGATGCTTACAGGATTTTGACTAGACGATATCTCTCATTCAGATCTAGTACAGGATCTCACACTCTTCTATGCATGGACTTGTGGTCCGGTATTAGTCTCAGATGTTAGTTTCAGACTAGTGGTCATTCTATTGTTGTTGGGGATTTTTAGCCGATGGTTTATTCGGTAGTACTTTTGTTCTGTTGTACTTTTACTTTGTTGTTTGAATTATTGTACATGATTGTTTGTACTTTGTTCCACATGGTTGATTTATCTGTTTTAAGAAAGATAAAATTTGGCACCGGTCTAATTATACTTAGGGGATTAGTAATTAAAAAGTTTTCGACAGTGATGCTAAGAATGAACCATTTGAGAAACCTGTTTTAATTTAATAAAGGCCTGATCACCCGATGTTTAATTAGACGGGGTGTCACAAGGGGCCAAATAGTTTAGTTTGATTAATATTTCAAAAGAAAAAATAGAAAATAAGATCATGTTTATCTTTTGAGGGAGTTTGGTTGGAAATCAACGGGTTTGCACGTCCTGACAAAGTGTTGAAAAAACATTACATACTTTTAAACGTTATTGGTGTGAAATTCATTTTAAAATTTGACTTTTTGATAAGATTGAGCCTATATCATATGAATTCAACACTTTTTTACAGCTAAGGATGATTTTGAGTTCATTCTCTAGGAGTATCCAAAATTCACTGTGCACATATGTTATGATTGTTTGAGTTGATTTTCCTATCGATGTTGTTCGCACTCATTCATTATGTTTCCACGATTTTGTAATCTTAGTGTTAGTTCATGGTTTTTGTTGCTATATAAATTATTTTTTCTTGAAAAATATTGAAAAATAAAAAATAATTTGTGGAATCTTTTGATTTTATCCTTGCATGATCTTATTTCATATATGTTTATGATGATTTTCTATACTTCTTGTGACCCACTCCTATTTATTATTATTTTTTTCTTTTCCTCGTCTATTTCGGACAAATAAAAATGGGGAGAACTAATTATGACTTATGGGGGAGTGCGAGTTCGAATTATAGGGGATAATTGAATTAAATTGATTTATTTGATTTGATTTATAATTTTTATCTTATTTCAAATTCAATATGTCACGAAGGTATTTCTTTGTCTATTGTGTGTAGGACTTTGATCAGCATTTGAAAAGAACACAAAAGAAGAGCAAGAGAAAGCAAGGAGATTTAAAGATTTGAATGTAGAAGATTTTTGAAGACTAACATATTTAGTATCATTCCAATGTTGGGTTTTGGGGAGGGTATTAGATTTGTATAGGATATTTATTGATAATTCGGATGTCTTTATTTTGTACCGGAATAGCCATGGGGGGAAACTTGAAAGGGAATATTTTCAAAATTGTCCCTAGTTCCTAGTTTACATTGTGTATGACGTATCCGATTTCTTCCGTCAAGGAAATTCACGGTCACACGTTCAAAAAGATGGATCCAAATATCAAACTTCTTCAAAAAAGTAGACATAATTTTGGTAGGGATTTTGTTTTTATGTTACTTAGATTTTTTACTAAGTATTGGAATATTTTTCTAAATCTGTTTTATCATAATGAACCGTTTTAAAACAAAAAAAAAATTCTGAGTTACTTGTAGGTATAACTTTAAAATATCGTTTAATTCGTTCAAACAACTTGCCTATATCATTAAAACAACATTACTATGTCGTTCAAACAACATTGTTATGTCATTTTATAGGTCGTCTGAAGCCCAGGATCTCATATGGATCAAACGAACCCGTACTGTTTGTTTTTTCAAGGTCGTTTGAATGGGTCGTCCGAAGACACATCTAACAAGATGTCAATCTCGTTCAAACGACATCAAGAACTCGTTCGAATGACTTTCCACTGCCTCAAATATTTTGTTTGCCTATAAAAAACCTCTTTCATGAAGATTTTTCAATAAGATTCTTATTTACACAAACTACAAAACAACTACAATATAGTCTTCACTTTTAGGGGAACAACACTTTTTAGATTCCCACAAAACAATCCCAATTCTTTTGTGAAACATCTTTGGAACCCAAACACTTCTTTATCGAAGTTATACTTGTGGGAAGCTTTCTCTATTGGTTTTCTTGGGAATACTTGAGGGTATTCACCATTGAAGGAGGAGGACTGTGGTTCTTGTGATTCTCGAGGGAATCATTGCTGATTGAAGGCTGCGATCTTCGTGGGTTATTGCATGAATTAGTTGTAGTATTTCTCTAAAGTTTCGTACGCTGAAATTTCCAAACCTTAGTGAAATAAATGTTTTGGCCTGCAAGGATTTTTTTTGAAAATTTGCATGCTTGTTGATTTACTGCTTTCAATCATCTAGTTGCAAGTTTAGGGTTTGACAAAAAATTTAATTAGTTTAAGATTGACATCTAATTAAATAAGTTTTATCAGTGAGAATATATCACACAGTTTTACAAATTGGTATTAGAACTTTTACTCAATTTTTATCGTTCACAAATTGCTATCTGAGCTTTTAGCTCGATTTTACCACGTTCACAAATTGGTATCGGAGCAGGTTTCACCAAATTATCGTGAAATCCTTTTTTCGCAATTATTTCTCGCGATATTAATCGCTTTGAAAAATTAAATTTTGAAAAATAATAATTTTTCTAATGGTTAACTTATATAATGGATGCCTGTCTTTGATGGCACAAATTATGCCTATTGGACAACCCACATGAGATTTTTCATAAAAGAAATCGATGAAAGAGTTTGGCTCATATGTGAAAAAAGTGGAATCCTCCCACTATCACCGCTAATAATGTCATTATCCCAAACTTGTTTCTGATTGGACTGATGATGAGTTTAGTGGAGTATTTATACTTCCCGAGGCCTTAGTTCTACTTTTAAAGACACAACCCCGACGAGTTCCAACGTATTATGAGATGCACCACGTTAAAAGAGGCACAAAATATATTCTAGTTGACACATGAGGGTACCAACGCGGTTAAGGCATCAAAATTGCAAAATTTGACAATCCAGTTTGAGACTATCACTATGGTAGAGTCCAAGTGTTTTGATGAGTTTTATGCTAGGTTGTCTAACATTATCCACTCAAGTTTTAATTTGGGTGAGAAAATTGAAGATTCGAGAGTTGTGAAAAATATTTTGAGGCCACTCCCATCCCGATTTATTCCTGAGGACACTGTGTTTAAGTCTTTAGGGGTTTTAGACTCCCTTAGCTTACAAGATCTCCTAGGAAACCTTCAAACTTATGAGATCGACATATTTCCCAAAACCATTAAGCCTAAGGATAGAGGGATAACTTTGAAGACTTGGGTTAAGAAAAAGAGAGAGTTTTTAAGTCTGGTTCCATGTGTTTTTATCTTATTTAAAATTCGATATGTCACGAAGTTATTTCTTTGTCTATTATGTATAGGACTTTGATCAGCATTTGAAAAGCACAAAAATGGAGAGCAAGAGAAAGCAGGGAGATTTGAAGATTGTAAAGTTGAAGATTTTTGAAGACTTACATATTTAGTATGATTCCACTGTTGGGTTTTCGGAAGGGTATCAGATTTATATAGGACATTTATTGATAATTCAGATGTTTTTATTATGTACCGGAATAGCCATATGGGGAGATTTGTAGGGAAATTTTTTCCATCTTTCCTTAGTTCCTAGTTTACATCATATATGACATATACCATTACTTCCGTCATGGCAATTCACGTTCACGCGTTCAAAAAGACGGATCCAAATATCAAGCATCTTCAAAAAAGTTCTATGATGAGACGTAATTTAAGTATGGATTTTGTTTTGTGTTATTTAGATTTTTTACTAAGTAATGGGATATTTTTCTAAATTTTTTTTTATCAAAATGAGGCATTTTTGAACTTAAAAATGTTTTCCAAGTTAGTTTTAGGCAGAACATTGAAATGTCGTTTGAAGCCGAGGATCTCATATGGATCAAACGAACCCGTATTCTTTTGTTTTTTCAAAGTTGTTTGAAAGTGTCGTTCGAAGGCACATCTAACAAGATGTCAATCTCGTTCAAATGACATTAAGAACTCGTTCGAACGACTTTCCACCGCCTCAAATGTTTTTTTTTCCTATAAAAAACCTCTTTCATGAAGATGTTTGAATAAGATTCTTATTTACACAAACTACAGAACAACTACAATATAGTCTTCAATTTTTAGGGAAAAAAACTTTTTAGATTCCCACAAAACAATCCCAATTCTTTTGTGAAACATCTTTGGAACCCAAACACTTCTTTATCGAAGTTATACTTGTGGAGATCTTTCTCTATTGGTTGTCTTGGGAATACTCGAGGGTATTCACCATTGAAGGAGGATGACTGTGGTTCTTGCGATTCTCGAGGGAATCATTGTTGATTGAAGGCTGCGATCTTCGTGGGTTATTGCATGAATTAATTTGGGTGAGAAAATTGAAGATTCGAGAGTTCTGAAAAAGATTTTGAGGCCACTCCCATCGTGATTTATTCCTGAGGACACTGTGTTTAAGTCTTTAGGGGTTTTAGACTCCCTTAGCTTACAATATCTCCTAGGAAACCTTCAAACTTATGAGATTGACATATTTCCCAAAACCATTAAGCCTAAGGATAGAGGGATAACTTTGAAGACTTGGGTTAAGAAAAAGAGAGAGTTTGTGAGTCTGATTCCATGTGTTTTTATCTTATTTCAAATTCGATATGTCACAAAGGTATTTCTTTGTCTATTGTGTATAGGACTTTGATCAGCATTTGAAAATCACAGAAATGGAGAGCAAGAGAAAGGAGGGAGATTTGAAGATTGTAAAGTAGAAGATTTTTAAGGACTTACATATTTATTATTATTCCACTGTTGGGTTTTTGAAACGGTATTAGATTTGTATCGGACATTAGTTGACAATTCAGATGTTTTTATTATGTACCGGAATAGCCATATGGAGAGATTTGTAAGGAAATATTTTCCATCTTTCCCCAGTTCCTAGTTTACATCATGTATGACATATCCCATTACTTCTGTCATGGCAATTCACGTTCGTACGTTCAAAAAGACGGATCCGAATATCAAGCATCTTTAAAAAAGTTCTACGATGAGACATAATTTTAGTATGGATTTTGTTTTGGGTTATTTAGATTTTTTACTAAGTATTGGGATATTTTTCTAAATTTGTTTTATCAAAACGAGGTGTTTTCAAACTTAAAAATGTTTTCTAAGTTATCTTTAGGCAGAACATTGAAATGTCATTTGATGTCGAGGATCTCATATGGATCAAACGAACCCGTATTATTTTGATTTTTCAAAGTCGTTTGAAAGGGTCGTTCGAAGGCACATATAACAAGATGTCAATCTCGTTCAAACGACATCTAGAACTCGCTCGAACAACTTTGCACCGCCTCAAATATTTTGTTTGCCTATAAAAAACCTCTTTCATGAAGATTTTTCAATAAGATTCTTATTTACACAAACTACAGAACAACTACAATATAGTCTTCACTTTTTAGGGAAAAAACAATTTTTATATTCCCACAAAACAATCCCAATTATTTTGTGAAAAATCTTTGGAACCCAAACACTTCTTTATCGAAGTTATACTTGTGGAGAGCTTTTTCTATTGGTTGTCTTGGGAATACTCGAGGGTATTCACCATTGAAGGAGGAGGATTGTAATTCTTGTGATTCTCGAGGGAATCATTTCTGATTGAAGGCTACGATCTTCGTGGGTTATTGCATGACTTAATTATAGTATTTCTCTAAAGTGTCATACACTGCAATTTCCAAACATTAGTGAAATAAATGTTGAGGCCTGTGGGGATTTTTTTTGAAAATTTGCATGCTTGTTGATTTACTGCTTTCAATCATCTAATTGCAAGTTTAGGGTTTGACAAAAATTTTAATTAGTTTAAGATTGACATCTAATTAAATAAGTTTTATCAGTCGGAATATATCACACAGTTTTACAAATTGGCATTAGAACTTTTAGCTCAATTTTTATCGTTCACAAATTGCTATCTGAGCTTTTAGCTCGATTTTACCACGTTCACAAATTGATATCGGAGCAGGTTTCACCATATTATCGTGAAATCCTTTTTTCGCAATTATTTCTCGCGATATCAATCGCTTTGAAAAATTAAATTTTGAAAAATAATAATTTTTCTAATGGTTAACTTATATATTGGATGCATGTCTTTGATGGCACAAATTATGCCTATTGGACAACCCACATGAGATTTTTCATAAAAGAAATCAATGAAAGAGTTTGGCTCATATGTGAAAAAAGGTGGAATCCTCCCACTATCACTGCTAATAATGTCATTATCCCAAACTTGTGTCTGATTGGACTGATGATGAGTTTAGTGGAGTAACTATACTTCGCGAGGCCTTAGTTCTACTTTTAAAGACACAACCTCCGACAAGTTCCAACGTATTATGATATGCACCACGTCAAAAGAGGCACAAAATATATTCTAGTTGACACATGAGGGTACCAATGCGGTTAAGGCGTCAAATTTGCAAAATTTGACCATCCAGTTTGAAACTATCATTATGTAAGAGTCCAAGTGTTTTGATGAGTTTTATGCTAGGTTGTCGAACATTGTTAACTCAAGTTTTAATTTGGGTGAAAAAATTGAAGATTGGAGAGTTGTGAAAAATATTTTGAGGTCACTCCCATCCCGATTTATTCCTGAGGTCACTGTGTTTAAGTCTTTGGGGGGTTTTGGACTCCCTTAGGTTACAAGATCTCCTATGAGACCTTCAAACTTATGAGATCGACATATTTCCCAAAACCATTAAGCCTAAAGATAAAGGGATAACTTTGAAGACTTTGGTTAAGAAAAAGAGAGAGTTTGTGAGTCTGATTCCATGTGTTTTTATCTTATTTCAAATTCGATATGTCACGAAGTTATTTCTTTGTGTATTATGTATAGGACTTTGATCAGCATTTGAAAAGCACACAAATGGAGAGCAAGAGAAAGCAGGGAGATTTGAAGATTGTAAAGTAGAATATTTTTGAAGACTTACATATTTAGTATGATTCCACTGTTGGGTTTTCAGAAGGGTATCAGATTTATATAGTATATTTATTGATAATCAAGATGTTTTTATTATGTACTGGAATAGCCATATGGGGAGATTTGAAAGGAAATATTTTCCACCTTTCCCTAGTTCCTAGTTTACATCATATATGACATATCCCATTACTTTCGTCATGGCAATTCCCGTTCACGCGTTCAAAAAGACGGATCCGAATATCAAGCATCTTTAAAAATGTTCTATGATGAGACGTAATTTTAGTATGGATTTTGTTTTGTGTTATTTAGATTTTTTACTAAGTATTGGGATATTTTTCTAAATTTGTTTATCAAAATGAGGCATTTTCAAACTTAAAAATGTTTTCTAAGTTAGCTTTAGGTAGAACATTAAAATGTCGATTGAAGTCGAGGATCTCATATGGATTAAACGAACCAGTATTCTTTTGTTTTTTCACAGTTGTTTGAAAGTGTCGTTCGAAGGCACATCTAACAAGATGTCAATCTCGTTCAAACGACATAAAGAACTCGTTCGAACGACTTTCCACCACCTCAAATATTATTTTTGCCAATAAAAAACCTCTTTCATGAAGATTTTTCAATAAGATTCTTATTTACACAAACTAAAGAAAAACTACAATACAGTCTTCACTTTTTAGGAAAAAACACTTTTTAGATTCCCACAAAACAATCTCAATTCTTTTGTGAAACATCTTTGGAACCCAAACACTTCTTTATCGAAGTTATACTTGTGGAGAGCTTTCTCTATTGGTTGTCTTGGGAATACTCGAGGGTATTCACCATTGAAGGAGGAGGACTGTGGTTCTTGTGATTATCGAGGGAATCATTGCTGATTGAAGGCTACGATCTTCGTGGGTTATTGCATGAATTAATTGTAGTATTTTCTAAAGTGTCGTACGCTGAAATTTCCAAACATTAGTGAAATAAATGTTTTGGCCTGCGGGGATTTTTTTTGAAAATTTGCATGCTTGTTGATTTACTGCTTTCAATCATCTAGTTGCAAGTTTAGGGTTTGACAAAAATTGGAATTAGTTTAAGATTGACATCTAATTAAATAAGTTTTATCAGTGAGAATATATCACACAGTTTTACAAATTGGTATTAGAACTTTTAGCTCGATTTTTTCGTTCACAATTTGCTATCTCGGCTTTTAGCTCAATTTTACCACGTTCACAAATTGGTATTGGAGCAGGTTTCACCAAATTATCGTGAAATCCTTTTTTCGCAATTATTTTTCGCGATATTAATCACTTTGAAAAATTAAATTTTGAAAAATAATAATTTTTCTAATGGTTAACTTATATAATGGATGCCTGTCTTTGATGGCACAAATTATGCCTATTGGACAAACCACATGAGATTTTTCATAAAAGAAATCGATGAAAGAGTTTGGCTCATATGTGAAAAAGGTGGAATCCTCCCACTATCACCGCATTATCCCAAACTTGTGTCTGATTGGACTGATGATGAGTTTAGTGGAGTATCTATACTTCTCGAGGCCTTAGTTCTACTTTTAAAGACACAACCCCGACGAGTTCCGACGTATTATGAGATGCACCACATCAAAAGAGGCACAAAATATATTCTAGTTGACACATGAGGGTACCAACGCGGTTAAGGCGTCAAAATTGCAAAATTTGACAATCCAGTTTGAGACTATCACTATGGTAGAGTCCAAGTGTTTTTATGAGTTTTATACTAGGTTGCCGAACATTGCTGACTCAAGTTTTAATTTGGGTGAGAAAATTGAAGATTGGAGAGTTGTGAAAAAAAATTTGAGGCCACTCCCATCCCGATTTATTCCTGAGGACACTGTGTTTAAGTCTTTAGGGGTTTCAGACTCCCTTAGCTTACAAGATCTCCTAGGAGACCTTCAAACTTATGAGATCGACATATTTCCCAAAACCATTAAGCGTAAGGATAGAGGGATAACTTTGAAGACTTGGGTTAAGAAAAAGAGAGAGTTTGTGAGTCTGATTCCATGTGTTTTTATCTTATTTCAAATTCGATATGTCACGAAGGTATTTCTTTATCTATTATGTATTGGACTTTGATCAGCATTTGAAAAGAACACAAATGGAGAGCAAGAGAAAGTAGGGAGATTTGAAGATTGTAAAGTAGAAGATTTTTGAAGACTTACATATTTAGTATGATTCCACTGTTGGGTTTTCGGAAGGGTATTAGATTTGTATCGGACATTTTTTGATAATTCAGATGTTTTTATTATGTACCGGAATATCCATATGGGGAGATTTGTAATGAAATATTTTCCATCTTTCCCCAGTTCCTAGTTTACATCATGTATGACATATCCCATTACTTCTGTCATGGCAATTCACGTTCACATGTTCAAAAAGATGGATTCGAATATCAATCATCTTCAAAAAAGTTCTACGATGAGACATAATTCTAGTACGGATTTTGTTTTGTGTTATTAAGATTTATTTACTAAGTTTTGAGATATTTTTCTAAATTTGTTTTATCAAAATGAGGCGTTTTCAAACTTAAAAATATTTTCTAAGTTAGCTTTAGGTAGAACATTGAAATGTTGTTTGAAGTCTAGGATCTTATATGGATCAAACGAACCCGTATTATTTTATTTTTTCAAAATCGTTTCAAGGGGTCGTTCGAAGGCACATCGAACGAGATGTCAAACTCATTCAAACGACATCAAGATATCGTTTGAACAACTTTTCGTCGCCTCAAATATTTTGTTTGCCTATAAAAAAACCTATTTTGATAAGACTTTTTATTTACGTAGACTGCAGAACAACTGCATTAAAGTCTTCATTTTTTAAGGAAAAAACACTTTTTAGATTCACACAAAACAATCCCATTCTTTTATGAATCATTTTTAGAACCCAAACACTTATTTATCGAAGTTACACTTGTTGAGATCTTTCTCTACTATTAATCTTGGGGGTACTTGAGGGTATTCAATTTTGAAGGAGGAGGAATACAGTTCTTGTAATTCTCTAGGGAATCATTACTGATTGAAAGTTGTGGCCTTTGTGCGTTCTTGCGGGAATTCATTGTAGTATTTCTCTAAAGTGTTGTAAGTTATGATTTTCAAACTTTAGTGATATAAAGGTTTTGCCATGCAGGGATTTTTCTTGAAATTTGCATGCTTGCTAATTTACTCTTTTCAATCACCTAGTTGAATGTTTAGGGCTTTGGAATTTGTTTGATATTGATATCTCATTAAATACGTTTTATCCGTTAAAAGATATCACACGATTTTATAAATTGGTATCAGAGCTTTTAGCTCGATTTTTTATCATTCAAAAATTCGTATCCGAGCTTTTAACTTGGTTTTTCCACGTTCACAGGTTAGTATCGGATTCGGTTTCACAAAATTATAGTGAGATCCTTTTTTCATAAATTTTTTTGGTGATATCAATCGCTTTGAAAAATTGATTTTTGCAAAATTGAAAATTTTCTAATGGATAAGTTATATAATGGGATGTCTGTCCGTCTTTGATGGCACAAATTATGCCTACTGGACACCGCATGAGATCTTCTTTAAAAGCAATCGATGAAAGAGTTTGGCTCGTATGTGGAAAAGGGTGTAATCCTCCCACTATCACCGTTAAAAATGTCATTAATCTCAAACCAATGTTCTATTAGACTAATGATGAAATTAAGTGGAGCAACTATAACTCCTGAGGCCTTAGTGTTATTTTCGGAATCGTGACCCCCTACCAGTTTCAACGTATTATGACGTGTACCACGTCAAAAGTGGAATGGGATTTACTCCAATTGACACATGAGGGTACCAATGCTATTAAGGCGTCGAAATTGAAAAATTTGACCACCCAGTTTGAGAGTATCACTATGTTAGAGTTCGAGTGTTTTGATGAGTTTTATGCTAGGTTGTCGAACATTGTTAACAAGTTTTAATTTGGGTGAAAAAATTGATGATTCGAGAGTAATGAAAAAGATTTTGAGGTCACTCCAATCCCGATTTATTCCTAAGGTCATTGTGCTTAACTCTTTAAGGGTTTTAAACTCTCTTTGGTTAGAAGAACTCGTATGAGAACTTCAAACTTATGAGATCGACATGTTTCCTAAACCATTCATCCTAAGGATAGAGGGATAGTTTTAAAGACTCGGGATAAGAAAAGAGAGAGTTTGTGAGTCTGATTCTGCAGGTGAGGTTGATTTAGATGACTTGACCTTATTTGCTAAATTTTTTAAAAAGTTTTTAAATTTTCCAAAAATAATTCTTCCAATAAAAAGAATTTTGAAAAAAACAAAAAGAAAGCTGAGGTCAAGGATAGTGGTTAGAAAGAGGAAGATATAAGGTGTTATGAGTATGAGGGCAAAAGGCATAAGGCATTTCAATGTCCCACTATGCTAAAGACAAAGGGCAAGAAAATTGCTACTACAGGCACTCTTAGCTATAGTAATATTGAGTTGGATGATTTTGGGAATGAATCACAACATGAAAAGTGCATTACCTTCATGGATAGTCACTTGAGCACATCTAATTTGTCCCATGACGATGAGGACACTTGTAAATATGGGAGCCTCAATGATATTTTTAGTCATTTGGGAGATAGTGAGTGTGAGGAAGAGGTTGGAAGTTAGGGTGAAGGTGATCTCTAAAAAGAGTTTAGTAATTTATACACCGAGACGTTGAAAATAAAAAAGTTGAATAAATAGTTAGGTATTAAGGTGTTAGAGAGAGAGAGAGAGAGAGAGAGAGAGAGAGAGAGAAGTTTTGAGGGAATGTGAGGCATCGACGAGTCAACTCGAAAAGGTGAGAGTTTCTTTATGTGAGTAGTTGATCGTCTTAGGTCGGGAAAATAGTGAATTGACCAAAAACGTGGCTAGTCTTACGGGAGATCTTAAATCTTCTTGTGAGACTCGGGAGAAACTCAAAGCCCGTGTATCCCAACTCGAGAGAGATCTCGAACATGCCCATGAGGTCAAGGTCACTATAAAGGACACATCTTAGAAGGTTGGAAATATGCTCCTCGATCTCGCTTTGGGTAATGTTGAGAGACTATGAATAGGTTATAACGGTGCATCCACTTCCCATGTAGCACCCGATCCGGTTACTAAGTTTGCTGTAGATCTGTACGGCTCTAAAAAACACCAAGACGTCTGTTTTCCCATAGGAGAGCACATCCTAGACTTTTTGAGAGAGGTGTTCCTAGTTTCATTGGGTAGTGTGTCTTTTAGGTATTTACCTCTATATGATAATACACATGTTCCCACATGCACTTCCACACATGATACCTCACTTTCCCCCGCACATCACATGAGAGACTTTGATCGTTTTTTAGAGAAAGTTGAGTATTTGGTCAAAACTTCACACGATGTGATGGATATATTTCATAGGATTTCTCCACCTTTGAAAACTCCTCCAAACCTAATGATTGAGGTTTAGACTTGTTTGCTAGCATATGATGCTTTTCATATTCATATTTGTATGCCTATTGCTAGTGTGTTGTAGCATTGTATATAGTTTTTCTAATTCTTATTTTAGAAAAATTCAAAAAGATTTTCATTCTTTAAGAAAAATTGGAAAAATATAAAAAGATTTTTAGTTTCTTTAAGAAAAGAGAAAAAGTAAAAAATATTTCCGATTTGTAAGAAAAATGAAAAGGTAAAAAGATTTTTTTTTTATAATTTTTTTTAAAACACAAAAAGATTTTGTATTTCTTCTTACATCGTATATGGATGGACGTTTAGGATGACCAAGTCATAATACCATTCCATTATCCACGTGAATATTTGATAATATTTTGAGACGCAACATCATTTCATCCACGTGATTTATATTGTTTGGAGTCATTCAGATGAGATTTGTGATTACTTTCTCCAAGTGTGACTCTTAGTCTCCTTTAATGCACACTTGCACGAATTTATTTTATTATTAAACTTGTCTATCGCATGTTGGTCAAAGTGTTTTCATCTCAATCCTGTCTTTAAAACAAACAAAATGCGATAAAATGAGACAATGAAAGTAGTGCATGTAAGAACCGTTGGTCATGAGGATTTGTTTACTATTGAAAAAATATGAGTGTACATGGGAATGGACTATAAGAGGCAAGTAAACTCGTCGTAAAATCTACCGTTTCAAAAGAGCCCAAGAAAAAATTAAGGCAATAAAAAGAAAATATGCCAAAAGGTGCCAAATAGTTTAGTTTGATTGATCTTTCAAAAGAAAAAATAGAAAATAAGATCATATTTATCTTTTGAGGGAGTTTGATTGAAAATCAATGTGTTTGCACGTCCTGAGAAAGTCATTAAAAAATATTACATACTTTTAGACGTTATTGGTGTGGAAATAATTTGACTTTGACTTGTTGATTAGATTGAGTCGATATCATATGAAGTCAACACTTTTTTTACAACTAAGGATGATTTTGAGTTCATTCGTTATGAATATCCAAAATTCACTATGCACATATTTTATGATTGTTTGAGTTGATTTTCCTATCGAATTTGCTCACACCCATTCATTTCGTTTCTACGATTTGGCTATCTTAGTATTAGTTCATTGTCCATGTTGTTTTATAAATAAATTTTGCTAGAAAAATATTGAAAAATCAAAAATAGTTTGTTGAACCTTTTGAGTTTATCCTTGCATGAGCTTATGTCATATATGTTTTTGATGATTTTCTATACTTCTTGTGACCAACTCTAGTTTATAACATTTTATTATTTTCCTTGTCTATTTCAGACAAATAGAAAGGGGGAGAACTAATTATGACTTATGAGGGGGTGAGAGTTTGAATTATGGTGGAGAATGAAATTGAATTGATTTATTTGATTTGATTTATGATTTTTATCTTGTTTAAAAATTGATACATCATAAAGGTACTTCTTTGTCCATTGTGTATAGGACTTTGATGAGCATTTGAAAAGCACACAAAATAAGAGCAGGAGAAAGCAAGGAGATTTGAATATTTGAAAGTGGAAGATTTTTGAGGACTTACATATTTAGTATCATTTCACTTTTGGGTTTCCGGGAGGGTAATAGATTTATATAGGACAAAGTTCTACGATAAGACATAATTTTGGTATGGATTTTGTTTTGTGTTACTTAGATTTTTTACTAAGCATTGGGATATTTTTCTCAATCTGTTTTATTAAAATGAGGCGTTTTCAAACATAAAAATGTTTTCTGAGTTAACTGTAAGCGGAACAGTAAAATGTCGTTTCACTCATTCAAACGACTTGCCTATGTTTTTCAAACGACATTGCTATGTCGTTTGAAGTCCAACATCTCATATGGATCAAACGAACCCATAATGTTTTGTTTTTTCATGGTCGTTTGAAAGGTTTGTTCGAAGCCACATCGAACGATGTATTAATCTCGTTCAAACGATAACAAGATCTCATTTGAACGACTTTTCATCGCCTCAAATATTGTGTTTGCCTATAGAAAACCTATTTCGTGAAGATTTCTCGATAAGACTTTTTATTTACGTAAACTGCAGAACAATTGCATTAAACTCTTCACTTTTTAGGAAAAAAATCTTTTTAGATTCACATAAAACAATCCCAATTCTTTTGTGAATCATTTTTAGAACCCAAAAACTTATGTATCAAAGTTATACTTGTTGAGAGCTTTCTCTACTACTGATCTTGGGGATACTCGAGGGTATTCACTGTTGAAGGAGGAGTACTTCGGTGTTTTTAATTATCGGCAGAATAATTGTTGATTGAAGGATACGATCTTTGAGGGTTCTTGCAGAAATTTATTGTATTATTTCTCTCAAGTTTTGTAGGTTGCAATTTCCAAAATTTTGTGAAATAAAGGTTTTTCCCTACGGGGATTTTTCCTGAAATTTGCATGTTTTTTTATTTACTTCTTTCAATCACCTTGTTGCATGTTTAGGGTTTTATTAAAATTAGAATTTAATTGAGATTGACAACTTATTAATAAGTTCTATCCATCAGAAGATATCACACAGTTTTATGAATTAGTATAAGATCTTTTAGCTTGATTTTTATCGTTCATAAATTGGTATCAGATCTTTTAGCTTGACTTTACCACGTTCACATTGAACTTATCTGGTAGTTTGGATTTGGGATAGAGAGAAATATGGGTGTAGTACATGTAATTCTTAGTTTTCTTGGCTTGGTTGAACTTCTTTCATAATAGTTTGAGGTCTTCCTTGACCTTGTTCAGTTCCTCCCCTTTAAGATCCACGGGTACTTGCAGATCAACCCCTTCTTGGGTAAGGCTTGAAATAAGGAGTTAAGATGGTGGAAACTCATTCGCAGGTGGGGAACGCGGAGCATGTTGATATTCATCTGGAACACAAACAAGCTCGGGAGCGGGTGGAATTATGACATGAGGAAAAAGAACCTCAAGTTCTTCAAGAATATGGGCTCATTGATGCTGCATTTTATGGATATCATTTTGACGGTTGTTAATCTTGGCACTGAGTTGGATCAACCATTAGTTCGAAGAACCAGTGGAGCTTTGGGCTGGTTTGACGAAAGACCGAAGTTAATAGGGAGCCATGCCAAAAAGTGGATATGCGATTGACCTGAGAGGGAAAATGATTCGACTTTATTTTTTAAAGGAGGGAGAATCTTTTTGGTATTTTGGAAGGAGAAGAAATAAAATATTTTTGGTATTTTTAAAAAAAAAGGGAAAAAGGAGAGGAATGTCAACATGATTATTGTTATTGTTATTATTAGGTTCTCACCAATAGTAGGTTTGCCTAAATGTAGAAAAATATCGGACGGGACCCGATCGTGGGAAAATAGGGTTTGAAAATTTGTAAGACATGGTTTGACTTGTTTCCAAGCTCACGGATGGGGTCCTGTTTTGAAAAATATGAAATGTCGCAAAAATTTGGGCAGTATGCTGGCCCAAAATTTTAACAGAATATTACATGGTAATCAATAAACTAAACATTAGTGCCTTAGGTTTGACACCTATATGAGGTTTATGCAATCGTTGGGTTAGAGGAAGGGTCCCCCCTTTGGCATGACTTCCACGATATACCTCTTACCTATAAGGGCAATCATTCATCAGTACATGTGGACAAGCCATTTGATATACCTGGGTGTATGTGAATTGCCTCACTATATACCTCGTGGGGATAATACATGTGTGAGAGAATTTGTTATACTCGATGTATATGAACAAGTTCCCTACTATATGCCTCCCTTCGTGAATTCGATTAAGCGATACGATGCAGGGGGAACCATTCAATATACGTCGAAGGAACGAGGACAGTGGAATGTGGGAGTTATATCATTTAGGTTAACTATAACCCACAGGACTAACGCCCATCACAAAGTGACCCCTAGTACGGGATTAAATTTTGGTCAATATTGCTATGCTCTTGGTGATGTAGTGTGAAAAAATGCATGAGCCTTAACAAACATATTATTGAGAGAGTATTTTATTTTTTTATTTGCATGATGTGTAAATGAAGTACTATACTAATGAGGGAGCATATATGAGTATTATGAAAAGTAAATCTAGCATGGAGACTATACTACGCGTGGATATATATTAGTTAGTAAGTTACATGGGAATATATACAAGTGAGTGTTTTTTGTAGTGAGCCTATACATGGATCAACTATAAGTGATGTGTGGTATGTGCAAGTAAGCATGGAGTTGCATACAAGTGTGGGAAATGTGGGTGTGTACTAGTGAAGTCTAAGCATGGATATTCAAAGTGGTATATGAAGCATGTGAGTAGAAAGTGAAGCTAAGTGTAAGTGTGTGAAGTGTACATGGAGAGTATATATAAGTGTGTGAAGTGTATAGGTGAGTGAAAATAGATATGTACATGAGGTAGATATAGACAAAAGGTAAATAGAGGAGAAAAGGGAACATATAAGTAGGTGAATATGCACACATGCATAAAATAATGACACCCATGTAGAAAATAGAGTCTAGTCCTCTTAAAATGTAGTCCCCAGTGGAGTTGCCACTGTGTCCATCTCGAGGGCGAATAGGGCTTCCCCCTATTTCGGCATGCACGCAAGGTTGTGCCCTTTCTCAGGGAGCTCGACTATCATCGATGCGGGGTAATATGTAGAGATAGATTCACCAGCCTATTTTTGTACAAAATAGGTAAAATAAATGTTGCCACCTCGATAGAACGACATCAAGGACAACACTGATGCTTATGAAACCAAGTATTTCAAGGGTACGGGGACTAAGTTATAGAATGGGAAGGTGTTAGGTACCCATCCCTCCCATTCGATCTCTATAATGCATGTGTTAATCTTCTCCTGCAAAACTTCATGAAGTTTGTTCTCATGTTCATAACATAGATGGAGAATGGAATCACTCAACTCGCGTCATGGAAGAGGACATAATGAGTTCGTCCTTAGGAGTGTTCCCAAAATAATAATTCAAAATAAAATATAAGTGTTTATTGATTCACAAGTTGTTATAGAAGAACAAATGTATGCATGAAGTGAGACATAAGAAAGAAAGCATATAAAATCCATTAAGAATATATATAGTATAAACATGGTAACAAATGTGTATAAGGGAGGACTCAAGTCTAGGAATTTATCCAAGATACCTACGTAGCTTAAGGGGCATCAGAGTACACGTAGTTCGAAGATAATATAAGGTGGGGTTCAAACGATAAATCCCAATGGGGGATTTCTCTTATATGTGCATGTATAGATAAACATGCTTCAAGTGTGAGGATGTGTAGTGAGAATCCCTCTTTTGAAATTTATAGGTGAACCTTGTTTTTCTTGTCTTTTATTTTTTTATGAATATAAAGTTTGTGCAAATACTAATAACAAAGGTTTGAGAGTAAGGTATCTGATGTAGTGAAATAAAGAGATAAAGTACAAATAAAGTAACTAATGCTAAAATAAGAGAATATAAAAACGGGTGGAGAATTGGATCTCCTTATGAAGACTTGAAGTGGATCTTGATTATATATGCATTGATCTCACAATACGGGTGATGGTGGTATGAAGAGCTGGGTGAGAATTTACTAAAAGGATTGTGAAAAGGGTGGAAGGAATTTGTGAAATGTTTTTTTAAGAGAGGTACAACTATAAATTCAAGAGAATATTCTCTAAATTGTTGAGATTGAAGTTCATGGGTGATTTCAAAGTGAGTTCATGGACTCTATTTATAAGGACAAAGTAGGCTCCAACTGTAATGGTCCTTGACCTACCTATCGTCATAGAACCCCATACACATTACCGATAGATAGGGTCCTGGAGGTTCCATTCGGTAGTCTGAGATAGATTTTTTTTAAAAATGATCGTAAAACGTGAATCGTAAGTCAGAATTGCTTATGGGGTGGACTATTGGAAATGATGATCCATTTAACAATATATTGATCCATTATCGGGTTCAGGAGTTGACCGATGTCAAACAAGGCCTAAAAGCGCTCGTTGGTCACTCGATATGAAATTTTCAAAAGAAAATGGATTGTTCGTCTAAACCGTTAGGCTAATTCGCACATGGTACGGAGGTTGGAAAGGTTAATTAGTACCCTTCGAGATTTCAATCATCTTACATTGGTTTGGAGAGGTGGATAAGGTCAAACAGGGCCTGAAATTACCCTATGACCCTTTAGAGTAATATCGTCATTCGTCTGTAGCGTAAGGCTAATTCACACAAAGGGTTGACTGTTAGAAAGGTGACCCAGAGTTCTTCAAAGATTCATTCAGATTCATTCAATCTAAATATTTCACTCGGGTCAAACGGGTTCCAAGAGAGCCTAATGGCCTCCAGATTGATTTTTGGGATAAAACGGATCGTTCGTCCATACCATAAGGTCGATTTGCACATGGGGAAAACCATTGGAAAGGGGACTTAGAGCCTCGTGCATATGCATTGATCTTTTTCTCAGGCAAGGAAGTTGACCGGAGTCAAACGGGGATCGAGAGAGCCTAGTGGCCTCAAGATCAATTTTTGAGGTAAAACGGATTGTTCGTCCGCACTCGAAGGCTAATTTATGCACAAGTATACTGATAAAAATGGGATTTAGTACCCTTCAAATATTCATTGAGCTTTAGCTCAGGCGAGAAAGTTGATCGGAGTGAAACGGTGCCTAGGAGCACCCGGTGGCCTCTAGATCGGTACTTACAGTATAACCTAGGGTTTATGGTGAACGAGTTAGTTTTATGGACCTAAGGATATTCTTGGGGGGTCCTACGATGGGGTGTCTATAGCCTTCCTCGCTAGTTACCACCCATACATAAGTAACTAAAAATATTTTCTTTGAAAAATAGAATAAAAGTTCATGGGACGAGGGGTATCTCTCATTCTTCGAGTTCACTTTTCATTTGGAAGGGAAAAGAATAAGAATAAAATTTCTAGATAGATAATTCTATTTCTCCAACAAGTTTATAATTCATAGGTTTGGTAGAATAAAAAATGAATCACAGGTAATATATCACAGTTGAAGCAATATAGAGCAATATGAAACATCAACCGTAATGAAAAATATCATAGTGGAATTTGTTAATATATGTAAGGACGATATGGTTATTATAACTAGATAATATGCCATCAAGTCATAAAGATAAGCGTTCAAGGTTTTCTATAACAGGATAACCCATAATTATTGATTTTAGAGACTTCAAATTCATAGCAATACACTTATAATAACATTCGTCCAAAAGATTTGGAGAATAATCAATCCAAAACCCTTAAAGATATAATGAGTACAAAACCTTTGGAGATAAAGTAACACTTTTGAGCCCAACTCCGAAGAGTGGCATCCATATGATAAGCAGATCTAGGCACTCGAATCCCGAGTCCTATATGCCAAATAGAACTCCTGTTAGTATAATAACAATATATTCCATGGATTATAATGTATGCTACTGGGATTTTAATGAAATCATCATGTGTTTATTAAATCATCTCGTGTTTACTGAATTCATTGGTTGCATTAAATCATAGGGTTAGGGATTTCTCATATAAATATTTGAATCAATATTTAACTGGATTTGTTAACTACACAAAAGAGTTAATAAATGAGAACAAGAGTTTTAGGACTATCACATAATGATATAAACAATTGCAGCAATTCAAGGTATAATCTTGAAATAGTATTAAAATAGAACTCATCTAATTTTTAATTTTGGAATTTATTTTGTTTGATATTCTGATACAAAGGGATAAATCGAGGATTCTAAAATCATGTGTGTAGTAAATTTTTAGGGTATGGTAAATAAATAAGGACCTTAGTAAAGTTGGGGGTCTATAGGTAATTTATTTAAAAGTAAAAATTGTATGGGGTTATTTGTATAATTATTGATAATTAAGTTTAGTTATTTTATTAATTTGCATTCATCTTTGGGATTAGTGATAAACGCATTTAAGTTGTATTTTTAGGAAAGGATTTGGATTTAAGTTTTGGGGGTAATATTCATTAGTTTAAAATTTTAGGGGGTTATGTGCAAATTAAAAGTTTAGCTTTTAACTTTTTAAATTGTTTTCTATGCAAGATGTTTCCCGGGAAAATAAACAGGAAAATGTAATGTACAATTTTGACCAGAAAAATAAAATACGAATTTTGGAAAAAAACTAGAATTATCTAATTGGAGACGCGCCCTCGCATGTTGTGTCAAATCCCACACCTGCCAGGTTTTGACCTCACTCATGCACGTGTACCACACATCATCTTCAACCTTCAACTATTTGACTTTAAGGTTTTGAAAACATTAACTGTGAATAACTATCTCTTCTGAATACCATTTAAGTCGATTCTTGAATGAAATTTGCTTATTTTCTTGAGATAAATGCAACCATATTTGTTTTAGACAATGAGGTGCACTATGTTAAGCCATTCGTTTTGGATAAAAAATTGACGAGAACATTCGCTGAGTTATGCTAGCATTAAAACCACGACATTTTTATATTTATGTTCTGGTATCAAAGATGAATCAAACTACTTTGGTTTTATGGATTATGGTTTACCATAACTCCTGAATTTCTTCTTTGAGATTTTCAGTTTCATAAAACAAAAACTTTGATTCGAGGCATTAAAGGGTGTTGGAATTCAAATCCACTTATGCACCTAGATTCCTTAGAATATGAGCTTGACTTCACCCACTTTGAAACTGGTTCAAAGTTAGGATTATGGAATCCAGCATTGAAGCTCAACCTTTAATTGTGGTTTCTGGTATTCGAGCCCTTTTTAGTGTCATTCTTACGTTAGAACTTCAATAAAAAACCATAAATATAAGCTTTGAATGTGAACAAACTTAACCAAATAAAAAACAATCCATACATAAAATGATAAAAATACCAATTGAGATTAACATTTCTTAGCATTTTTAACTGTGGGGAGATATAATTATTCTTTTGTAGTGTGGGTTTTTTTATACTGTTGGGTTAGAGGAGTTGATTGTTGTAGGTGGTGGTGGGCATCAACGAGGAATTATCTAGTTTTGTGTTTGAGTAACATGTTAGGGGATGTGGGTACCATGTGAATGCATGTGGTACAAGTTGCTTGTTGGGATGTTAGGTATCCAAATATGATAGGGGTGTGAGTGTAAAGTTTGAAGTTTTGATTTTGGTCCTTAGGTAGTTTATGGGAGGCCATTTTAAGGATGTATATACATGTTTTAAGTTTAAGGGGTTAATGTGTAATTTCTCAAACTTATGGGGATGACTTTACTTGATTTTATGAAGTATTGGTAATGTGGATGTGTTTGGTGATTAAGGTTGAATTATAAGAGTAATTTATGGGTTTAAATAAGGATATTGGAATTTATAAGGGTATTTTGGAAATTTTAAACTCTGGCAGTTACTAGGGTAATTATCATGTTTCTTAGGTTTGTTTATTTAACTCATATTTCAGTTTTTGAGTCTTGCTTATTTATAAGGCATGGTTTATATAGTCCCAAGATAACTTATTTCATGTAGGGATTCTTTCCATAGTAAAGTTTTGAGGTATATAAGATAAAAAGGGATACGAGATTTTATAGGTTGTTACACTTTAGGCTAAGAGTCCAATGGCAATCATACTATAACAGAACTTCAATTAGAAAATTATACTAAATAAACTTTCCTCTAATTCAAGTATGTTAAATTCCTAAGACAAAATCCCTAAAACCTCTTCTTCTTCACTCTACCTCTTCTCCTTTGCTATAGGGTTCTCTTCCAAAAATGTTAAAAGTGATTTAACTTAACCCTAATCTTCATTTTATAAAGATAATCATGAAATTAGTGTGAGACCCCATATGTTCCATGACTCATTAAACCCTAAACTGATTCTAAATAGCCTAAAGTCTATCCCAAGTCATATACTATCCTATGGACCTTAAAATTTAACCATTTAAAATGTAATGAAAAAATTCTACATGTCTCTAAAGTCACTCGACTTATCCCATCAACATAATTTTTTTATTCACTAAATAATATATAGCCCTATTTTTAATCTACTTCAATACCAACCAACTAACAAATAATAATTCAATTTTAGTGACAAAATATTACTTCACTAGTTACTACAGATAATTACATACAATTACAAATAATAATTTATTTAATTTACTTTAAATTATGAGGTATTACAATTGGCTTTGGGAATAACCTCATTCACTTCCTCAACTCTCACAGCTTCCTTAATCTCCTCATCTCGATCCACTATAGGTCTTAACCTATCAATGATCGTGGGCACCCTCAAACCTTCGATACGCCATGTTAGAATGCACGTATCCTTATTAATGTTTGTGTAAAAACCAACATCTACCATGTTTTTTCACCCTTGGAATTTTCGGTTGCATGGATCATAATCTCAGTCCCTTTTACATTGGCTTTGGCACTTTGATGGCATGTCAAAGTAGCCAACCAATGGTTGTGCATCCAAACTCATCTAATTAAAATATGATAGGTTGTGGCAGCCTCAATCACGTCCAAACTAATGTGTGATATGATATTGCCCATAACTATTCCCACATTAACATAACCAATGGACTTGGATGTTTAGTTGTCATATCCTGAGATTCAATAAACCTATTTTAAGAAATATGGTCGCTTAAAATCAGCCTAATTGGCATGATATTGATTGAAGCACCTCCACCCATCAAAGCTTTAGAAAAGATAGTTCCATTTATACATTTCATCACATACAAAGTCATGTTTTTAGGGAACCTGATCGATCAAAATCTAAGAAAGCTATCTCAGACTTAAACTTACATACAAACCTGGTGATAGGATATTTCCATCTTAGCTAAGGAATGACGTTTTTCCTCTCTATGTCCAAAATTTATTGCATAATTGGAAACTTTAATTCTTGGAGCATTCATACTTGATCGAAGAACCACAAATTTTGGTGACATCAAAATAGCTTGATACTCCAAGCTTGTGTCCACCTCATACTCATTCGTTTGATAGACTTTCTCACATATTTGATGCTTGGTTCATCATAAGCAATGACTATGTTGGTAATTCATACTAAGTAACGTTCATACATTCTCCGAATTTCTTCCTCCGTTATTCTCTCTCTTCGCATTTGATATTTTACTTCCTTATCAAAAGTATCCACCATATGTTCCCTGTGTGTAGGCAAAGGATTGTTGTGGATGTTGCCTTGAAGAGTCTGTAAGGTTTAATACAACATTTTCTTGTTGATAATTCCCCTCAAGGTGAAGCTCAAAACCGTGGAATGACAATCACGTTAATAAATATGGATATATTGAGGGTCATCTTGAACGTCTTCCCCCGGAGCATAAGGTATAGAATTATTCAGGGGAAAAACTAAACCATTTGTCACTATGATGTTATGACAACTTATTGTCTCCTCAAAAGAGAAATACAATGGGGTGGATCTTCTCTATCATACTTTTTCTTGTAATTTTTCTTCATAGATACCCCACAAGCTTGAGTATCTTCACCGCCCTCTGTACACTTTACTCGATGTTCTTTACCTCCTCGACCTGCTTGGCTGACATGTTGCTTACACTCAATGTTGATCATAATGGGGTTAGGGAGAACAACCAAGGAGTTTTTTTGGGTAGCTCTCGTGGAGGCTTTGAATATGGCTTCTAGAGTTTCATTTATTAGATGACAAATATATTCTGATAGTACTCCCTCCACACAAATATAAATAATTTTGCTCTTTGTGGCATCTTCTCTCACATCTAGAGATATTTCTCTAAATATCCTGATATTATTCATCATCTCCTCCAATAGACTTTACCTCACATGAGGAAGCTGGGCTAGTGTGAACTCATATTGGCTAGATATTTTTTTGACTAATCGAATGTGTACATCCTCCCACGTTGACACGTTTTTGTTCCTCTTCACGTTGAATATCATCTAGTTAATATCACAGTTGATGACCTCATTCTCCATTTATAAAAGAATACCTCCCATGCGTAGTAGCCGTATGTACGAGAATACTTCTCTTTTCTAGGGTGTTTATAGAAAAACTATGGCATAACGCATAATAATGGTGATAATGCAATATATGATAAAGGATGAACTCAAGTATATATCTCAAGACAAGGTAACAATTACAACTATTTGATTTAATAAATGAACATCAAATGGAAGCTAGTTAGAATGAGAGAAAAAAGAACTCTAAATAGAACCAGGTACTCAGATTAACACCAAATTATGAAGGAGTAGTGTTTGGAACTCAATAAATGCGTGTTTCCTTGGGAAGAACAAGACAAGCATGTTAATCAGTGACTAAAATTTTTGGATTAAAATAAATATCTTATAGAGGTCTTTTAGCTCAAAAGTCTCGTGGTTTATCAAAAGATAAATAGGGTATATATAGGCTCAGGTTGCTCATGAGGAACCTCGCTAAAGGAGTGTATTATTTGCGTGTGTAGAATACCTACACCTAACCCAAAGGGAGTGAATAGGTTAGAAGTCATGTCATGACTAATTTTTAGTTTCAAACAATTTTGCTTGCACATACAAGTTACTTAATAGAAACATCACCAAATTTATTGGTTAAACTCACAAAACAATGTAATTAGGTGAATATGGATGAACAAAACTATATCTAACACATCTCAGTTAATTTTAATCCAATTCACTAGATTCAATTGTCGTTTAAGTGATATGTGTGATTAAATGTGTGAACATTAAAATAGTACGAAGAGAATCAACCCTAAGACAAGGTTTATGAAGAAAACACCCTCACCAAGGAGTAAAAAATCTCGATGCACTCCAATTCTCATTTATGCATGAAAGTCAATTTTACAAAAGGCCAAGAAGGTGCCTCTCACACCAACATTATTGTGTCAATGATTATCCTCATCAAGCTCTACGTCACTAATGAAAAAGTCCACTGTCTTCTTCAAAGTACCCACACTCCACACTCCACATTATCAAATAATTATTAGTTCATACTATTTTTTATGTAGCATTAGATGATCATAGAATTCAAATGTAGATAGTTTTGAACTGAATAGGATATGGGAAATCTGAACCAAAATACTCTAAATTCTGTCTCAAAAATCATAGATCAAGTATAGATCTAAGTTTTAATAATATTGGAGGAAACAAGTGAAATTGGAAAGATAAGCGAATGAATAATGTTCTCAACCTCAAAAATACTCTCAAAAATGCATTTCAGTTATTAGATTTTCAAATCTTAACAAACGGGAAGGAAATTGGCATTTAAATGGATTTTTTGAAATATATGGGCCGACAATGCACACAGTTAGATGTGGACATATACAAGATTTCATCCATTATGGAAATCGCGGCTTCACCATACACACAGGCACAAAGTAATTCCATGAAAGTGGAGCCATGTGAAAGGGCACAAAAGAGAGTCATGCGAATGGTCAAAGCACAAAAATATTCCCAAAATATTTTAACAATTCAAAAGGCATGGATCAAATTCGAAAACTGTTTTAAAAACATTTTAATATCTCTAAGACTATTTTAACAATATTTAAATAGTTGTTCCATCAACTTTTAAAATCCTCACACGTTTTCAATTTTAACTAAAGGGACACAACTCCCCCTAACGATATGCATGCAAGAAGAAAACCATGGAAATCATGACAGAGCATGGAATATATAGCATGTGAAAACATGTGAATCATGATGAGAGTATGAATATAGAAATACATTGTAAATATATAATATGAGAACATGTGAACATGGAATCAGATGAATTGACATGTGACATAATGATAATGATCAAATATGACAAGAATAATGAAGAACAGTGGGATATCGAAAAGAGATATCTCAAATCATATAAGCTCATAAGAGATAATCAATAAGATATAGTATGGAACACTGGTAAAAGAAAACACTAAAAAGTCATAAGAGACATAATAAGCTACAAGGAATATGATGTAACATGGATCAAACTAGCAAGCTACTAATGTGAAAAAAAAACTCAAGTCACAAACAAAAAAAAATCTCATATAGACCAAATCAAATCAATAATAAAGGTCTCATCACTCACTCGAACTACCTAGGTAAAATAAGCATAGAAAATGGTAGCCAATAATCATTCCTAGAGATTATAGGAAACTCTAAGAACAATCAATTCAATCAAACACAATGTCCTAAAATGATTCTAAAACAACCAAAGACCAACCATATGGTCCAAAAGTTTCTAAGAAGGGGCTCATAATAAGATACCATAACCGGGGAAAAAGATTCAACAATGCACTGATAACAAACATAAATAAGTGTACACAAAGAAACATAAATTAAGTAGAGTGAAGACAAAGTACCCAAGACATATAGCATTACGCACACAATAAATAATCATAGTCGTGCATACGAATCCATATGAACGAACACCTTTTAGAGGAGTCTGCATGAAATAAAGTAATTTCTTAAAATTGTCTAGAAACTCTAAAAATTCCTAACATAGCCTCCTGAATCCCAACTATCAGAATACTAGAAATATATGAATGCAAATTCGTGGAATATCACTCATTTTGACTTCAATAGAACCAATTTGGGGTAAAATACAAGAAATAGAAAAAAACAACAAATCACACACACGCACACACATACAAATGAAAATACAAAGCATGTAAAGTATGATCGTGATTCGACAACTCGTGATTACTTGATTTGACACAATGATTTCATTTAAATTTTGATTAAAAATATGGATTAAAAACACATTTAGCTCAAATTCAATCAATTCACATCATAAGTATAAAATTCTTATCAAATTAAAAAATTTCAACTTTGTAATATTAATAAAGGTACAATTCATGTGATAATAAGACATATAACATCAATGTTAATACATATAATCAAATCACGTAAGACATTAGATCAATATCCTTTTGAACTCAAAATGATAGTTTTAAGCCATTAACTCTATCAAACAGGTTGATTAAAATATTTGGAATGTCAACTAAATAGAAAATTTAATTTTTGAAGTGATAATTCCTAACATGTTTTTCATGCCAGTTCAATCACTTGGCTTATGGCTATTTTTCAAGATATTTTGTCTTTTGACATTGATTGTCTTTTTACACGCTTAATGTCACCTACCTAAAATATTTGAATTTCCAAAATGGGTGTAAACAATCTAGTTGTAGCCCTTATCAATGCTTTTGAAAAAGGCACCTTTTCAACTCTTCTAGGTAAGACTAACACAAAATCTCACATAAGGACCAACAAATACCAATAAGTTCTCAATGATTTGATCATGGTAAAATTAAGCACTAAAATCAAGGTAAAGATGACAAACACAATATGAAACAAGTTATATGCAAGTGCAAATAGTGTGATATCAATACCATGGATCTTAATAAATTTGTCAATAATGAATTAACAAATGAATTACAATAAATCAATCAAACTTGTTATCAAATGGTTTAGAATTCACTTTTTAATCATCATTCAAGTTAAATCGATCATGAAATCAAAATGAATCAAAGTCTTAAACACAATTAAAAAAGAATAAACATAAAATCTTTTTGGAATTTTGACTAAGAAGGATGCATGGATATCTAAAAAAATCGTGTTTGGAAGATAAATATAGCATAGAAATCAAATGCATGAAAATATACATATACATGTATATCTCACCGGCACATAACAAATGATATTAATGAACTCCCTCATATATATTCACTTATTCCCCAACAAATCAAGAATGAGCTAGGGATAAGAACTTATAAGAACCTAGGCATCATAAGAAAAATATTTACCTAGATAATGATGGGTGTTCTTATAACACCCCGTAATTTTGACAACTAGGTTGATCAAGTCTATTTATTAATTATTACAGTTTGTCAAAATAATTTAAATACCATACTTAGTAGTGGGATTCAATAAATGATGATAATAAAAAATAATAATGATATGATAAATACTCATTTGGTAATATAAATAAAATCAACCACCACCACAAAGTAATGAGTGCGGCCTAACATAACTATTACATGCCAAACTCCCAAACGTAATTTGTTTCCATAACAAAATGAGTACAATGATAAGATAGACCTCGCATCTCTCAAGATAAAGAAAAAAATTAACAAGAAGATAAAACTAAGGATAGATACAACACCTACATAATCAAAATCGATAGAGACTAATGTAACAACCCGTCCTTTTTGGATACAATTAAAATCCATAATTGGATATAAATTAGAGATTTAAGGAATTTCTCGAAATAGTGATTTTGGGGATTCTCGAGGATTTGATGATTTTCGATGGATGTTCTAATTTTATTTGGGATTAAATAGGTCGGAATATTTTAATTATATGTAGTCGTTGAGTAAAAGCGACACGAGGTGAGATTTTAGTTGGAAAATCGCATTTTAATATTTTGGGTTGAAATAGTGATTTGCGATCAAGTACCTCGGATGGGAATTTTGACTGCGCCGTAAGTCTCAGAATGGCTGAGATAGTCGGAAAAGAGTGTCCGATTGTCGAAATTGAGTTTTGGGGAATTTTGGAGTTAAATAGGCTCGTAATTGAGTAAACGAGTCATTTTTGGGATTAAACTCTTTTCTTCTTATATAAAGAAGGGGAGAGGGAGAAAAGAGAAAGGAAAGAAAGAAAAGAGAGAGAAGAGAGAGATGAGGAGAGAAAAGAGGAGGTTCCGGCCAAACTCCGCGGGATTCGGCTCGAGGTCGTCGGATTATATCCACGAGACAAGTGTTTACTTGCTTTATTTACTTTTGAGCATAAATATCATATCATAGTTTGGTATAAACAAACCCTAAAGATTTTGGGTTGGGTATTCTTGAATAAACGGGTTTTCAGGAGTTAAAACGAATAAACCCCTAAAATTTGTTAATTGGAGAAACTTAGGTTTTAACCTAAATTAATTGGTGGTTTAGGGTTCTAGGATGTTTAGAGCCCTTAATATATGTGTATTTGTAGTTGATTGAGGTTATAGGACGTTGGGTGAGGCGACAAAATCTTGAGAGAAGCTTTAATGGCCGAAACCGTCTCGGAGAAGATAATTAATAGTAGGACCTGCGTGTTAACTGAATCTATTCGGCCAAGGTGTATCGATTCGGCTCTTGGTCAAAAAATAAAATTTGTAGATCTCTTCGACGCGGTCACGTGGGAACTAACCGCATATTTTTCTGATTTATTTTGGATTTATAGTGATTTTTCTACGAAAAGCTATCCGAGATCGAAATAGTTAATCATAAACTAACACTAGAATTATTTGGAGTTAAATATTAGGGGTTCCCAAAATGAGGGTTAGGACCTCTAAAGGACTTGAGGAGATATAAAAACCTTGGGTTCGTTGAAACAAATCCGAGTTATAATTTAAATGGAGATTGAATTGAGTTTGGGGTTTTGGGGATATATATAAAACCTAGGCAGATTTGGGATTTTCAGACAAGCCGAATCGATTCGGTAAGAGATAGTTTGAAAGTAGAACCATTTCGAATCGATTCGGACAGGGCGAATCGATTCGGTGGCCAGCAAATCGATTCGGGCAGGCCAAATCGATTCGGTCTTGGCAAATTTTTGAGGTTTTCTCCTTTTAAGTTTAAGGAGACTTAAATTATGATTTTGAAGATTATTATAGAGTTTCTAAATGGGATGTTAGGACTCCGAGATGATGAATTGAGGATAATTAAACCTCGAATTTATTTAGAGTGTGATCCGGGGTATGGAGTTAATTAATGTTTTGGGACAAGAGACCTTCGGGTTTACGTATAATTCCTTGAATGAGAATAAGGTATTTATTAGAATCAAAGTGAGGAAATACTTTGGGTTTAGTCTCATGCGAATATGAATGCATGATTATGATTCTTCGAGAGAATATTTGGGATTATTGGTCATCGGTAGATGAAATTGGCAAATAGGGCCATTTGTATATATTCGAGAAGGAATATATGGTGTATATATATACTATGTGATTAAAGTATATATATAATTTGAGATAAATGATTTTGAAAATAAAATATGAATGTTTTCAAAATGGAAAAAGAAATGATTTTCTTAATTACTGATTTATAGTCAACACCTGAAAATCTGTTACTAAAGCCGTTTAATATAAAATTAAACTATTTAAGTAACTCCGAACAGTTTTTTGAAGAAACTCTTTTCTTTAAAATCAAAACTAATAGAACACAAGATGTGTTTAACAAAAGTATGTACGAGATCTGTTCAAGATTTGATTAATAGGTTTAATAAAATAGTTTAAAAACTTTAAACTCAGCACAACCAAGAATGAGATGAGGAGATGTAGAAAGATTAAGAACAAGGATTTTTACGTGGTAAAACCTCACCCAACTGAGGAAACATCCACGACTCCCTCTACGGAGCAAACCAAAAATTCTACTAAAACAAATTTTAATAGTTACAAACTATATAACAAACATGCATACAACTCAAACCTATATAAGTTTAGGAATGTACCCTCTAGTGTCCTTATAACTTCTCTGCAGTTCTGATTGTTGATGGTGTTCTCCCAGTTTTCTAACTTTCAATTTGTTCAAGTTCTTTACGTCGACTCTTGTTCTTAAGATCTTATTACCAACACTTTTAGTGTGGTAGGGTGATAGTGTTTGTGGAGGTGCTTTCTAACACATGCATGCACACACACACTAATTTTATACAACCAATCCTAACAAATTACATATAAGAACTATATGCTGTGATTTTTCTATTTCTCTCTTCTCACAAAACTTAACCTTATTTGACCTTTACAATAATCCCAGAATCCATGGATGTCTTGCTCTGAAGACGTATCAAGATCTTAAACAATCTCAGTTTTTGAAAAGATTTTTGAGATTGAAAATCACCAAGTGCGATTCCAAACTAGGTCAAAGGTCTTATTTCAAGAGAACTAGAAAAAGAAAACATTATTGTTGATTTCAAAGTTAAAAACATTTATAGAAAATAATCAACAATATATTTCTCAAGATGAGAAACAAAATATGTACATCTAAGTGAAATGTAACATAAAGAACTCAAATCTAAAATTTCTATAAAGCAGAAACTTAGATCTAAGATAAATGTTTAAGTTGGACATAAGATCTAAGAAAGAAAGAGGTTACAACAACAAACCAACTAAAAAAACCAACTCTCAACCTCTCAAAACACTCAAACACTCAAGGTTGTGTTTGGTATATACAGGACTAGAAAAGAGGTTTAGGTTTGAAAAGGTTTTGGTAATTTAGGGTTAGGGTTAGGGTTTCTAACTCTTTCTCTCTCTTTCTGGTTTCTCTCTTTCTCTCTCTTCTCTCTCTTTTCTTTCTAAAGGACAAAATGGAAAAAAGTCTCAGATGGCTGAGTGAAGGGGTCCTTTTATAGGAGGCTGAGAAGATTCGATAATAAGGTTCAAAATCAATGGTTCAGATTGAGTCAAGGTTGATTGACTTTGATCCAAGGGTTCACGATATGCGGTGATTAAAACTCTCCTGATTGGTTCATATGTGGTTCACAGGGATGATGTAAGAGCGCATACAGATCGTTGATAAAAATGATCCAAGGGTTCTAAACAATCGCTGTTTTATACTCTATAAAGAAACACAAAATCCACCAATCAGAATGCAACAGGTGTTGTGCAGTTATAAGATATCAAACGCGCATCTAAAATTAAATACAAACACACCCTGAAGTCTCTGCCGCTTTCGAATTCTACCCAAGGTAACTTATAGCCAATATAACCATCAATACTTAATTGCAGATTGACCCCAAAAACTTTTAAAAATAAATTTTAATTTAAAAAAACTTATTTTAAATGTTTATAAAATCCCAAAAAAATATTAAAAATTAGTTTTAGGGATTTAAACACACTTAACATATTTACACACAATTATATGAAATATGAAATGTATGAGATCAATTCTACTGTCTGTGAGTGTTGGTAATATTTTCTAGATCAATCAAGCAAGAAGGATGAAATAGCAAACCAAGCTATGGGTTCTTTTGTTTCTAGGATAGACACAATTTTGTCACAATTTCCAAACTAGATGAAAACTTATACCATACAGACTCAAGTGAGTTAAGAGTATAAGGTGATTTAACACTCTCTCTAAATGACATCATAGGGGAAGTTCGCACGATGAGGTGAAGCCCCGTGGCAAGCGAATGCAGGGTGGATATACTCCTCTAGGCCATATGAGCGTTTATGTTATGTTATGTTTTCTGCAATGGTTAGGTAACTTGGGGTGTGGTTATGACTAGCCCGCAGGCATATGGCTTCTTCCCGACATATTGCGTATAGTTTCCCATGTGTCGTAATTTATAGGCACTGGAAGATGATGGTCATTTAGGGGCGCGCCGTACGGGCGGTCTTAGAATGCGTTATATATTTGTTAAAGCAATTTATGATAATAAATTGGCTTTAATTTACATTTCCTGGATGGAAGAAGGGAAATGGGATAAAGGTTTTGGCTTCGGTAACACTCCCGGATGGAAGAAGGGATGTGGAAGCATATGATATGGCAAAAGCATTTTTATGATAATGAAAATGGCTTTTAAATACATTTCCTGAATATAAAAAGGGAAATGGGATATTTTGAAACGGAAAAGCATTTTTATGATAATAAAACTGGCTTTTGAAAAGTTATATGTTTTTTTAAAGCAATTCATGATAATGAATTGGCTTTTAAATGCATTTCCTGGATATGAGAAGGGAAATGGAATATTATTGATAAATACTTTGTATTGATAAATCTCATAAATACTTTGTATCGAGGTCATCGAATTATATCCACGAGGCAAGTGTTTACTTGCTTTATTTACTTTTGAGCATAAATCTCATATCGTAGTTTGGTATAAACAAACCCTAAAGATTTTGGGTTGGGTATTCGTGAATAAAACGGGTTTTCGGGAATTAAAACGAATAAACCCCTAAAATTTGTTAATTGGAGAAACTTAGGTTTTAACCTAAATTAATTTGTGGTTTAGGGTTCTAGTATGTTTAGAACCCTTAATATATGTGTATTTGTAGTTGGTTGAGGTTGTAGGACGTTGGGTGAGGCGAAAAAAGATTGGGAGAAGCTTTAATGGCCGAAACTGTCTCGGAGAAGATGATGAATAGTAGGACCTGCGTGTGCTCTTGGTCAAATAATGAAATTTGCATATCTCTTCGACGCGGTAGCGTGGGCACTGACTGCTTTTTTTTTGTGTTTTTTTTAGATTTATAGTGATTTTTCTACGGAAAGGTGTCCGAGATCGAAATAGTTAATCATATACTAACACTAGAATTATTTGGAGTTAAATATTAGGGGTTCCCAAAAAGAGGCTTAGGACCTCTAAAGGACTTGAGGAGATATGAAAACCTTGGGTTCGTTGAAATAAATCCGAGTTATAATTTAAATGGAGATTGAATTGAGTTTGGGGTTTTTGGGATATATATAAAACCTAGGCAAAATTTGGGATTTTCGGACAAGCCGAATCGATTCGGACCATCCGAATTGATTCGGTAAGTGACAGTTTGAAAGTAGAACCATTTCAAATCGATTCGAACAGGGCAAATCGATTCGGTGGCCAGCAAATCGATTCGGGCAGGCCGAATCGATTCGGTCCTCGCAATTTTTTGAGGTTTTCTCCTTTTAAGTTTAGGGAGACTTAAATTATGATTTTGGAGATTATTATAGGAGTTTATAAATGGGATGTTAGGACTCTGAGATGATGAATTGAGGATAATTAAACCTCGAATTTATTTAGAGTGTGATCAGGGGTATGCAGTTAATTAATGTTTTGGGACAAGAGACATTCGGGTTTACGTATAATTCCTTAAATGAGAATAAGGTATTTATTAGAATCAAAGTGAGGAAATACTTTGGGTTTAGTCTCATGCGAATATGAATGCATGATTATGATTCTTCGAGAGAATATTTGGGATTATTGGTCATCGGTAGATGAAATTGGCAAATAGGGCCATTTGTATATATTCGAGAAGGAATATATGGTGTATATATATACTATGTGATTAAAGTATATATATAATTTGAGATAAATGATTTTGAAAATAAAATATGAATGTTTTCAAAATGGAAAAAGAAATGATTTTCTTAATTACTGATTTATAGTAAACACCCTCTTTAAATGACATCATAAGGGAAGTTCACGCGCTGAGGTGAAGCCCCCTGGCTAGCGAATGTAGGGTGGATATAGTCCTCTAGGCCATATGGGCGTTTATGTTATGTTATGTTTTCTGCGATGGTTAGGTAACTTGGGGTGTGGTTATGACTAGCCCGCAGGCATATGGCTTCTTCCCGAAGTATTGCTTATAGTTGTCCAGGTGTCGTAATTGATAGGCACTGGAAGATGATGGTCATTTAGGGGCGCGCCGTACGGGCGGTCTTAGAACGCGTTATATATTTGTTAAAGCAATTTATGATAATAAATTGCCTTTAATTTACATTTCCTGGATGGAAGAAGGGAAGTGGGATAAAGGTTTTTGCTTCGGTAACACTCCCAGATGGAAGAAGGGACGTGTAAGCGTATGATATGGTAAAAGCATTTTTATGATAATGAAAATGGCTTTTAAATACATTTCCTGAATATAAAAAGGGAAATGGGATATTTTGAAATGGAAAAGCATTTTTATGATAATAAAACTGGCTTTTGAAAAGTTATATGTTTTGTTAAAGCAATTAATGATAATGAATTGGCTTTTAAATACATTTCCTGGATATGAGAAGGGAAATGGAAAGTTTTGAGATAAAAATGAATAGTATTGATAAACACTTTGTATATGAATCCTCAGTCCGGGAGATAGATCCGGATGTATATTGTAATATGACAATGCATATATGGATGAATCGAGTACCGAGGGTCTAATGGATCACGACGATCGACCTTGTCGCATAGTAGTGTATCGGGGGGGCTCCTTGTTTGGATTTCGCCTTGCGAGACACCCCACGTACGAATATGGCATTGTGTTGAGACAGGGGAGAAGTTTAATCCTTAGTTTTCTTATATTGAGATTTATTATATGTGTATAAATATATAGATATATATATTCTGTACCGAGGGTCTGATGGATCCCGACGATCGACCTTGTCCAATAATAGTGTATCGGGGGGTTCCTTGTTTGGATTTCGACTTGCGAGACACCCCACGCACGAATATGGCATTGTGTTAAGACTGGGGAGAAGTTTAGCCCTTAGTACATTAATTGGACTATCTAGGATTGATAGTGGTTGGGCGATAGACTAGTTTAGCAGGGTAGCTTGACTAGGATGTTTAGAGGGATGCGTTAGGAGTGCACTATTAGTGGAGAGGTGAGGGTTATCTAATGCGAGTGCGATACCAAATTTAAATATGAGATAAAACCTTTTTCTAAAAATAAGGCATTTATGCACTTGGTAAATATTTTCAAAACTCGGGCTCTGACCCGTTTATCTAATTTTCCTCTCTTGCTATATATATATATATATATATATTATATAGGTGTCAAGACACAGGGATGCCTGGATGACACCTCTTTCGAGTCAGACGTCAGCTGCAGCAGCTGTGGATGCGTGCAGGTTTTTAATAGCTGCTTCCATTCTTGTACTTTAGATAGGAGGTACTGTATAAATATTCGGGCCAATGGTCCAACTGCATTTATTTATTCTTTTAGAGCATCATTCGATATGGTTGTATATTTTGACCCAGTGTTCGGTTATTTTATTTCATTTCAGTTTCATTTACGCAAAACTATGTGGATGTTTTAATTTTTAGCGTTTAAAAAGAGTAGTTAAGTAAAATTTTGACACCAGCCTAATAAGTTATTAGTAATTAAATGGTTTTTTAACAATGATGCTAAGAATGATCCATATGAGACTCCTGTTATAGTTTGATATAGGAGTGATCGCCAGTATTTTATTAGGCGGGGTGTCATAACTAAATGTTACAATCGAGTACTCCTCATATAAGTCTAAGTCTTATACCCTTGAGCACATTTAATAATGAGACGGTTCACTCCCACCTCAATAAGATAATACTTACAAACTCAAGTAATTAAACAATCAATCATGAGTATAAATAATAATCTCTACAATTATTAGACGAATGGTTATACCCTACCCCTTAATGGTGTTAAATCCTTTGATCTATGTATTTTCAAACACTGTGTTGTAGAACTTCACCATTTTACATATTAGCAGAGTTCGTTGAGTAAAAGTGTACCTCCAAAATATATCATATATTCCCTACAAATTTAACTAAATTACAAACTTCGTAGGGTCCATGCGCATGGTACAAAATCTTAGTCGTGCGCACGCCATCATTCACACGGGTACATAACAAAGTTGTGCGCATGCCATCATTGCCACAATTATAAAAAACAATTGCGCGCACGATGTACGAAACTAAAGTTGTCCATAAACAAACATGCCTTCCACTTAAATCCTCTGTCATAGGCCCAAAACTCAGAATCACCATTTTCTTTCTAAAATAAAGTTATATGCCCCAAAACCCTCCAAACATGGCCTAGAATAGTTATTAAAGCCCAGCCTTGCTAAAGAACTACATTTTTCCATACTTGTGAGATTTAAATATATAATTCATTGCCTAATTGTTATATTAAGATTGTAAAGAAGATATATAAATACATGTAAATGAGTAGACTACCACATGATTCCATTTAAGTATGAATATCTAAAAGGACTACACAATTCTCTAACATAATTAAATTAAACTAATTTAAGTAAACTTAAAATTTACAGGATTGGGTTTATTCATTTATGTAAAAAAATCACCATTTTTCAATACATCAAACCACCTTAGTTATTTTTACACAATTCTTATAATTTATAAAATCTTATTTAGGTATAATCATTATTCATATCATGAAAGGAGATAGTCAAATTATCTCTCCTTAAATAATGAATAATTTTTTTCAAAAGAAGGATAAAAGTTCCCTTTGAAAATCCCTTACAATTAAACCTCCAAGAATCCTCGACTGATGTAAAGAAGATCGCAATGATGTAAAAAAGAACCCAGTTCATAAATAGTTTAATTGTTCTTCCAAAATTTCTCCAAAAGTATTTTATTTTTAAGAATGTGGAATCTATGGATTGATTCGTGTCTTAAGCCAAAAACGCATAAATTCAAATTTTAGTAAATTTAATCTTCAATTAATTAAGTTTGCATTCAAAGATGAAGTCCAAATTATTTAAGAAAAACCAAACAATAAAATATGCAAAGAAGTAAGGAACTAAGGAAGAATCCCTTTCAGGAAAAACCTCTATTATGACTTATAGACTACTTATCTCACTAATTATAACACGCAGTTCTTCAAGTCTCCTATAACAACTGTATAGTCCATTACCACCCACAGGAAGTAGTCTTCCCTCGGTATCCATCGATCATCCTTCTTTTTTAGTAATAGATCCTCGACTTCATAAATCAGCAGTAAAGATAAACTCTACAAGGGTTCTTGAACAAGGATGTGTTCTTATTGATTTGGTAAAGTGGTCTATAAATTTCCAATGTGTTTGGATGAAAAACGATAGAGTTTGATCACAAAAGGAACTCTAAAATGGCTTGGAAAAGGTAAAATATGAATTCTATAAGACTTTAATCCCGCATATATATTTATAAGGAGGTTTGTTGCAAAAGGACAAACATTAGAGATTTGGATCAAATTTAATAAGAAAACAAAAACTCATGCGCTCGTTCGAACGACCTAATACCCCGTTCAAACGACATACCCATTTTTGTTCGAACAGGCTTCCAATGACACTTTAAACGACATTCCAGTGCTTGACAAAAATCATCGCATTCGAATGTGAGAAATTATTTCTAACGATGTACCCAATCTTAATTGAACGCCACCCAACGAGACTTCGAATGACATTTCAGAACTGATTGAAAGGCATCGTCCTAGATTTCTTTTGAACTTTGGAATCTCATTCGAACGACATGAAAATCTTGTTCTTTGGAATTAGCGAGATTTTTAAAAAAAATATTTGAAAAACATTTTGAAATGCAAACTCTTAAAAATGTAAACCCCTAAAAAATAATGTCTTTATCAAACTTCCACAACTCTTATGAACGTTGTTAAGACAAACGATTCTTCAACCTTCCAAATGTCATCAACTTTGTTTTCGAATATGTGTAGTCATGAAGTTGTAGTGGTGTGTAATGAAATAATCTAAATAAAAAATAAATGGAGAACTTATAAAACTTTCTCTTATAGTTTTTCTAATTGGGTAGATTTTTTTAACCAAAACCAAGTTTAGAATTTTGAATTTTTTGTTAGAAGGGAATTTGTGGATTAGAACTTCGATTGTGGGTTTAGGATGGGGGTAATAGGGTTAGAATGTTATTTATATTCTTATACTAATCCTTTACTTCTTATGTTAATCCTTTACTTCTTATGTCTTTACTCATTTGTCTTTTAACCTAGCTTTCTTTGCAAGTATGCTTTAGTCACCTTGTTAAACTCATCCATCCAAGTAATTTCTTTACTTAGTTTTCAAATAATAATATAAAAATCCTTATTTAAATTAAATCATAACTAAATACATTTATTTTATTCTTTTCTCAAATGAAAATTCAAATTCCAATGAACTCCAAATGAATTTCAAAGTTTCTTTAAAAAATTTATTTTCCACTTAAATAATTATAAAAAATTCATTTTCACTTAAAATTCTCCCAATTTTTTTTTTTTCAAAATCCAATGAAATCCCAAAAATCCAAATTAACTAATTATTTAATTAAATAAATTCTTTAAAATTTACGGGGTATTATAGTTGCATTTCTCGTATCAATAGGAGGAAAAAAGATAACCTCATTCTTTACAAACTTCATTTGTGGAACAACAACTTATAGTTTGTTCCTTGGTTCATTCCTAGACAAACCACTATCATGTTTTGGAATCTATCTCTCATTCATCCTAGGATTCTTATGCATATTCCTTATAAATTAACCATATGGTCTAGGTCTAGGTCTAGGTCTAGATCTAGAAAACTCTATTTTAGCTTCACCTCTCTCAGCACTAGGACAACCATCAACCAATAAAATTTACCCCAAAGTTCACTAAAAGGATCCTTATGAAAAACTTGCTTTTTTTCTCTTTCTTCAACACTTACAAGCTTGATTTGTTTGGCATTGTACCATTCAAAACATACAAAAAGGAACATTTCTTCACACATCACTATTTCTTTCAAACCTTTTATCATTCCTTCTCAAGTATTTCTACTCAAATTTTGCCTTTTGACCAGCTCTTTCAAGTATTTTCTTTAAAAGGAAAAATGTGCAACTTTGTTTAACTTACCACAAAAACTACAACCATAAGCCTTTTTAGCAATCTCGAATTTAGGTTCGACCTCCTTCTTTTGAAGCATTGGGGTTCGTACATTATCCTCCTTTTGAGCATTTGAACTTTCAACATTCATTTTTTTTCCATTCATTTTCGCAAGCTTTGAATCATTGAAACTAATCCCACGATTATTCAGTTTTGGTTGAGCATTATTCAACAGAATGCTATCAAGATAATTTTTTCTATCATATACTTTAATTTTCAAATCCTTAGCATGATCAAGTTTGAGTTTCAACTTTGTAAAGTCAACCTTTAAAATTGAATTTTCAAGCTCAAATTCTTTTCTTTTCTTTTAAAAAAATTGCATTTTGAGATTTCAAAGACTCAGATTGCATTGACAAAACTTTAACAAATTTTTCAAGATCAAAACACTTTGATTGAAGATTTTCAAAATTTTCTTCTTTCTCATCAGTTTCATTTTGTTTAAAAATTTCAGGTTTTATTCTTTAAGCTTTAGACATTGTTGATAAAGCTCATTAAAAATCTATTTGAAGGTTGTTCTCTTTGTCATCATTATCCTCTTAAGATCTAGGGATATAGGTGTGTTAACTCTCGCTACTATATGGTGAAGAATCACTAAGGGCCCTAGTTTTAGAAACTTGGTTCATATTCTTCTTCATCACACTCTCTAAAGACACCATTTGATCTTTCTTCACCATGAATGAAAACATTCTTTTAATTTCCCTAAAAAACAACAATTCAGATTTGTTTGACTCATATGATCAACATTCACTCAATGACTCAACTTGAGAAGAATATGACTTATTTTCCAAACTTTTGAATAAGTCAAATTCATTTTGTAAAGACTCGGATCTCATCCCAAGATTACTTTTAGAATTTTCATAAATAACAAGTTCTTCCTTAACCTTTTCAAGTTCAAAAGTCAAATCATTTTTCTCTTGTTCCAAAAATTTTGATTTTTTCAAAAATCAACATTTTTTGAACTAATCAATCTAATTAAGTCATATTTTTCTCTCTTAAATATTGGTTATCTTCTTTTAAATGACAATTCAATTCGATCAACCTACACTACTATTTTTTAATCAATGTCAACATTTCACTTGTAAGTTGACTAGTTATTTCAAACTCTTTAAACAATTATTTTTCTTGTTCATAAAGTCTAACTTGATTAGCCAATTTAACATTCTTTTTTTTTCTTTTTTGAGAAGTTGATCACTCAAACATCTTTTCTTGACTTGAGAATTTGATATTTCAATTTTCATCATGTTCATCAAAGTCAACATTAATAAATTTTTATCTATTTTGAGAATGAGAATATTTCACCACATACTTGTTAAATTGAGCTTTCATTTATCTAATTTTTCACCTTAACTCAAAATCATAGATCTAATATCACAATTATTAACACTAGAAGGTAAATAAAAATCTAGTCTCATAACATCCATATTCACAACACAAGCACAAGTAAACTAGGTCAATGAGAAAAGATAATAAATACATAACAAGACAAGGATCAGCTCAAGCAGGTTAATGCCAAAATAAGAGCACGTTGCTCTGATACCAATTGAAGGAGTGTTTTATATACATGTGTAGAATACTTACACCTAACCCAGAGGGGGGTGAATAGGTTAGAAGGCCATTTATAAGATAATACCTCCCCAGCAGAGTCGCAAAATGTAAGAAAGTACTTCACTTTGATAGGGTGATTATAAATAAATTGAAGCGTAACACGTATTAATGGTGATACAACAATAACGAATGCACTATCATTGATAAAGGATGAACTCAAGTAGTTATCTTAAGAAAAGATAGCAAATATAACTATTTGGTATAATAAATGAACCTCGGTTTGAATTTATTTAGCGAAAGAGAGAAAAAAGCACTCTAAATTCACCTAGGTACGCAAGTAAACAACAAACTATAAAGGAGTAGTATTTCAAACTCAATAAATTCTTGTATTTTTAGCAAGAGAAACAAAAGATTAATAATGGTGTAAAATTCTTGGTTTGCAAGAAATATCTCAAAGAGGTGCTTTCGTTCAAAAGTCTTAGTTTATCAAAAGATAAATGGGGTATATATAGGCTCAGCTTGCATGAGAGGAGCCTCACTGAAGGAGTGTGTTATGTGTATGTGTGTGTGTGTAGAATACCTACACCTAACCTAGATGTCGGTGAATAGTTTAGAAGGTATCCCATAGCTTAGTTTTGATTTCAAACGACTTTGATTTCATATACAAGTTACTTAGTATAAATTTCACCAAATTGATTTGATAAACTCAGACAACAATGTAATAAGGTGAATACAGATGAAAAAAACTAGATCCAACTCACCTATGTCAATTTTAATCCAGTTCACTAGATTCCATCACGATCTATGTGATGTGTGTGATTAATCATGTTCACGTGAAAAGACAAAAAGACAATCAACTATAATACAAGGTTTATGAGTAAAAACCTCCCACCAATGGGTAAAAAACCTCGATTCACTCCAGTTCTCATTTCTACTTGAAAATAAATTTTACAAAAGTTAAGAAGATAACTCTCATACAAGAACTATTTCATAGTCACCTCTTAACCTTTCAACTCTTCTCCATAGTCAATGAAAATTCGCAATGAGGACCACATCGCGAATGAATAAGTCCATTCTCTTCCTGGAAGTCACACCACATTCCAAATTCTCTAATAATCTGAAGTGACTCATTTTTTAGATCTAGTAGTAGATGATCCTATAATTTAAATATATATAAATTTGAACTAAATATTCTATGTGAAATCTGAACCAACCCACTCTCAATTCTCTCTTAAAAGCATAGATCTAAGTTATAATAATTTTGGAGGGAATAATTTAAATTGAAAAGAGAAGCAAAGGAATAATTATCTCAACCTAGAAAATTCTTTCAGAATTTTATTCAAGTTATTAGGTTTTCAGATCTTGACAAATATGGAGGAAATTGGCCTTTAAAAAGGATTTTTCAAAAATATGGGTCAGTCATGTGCATGGTTAGATTCAGTCATGCGCACGATTTTACCCGGTATGGAAATAGTGGCATCACTATGCTCACGGAAAAAAAAAGAGGTCATGCAAATGGAGCCTTATGCACGGGCACAAAAGATAGCCGCATGAATGGTCTAAGCACAAAAACATTCCAAAATGTTTTAATAGTTCAAAAGTTCCAGACCAATTTCAACAATAGTTTTAAGAACATTTTAACATCTTCAATACTATTTTAAAAACAATTTAACACTTATTCTATCAAATTTTAAATTGCTTAAACATTTTCAATAAAAACTTTGTGTGGATATATATGTGTTTATCCATAATCAATTCACAATCTAAAAAATGATATACTCTTCACTTTAATCTGAATGGATGGCAACAAAAGTATTCAAACGAGTGGCGATACATGATCTTCAATCTTCAAGGTTCATTTAATCTAAACTATATTGCCCCTCACTCATAATGAATCAAGTATATTTGACTTGATGGACTCAATAACTCAAATATTTTGTCATGGGAATCTAGACAACTATAATATATTACAAAATTTATATTTTAACTTGTGTATATCAAATGACTGGTCAAACTACCATAATTAATATGCCATTAGCATTAAATGCTATGTGAAATCATGAATGACCAGCTGCTATGTCAGGAGGCACAATAATATGTCAGCGTTGCACCGACCAATTGTTCACTAAACCATCACTATTTGAGGTAAGTTTATTTTACATGTGTTAGGTATAGTATGACATTTGTGTTTGGGTTTATACATAAAATCATGTGTAAAATTTATTATTATAATAAATGATTGCTTTATTTTATATGAGAATTAAGTTTGTGAGAATGCTTTAATTATATTATTTCATTTAATTTCAATTAATAAAGGTTAGTATGAATTCCAGTGAGACGTCTTTAGGCTGATCATGCGGAGATTGGAATTTAGGTTCTAGCACTATTGAAATGTTCACAACCTAGATAGGGACTTGACATCCTATCATAACTGTTGTGATACAATCCTAGTAATTAATCATAAACTACGAGGAACCGGTGATGGTTCGGGAACTTATGAGATAGTCCACAGAGGATTATGATATGTAAATCCTAGGAATGCATTGAATGATACCACCCATTAAATTAGAGCCTAAGAGCTATCTAGATTAAACTCAAGAAATATCAAACTAATTTCAAAGGGTGAATAGATTTGTAATCCCGAGAATTATAAGGATTAGGATGCTTATGTAGTTGTCAGCTTGATTTTTATGGGTGCGGTTCAATATTAGATTGAATCATTATAGATCGAATTATAACATCCATGTAATTAGTATTCAATCTTATGCTTTCATACAAAGTTCATTTAAAAAAGAACATTGTCGTTTCCGTTTTAGGCATTATAATTACACTAGGAGGGCATGATTTGATCTAAAAATAAGAGTTGCCTTACAAATGAAAATAGAGGAGAATTTTTTATAAAAATAAATAATAATAATCCTCAAATCAAATTCTCATTACTTGTGTACCTTTATTCTAATTGGTAAAGTAAGATAACATGGATCCAAGACTTTAGTAATATAGTTGGGATCCTATATAAAAATAATGTACCAATAATAATTAGTGGGTTACATACTTCCATGGACAAAATAATAATGCTCTAATTAAATAATACCATTTTAAAGTAATTACACGCCGACAAAAATGTGTCATAAATACATTAGTCAAACATACCATGCCACCAATTTCCCCTGGAACCACCATTTGCACTACATCCATTTGGATCATCATCTTACCCATCATTCTTGAACTGGTCATCTCAAAATCAAATATAACATCAATAATTTTGTCTAGTTGACATGAGTTACTTCACTTAATTTGTTGCTTATTCATTTTATGCATTACACAAAGAATTCGGAGAATAAAGTAACCATTTTTTAGATAATTTGGAAAGAGATTAATAGGAAGTGCTTTGAGGGAGGCTTATATATATATATATATATATATATATATACTGAGCACTTTGCATATGTGGAACATAGAGCAGACTATAACTTCGATTTGCTTTGTTATTTTTTTTATTTCAATTTGTTTGGAGGTTGTGGATTAATGTATTCTTCTGTATTTTTCTAGGGAGGTGCTAATACTTTCAAGTTTTTTCTTTTTTTTTCTTTTTGGCTTCCGATTATATAACATATATGAATTTCCACCCCCTTATGCGAGTGTGATTAATACACTCTAGATTTTACTTACCAAAAAATAAATAAAAGTTTCCAAGGAGACTTACTCCGGACATATCCAATATCCTCTCTTCATTTGAAGATCCTGGGAGAGTTTATCATCCATAAAATCTAGAGATATTTCCTCTTAATGAGTAGCTTTCACGACAAGCTTGGGAAATTCTGGATCAGGGGGTATTTTGCTCAGATTAATCAACTCCGAGGGCGAATTTATTATTCATACTTTATTAATCTCTCAGCCCATAGGCCTCTCCCCTCCTAAAATGAAAAGTGAATCTAGTTCATAAAATTAAAATATACGGACAATATCAACTATGCGTGCAGCCAATTCAGGTTCCTTCAGTATCACATAGACTCTATTAGATGATCCTCACAGGTTACAGACATGATGCAGTATATGTGTGCTACGTGTGTACCTATCGCTCAAGTGCAAGTCGGCCGCTCAAGTAATTACCTGTAATTCGGGGTTGAATCCTTAGGGAATAGGTTGTAGAATGTTTTGACGATCGTAGGGTTAGCTTCTAACATCTAGGTATTGACTCTCAAAAGAAAATAAAATATGATTTTGTTTTCAATTTTTTATTTAACTAAGAAACTTAAACTAGCAAGTGCCTAATTTAAACTAAGGGAAAGTGGGAATTTAGAATATTTAGGTTTTGAAACAATTTATGAAAAGTGGAGCTGGGATCGAATCCCCCGAACCGTAGGTATTTCTGCTAAATAAAAAATTCTTGACAACTATATGATTAAGTAGAAGAAGAACATTAATTAATCCGAAGCACTAAATATATAAGAATGTTACTCCATACAATATTTAGTCAACAATTTATTTTAAATGAATGATAGGATTACTGACACATATATTATATTCTCAAACAGTCCGGCTACCTATGATAAACGGAATTAAGAGATGCACTATATTAGTCTCAGCAAAAATATCAAACCCTAATAATTAAACATACAATTACGTCGAAGTTTATATCTAACTTCAAAACCTAGCTGAGGTTCATGTTCCCCAACTCTTTATGAATCTAGTCAGATACGATATTAATGTCTAAGCATGAATTCATTGATTTTCATGTAAACATGATGAAGACATAACAAGAAAGATGCTGGAAATTAAGTTACAAATAATGAAGAATGTAAAATATGCAATAGGAATCAAGACTTGAAGTAATTTTGGAAAAGCTATGATCTTCTATTGAAATTATAACGCAAAGAATATAAATTGTTTCTAAAATGTGCTCTAGATGATAGGATTCCTTAAAATTAATGAACATAGGTTTAAAAGACTCCTAATAAGTTTATACAAGTGAGAAAATTCGTGTAAAGAAGTGCAGATAAGCTCAAACTTCTCATCCTAAAATCAGGAAAAATAATAAAATCTCGTCTTGGACTGAACCCTTTGGATGAACCTAACCCATAATTTAACCCTTGGGGTGAATCAGTTCACTTGATCAAAACGGTTCGGTTCGAATCTCATGTAAAGCTTCCTTGTTTTGCTTGATTTGCTCTTATTTACCCTTTTGCCCCTAGATTTTGTTCTCAGCTTCTAATGCACGTAACTTTATAAGCGTAGCTCGAATTTGGGTGTCGTTTCTTCTAATGTTATCATGACTTCAAGATCTTCAACTTCTCAGTTAGATACTCCTTGGGGTTATGGCTAAAAAATTATCAAAATTCCCTTGACTTCCCTTTCTCGTGTTTTTTTCACTGTTTCGACTTTTCTCTTTTATCCATTTGCACAATTTATTTATAAAACATAAGAGAGAGATGAAAAACAAGAAATACTCACCAAAAATATTAAATATGAGATAAATCTTGCCTAAATGCACTATACAGGATCCTAAAAATACCGAAAGTAGGGGATAAGTATGGAATATTTATGCCTAATCAAATCCTCGTAACTTAGAACATTGTTGGTCCTAAGCAATGTAAAAGAACGAGAGTATGAGTTTAAATCAACCTCTAAACAATTAAAGGATAGAATACCTCTTTCATGGGTAAACGATTTCTTTTAGTGTATGAAGCAAGCCATTAAACTCCTAGATTACTCTACTAGGACAAGTGGTGTCTCGTGAGGGTTTATAGTGAATTTACTCACAAAATTCATTTTGTACAACTCAAAGAAAAAATGAAAATAATTAAAAATAGTACAATTTAAATTCCAACAAAATAATCACAATTTGTTTTTTGATACATCTCAATCCATAGTGTCCGTGAGAAGCCAAAAATTAACCGTTAACTTCCACCGATTGATCATTACGTTACTTTTCAAAAATTCGCTTCGATTCAATTTCTCACAAAATGGTCTCACAAATGAACACTCGGATTATGAATTTTTCTATCGGTTTGCATGATATTAAGAGTAAATATAATAGACACGGGTTCACGAACACAAATTGATAGAAAAAAATATTAATGATGAAAAGGTCTCTTAAACGGAATATGATCATTGGAAAATGGAAAAGTATCATTCTTTATTCACACTGTTTTGTCTCCTTATTTTCTTTGTATTTTTAGCTCTCTACGCAATAACTGACTTCGGCAGTTGGACTTCGTCAGGACTTTTTTGGGTTTAGGTGTTTTGGGTTATAATGGAAATGTTAACAAACTTTAGAGTTGGAAAATTTTCTTGTAAATCGTTCGTTAGTACTTTTTTGAGTTTTTGCTCATTTTCTTTCTTTGAATTTTCTTTTTTCTTCTAATTTTGATATTTTTGATATTTTTATGTTTCTATTTTCATTTGAGCATTCTTTTTCTATTTTTCTTCCCCCTTTTATGTATTGTATGGACTTAATTGATGAATGTTAAGATTTTCACAACTTAAGGCTAATTGGATTTTTCGAGTTAACAAACAAAAAGGGTATCATTTTGGGGCTCAAAATGGCTTGTAAAAGGATAATTTTTTTCCACGATTTTTTTTATTACTAATATTTTTGGGTAAACAAACAACAGCCTAACTTCCAAATTACTAATCATATTACCATATACATCTCGAGATGAATATAAGTTTGAGACATTTTTAGCGCATTTTCAAAACAATATTTTACTCGTTTTCCATATTTGATCAAACAGTGACTTAGAGACCGTCAACTGCTTTTTTATCATTGAAAAAAAGTTTGAGTTAAATTTTAATTCGGACTCATTTTATTACTCAAAAATGACAATACGCTAAAAAATCTCACAGGGTTAAAAATTTCTACACATATTCGTTAAGTTGTCAATTTTTGGTCAATTTTCGTTTTTGGTCAATTTAGGCTTAGTGCATTAAATTTTTACAAGTTGAGAATTCAAATAAAAATTTAGTAATTTTTTTGAAGATTTTAAACAACAGTTTTTATTTATTTTGAAGAAAAATATTTTCGATATTTTTGTAAATTTTCAAATTTTTTCATGGATTTTTTTGCATTTTTTTTTAATTTCGGGCATTTTAAAATTTGTAAAGTTTAAAAGGCGCACTTGTACCCCTAACTTTGACTTTTGCATTGTCCCTAATGAAAAGGATGAAATCTAAATAAGACAAGAAATGGTGTGAAAATAAAACAAAATAAAATAAAATGCAAAGGGACAATAATAAACTCAGACACAATTCGCATTTAACGCACTCACACAACACAAAAACTCACCCCATACGTGTCGGGTGTCCGACGACTGCTCTCTTAAAACTTACTCATCCTTGTATACGGGGTCCGATAAAATCATCTCCACCTCCCCCAAATCATAAATCAAAAGTCTGAACAATTGGAAATTGACTCAATAAAAGAAATGTACAATCGGACGAACATAATGAATGAGATGAGTGAAATCATAGAGGTTCCAAATCAAATTATAGCATAAATGGTCTGAATTAAAGATATTATCATTTTAAAATTTTAAATGACACGCTAAGTCTAGATATCCCTTAAACTTTAGAATGCATGGATCAGGATCTAAATTAGACGATGGTCTATTCATGTCCTCGATCCAATTCGAGAACTCAAATGTCATGGGTGGATGTTCACAAAGAAGGAATTTATATACCTTAACTTTCTAGTCGCTCTTATCTAAGTGACAAAATGGGTATAATAACGATTGGACTTCAACAATGACGTTCTCATCCACCGGGATGAATTATTTCTCAAAATTTTCAAGATTCATATCTAAAGACAAATCAGGTGGCTAAGCACATACATCAGTTATTTCACTAACTTCATTCGCACCTAGCATCTCCCTATTCATATGCATCTCTCGATCAAACTTCGAATATTCTCTCTCGCTTTTGATAGCCGTCACTAAACACGCCTCACGTGGAACCTTAAAATTATTACCCTAAAATTTTCGAGTACTACCTCCTCTCAAGATCCATGTCATGTAAATCGTCCTCATCACCTGTTCACTTGGTGATGGTGAAGATATTCGTTAAGTGTCATATTCTCGAACATGAGTTGCATTTGCCCATTACGCTTATTAATCAATGCATTAGTCGTGGTTAAGAAAGTGCTACCAAGAATGACAGGAACATGATGACTCAATGGGGAGGAGGGATTCGTGTCCCAAATGATAAAATCTACCGTAAAGTAAAAAGTGTCAAATTGGTCAATCACGTCCTAAAATACCCCATAGGGTACCTTCACGGAACGATTCACAAGTTGGAGAGGAATTTTGGTGGGCTTACGATCTCCCAAATTAAGTTTTTTATAGATGGAATAGGGTATAATGTTGACACTCGTCACCAAATCTAATAAAGCTCTCTCAATTTTATTCCCTCCAATAATGCAAAAAATCGTTTGGGGTCTTGGATATTTACATTTGGGTGGGAGGTTGATCAATAGTACCGAACTCACATTTTGTGCTAAGAAAACCTTATTCTTTACCTTTAGCTTAGGTTTCACTATGAGTAAGTCCTTTAAGAACTTAGCATACGTGAGAATTTTCTTTGTCGCCTCAAGAAAATGTAGGTTTAGTTTTACTTGCTCTAGCACTTCTAGGATGTCATCACGGGAGGCCCCTTTAGGATGAGGGATCAACTATTAAGGGACATGTGCGGCTATAGGGGTTTCACTACCACTTTGGGCCTAATTGTGTCTTCTTTTTCACTCTCTTCCAAGGAGGCATCTTCGGCCTCTTATGTTCTAGGCGAAACCTCCTTGTCATTTTACACATCTTATGGAGGAGGTGATAAGTCAACAACTCTTCCAGTGTGAAGAGAGGTTATCGTGTTATAATGATATTGATTTTCATCGATAGTAGAGCTAACATAGTTTTAACCTTGGGGAGTATGTTGGCATTGGGAAAGAAACTTTCCCTTCTCTTGGACACTTAAAGAAGATTGAAACTTTGAAAGTGATGGCTTATGTTGGAAAAAATTTCAGCATTTTGGGCATTTATCGCTGACTTAGTTTGCATAAATTAAGCAAGAGTGTCCTCGAGACTCTTCTGCTATGGTGTCACATAAGGCATGGGAGGAGGCGCTTGCATAGGTGGCACTTGTTACTAAGGTGGTAATGGTGGCGATTGTTGGGAAACATGTTGATTGGGATTCAACGACGCATTTAACTTCCCATAACTAAAATATGAATGGTTTCTCCCGAGGGATTAAAAGAATTATCTTTAGGGGCGCTAAAATTACCCTTATAAGCTCCCGTCGCCTAAACTTACTCTTGAAGCATAATTTTATAGGCCAGTATTATTGCACATTCCTTGGTTAAATGTCCCTCACACAAATAGAGCAAATATACACCTTAATAGCTTGAGATGGGTCGAATATAACTCTCCCCTAGCGTCGACCACGTCCTCTAGCCGCTTGGCTACTTGCTTAATTTAAGTCTTCAATTCGACTTCCATGTCCAGTTGGTAAAGTTTGGACAAGGAAGGGGATATGGATGTGATTTGATCTATGGGTTGGGTGTTTGGATACAATGTGTCCCATGATTGAGTATTATTGATGAGATACTTAAAGCGGACCTCAGCATCCCAGACACAGTTTCAACGAGTTATTTTGAGCATAGAGTAAGCCATGATGGAAGTACCACTTCTCAAAACCGCGATGTGGCACATATTGACTAACTCATTGAACCTCTCCCAACACTTATCAAAGGGATCATTATCATTTTGCTTAAAAGCATTAATTTGATCCCGAATGGAGTTGGTCTGGTGAGCAGGAAAATACTTTTGGAGAAATTTAGCTTGCATGTCTCTCCATGTATTGATAGAGTTCGGTGACAAAGCCCAAAGTCAAGTCTTAGCCTTGTCCTTAAGTGATAAAGGGAAAATCTTTAGATGTCTGACATCTTGGATGTAATCTTGATCGTTAAAGGTCTCGCACACCTCCTCAAACTCTCTAATATGGAGATAAGGTTTCTTCGAATCCAGACGACGAAATTAAGGGATAATATCAATCATCCCATTACTAAGTGGAATTGCCTCACATTATACGTAAATATAATGCATATCGGAGCGACAGTTCACTCCGGGTATAAGATGTTTCTTACAGGGAGGTACTGCATAACACCCTCTCCCATTCCGAAACTAGTGTTATCCGGCATCACACTTACACTTAAATAATCACTATCCTCACCAGAGTTTTTAGACATTCTACTCGTGGTGTAACTATCGGTGTAGGAGGTGGTACACAGAAATTTAGAGTGTTCTAGAATGAGTGTGTCCTATTATAGGCTCGGGATTCGAATTGGGTCCAGTATTTGGCATTTAAAGCCTCGAGAGAATATTTTTCTTTTTTTTTCCAAGTTTTTGGATATTTTGATTTTTTTTTTTAATTTTTGGGATTTATGATTTTTTTATCTTCTTTTATTTTGGATTTAAAGTCAAATTCTTAGATTAATTCAACCTAATCTAGGCGTCTACTTAATTCCTCGGCAGCCGCCCCAAATACATGTGTGACACCCCGACTAATTAAATACCGGGTAGCTACTCCTTTATTAAACTAAATCAAAATGCCAAGTTGGCTCAGTTAATAGCATCACTGTCAAAAATATTTTAAAAATTACTAACCACCTAGTATTTAAAAAGTATGTGCCAAATTTCAAGTTAAGTCTAATTAACATGCAAAAAGAATAATGAAGAATAATAACACCATTCACCATAACGAAGTAAATAAAATAACCATCACATAATGTAAATAAAGTCTGGAGGAAAACTCCTCACCACAATACCACAAACTGAAATAACTAAACTGAATACTGAATCAATACATGCCAAAGTCTGAAAAACTGAAATGGAAAGATGTCTCTAATAAAAATGGGCAACATGCCCTACAACTGATAGATACTGAATCTGGAATCCAAATGATAGAAGCGTCTAAAAGCAAATCCCTGTAGCTTCCCCAAACAGCTACAGCTCGTCACCTGAATGAGTATCCTATGCATGGTGTCCTTGAGGCTGGGCACCTAAAATGGTTTTACAAAAAAATAGATTTGAAAGCAAACGGGTCAGAGCCCGAATGTGGAGATATTTTAAAAACCTGCAAGTGCTTTAAAAACATTTAAAACATTAAATGCAAATTACATGTTAGGACGTGCACTCACATGATATTCTCACCTCTCGTCTAACTGTGCACTCCTAACGTGAGTACCCATCTAAAACGACACAACCCACTAGCTAAGTGACATCAAATCTAGCTAGACTGTCATAGGTACTACCCTTATTACTCGGTTCCATTAACTTTATAACGATCTCAGTTAAATAGGTGCTTAACGTGAATTCAGGTTCTCATACCAAAGTAATACAGCTCGTTATAGATTAGCCCTCTATGTTATTCCATAGTTACACACAATACCATATGAAAGTTCCCAGTTTATTAAGCGTATATTATTCACATCATAAATATACAATACAAGCACCCCGAGAACTAAGCTGCGGTGCACACATACTCTGCTATCCATCCTGGTACATCACGTACATAAGGATCACATATTCCGAATCTCTCAGGAATAGTTAACAGATAACAACATCACAAATAATGGAGGCGAACACAGTCACATCACATGGGTCACGCACATACCTACGCTCCCACGATCAACGGACTTATTAACATCCCAATAAGTCTTTCTCTGACCTATGTTCATCAAGGCAACCAGTCTAAATCCGGGCAACACAAGGATTAGAGGGCCCTAAGCGAACGCAAACCTCCCGTGATAGCAAGTATGGTAGGTATGTCATACACACAATTCATATACCAATACTAAGTAAGCACACATCTTAGTAATCCCGTAGTTTAATTGTAGTACTTATCGCATTCTCGTACCAACTTAATATATATACAACTTATATAATCCCTGTCCATATTTACACGCGCCATAATTTATTCTCACGTCGTGGTAAACACTCACGTCTCAATCCCATATTAACCATTATTTAAATCACTCGTATATAATTTACTCCTCATAATAACCCAAATGTCCCAAATCTATCAATATATCATCAAAGGAATGTTATCTCTATCCTCGAACAAGTTTACGGGATTCCCAAAATCAAAACAGGCCAAAAAGGCCTAAACTGCCAGCTCGTTAGAAGTCTCGTTCGAACGAGGTTGTTCGAACGAGATTTCAGTTCGTTCGACCGAACTGTACCTTCTAACGAGATCTCGTTCGAACGAAGTTATCGAACAAAATTCCCTTTCGTTAGAAGCGACTTGTCAACTCGTTAGAAGCTCGTTCGAACGACCTGGAGAGGTCTTCTAACGAGGGACCAGTTTCGGCCCAGATTTTCTCCAATCTCATTTTTCATCCATTTTAACACCTCAAACCTCTTCCAAAGTTCGTCCCAACAACGTTTTAGGGTCTCTAATTCATCCTAAACACATTAAAGTCACCTCCTAACATGTTTTAAGGAATTAATTCGTCCTAAACATCATTAAATCACAAGTCTCTACACTTTTCCCAAATTTTTCAAGAACATGAACCCTAAAATTTTTAGATCCTTAATTTATCCAATTAAATCCGTTTTTGTGTCTTACAAGATATATCAACATCATATTAGTCCTCTAAATATGATTCTACATGCAATCCTTTCATCAAAATTTAGTATTCTTCTTCCAAACTCATGGGTTTTTTTCATTATCTTCCAAGAACAAACATAAATTTGAATTATCTAACATGGAAGGAACATTCTCTGAAATTAAATGGAATTAAATCACTTGCCTTGAGTTTATCTATGATTTTGATGTTGATTTGCTGAAGTTATCTCTCTCTCTCTGCAGAATTCCCTCTCTACAAGCTTTCTTCTCCAAAGGTGGCTATGGTGGCTAGGGTTTTCTTTGGGAAAGTTGGAAACCTAATTTGATAACCTCCGTAGCTTATTGAGTCATTAAGGGTTGGTTAGTGGGTTTAGTGGGTCTATTCCCAATCAGATAAAGACTCCTAATTTTCGTCATTAATAATCTCCAAAAATACAATATTACCAAACTACCCTTATAAGATGCCGGTATGGCCTAAAAATACCCCGGTATCCAAAATAAACCCCCGGTTAGTGTTTTCTGACTATCTCGACCCTTCCGGACGCGTTGGCGCACTCAAAACGACCATACGGTTAATAGAATTTAAATTCACTTTTATAAATAACATAATTATATCCTGACGCGACTGTCACACGCGTCCCAATAAAATGACGAAATTGCCGTATATCAATCTCACGACAAATTTCATAATTCAATATTCATATAACATCATATATACTCAATATAGTCAAATACCAACTCACAACTCGCTAGTATTTTACCCGGATTAATTCCCAATTAATTTTCATTTAATTAATTAATCCCAAAATAAATATCGCCAAAAATATGGGGTATTACAACATGATGCGATGCAGAATGTGTGTGCTACTTGTGTACATACGGCTCAAGTTCAAGTTGGTCGCTCAAGTAATATGTGGTTAGTCAGGTTCGAATCCTCGGGGAATAGGACTATAATGTTTTGAAGACAGTAGGGTTGGCTTCTAAGATCTCAGTATCGACTCTTAAAAGATAAGAAAGGGTGATTTTGTTTTTTCAGAAAAATTTATACTCAACTAAAAAGTTAAACTAACAAGTGCAATTTAAACTAAGAGAAAGGATGGATTTTTTATCCCAAGTTTTAATTTAGTCCTAACACGTGCATCTAAGTGATATGTAATCATAAAGCAATAAGCATGCAAAGGAATATCAACCCCTTATAATTAAACATACAATTACTGTTAATTTTATATCTGACTTCAAAACGTAGGTTAGGTTCATGTCCCCAAACTCTATATGAATCTGGTCGGACAAGATATTAATCACTACACATGGATTTATTGATTTTCGTAAATCATGGTAAATAAATAACAAGAAAGATGCAGGAAATTAAAGTTACCAATGATGAAGAATGTAAAGCACGCAATAAGAATCAAGACTTGAAGAAATTAAAAAAAAAACTATGATCTTCTATTGAAATTATGTTGCAAAGCATGTAAATTGTTTTTCCAATGTGTTTTGGATGATAGCTTGTGTTACAATGAATGATCATCCGTATAAAAGACTCCTTATAGGTTTATACAAGTGAGAAAATTCGTATAAATAAGTGTAGATAACATAAGATTTTGACAACTAGTAGATATGTAAGTCATCTAGACATTGCCTGGAATACTTGTATCCCCGTTCATACCCTTGTACATATTTGTGACACCCCGCCCAATTAAATATAGTTGATTAGTCCTTTACCAATTTAAAACAGGATATTCAGTTGGTTCATTCTTAGCATCACTGACGAAAATAATTAAACCATATTAATCACTTAATATAAAATTAAGCTAGGTGTCAAAACATTTACAATTTGTAAAACCAAGTAAATCCTTTTTCATTCAGCCTTAAAATATAAACCATTCACCACACATAGGAATAAAATAAATACTGAACATGAATCAAATGTTGAAATAAATAAGACTGGGTAGAACTCCCAGTTCAAAACTCCAAACCATAAACTAAACTGAATACAATATCTCCGATGAAGGAACCAGAAGTGGAAGACACATGCCCTAGATAAGAAGTCTAGATGAAACTGAATGGAAAAGATAGATGCATCTACTACAAGGACCCGCAAAATCCACAACAGTTGCATCACGTCTGACACTCCAATCTCCAATTCTAGTACTCCTGTGGCTGAGCACCATATATATATATATATATACAGCTAAAGAGAGAAGAGATACAAGAAACTGGTCAGAGCCCAAGGTTTAAAAATGATTTAGCAAGTATTTAAAACTGGTTCTTAAAATAAGTCTTATACACATGTTAGTTATCTAACTCTCACATGAGTTTCTCACCTCTAATCTATTGTGTAAGCCTAACGTACATATAATCTCCCCTAGTTATACCACCCACTCTAACTAGTCCGAAACCATACAAATACTAACTATACTCACTATTAGTATTCCTGTATCGCCCATACAATATGCTATTCAGATAGTTTATCTCACTGACTAAGTTTCATTATTCACTGTTCGAATGGTTAATATTTTATCCACTAAGATTATTTTATTTGTCATTTCCACTTTATACTAGTTTCACAAAGTAGAAAGTTCCTCAAGTACACTCATACATATATATAGTCTCATCTTCCTTATATATATACACTAATCCTGCACCCATAGGTTAAGACCACTTGGCTCAATGTAATGATTATTATTATTACCAAGTATACTAATTTCACACGGTGGAAATATTTACAAGTTCATATATAGTCACATCATCCCTATACATATATATACTAATCCTGACCCCCGGGCTAAGACCCTATCAAGAAAATCCTGCATCCCTAGGTTAGCACCCATTTATGCACCTATCAATAATAATCCAGCACCCTTGGGTTATCACCCATTAGTGCGCCTAACAATAATCATCCGTGTACCCCCGGGTTATCACCCATTAGTACACCTATCAATCATATCCTCGTACCCCGGGGTTATCACCCATTAGTACACTTAATCAATAATGTTCTTGCACCCTCGAGTTATCACTCATTAGTGCACCAAATAATAAGATTCTTTCACCCCTGGGTTATCACCCATTAGTGATCTTAACAATAATATCACATAATAGGCATACACACATCCTACTAGAATTTATAGGTATTTCTCCAACCTACATATATACTTCTCATACGTACTTTAATCTCAACACTACGTACAGTATAAATATTTAGATTACTATCTCTCTCGTAATCTCCAGGGTACATTCTCTCTATACCGAAGTAAGTAAAGTATTAATTCTCACATACCTTCCCAAAATTCTGTCTTGTTTAAGTTTACTATCGGGCAGTTTCTCTCACTCCAATAAACAGGAAAACTCAAAATGGGACTCTAAGAAAATTCCCAGAAATTCACCCTGTTTCTCGAACCCGAATGACCTGTCGTTTGAACCAAAGTGACATGTCACTCGAACCACTTCCACGTGTTGTTCGAATGACTTTGTGCGAGATCCTTATCTCGCTTGAACGATCCTTCGCGCGAGACTCTACTGTTTTTCGTCTTCCCCAAAATTTTAGCATTTTCCACCATTTTTAAACCTAAAAACCTCTAAGATTCAATACCCAACGCCTCATCATCAATACCTCTCAACACATAATAGGTTATAAATCTTTCCAAACATCCTAGGATCATTAATTCGTCATTAATCATCATAATTATATAAAATCCCCAAATTAATTTACACGAACCCTAGTTTCCAAAATTTCAATTAAAGAACCTAATCAACCTAGATTTGTTCATCATCATATGATTCAATTTCATAGATTATCCTCTACATACATGAAGTAATATCAATAACTAATTAGCCCATCCTCTAATCATCATTTAAACTCCAATTTTCATCCAATTAACATGTAAATCATGTAATTTCACCTACTCTAACATGAGTATGATTATTGCTAAAATAAATCAAGTAATAAACACTTGTCTTAAATCGAAGGTCTGAATCCTTTGGTGATGTTGGTATAGACGCGTTCCTCTCTTCTCGATCTACGCGTTGGTGGTGGTGGTTGTGCAAGGTGGTGATAATTTAGCCTTCCCTCTTGGAAATTGGTTATCCCTCACACCCTCTATGGACGTTCTTTACTTTCTGTATCTCTCAACCCTAAAGGACTTTTCTTGGATGATAAAACAACTCCCAATTTTCGTCCATTAATTAAACCCAAAAATACAATTTATCATAATGCCCTCTCGGGACGCCGGTTAGGCCTAAAATTTTCCCGGGACCCAAACTAAACACCCGGGTATAATATTTTGACTATTTCGACCCTCCTGGACTCAACGACGCACTCAAATGACCATACTAGTTAATACAAATAATTTCTCTTTTTATCCCAATCATTTAGTCTCGACACGACTCACACACGCGTCGGACTTAAATTACCAAACTATCGTATTTATCACTTTTGACAATTTATCAAATATTATAATTCTATATTACATATCACACAATAATATTTAATAATTCTCAACAATAAGTATTAACCCTTGGCACGCTAGTTAATAATTATTTTAATCCGGATTAATTCTCAATTAAATTCTCACATTTTAGTTCAATTAATCAAACAAAAATAATTAATCACATAATTATTTAAATCATTAAAAATACGGGGTGTTATAATATTGTATAGATCAATCAAGTCATTATTCTCCGATTTAGATCATTTATAGTTTGCTTCGAACTCATAGAAATCTTAAATTAATATATGATCCCAAATAAATTAAAAAGCGTAATAAATACCCTACAGTTTTCTCTCCTTTACACATGACTTCCAAAACAAAAATATTCTCTCATCACATTTGGAATGAGATCCAACCTTATTATGATTTCATTTTGGGGATAATTTTCAGGTAGACTAATGAATACATACATTGAAAAGTCCCTAAATTATGACACGCGTCCATAAATACAAAAATGTTAGAAATATGTATTTATATGTCTCTAAACAGACCCTAACTCGATTACTTCAAAAGAAAACACCAATAATAGTGTCTATGTAATCACTCACATCATCATTAACAAAGCCAGTTTGATTATAGAGTCTTATCTATCCTCATACACAAGGACTGATATCAACTTTTCTAGTTGTTAATATTTTTGTTTGGCCCTTAAAGATGAAAAGTAGAAAAGTTTGAATGCAAACAATAAAATTAAAGAATTAAGAAAAGTTAGCAGATTTATAAAAAAATATATAACCATCTGAAACCCTAGGTTTGATATTGATAATAACACCTTACATACGCAAAAACATAACTAGATATTGAGCATTATACCCATTTGAGAAGAAGAAGCAAACAAATGGAGTCGGGTTTTTTTTTATTGATCCAAATATACTTGTTTCAATTTTATTATGATCCAACCAAAATAAATAGAGATTAGAAAAATGATACAAAGGTTTTACTTTGTAAATCCTAAACATGTATTCCAAGAACACAGATTCACAACTTTAGTAATATATTTATTCCTATTGCTAGACTCATGACATTTTTTGCCCAAACTACACTGATATGTTTTGATGTCTTTGTCTTATTGATTTTCGAACTTGTGGGACTAACAATCCTCAATGTATATTTGGTGTCTTTATTAGGGATTGGATGTGTTTATTAGGTACTACTGGATTTATAATTCTTACATTCGAAATAAGTGATAAATTCACCAATCCTTAAGACTGTGAACCTGAAATGCCTATGTCGAACACAGGTAAATGCAACTTCTGTAATAATGGAGTTTTAACACAATTAATTTTATAACAGAGTTACACATACATGTTTCCTTTAGAATATCTAACTATTACAAAAAAGTAATAAAATATGAATGTCCTTCTATAAACAAATTTACCAATACAATTCCATCTATACATTGAGTACTGTTTAAAATGTGTAGTTCAAACAACTAATATTTCCTCCCCACGTAGGAATTCTTAGGTTCTTTTTTATTAATTCTTATGTGGAACTCATGATATGTACTCGTATATTCAATGTTTTTAACCATGTTATGTGGATCGAATCTATAGGAAAGGACATAAAAGAAACAAGTATAATTAAAAGAAATCAGTCCTATATTGCTGAAATGTCATAAAGCTAGTAATATGAATACATATAAAAATTGAAGGTTTTAAAAAACAAAACCTGAATTGAAGTTGTGATATACACATATATACCTATAGTGAAAATTATTGTGTGATGGATACGATAACTACTGGTCCCTTGGTGAATATGAGGGGTGGGAGGATTCCAATTATGGATGACATGGAGATGAAACCTTGAAAGAGAGTAGATGAGAAATTGAGATGAATTTGTGAATAGTTGGGAGGGAGAATTGAAACGAAATCTTGAAAGAGAATGGAGGGAAAATCGTGTTAGAGGACAATTTGGTTTTTACACTTTGTAGGGAGTATATTAAAATTTTAGGTTTGGGGAATAATAAAACCACAAGTATAGCAATGATTTGGAACATTAAAAAATTTTGTAAGTGCAAAAAACTATTGTTAATTTGGAAAATGTTATAAACACTTACAAATTAAATATTATATTAGGTGCAAAACATCCATGGTCGTGTAGTGAATTAAGACAAGCCTTAGATCATCTTTCTAATTACCATACAAGTTCTCGAACCATCAGACAAGTTCTCATAGTTTGAGATAAACTACTAGGATTGTACCAGAACCATTATGATAGAATTTCAAATACATATCTATGTTGTGAACTGTTCAATAGTACTAGAACCAAAATTTTGATCTCTCGTGATCAAACCGAACTCAACTCACCAGAATTCCTACTAAGCACAGTTGATCGATATGTATACCATATATTTAAAGAATAAATATAAGGCCTTCTCATAACCATGATTCTTATTTCGAAATGAACTGACACACCGTTACTGAAATGTAAACGTTAGAAATGATTTTAAAAATAAAACCCCAAAAATATCCCACTTAGTCTTAAAGCCATGTATCCAACATTCAACCCATCTACTCAGATGTTTATTGCCTATGTGAAGAAGGATTAACAAGGTGTTATTCAATAGAACCGTGTTCATAACCTTACCACTCACTCTGTTTAATCTCTCAAGCCATGTGAAACATACCCTCAATGTGGTTAACGGATTTATGGGTTACATGTTGCATTGAAATTACAATGCTATTTCTATGTACACTAAATGTTTAATAGACAGTTACACTTGAAGTAACCGCACCCAAGTAACTTAGGAAGTGATTGAGACATATAGTCACTTTAGTTCTCTCCGAAGTAAAAAATACTTCGGCCTCATTGGTCGATTTAGGAATCCAAGATTGATTCACACTCCTCCAACTTACTTCTCAACCTCCTTGGGTGAACACATATTCTAGGGTAAAAATTTGGAATCCTTATTTGACTAAAATCAAGTATGTGTTCCTAAATGGTAAATGACTATCAAATTGAAATATGTTGACCATGCAAAAGGCATAATAGATATTTTTGTCTAGTACACAATATAACATATGTGAGGTTTCCCATTAGTGAATAATTAAGTATATTCCCCTTACTCTTATGTAATCAAGTGTTTTAGGACATTGATCCCTAAATAAAATGACTCCGTACTTGACAATAATTTTTTTTCATGACATCCCAATGTTAATCTTGTGTATATAAAATCGATAAAAGAACCATTAGTTAAGGCCAACACCCTTTATAATGAATCTAACGAAAGATTTATCATAAGGATGTGATTGGCTTGTCCTATGTACTTTAAATAGAGTTACTTGGACAATTACACTCTTATCTGAGGCAATACTCCCACCTCGTTCCCGATTAGGCATATATTATCCACAAATCGCACTTAGAAATTCCACCACATTTCGATCATGCTTTTTATACTAACAAGTATTATTCAATCTTTGATAAAAAATAAAAAATTATTACCTGATCAAACAGATGGATCTAACACTTCTATATTTTCTTAAATACATAAATATATCTTACAATATTACATCACCTCTCTTTCCTGACTTCTTACTATGTACTGGTTAAGAGAGTCATTCAATAATGAAGTCTTAAGTTTTAAAAATCCTGAAAGACTTTAGAATGGCTTCCTATGAGAAGGTTTACTCATAATTAATCCCTTTTTTGGTAAACCCTTTTGCAAGCATTACTTTTAAGGTTTTCACCTTCCTATCTGTCTTTTAACTTTTTGTAGATCAACTTGCAGTCGATAGGTTTGATACAATCAATTATTCTATAAGTCCCAAAACATGATTTGAATACATCAAATATCCTTTTGGTATCCATAGTCGTAAGTCAAAGCAAAAGCCCTTGTCTAGAAATGCTTCATTATAGTTCTTGGGACCCGATTCATATTTGCATAGGATCTCATTGAAATTATCACCCAAACCCTAACCACTCAAGATCTATCCTGATGCTCCTACTATGACGTGGAACCGCTTGTTATCCTATATAAATGCCACATATATCATAATTATCGATAGTTCCCCATTGTCGTTAGGCAATTTATTATCGATATATGTTTGTATTTTATCACGTATGGGTGTTCTAGAAACGTTGGTAATATTATTTTTCTTCTATCGTGTAAGTCTAGCATACATTTCTGCCTATATTTTATTATACATTATTCTTTCGAGAATCAGGTATTTAAGTAATTAATAACCTTTTTGAGTTCAGGAATATGACACAAACTACATTTATAAACTTCAGAATAACTAGAAAAGAGATATACATTTTTCCTCAGTTTCAACTTTCATCTCTCCTTCCACATCACGAGTGTCGTACACGCCCAGATCCAAACATGCCCTAGAATGAGCTTGCGCACAGTCCAATGATTAATGGGATTTGAAGAGACCGATTAAAAAGAAAATAAATTCATATATATATATATATATATATATATATATATATATCTGTCTCTTAATGAAAAATCCTAATAAGAATGTTGCAGTCCTAATTAACTAACCATGGATCTTATCATATATAAAAGATTCTTATTCCTTCCATTCTACACCATTACAAAATGGAATACCTAATGTAGATAAATGGGATATAATACCTACCTCTTATAAATGATTCCTCAACTCTTCTAAAAGATATAAAGCCCCACGGTCAGATCATAGAGTTTGGATTAGTTACCTCACCTATGATCCACCTTAGTCTTATTCACTTTTAACTGATCGAAGGCTTTATACATATGGTGAATAAGGTAAACATATCCATAACTTCAAGTAATTAGCAATGAATTGATGAAGCACTAAAAAACACCTCTTGATGGGATAGTTACATAACAACATTAATCGAAATGAACTATTTCCAACACCTCTTTGGCTCTTTAGCTTTAGACCATAGAGGGCCCCTTTGTCATTTTACCTTCTAAATAGGATTCTAGGCTAGAAGTGCCTCCACTTCCAATGAAAACAATTGTCCATTTTAAACCCATGTTCAAAATCCTTTTAGAATAGAATAACCTAAGCCCAACTGCCAAAATTGTGTTTGGTTCTAAAAGAAAATTTTCTCTTTAATGATTTTCCCATTAAAATTATTCATATCAATATTTAGTATTATTGCTGAGACAATGTTTATAATGTATAAATAATTTTTCAATTGACCATAGTAGATAAAAGATATCCCAATTTTGATAAAATTAATTTTATCAAAACAAATTAAATATCTGTTGAAAACAAATTTAGAAATCAAAATCAACTTTTCTAAAAAGCATGTACATTAAAATAATTTACCTATATTCTCTTTATTTCATCACCATAATCTAAAAATATTTACTACTTCTTATACTATTGCCTTATTCTTTATGAAATTTTTTCATAATTAGGAACAAATCTCTTTTAAGTAATCTCATAATTACTTGGACCCTCTATAAAGAGTTATAATCTGGATTTGTGGTATCTGAGTCTAAACACCAGGTTCCTGTAGATCGAACCATTTATCATGAATTTACTTTTAAAGGAAAAATATTACCATGTCTTTTTTCTTACAGAACTATGAGAACTAGACACATTGCTATAAAAGTTCTAACTACTTGTGAAAATACATGAATTTTGAATATTTCACTACTACCAAGGAATATGAACTTTATTAACCCCAAATTGTTGTACATGAGACTTGGCCTTACCTCATACTTCCTTTTGAGAAATAAGTAGATATCTTATCCACAACTAATGATGATGCTAACTCTCGGATTATGAAATGGATTCGAATTTCCCACAATATCTAATACAAAGAACCCCTTGTTCAATCAATAATGGAGATCATTTCAAGAATATGATTGTTACTTGAGTGTCATCAACTAGTATCCGTGTTGAAAAATTCTCATCGGTTAATTCTGTAAAATTAAACATGTACATGTAGAACTTTCCCTTTTTTTTTTTGGGGGGGGGGGGGGGGATCACTTAATTTAAAAGAATTCTCGTATATTTTAAAATACCATGATTTCATGATTAATGTCATCCAATAGGGGGCCATACACACTGATACGAGGAGTTAATCACATAAAAACTTTGAAAACATTAATGGGAATCGAGGGCTAAATAAGTTTATTATCCCCTTAAGTTAGAACAATGTCCAAAATATATTTTGAGTCTTTGAAAATCATCCCAATTAAAAATTTCAAACTAAAAGAGTGAGAAAATAATTAAATTCATTTTTGAAATCTCAGAATCATTAAATTGGAAAAAAAATTTAATTAAAATTAAGAAGTAATTTGCTTAAATTTTAAAGTGGCAACCCTCTACCATGAAGTAAAAAACAAATCCAGTTTGAAATCCTACTTCCCTTATGAACTCAGATTTCTCATTGGGATCTTAAATCAACCCACCTTGAACTATATAGATTTTCAAATTTCATTATTTTACCTAACATTCAAAGAAACTTATGTCCAACATAATGAATGAACGGAGTCTTTTGGTCCCACAATTAATCACAGTGACTCCATTGGGGACGATAACATTAATTATGTCTATGTGTATACCATTGGTTCATTCCTTGAATAAGAACTCGCTCGTGAAGGACTCCCCTTTCTATAAATTACCACTTAAGAGTTTTAGGAATACCCTATACCCTGATTAATTCCATTTGCCGGGGTACAGACTAGCTTACGTGAGGACTTAGTCATATCATATTCATAAAACACCAATGGAGATCGTAGGATCTATGTTGAAAAACCTCTAACCTTTAATATTTTAAACTTGAGGGCATATATAAAAACATTTTATTCAATTATAAGTGTGCGAATAATTCCTAATTTACTTGTACAAATTAAATTATGCAATATTATTATTTTATCTTTCTAAAGATAAAACCATTTTTAAATTAAAATAAAATCTAAAGATCAAAATTCAATTTATAACTTTAAATTAATTACCACATTACATTCAATTTAGAAAATAATGAATAAAAAATTATTTTCCTTGAGAAAAAATATGAATCTACTGGTCACAAAATAATCCACATTCATCATCATCATCATCATCATCATCATCATCATCATCATCATCATCATCATCATCCTTGCCTTAATCCCATCATAATGCATTGGCCACATGGATTCTCCTTTTTCATTCTAATTTATTATATGCATTATTATCATTAAAGTTTAATTCCTTAAGGTCTCTCCTAATAATTTCCTCCCATGGTAGCTTATGTCAACCTCCTTTTCTTTTCCCCTTTATTTCTAACAATTTTCGCTTGTTATAAGGGCATCTACTGGTCTATGCAGCACATGTCCATACTACCTAAATCTACTTTCTCTTAAATTATCTCTAATGGGAGATACTCCTTACTTGTCTATCACGTATTGGTTTTTTATCTTATCCTTTACAAAATAATCCATGTTGCCCATAATAAATGTGGTATCCTAATTAGTCAATTAATTTGCGTGCAAAAATTATCAACATGTAAGGCAGGCAAAAATTATAATCATGTACAATAAAATACAATCCCAATTCATATAGGAATAAAATTCACACCCCATCATGTCCTAACACTCTTATTGAAATAGAATTCTTCAAGAATTTCGCTTGAATTAAACTTACTTTTGATCAATCATATTCATTTAAGTAAACTTTTATGAATCTTGGAGTTCTCGATGTACTCTCCCTCTAGAAATAATACTCTCTGGACTTAGAACAAGGGGGAGTAATAACAGTTACAAAAACCAATCTAAAACAGCTAGAACCAAACCAAACCTCAGTATACTGCCAGCATGAGATTGATGCGATTTGGAACCAACTTAATTCGATCTATCACTAGGTTTAACAAACCAACTTTCAGATCGATCTGATGGCTCCTTAGATCAATCCATCCCTATATCCTAATACATTCATATCCACTTCACAATTTGCATGAAAAAATGGACATAACTAATTTAAATCTTCATGAAGCTTCACAAAACTTTTTCTATCACCCAAACCCATGTAAATACATGTTTTCAAAAGTAAATAAACATTACATCCCCTCATAAATGCCTCTAAGTACATCAATAAATTAATAATTATAAAAACCTAATTATTACAGCCATATTAAATAAATAAGCAAAATATAACTACGGATAAACCACTATATGATCTATTCACATAAAATAGATGTACGTGACCATAATGGAAGGGACATACATATAAATCTATGAAAAAATCATGTTAGTACAATACCATACACAAAGATGCATAATTTTACAACATGCAAAACTAGAGTTTTCAAGGTTGAACAACATAAAAATTTCCAAAACATAATCAATCTACAACCAAGGTTTCTGATACCAATTGTTAGGAAGTAAGTATTGGCATTTAAAACACACAAAAATTTTAGCCCTAACATATTAGATTAATCATGCATTGGAAAAATAACAAGAAATAGGTTTAAATAATAAACCTAGGGTTTCAAGAGTACAATAACATAGAGAATTGTGTTGCATTCATATGAGGAGAAATAGGTTGATGATGGAATAGATCTAGCTGAACATGCAAGGTCTCCCAAAATATTATTAAAAATCTTCGAACATACAAAATTTTCAAACAAATTATCCACCCCAAGTAGGCCTTATGTGTGGGAACATTTGGATATTACATCATGATGAAATATAAGTAAAATCACTTTCTCTAATCACCCCTGTAATACCCCATATATTTATTGATTTTTAATTATGGGATTAATTAAATTAAATGAGAATTAATTGGAAATTAATCCAAATATAAATACTAGCGAGATGTGAGTTGATATTTGATTTTGATGCGTACATATGGTAATATATGAATATTGAAAATATTAAAATTATCGCGAGACTGAAATACGACAATTTGGGAAATTTAGTTGGGACGCGCGTGTTAGTCGTGTCAGGTATGAAATTATCTGAATTAAAAAGTGAATTTTATTTTTATCAACCAAATGGTCATTTTGAGTGAGCCAACGAGTCCGGAAGGGTCGAAATAGTTAGAAAACACTAGCCGGGGGTTTAGTTTGGGTCCCGGGGCATTTTTGGGCCATACCGGCAACTTAAAAGGGTATTTTGGTAATTTTAAAAATTAGGGAATTAAAACCCACGAAAATTGGAGTTTATATTTATAATTTTAAAGGGGGCACTAAGGCCATTACCAGCAAAAGTTTAGAGAGTGGGCTATAGGAGTTTTGAGAGAAGTTGGAGAGAAGTTACAAGAACCAAAACCAAGCCATCTTCAACCTTGGGAGAAAATCTGTAGAGAAAGGAGAGAATCAACCTTCATTCACCAACATCAATTCTGAAGGAAAATCTAAGGCAAGTGATTTGATATTTTTAATGCATTGAATATTTCTTCCATATTTAGTGTAGGAATTTCTCTTATCTTGAAAGTTTTGAAGAAAACCAATGAAATTGTTTGAGAAACTTTGAATTTGGGTTAGGATTTGTTTATAGACTGATTTAATATTCGAAGAGTTGTATATGATGATTTAAAAATGGATTTTTGATGAGTAATTGGGCATAATAAAAATTATGGGTTCATGTTCATAGGGTTTGGGGAATATTTGGAGATTTACATTAATTCCATGATGATTTGGAAGATTTGACCCCTAAAATATGTTAATAGATTATCTAGGGTGATTAGAAATGGTGTATATACGTTAAAACATAAATTGGATGGACTTAGGGTTGAATTAGAGAAGAGAAGAATTGAGAAAAATGGACTTGGGAATTTCTGGGTTGAAACTGCCATCTCGTTAGAAGACCTGCCCAGGTCGTTCGAACGAACTTCTAACGAGATGATAGTATGACTTATAACTAGTTGGCATTTCGTTCGAAGCCATTCGTTCGAACGAAGCTCATTCGAACGACCTCGTTCGAACGAGACTTCTAATGAGTTGACAAAATGGCCTTTTTGGCCGAAATTTATTTCTAGTATCCCGTAGACTTATTTAAAATGGTAGAATAACCTTCCCTTATTAACTAGTGGGTATACTTGGGAGATTGGGGTACATGGAAGAGTGAAACTTAGAATCGTGTAGTAAACCGAATCACAATTATGGATTGGGATGCGAGTACCTAATTACGACATGAGAAGAGTAAATAACTTAATTACATATAAACCGGGGACTTGTGATTTGTAAAACACTAAATGTTGGTATAAGAACGAGATGTATACCACTAATGAAATATTATGATATCTAAGATGTGCGAATGCTTAGTAAGTAGTTATCTGTGTATAACATACCTACCATACTTGCTATCATGGGAGGTCTGCGTTCGATCAGGGCCATCAAATCTTTGTGTGCCTACGGGGGGGGGGGGGGGATTTATATTGGTACCTCGAGGACATAGGTCAGAGAAGGACTTATTGAGAAGTTAATAGGTCTACTGATCATGCGAGCGTAGGTATGTGCGTGACCCATGTGATGTGAACTATGTTCGCCTCCATTATTTGTGATTGTTGTTAATGAAACGTTTCTTGAGAGATTCAGAATACTTGGTCCTTATGTACGTGATGTACTGGGATTGGATAGCAGAGTATGTGTGCACCGCAGCTTAGCCTCGGGGTGCCAGTATTATATATTTATGATGAGAATAATATACTGTTAATTGAAATGAATTGTCTTGAATAATTGTGAGTATAAATAATAGCAACAGTTTGTAAAGTGAAAATGGAAGATCTCTAGTAATTAGTAGTACTAACATGGGAAAATGTGTAGCAAGTTATAACACTCTGTTAAATAAAAGATGTTGAGAAATGAATTAGATATCGTATAGTAACATTAAATTTTGGTACCAGACTAGTTCAGATATGGGAAAAACTAGAATGGGTGCGGGTACGATAGGAGTGCACAATTAGTTGAGAGGTGAGGAACTCATGTGAGTGCATACACTATCATGTACTTTATATTCGCCGTTTAATGATATTAAACACTTGCAAATTTTTAAATTATTTTCACAATCGGGCTCTGACCCGTTTGCTTTCAAATCTATTTTTGTAAAAACCTTTTAGGTGCCCATCCACAAGGACACCATGCATAGGATTTCTATTCAAGTGACGTGCTGTAGCTGTTGTGAAAGTTACAGAACCTTGACAGTAGATGCCTCCATTTCTGATCTTGACTCCATTATCAGTTTTTATCATTTGTTGGGCATGTCACCCATTCCTTTTATAGACATCTTACTTATTCAGTTATTTCAGACTTTGGATTGTAATTAACTTTAGTGATGCAGACTTTGTATTTATTTATTTCGGTATTCGGATTGTTGTGAGGAGTTTTTCCTCCAGACTCATTTTTATTGGATGGTTATTCTATTGTGACTATGTTGTGTTGGTTATGTTAGCTTTTCATAATTTAATTATTGCATGTTAACCGGATTTAACTAAAATGGACAACTCACTTTTTAAATATTAGGTGGCTAGTAATTGTTAAAACGTTTTTGACAGTGATGCTATGAACTGAACCAACTTGGCATTTTATATTAATTTAATAAAGGAGTATCTACCCGGTATTTAATTAGTCGGGGTGTCACAGGTGGTATCAGAGCATCAGGTTCTAGTGTCCTTAGGATCTATACAGCTTGTTATGTTTCCGCTGAGCTTTCTTTGATATAGAGCCCTATATTTTAGGACTGTTGTATTCTTATGTGTATGCTTCGCTCTTCAGTAATTTTGAGATAATAACTGCGAACTTATAAGACTTTACTCTCATTTAAGATGCCTCCACAACGTGCTCAGCGGGTTCCTAGGTATGCAGAACCAGAGCCACAGCCTGCACCAGTTTAGGTCACTATGAATGGCGCCGAGGTTGCAGATTTTGTAACCCAAGCGGTAAATGCCGCCCTAGCCGTTGTACAGCAGGCACCACCCCAGGCGTCGGTAGTTGCGCCAGTTAAGGATCATGCATTCTCGTCTTCATGGGAACGCATCCGTGATGCTTTTAAGAAAGCACACCCTCCGGAGTTTGCAGGTACCTCAGATGTTGTGGTATCCAGTCAGTGGAGGAAGGACATTCAGAGGAACTTAAGGATGTACGCGTGCACAGATGTTCAGAAGTAGATACTGGCTACTTTTAAGCTAGGAGGATCAGCATTGCAGTGGTGGGAGTCCATTACCACCGCGGAGGAGAGGGACGCTCTCACTATTCAGGAGTTCTGGGTGCGGGTTCAACAACAAATATTTTCCGTCCGCTGTTCACACGGAGATGAGGAGGAAATTGATGAACCTCAAGCAGGAGGGGAGTACCGTAGCTAAGTATGAGGCTGAATTTACTAATCTATTTAACATTGTTCTGGATGAGATTTCGACTGAGGAGAAGAAGATTTAGAAGTTTATGGATGGGTTGACTTGGAGGATCCGTCAGCACTTGTTGGGTAATCTCTAGTTAGCCACTTATGCTAATGTGGTTAACGCTGCACTACTTCATTTCTAGGATCATCGCTTCCACATGTCTGAGAGCAAGAGATCAGGAGAGTCTAGTCATCAGGGTAGGATCGGGGGAAATGGTGCCAGCGGGGCACAATCTGCTCAGGGATAGCACATGAAGGGTGATCAGGGTTCCCAACAGGGGGATCATAAGAGGTTTAGATCTGGAGGTTTTAGGAGTGGTCAAGGAGGTTTCAGATAGGACCACTAGGGCCAGTAGGGTCAGAATGGTCAGCAGCAGCAATTTCAGCAGGGCCAGGGGAGGAATGGTAACGGCCACCAGGGCCGAGGGCAGCAGGGATAGCGAGGGGGAAACTTCTTAGGGAAGTGTTTCGTTTATGGCAAGACTGGCCACAAATGCCCGAATTGTCCTGACAGGGGCAGGGCCCCACCGCAACAGCAGTAGGGTGCTCGACACGAGCCACAAAGGCCTATGTTTCCCTCCGCCCTCCCAGCACCACCACAGATGGCAGCACTATCACCCATTCCATTAGTCCCAGTTTAGTAGGGACAGCTTCAGTATGGGAGAGTGTATCAGCTCCAGCATGCCACATCCCCATAGGATCCACCGGCCATTGAGGGTATGTTCTCTATCCAGGGGACTATGGGGTGTATTTTATTTGGTACAGGGGCCACACATTATTTCATTGCCATGAGATTTGTACGCACTATTGGGTTGTTAGACACTTCCGAGAGCACGGTTACTTGTGTAGATTCACTATTGAGTAGGGGTTCCATGATTTTGCTTATTTGTAGAGGTGTGGGTATAGATATCGGGAGGTTTACTTTACCCGCTGATATGTTAGTGTTAGAGATGACTGAGTATGATGCGATTGTTGGTATGGATTGGCTAGTTGTGCACCGAGACATGATTGACTATATTAGCAGGAGTATTATCTTTGCCATTCCCGGGCAGGAGATGTTTTTAGTGGCGATGCCTCACCCCGAGGGAGGATCGTCCACTCATTTGTACTATATAGAGGAGGAGACCTCTAAAGAAGTGGTGATACCACTCAATGCGATACCCGTTGTTAGTGAGTTCGCTGATGTATTTCAGGATATACCTGGACTACCTCCAAGTAGAGAGATAGATTTTGTGATCGATTTGACACCGAGCACTCGGCCTATTGCCCGCGCACCTTACCGTATGGCTCCAGCAGAGATGAGAGAGTTACGGGATCAGATTGAGCAGTTATTGGTTCATGGGTTTATCCGGAGGAGTACTTCACTATGGGGTGCCTCTGTGTTGTTCGTAAAGAAGAGGGATGGATCATTGAGGTTGTGTGTAGATTACCGAGAGTTGAATAAGGTCACGATACGGAATAAGTATCCGTTGCCCCGAATCGATGACTTATTCGACCAACTGAGAGGAGATTCATTCTTCTCAAAGATTTATTTACGATCGGGATACCATCAGTTGTGTATCAGGGAGCAGGACGTCTCGAAGACTTCTTTCTTAATGAGATATGGTTCCTACGAGTTCCAGGTTATGCCTTTTTGCTTGACCAATGCTCCAGCCGTGTTTATGCACTTGATGAACAGGGTGTTCAGAGAGTTCCTAGACTAGTTTGTTATTGTCTTTATTAATGACATTCTAGTTTACTCTTAGACTGAAGAGGAGCATACCGAGCATTTGAGGCAGGTTTTGCAGACGCTACGTCAGAACGAGCTTTATGCAAAGTATGAGAAGTGTGGGTTTTGGCTGAAGGAGGTTCAGTTTTTAGGGCATATCATTTCAGACCGAGGTAAATCTATTGATCCGGGGAAGGTATCTTCGGTGAGGGAGTGGGTACAGTCCACGATACCGATTGAAATCCGTAGTTTCTTGGGCCTAGCAGGATACTACAGGAGGCTTATTCGGGGTTTCTCAAAGAGAGCGGGTCCTTTGACATATCTGACTCGTAAGGGTGTGCCATTCATCTGGAGTGATGCCTGTCAGTTGGCATTCTATGAGTTGAAGGACAAGTTGACCTCAACACCTATGTTAGGATTGCCGAGGCCGGGAGTTGAGTATCTAGTCTACACCAATGCGTCCTTACAAGGACTTGGAGGTGTACTGCAGCAGGAGAGTCAGGCCATAGCTTACGCTTCCTGTAAGCTTAAGCCTCATGAGAAGAATTACCCCACCCATGACTTGGAGTTAGCGGCAGTTGTATTTGCCCTTCGGATTTGGAGACATTATCTTTTAGGAGAGAAGTTTCGGTTGTTCACGGACCACAAGTCTCTACAGTACCTCTTTACGTAAAAGGAGTTGAATATGCATCAAAGACGGTGGCTTGAGTTTATGAAGGATTATCAGTTTGATATCCAATATCACCCGGGGAAGGCTAATGTGGTAGCAGACGCATTGAGCCGTAGGCCAGTAAATGAGGTGGCCGAGGTGTGGAAAGCTAAGTGGAAGGAGTTGGGACACCAGGATGCAGTGGACCGATCGTTCATGTCGGTGATGACGATTACACCTCGGATTGTTACGAAAGTGGTAAAGTCCCAGGCAAATGACTCGTTCTGTCAGGAGCAGATAGTTCGATTACTAGCACAGGGAGCCGAGTCCTATACCATTAGCTCAGACGGGGGATTACGCTTCAATGGGAGACTGGTCATTCCGGAAAGGGAAGACTTGCGACACGAGGTGATGACAGAGTCGCACGACTCACGGTTCGCGGTACACCCTGGTGGGGATAAGATGTACCAAGACATGAGACGTCAGTATTGGTGGAGTGGGATGAAGAGAGATATTGCTGTGTTTGTTTCTAAATCCACCACTTATCAGCTGGTAAAGGTGGATCATCAGAGACCGGCAGGACTTCTACAGCCATTAGAGGTTTCGATGTGGATATGGGAGAGTATATCCATGGACTTTATCACGGGGTTACCTACGTCATAGAGGGGTCATGACTCCATTTGGGTAATTTTGGACTGGTTGACCAAAGTTGCTCATTTTTTACCCGTAAGGACAAACTACACTACGGGACAGTATGCCCAGATTTTCATTTTGGAAATAGTGAGACTTCACGGTGTGCCTTTAAATATCGTGTCTGACCGAGACAAGATATTTGTTTCACGGTTTTGGGAGAGATTCCAGGAGGCCATAGGCACTGAATTTCGGTTGAGTACGGCTTATAACCCGTAGACCGATGGGCAGACCGAGTGTACAAATCAGATGTTGGAGGACATGTTGCGTATGTGCATCATAGACTTTGGGGGTGGATGGGAGCAGTACCTTCCACTGGTGGAGTTTGCTTAAAATAACTCCTACCGGTTCACCATTGGCATGGATCTATTTGAGGAGTTGTATGGTAGACCTTGTCGTTCCCCAGCATGTTGGTTAGAAGTGGGGGACAACAAACTCCTTGGGCCGGAAGTGATTCAGGATACTTCGGTAAGGATATAGATAATACGGAGTCGCATTCGGGTAGCTCAGGACCGGCAGAAGAGCAATGCCGATGCCAAGAGGTTCTTCAGAGAATTCAAAGTGGGGGACCAGGTTTTAATCAAAGTATCTCCTATGAAGGGGATTATGCGTTTTAAGAAGAAGGGGAAACTGGCACCAAGATACGTGGGGCCATTCCCTATCATCGAGCGGATTGGGCCAGTTGCCCATAGACTGGGGTTACCGGAGCACTTGCATAGGATTCATGATGTGTTCCATATTCCCTCGCTAAGGAAATATCATAGGGATGATTTGTCCCATACTCACATTTCTTTGGAGGACATCGATCTTCAGCCCGATAGTTCCTACGAGGAGGGGCCGCTTGCTATTCTGGACCACAGCGAGCGGAAACTGAGGTCGAAGATAGTACCATTAGTACGTGTTTAGTGGCGGCATCATAATGCCGAGGAGTCCACATGGGAGTGCGAGTAGGAGATGCGCGAACGTTATCCAGAGTTGTTTTAACCAGTTACTCTTTAGTTCCGAATTTCGGGACGAAATTCTGTTATTAGGGGGAAGTATGTAATACCCCAAATATTTATTGATTTTTAATTATGGGATTAATTAAATTAAATGAGAATTAATTAGAAATTAATCCGAATATAAATACTAGCGAGATGTGAGTTGGTATTTGATTTTGATGCGTACATATGGTAATATATGAATATTGAAAATATTAAAATTGTCATGAGACTGAAATACGACAATTTGGGAAATTTAGTTGGGACGCGCGTGTCAGTCGTGTTAGGTATGAAATTATCTGAATTAAAAAGTGAATTTTATTTTTATCAACCGAATGGTCATTTTGAGTGCGTCAACGAGTCCGGAAGGGTCGAAGTAGTCAGAAAACACTAGCCGGGGGTTTAGTTTGGGTCCCGGGGCATTTTTGGGCCATAACGGCAACTTAAAAGGGTATTTTGGTAATTTTAAAAATTAGGGAATTAAAACCTACGAAAATTGGAGTTTATATTTATAATTTTAAAGGGGCCACTAAGGCCATTACCAGCAAAAGTTTAGAGAGTGGGCTACGGGAGTTTTGAGAGAAGTTGGAGAGAAGTTACAAGAACCCAAACCAAGCCATCTTCAACCTTGGGAGAAAATCTGTAGAGAAAGGAGAGAATCAACCTTCATTCACCAACATCAATTCTGAAGGACAATCTAAGGCAAGTGATTTGATGTTTTTAACGCATTATATATTTCTTCCATGTTTAGTGTAGGAATTTCTCTTATCTTGAAAGTTTTGAAGAAAACCAATGAAATTGTTTGAGAAACTTTGAATTTGGGTTAGGATTTGTATTTAGAATGATAATGGACTGATTTAATATTCGAAGAGTTGTATATGATGATTTAAAAATGGATTTTTGATGAGTAATTGGACATAATAAAAATTATGGGTTCATATTCATGGGGTTTGGGGAATATTTGGAGATTTACATTAATTCCATGATGATTTGGAAGATTTGACCCCAAAAATATGTTAAGAGACGATCTAGGGTGATTAGAAATGGTTTATATACGTTAAAACATAAAATGGATGGACTTAGGGTGGATTTAGAGAAGAGAAGAATTAAGAAAAACGGACTTGGGAGTTTCTGGGCTGGAACTGCCATCTCGTTAGAAGACCAACCCAGGTCGTTCGAACGACCTCGTTCGAACGAACTTCTAACAAGATAACAGTATGACTTCTAACGAGTTGGCATTTTGCTCGAAGCCATTCGTTCGAACGAAACTCGTTCGAACGACCTCTTTCGAACGAGACTTCTAACAAGTTGACAGAATGGCCTTTTTGGCGTGAATTTATTTCTAGTATCCCGTAGACTTATTTAAATGGTAGAATAACCTTCCCTTATTAACTAGTGGGTATACTTGGGAGATTGGGGTACATGGAAGAGTGAAACTTAGAATCGTGTAGTAAACCGGATGACAATTGTGGATTGGGAAGAGAGTACCTAATTACGACGTGAGAAGAGTAAATAACTTAATAACATATAAACTGGGGACTTGTGAGTTGTAAAACACTAAATGTTGGTATAAGAATGAGATGTATACCACTAATAAAATATTATGATATCTAAGATATGCGAATGCTTAGTAAGTAGTTATCTGTGTATAACATACCTACGATACTTTCTATCATGGGAGGTCGGCGTTCGATCAAGGCAATCTAATCTTTGTGTGCCTATGGGGGGGATTTAGATTGGTACCTCGAGGACATAGGTCAGAGAAGGACTTATTGAGAAGTTAATAAGTCTGCTGATCATGGGAGCATAGGTATGTGTGTGACCCATGTGATTTGAACTATGTTCGCCTCCATTGTTTGTGATTGTTGTTAATGAAATGTTTCTTGAGATATTCGAAATAAGAGGTCCTTATGTACGTGATGTACCGAGATTGGATAGCAGAGTATGTGTGCACCGTAGCTTAGCCTCGGGGTGCGAGTATTATATATTTATGATGAGAATAATATACAGTTAATTGAAATGAATTGTCTTGAATAATTGTGAGTATAAATAATAATAACGGTTTGTAAAGTGAAAATGGAAGATCTCTAGTAATTAGTAGTACTAACATGGGAAACTGTGTAGCAAGTTATAACACTCTGTTAAATAAAAGATGTTGAGAAATGAATTAGATATCGTATAGTAACATTAGATTTTGGTACCGGACTAGTTTAGATATGGGAACAACTAGAATGGGTGCGGGTACGATAGGAGTTCACAATTAGTTGAGAGGTGAGGAACTCATGCGAGTGCATACACTATCATGTACTTTACATTCACTGTTTAATGATATTAAACACTTGCAAAATTTTAAATTATTTTCACAATCGGGCTCTGACTTGTTTTCTTTCAAATCTATTTTTGTAAAAACCTTTTAGATGCCCAACCACAAGGACACCATACATAGGAGTTCTATTCAGGTGACGTGCTGTAGCTGCTGTGGAAGTTATAGGACCTTGACAGTAGACGCCTCCATTTCTGATCTTGACTCCATTATCAGTTTTTATCATTTGTTGGGCATGTTGCCCATTCCTTTTATAGACATCTTACTTATTCAGTTATTTCAGACTTTGGGTTGTAATTAACTTTAGTGATGCAGACTTTGTATTTATTTATTTCGGTATTCGGATTGTTGTGAGGAGTTTTTCCTCCAGACTCATTATTATTGGATGGCTATTCTATTGTGACTATGTTGTGTTGGTTTTTATAACTTTTCATAATTTAATTATTGCATGTTAACCGGATTTAACTAAAATGGACAACTCACTTTTTAAATATTAGGTGGCTAGTAATTATTAAAACGTTTTCGACAGTGATGCTATGAACTGAACCAACTTGGCATTGTGTATTAATTTAATAAAGGAGTAGCTACCCGGTATTTAATTAGTCGGGGTGTCACAACCCCTTCATAAAATATGAATAGTTTTTTTCTCGCCCTCTCCTCCATAATGGATCATTAACTTAAAACTATATTTTACACCAATATAAACAGGTATAAGTCATAGGCTTTATCCAAACTAGGTTGTAGAGAGTTTTAGGCCCACTATTTGGTAAATGGGCTATACTAGGAACCTATGAAAAATAATTAAATTGGCTTCCAAATAAATACTCTGAAATCCCAATTACATTTAATGAAACTATTTTATTTCTTTATTTAATCACGATTAACTCCATTAAATAATCACAACTCCACTCCAATTTAATAATCTCTAAATTACTCGGAATAAATATATATTATTTACAAAGTTGATGATGGTATGTAATATGATTTACCATGTTAAGTGTCGCATACCCCCGTGGTCAAATGAATTTTCTGCGAAATGATTTTAAGAAAAATCAAATAAATTCATTAATTCTCCGTCTTAAATTATTTTTTACTCTATGAGGATTATAAAATAATCCACTGGCGGAGTTTTACTGGTAGAAAAAATATATAAATCTATTAACAGAGTATCACAGTCCAAGATGTCTCTTGGATGTGAATTATTATAAGTTATGATCTCAGTCCTACTTACATATTAAGAGCATGATTTATTATTTTTTCATTATGTTTATAGTTTGGCATATTCTGTTACACTGCTATGACAAATTATTGACTGAACACATCAATCAAAGAATGAAGAGTTGATGTCATCACTACAATCATCAGAGAAGGTATATATGCTCGATTTAGTGTTATCTTATGTTCAGGACTATTTTAAACTTTTTTAAAAACAAAATATTTTTTTTAAATATAAAAAATAATGCATCTTGTTAGAATGAGATTGATGGTCATTCAAACATGTTAATACAACTAGTTGGATAATCGTACGAACGAGCTACAAACATGTATTTAGTCGATTTTTCTATAAAGTCGCTCAATCTCTCATTTGATTGATGTTCGAACAATTTTGTGAAGGTCATTCAAATGAGGTACATCTCATTCGAATGAACCAACACATATTTTGTTTTTTAGACGGTTTCAATCACAATCTTTTCAAGATTATCTCTTCAAGATTTTTATTCCTATTTAAGATGTATGAACTTGCAAATTGTTTCAATACTTTTTCAACCTATTTTGTTCTCAAACACTTTTGGTTTTCAAAATCCAAACCGCCTTTATATTGTTATAACTTTATCAAACCTTGAATAACACATCACTTATTCAAATACTTGTGGAGTTCATTCATCACTGTTGAAGAGAGGAAGTGAGCTTCCTAAGGCTGATCAATGATACCGAATAATGTGAAGCTTGTTGTAGGGCATTGCTGGATCTGCATCACTTTTTATTATCAATAAGGAAAGATATAAAAATGCATTACTTAGTGGTGTCCAAGTCTATAGTTCTGTTTGTGTTGTCTGTAATACCTTAGTTAAAACAGTGTTGAAATGAGTTTTTCCCGAAAGTTTTTTTCCTAATATATCATATGATTATTTATTTATTCGATTTAGATTCAATATCTTGCCTGCTTAGTTTCACCTAATTAATGAGGATAAAATTAGATTAAAATTGGCTTGTTTATGATAGATTCTATCGTTGACTATATAATCATCCACTCTTCACGTCTTACAAATTAGTATTAAATCTTATTTATAAAAGTTATTTAGATAAATCATGATGGTTGTATGGATAATTCGTAAAATAGGCCACATATGTTTGATGGAACGAATTCTGAATATTGAAAAAATCGGATAAGAATGTCTCTAAAATTTATCGGTGAGTGGATTTAGTTTGATGTTGAAAGGGGGTGGACTCCGCTCACTTTGGCTAATGAAAATGTCATTTGTCTCAAGCCAGTCAAAATTTGGACGAAAGATGACTTTAGATTGAGTAGTTTTAACTCTCGTGGATTGAATGCTATGTTTTTTACTATCACACTTGATGAATTTTATCATATCATAACGTGTACAATGGCTAAAAAAACTCGGGATACCCTTTAGTTCACACACAAGGCTACCAATGCTATTAAAGCTTCTAAGACTCAAAATATCAACACATAATTTAAGATTATACACATGATTTAAGCACAAGCATGTGATGAATTTTATGCTCGTATGTCTGATATTATGTAATCCTGTTTAAAATTGGCTGAACAAATTCTGGAAATGAGAGTTGCTAAGAAAATTTTGGGGCCTCTCCCGTCTCATTTTAATACAAAATAGTCGTCATTAACTCCTTGGGAATTCTATAAATAGCTAGAGTAGAAGAACTTGTAGGTTTTCTGTAAATTATGTATTAGACATTTTCCCCGAAACCCAAAAGAAAAAGGAATAGTTTTAAAAGCTAAATCGAAAGAAGAGGAGGTTTCTAATTCGAATTTCGAGTTTGATCATGATAATATTTCACTGTTTCCTAAAAAAGTCAAAAAAATTCTAACATTAAAAAAATCCAAATTCATCAAAATTGGAAAATAAATATTTTGAGAAAAAATTTGCAAAGAGGGTAAGAATTGTTATGTGAATGATCAAAATTAGGCTAGAGGTGATTATCACAAGAAAGATGAATCAGAGAGGTCATCTGAGTGCGAGGGGAAAGTTCACAAAGTCCATAAGTACCCCACTAGAATTAAGAGATGGGGAAAAGGCAAAGCCACTTGTAATGACACTTTAAGCGACAATGATGTTCAGTTGGTGGATTCCTGGGCTGAATTATCACATGGATGTAACTTCACTTCTTTCATGGCTAGTCATGTTATCACTTTAAGAACGTCTCATGATGATGAGGTCATTTCTAAATGTGATAATCTCAACAATGATTTTCATCATTCCTAAGAGTTTAAGGGTGATGATTTGAGTAAGGGATAACGTGGCCTCCCATATTCATACTCCAAACTTTACACCGAATCATTAAAACCTAAAAAGAAAAATAACAATTTGACTCTTAGGGTGTTATCTTTAGAGAAGGAGTTGAAAGTTTTGAGAGAGTGAGCCCTCTCTTAGAATCTCTTTGAATGAGAAACTTGTTTTGGTAGGTAGGTAAAGCACCGACTTGATGAAAAAAGTGGTTAGCCTTGCAAGAGATCTTCAAGCATCAATTGAGATTTGGGAAAAGCTTGAAGCTCTAATGTTTTAACTCAAGAAAGGTATCGAATGTGCTCAGGTCTTCAAATCCCCTTTAAAGGACACATCCAAGAAAGTTGGAAAGATGTTCCTAAGTCCTTCTTTATATTTTAAATAGAAGCATGGAATAGGTTATGAGGCTGCATTCATTTTTAATAGAACACCCAAACTCATTTTCATGTTTGTGTTAGATACTTATGGGCCTCCACCTAACCCACTAAGGAGAACTCGTTCGTGGCGTGTTAATAAAGATCAACCCAAACATATCTATGTTTTTACCCATTGCAAATGAAGAGGTCACCCTGGGGAGTTTTGCTACAAGATAGGAAGAGTCCTTTACGCACATGCTCCCACACATTTCTATAGCGATCTATCTAGTCTTACGGAGTAAGTTAAGTTTATAGTCACTACTTTTGAATGTTTAATGGAATAATTTCAAAGGATGTCTCCGCCTCATGAGATCATTTCCAACAAAATAACTAGTTACAACAATGATAAGGGCAAGCAAAAGGTTCCCACCACATGGGTTCGTAAAAATGACAAAAATACCTTATTATTCACATTGCTCTTAGGGTCCAAGATAGTTCGTAATGGTATTTTGATAGTGGGTTCTGTAGTCACAAGACTAGTGATGAGTCACATTTTACTAACCTTGTGGATTGTAAGGAAGGGAAATTCACCTCTATAAGGACAAATTTCCAATTGAGTCAATTTGTAAGTGCTGGCTTAGTTCCAGACAAAACTATTTGAGTCATAGGATAGACGTTTATTATGTCTTTTAAGCCTATGACGTTTGAGTTGAAGATGTAGCTTCAATCCTAAAGTGAAGATACTAATATTATCATTTTTTCGTGCCAAGTTTTACATCATCAACCTTTCATGTTTCCATGGTCTCTACAGGTATGAATGCATATGATATATATAGAGCCTTGGATTTATTTTTGGGTTTATTTTTATTTTCTAAACTTTGTTTAAAATGATTTTTTATTTTTAAAAGAAAAATACAATTTTCTGAAATGTCATTCGAACGACATTTCAATCTCATTGGAACGAAATTTGAATGTCGTTCAAACGAAATGTCAACCGAAATCTTTTTATTTTTCTTTGTTTTCTCATTCGATAATCTCATTTGAATGACTTCGTTCGAATGACTTGTTCAAACGGGATATCAAACGAAATTGGTGCATTTTATCTCAAAATCTCATTTGATAAAGTCATTGAAACGACTTTCAAATGTCGATCAAACGACTAGAAGTTTTTGGCAATTTTTCTTCAATTTTTAAACAACTCCCCACTACCTTTTTAACCACCCATTTAAGTAGTGCGAGAAAGAATTTTTCTACCGAATTTTGAGAGCCTTTTTCTATACTTTTGAAAGAGGAATCTTTTATCCAAAGGTCATATTTGTGTTGTTGATTTTAATTGTTTAATTTCCAATAAATCACATAGTTTACACCCATAGAGTTTCATGATCCAAGTTTCTTCATATATTATACTTTGAGATCATTGGTTTGGCACCAGGTTCATTTTCTACTCTAAATGAGATAGTTTCCTACGAAGGATTCCATTTTGTCTTCGTGGTGTACATACGGTGGCAGACTTCGCATGTTGATGGTTTATTTGTCCCATCGGTGGACTCCGAGACGAAGGTGGATTCTTGAGTTGTTGATTAGGCGGAGTTGGAGTAATGAAGAAGCATCAAGGCTTGAGAGTGAGTTAAGTTGTTGAAGTAAGTCTTTATGTCACGTCCTTGTAAAACCATACTTAGTGGACTTATGGCTGGACCATCCAAAGTTATTCTCGTTTTGTGTTTTCCTCATACATCGCGGCATTTTGTTTGTGTCTATTTTATATTACAAACATCACGTAGATTAATGCTTAGGTTTAAAAAGATAACATTTGGTTTAATCACGTAAATGGTTTAATGTGGTACAAATTTAAGTGGGGTAAATTTTAGTTTAATTTAATTCAAGTCGGACTTAATTAAGTTGACAAAATTCATGTTTGGTTTGTTTGGCCTAATTTATCACTTAAACTAAGTTTGTTTAAAAGAAAAGTTTTAAATATTTGTTTAATTTCATTTTAATTGTGAAGAAATTAAAATTTTGGATAATTGTGTAAGAATTTTAAATTTTGGAATATTATGTGAACCATCCCATTTTGAACATAAAAATTGGCATATAATTCTATCAAGTGGTATCAGAGAAAGAATGCTAAATTAGTGTGTTAAGATCCTTTTGTTTTTAGGTTTAAAATATGAAAAATATACATTTTTCAAAATTTCCTATTTTTTATGGTTCCAACTATGTGTATTGGAAATCGCATATGAGGTCGACACTTAAATCATTAGATAAGAGGGTTTGGCAATCGTTTGCTAAAGGGTGGTCCCCAATAACATGTATAGAAGGAATGGTTTGTGTACCTAAACCCGTAGAAACGTGAAATGAGAATGAACTTAAACTAGCAAACTTTAATTCCCGAGGTTTAAATGCTCTTTTTTATGCAGTCACAGCATATGAGTTTCGTCGTATTATGATATGTGAGATGTCTAAGGCGGCATGAGATATACTCCAACTCACCCATAAAGGTACAAGTTTTGTTAAAGCTTATAAACTCCAAAACCTCACCACTCAATTGGAAACCATTAAGATGCTAGAAAGTGAGACTTTTGAAGAGTTCTATGCGAGATTGTCCGATATTATGAATTCATGTTTCAACTTGGGAGAAAAGATACCCAACAACCATGTCGTAAAAGAAAATTTTGATGCATTACTCATTTGATTTATTCTAAAGGTGATCGTTTTCAACTCTTTAGGAACTTTAGACTCTATGAAACTTGAAGATCTTGTAGGTGACTTACAAACCTATGAACTTGACATCTTTCCCTGTAAGGATGAGAAGAAAGAAGATAAGGTCATAGCTTCGAAAGCCCGAAAGGATAAAATATCGATTTCGGATGATGAGTTTGAGATTGACTCGGAAGATATGGCTTTGTTTACTAAGAAGTTTAGAAAATTTCTTGAGATTAGAAAAGAAAAACTTAAAAATGATTATAAGAATTTTGAGAAGTCCACGCATAATAAATTCGAGAAATTCCCTAAAATAGTAATGAAGACCTTAATATGGACGAGTCAAGTAGATGTTATGATTTTGAGCGTTATGGCCAATGGGCATTCAAGTGTACCACTAAACTAAGGAAGGAGGGCGAAATACTAATTTCATTTAATTCCACTCTTAGTGATAGTGAACTAGAAGAGGGATATGATTCCCCCATTGCGCGTGATTTTATCGCATTCATGGCTAGTCATGTGAGCAATAGTGAAAAATCTTCCGTTGAAAATAAATTAATACATGACACTTCCAAGGCCATTGTTTGTGAATACCATGAGTTTGATAGTAAAGAGAGTGGAAAAGAGAGTGAGAATGAAGAAGAGGAGGACCAACTTCCTCAGTTTTAAGATATTTTGGGGTTAAGAAAGTCCTAATTCTTAGCTTACCATGAAAAACTAACTTCCTCAGTTTCTGATCCTTACCAAGAAGGGAAACAAATCAAGAATCCCTACATGAATTTGCATACTATTACCACATCACATATGTTAGAGTTGTTACACATGGATTTCATGGGTCCAATGACCACCGAAAGAATTGGTGGCAAGATGTACATTTTGGTGATGGTCGATGACTTTTCGAGATATTCAATTATCTTAGGGAAAATTCTAATGCTTGTAAGTTCCTTACAACTAATTTTCATTTAGCTCAAAATCAACAAAATATTTTCATCATTGACAAGTGACAATGGCATGAAGATTGTCGATGTTAGTGTTTGTTCTTATTATGATGTCATAAGCATCAAGCATGAGTTTTCGGCGATAGGCATGCCTCAACAAAATGAGATTATTGAGAAGAAAAATAGGATTATCCAAGAGATGGAGCAATCCATATTCTTATATGAAAATTCCTAGAAGATTTAGGGTAGAGGCAATTAACACGTCATCCTACACTATGAATAACATTTATCTTCATCCACAAACACTTCAAACTCCATATGAGTTGTGAAGCGGTAACAAACCTAACCTATATTATTTTTTATTTTTGGGAGTCCTTGTTATATCCTTAAAGGTGGAGAGAATTTAGGAAAATTCGACTTTAGAAGTGATGAGTAAATACATTTAGGATATTCATAAACTAGTAGATCCTGTAGTGTGTATAACCTTAAAAGCTCTAAGGTCATGGAATCGATAAACATCACGATTAAAGATGATGCACTGACTAAGTTTATTGATCATGATCATATATGGGAAAATGATACAACCCCGGGTGATGATACCATTGTTCCCCACACCACTAAAGTGGACCTCCCTCATATAAAAAACGGATCCACCCTCTTGGGTTCGAAGGAGTCATAACCATACTTACATACATGGTTATCCCACAATAGGTATTAAGACTCGCGCTAAACTAGAGAATATGAATAGCTAATTTTTATACATTTCCATAGTAGAGCCAAACAATGTGAAGGAAGTACTCAAGGATGAGCATTGGATGAGTGTTATGCAAGGAAAATTGGGTCAATTTTGAAAGAACGATGTTTGGGAATTTGTCCCCCCACCTAGCGGGAGTAATGTTATGAGTTCCGAGTGGGTCTACAAAAATAAGATGGATGATAATGGTACCATCATTCGCAATAATGCTAGGTTGGTTGCTCAAGGTTACACACAAATTGAAGGTGAAGACTTTTAAAAGACATTCGCTCTTGTAGTTAGGCCATAACATGTCATCTAAGGTTTAAGATCTACTAGATGGATGTCAAGAGTGATTTTCTTGATTGCATTCTTCATAAGGAGGTTTATGTGGAGAAACCAAAGGGGTTTTAAGACACAAAGCGCTCGAAACACGTCTTTAATGTAAAGAATGCATTGTATGGTTCGAAACAATCACATCGTGCTTGGTACGAAGTGATAACTTCTTATCTCTTAGATCGTGGCTTCAAGATATGAGGAGTTGAATGTCATTGTTCGTTAGGAGAGAGGATGGTGATATCTTGATTGCCCAAGTTTATGTGGATGACATAGTCTTTGGATCTACGTGTTCCTAACATGATCACATTTTTTAGAAGGAGATGAAGATCGAATTTGAGATGAGTATGGTTGGTGAACTTACTTTGTTCAAAGGTCTCCAAATGGGTTAAGACAAGAATGAGATATTTATATCTTAGTATAAATATGCTAGGGATCTAGTGAAAAAGTTTCGTTGGACATCCCCTAAGTTCTTTTGCACATCCAAGAGTTACAAATCTTAGCAAAAACTCTTTAGGTAAGGATGTGGGGGAAAACACTCTATAGGAGTATGACATGTAGTATCCTCTACTTAATCGCTAGCCATCCCAATATCTCATTTGGTGTTGGAGTTTGCGCATGGTATCAAATTTCCTTATAAGAGTCACACTTTATTGCACTCAAACGTATCATCAACTACATGACACTACAAAAAAAAGTACTTTTTTAGACTGAACCTTTCAAGACAGATAAAATTTGGGTCTCCAAAACTCATTTTTTGGGATGAATAAAATTAGCACTCTTAAAAAATATTATTTTTAAGAAACCTTTTGTTACCCATCCTAAAAAGTAATACTAAAAGAGACTGTAAATTAGTAATCATCTCAAAAGGTATACCTTATTAGAGGACTAAAAATTTTGTTCCGTCCGTAACATGTTCATCTCTCGCTTATTCAACTTTTCTATTAGCATTACACATAGAAAAAAAAGGGACAAAACAAAACCTAATTCCTATTACTTTCTTAATGGGAAAAAACCCCACCCCGCCCAATTTTCTCTCACTCGCACTTGTTGGGCACTGCTTCTTCTAGTAATGTCTCTGTTGCTTTGAGCTTTTGGCAACCTTTGTAGCGTTTCGAGCTTCTAGAAACCTCTGTGGTGCTCAAGGCAATTCATATTCTTTATCCCTCCATTAAGTTAATGAACGATTATATATTATGTATGTGTATATATACATATACTAAAATGTTATCCATCTATAGTTATATTTATTGTTAATAATTACAAAAAAAAAATTAAATTTTCTAGGGTTTGTTACCCTTCATCCATATGAAAATGGTGACAAATGGATTTACTTGGGAAAGTTCACTCAACTGGAGTATAACTCACTCTGATGGTATTGTCTCCTCATGAAAGCTCACGTAAATTCTACATACATACATATTGTGTTTTAAATGTGCATATGGTTAGATTTTGTGTCATTTTCTTGTCTAAATATTATGCATGAACTATAATAATATACAACCTTGAAACAAATAAGCATCACCCAAATTCTTTATTTTTTTGTCTCAGAAATAAGGTTGGGTATGGGTTGGAATTCTCACATGTGCGTGCACATCGTATTCAAATTTTAGATGACATGATATCCAAATTTCAGGTGTATTTGTTCCTCGGTTGGGTATGGTATCTTATCGTCTTAATTTAATGTGTATTGTTTGAGTTTTGAATGTATGAACGTGTTAATGGGTTTCAAAAGTGATTATTTGAACATGAGTTTTTTTTTTAAATTTATTTTATTTGAATACTATTGAGAATCTATAGTTTTGAAATAATAATAATATTCAAGAAAGTATACGTTAAATGTAACAAATATTTGTCCTATTTAATTCCATATATTTGGTTCGTTAGTAGATAATCTTTTACTTTATTTATCACTTTGTTTTAGTGTTTATTTCATCACCATCGTTAATGATTTCTATGTAATAACCCTCGCTTATGAGAACACATTTTATGTTTATCTACTAGATATGGTAATTAGATATAAAATGTTGAGTTATGGATTGAGTATTAATTTATTGTAGAAAAGTTAATATCTTCTATGAGGTTGCATATTTACCATAACTATAGGTGAATATTGTCATGTTATGTTTTATAATATCATAAGAATTAAAATGATATTTGTCTTGATAATGAGACCGGAACTTAAAATGAATTATAAATTGTCCAGATGATAATTTGGAGACTGTAGTTGATTCCGGAACGTGCGAGATAGTCAAATATTGTGCCATATTGTATTTTGAGGTTTTTGGCACTTTTGACTGGTTATACCTTAAAAATGCAGTTGCATGTTATTTTATCGCAATATTGATCAATTAAGTTGGGATTTTAACTAATGCCATGACTTAGTCTTACTAAGTCTTCTATTTTCCCAAATTTCATTTCCTAAACCTAGAGAGAGAGCTTGAGAGAGGAAGAGAAAGTGTAGAGAAAGTTGAAGAGATTGAAGATTGAGGAGAAATTCTTGCCACTACACAAAGAAAATCTTCATTTGCTGGTTTGAGGCAAGTTTACTACTTGTTATTTGTGGTTTAAGATAAATGATTTGTTATGATAATCGTGTATTGATCATAGTTTAACTAGTTTAGGGTTTTTGTGTATTTGTTGGTTTTGAATCATTGAAGAATAATTTGGATGATTGTTAATGGTTATGATGGTAGTTAGTAACATTTATGTTGTGTTGGTGGCAATAAATGAGTTGGTTTGAATGCATTAGAGTTTAGGATGAAATTAGAGTCCAAGAGTCCATAAGCAAAATTAAGAATTTCTGCAGAACCGAATCGATTCGGCCTGGCTGAATCGATTTGCTGCTAGACAGTTTCGAGGGTTGGGTGAACCGAATCGATTCGGCTTGGTCCAAATCGATTCGACAATTATGCAGAAAGCCAAGATTTCTGGCCGAATCGATTCGGCCAGGCCGAATCGATTCGGAAGTCCTTCATTTGAAATTTTGTTTTCTTTTTCTTTTAACCTTTTTCTTTAGGATTAGTAATTAAGGACCTTCTTAAATGAAGTAAAAATAGGTTCTTAGAGTATTAGTTGAGTTTGGTCAACACCCTAGACTCGAAGGGGTTCATCTAGGGTTCATTTCAGGGGGGTTTAAAGTAATGGTCAGACATTACTTCTCTCGTATAGTTTTATAATAGCCTAGGAGATCTTAGAGTCAAATTTGGAGACTTTAGGAGTTATAGTGAGCTAGGTTTGACTTGATGGTCTATTATGAAGCCAAAAAGGAGGCTTTGGAAAATAATTTGGGGAGTCTAACTATTTATCGAGGTTGTTATGCTGATACAAAATACGTATATTTCAGGATAACCTTAATGCATTTGATAAAATGTAAAATGGGCAAGGTAAATGATAATTCACTATATCAGGTAATGGAAATTAATAAAATGGATGATACACACCTCTCTAAATACCATCTTAAGGGAAGTCCGTGCGTGAGGTGAAGCCTCCTGGCTAATGAATGCAGGGTGGATATAGTCCTAGGCCATATGAGCGCTTGTTATATATTTTTCTGCCATGGGTAGGAGATTCTGGGTGTGGTCTTGACTACCCGCAGGCATATGGCCATTTCCCGACGTTTCGATAGGATCCTAGGTTGTCTTATGATAGGCCCTGGAAGATGATGGTTATTTAGGGGCGCGCACAGTGGGAAAACCCGGACGGGCGGTCTTAGAATCATTATATATATATATATATATATATATATATATATTTATAACTATTCTAATTATCGAGTTGGACTCGATGGAACATTAATGCCATAAAGAGCAAAGTATATGCCACAAAGAGCATACAATTGAGATAAGTGCCATAAAGAGCACATGATAATAATTGAATTGCTGATAAGGAATGGAAAGATAAGATGAAATGGTGAAAGATGAAAAAGGCTTATGATTACTTTTATTTTCTCGTATAATTGAATTTCACTTTAACATTCATTCAACTGTCTTTAGCTCATTTTATGATGTTATCATGCTAGATTGTTATCTTTATCATCCATGCTTAATTAATTCATCATTGTCATACTTGTTATTTATCTGGTGATCATAAAACCGGCCTCTGACCGGTTCTTCTTTCTTGTTGTGTATATGTATATTATATCCGCTCAGGTGTTCCACCGCAAGGTCACCCGTAATGACCTTCCTATCCCAGAGTCTTTTGAGGAGCCGTGACATTTTGAGGGTATCACGGGACATTTTGTGTAGACGCCTCCCTCATTGATTTCTAGTTACGATCAGTCTTTATTCGGGCGTGTGGACCAAACTGTTGTAATTGTATAATGGATGTATTATGCAACTCATGAAACTTATTATATATTGTATGAATTCTATTGACCGACATTTCATTCGGTCCTTTCCTTCTTATTGTTGGTATATATGTATGCTTATGGGAGTTTCCACCTTTATTTTCTATTATGGGTTGTTACTAATGCTTTATTTAAATTGTAAAACTAAAATTTTTTGACAACCCATTTTCTGAAATACTGTGTGGTTATCCCGTATACTCTTTATGTTGTTGCGATGCTGAGGATGATATCTATCCATGATTCCTGTATTATCGGAGTATCGGGTTGGCTACCCCTTATTTCGGATAGCGGGTTGTCACATTCTATAAAGTCAATCCTTCCAAGCTATCCCTCCGTCAAATTTGGATAATTGGATAATGGTATATACAAAAGTTCAACTACGCTCTACCCCTTTAATTAATTCTCACGAGAAAATTACTTATCTAATCACGTATATAATTTCAGACTCATTTTCTTGGTTTTGTGTTTTTTCCATCCTTTACTTGATATTTTTAGTTTCCACCTACTATAATCTATTGAATAGGAACTTAGATTAACCAACTAATTATTCTTATGATAGAATTTGTTTTTTTTACAATGCTTGCTTTTAGGTAGGAGGAGTGACATTGTACATATCATGGGGTGTTAATTTTTATTGAAAGAAATTATCTAGTGCAGGTTTATGACTCTGTATTTATTTAGCAATTAAACTATGCTATATAATTGTACTAACATAATGCTCGTGCCTGAAGTATGGAGAGAAACTTTCATAGTACGAGGCTACACAATGCAGACTGTAATATGTTAATAAATGTATGGGGCTATACAATGCTGATTTTTCCAGCTCCAAATACCAATTTCATTCCAATAGTCAAACTAATATCATTCAAAATACTCATCTAATGGATTGTAATCTAATTACTTTCATTCAAATTACATATTGCAATCAAGTTTCCCATGTGTAACCAAACATAAAATTATATGCCTTATTTTTATTCCTATGTAAGCCCAATGTATAACCAAAAATAAAAAATAAATCATAATTACTCACCTAGAACAGGAAAATGGTAAAAAAAATAACATGTGTTTTGGGACATAAATGTGTATGCAAGAAAATGGTAGCGACTAAAGTCAGTTAACCCTAAATTTTAACCTAAAGTAAATTTCCTAATAACAAAAGGATTTTTTTTATGAAAAATTGAGACTAATACATATGTTGTAAACAGTTGAGGGATAATGAAAAACTCAGATGTTGTAAACAGTTTCATAGGAAGACCTTTTACTGTGCAAAGTTTTATTGTAGAAACGAAGTGCACTTATGAATTGTTCATATTCGTGAACATGACCTGCAAACAAAACATCAACATTGTACTTGACAAACCATGGATCCTACATTAATCTTATTGTTACCCCTTCTATATAGTGGTTCTTGAAGCTATTATACAATAGGGAGTGGAAAAGAACAATTAACCATCGTATCTCAATTCTGTTCACTTTGGGTCGCTCAGATTCAAGCTATTGGTACTGAGGACTGTCCATGCCTATAGAAAATATATAATGGATTGATAAATTATGGAATTTCTAATATATTTTATAGAGAATAATAATATATTATATTAGTTCCAAGCTAATATTCTCTATTGCAAATGATGTGTTTCTAGGGACACACTCAATTATTGGTAAACATATTATTGATATTACTTTTCATGACCCATAGCTTTGTGCTGGCCTAAAAGTGTCTCAACAATCATAATCTCATTCACAACATTCATAATTTTCTTAATAAAAACTATGCCAATGGCATGATTATAACTTTAATGCGATGTTATTCTCCCAACACTAATGTTCATGATTCAGTTCAAGCCTTATCTTATGACAATTTCAGTGTAAAGACTATTTGATTCATAATTTATTCTTAAGAAAAAAAATTATTGATTCAGTTCAAGTGAATCCCAGCTTCTACTTCACCATAAATAAACATTATTTCTCACATGAACTATGTCATCCTAGGAATCTTGTAAAACCTAATAGAAAACCATGTCTGATCTTCCATAAATTTCAATATATTTTCATATATGCTGGAAAATTGATATATGAGTAGGAGGCTACATATGATGATTTTGTTGTTCCATGAATCTCTTAGCATCCCCACATGTTGTGGCCACAACTGATAGCGGCACTCCTAGAATCACCAGTTGCACAATAATAACCCCAATTTTGGTGTGGTAGGATCCATTAGATTGTTGAACCCCGATAAGAGGTATAGGGGAAGGTCTAGGTGGTGGATGATATGCTTTATGTTTATCGTACCCTTGCTAGATTTTTATTTGACATCATCACCACACACTATATCATATCACAGAGTTTTAGGGAGACTTATGGTTTTGAGATCTATAATGTTTGTTAAAGATCTCCTTTGTAGAACTGATTTGTTTGGGGCATATAAGCCTTTATTGCAACTAGGTCTATTTTCATAGTATGTTTCGTATATTTAGTAGTTATTATGTGTTTATGAATAAGTTTATGTAGATTGTCATTTATGTATGTGGCCAGTTGCTTTTTCATTATAGGTGTAGTTGGCGCTTTCGGAGTTTTGTTATGGAAATCGTAGTATATCCATATGGTATCCTGCATTTTGGTAATTCAACTTACATTATACAAAAAAAATATCCTTTTGCAGGAACGTCATTTAAATTTCAAGAAAGAAACTTCGTTTATATCTCTGGAAAGAAACTTCTTTGAAGGTTTATACTGAAACATTTTCAAGGCTTGATGTAAGTTGTTAGACTCCTTCTCTAATAGATTCACCTTATAGATGTGTTTTTGTTTAAAAAGGTAAAATTATGTTATTTTATATTTTACTTTTAAGGACTCACCAATTTCTTAATTCTCACCACTCACAACAAATTTATCTTTTATCTGAGTTACCTATCAAACGTTAAGATTTACTCTTCTTTTGAAGAAAATGGTGTAAAATGCCTTTTGTATAGAATGCCTGATGTAAAGAAGCCCTCACATCCTCAAAGTGAGAAGAGTTCATCTATTTATCTATAGTCGTTGTCCTTATTAGTCCATAAATTTCTTAACTATCTAGTTAGAATCTTGTTATTTGTTCATATTAACCCTCACTTGGGCTTACTTTTCCCCCCTTAATTCTAATTTTGTTTGTTTCATTTAATTTGATGTATTTCTTGCTCCATATGCATATAATACAGTGGATCAAATTGCTTGCCCTGTAAATGTCAGAAAAATTTATTCAATAACTACCTATATTAGGAATGAATCTGAACTGTGCAAGGGCCTGAGTGGCATTTGTTAAGCAATTATAGAGCTAAATTGAGTCATAAATTATATATTATTCGAATGATTATTTTCCTATTCGATCCCTTTTCTCATTAAATATATAATCTAAACAAATTTACGTCCCTAGAACTTATTCTAAATGCTATTAAATGTGAGAACTTGGGTAGAGTTTTAGCACATTAAAATGGTACAAGAATGCCAAAAAATTAGGTTATTTCTAGTATATTTGGTGTGTATGCTTGAGATTTTATAATTATTAGTATGGGTATCTTTGGATTAATAATTCATATGATTTCAAGAGATATTATTATATTTGGAGTAATTTTCATGTTTATTTTTTATTAATTTACCGAATTTAGGTGTTATGGAGAGCAAAACTTTTAAAAGCTATAAATAAGTACATTATCTTACCCTTGAACTTAGACTTAATGGATATAAAAATATAGTTTGAGTCTTGTTCTATAAATAAAATCCTAGTATATAATCTAGAACCTGAACTTGAAGAAATCCTAGCATTTGTTTGAATGGATAGGGTGGTTGGAAAATTGGAGTTCATATCTTATTTTAATTCAGTTAGTCTAGTCCATTCATTTCATAATGGTTTAAACACCAAAAGTTAACTATTGTTTTCCTATAATGCTTAGTAGCTAGTTTTTGGCCAATAGTTAATTTGATAAATGTGTTTATGTTCATGAAATCCAATATACTTCACTTTGATGACTATGTAGTTTATATATATATATATATATATATGAAAATTCTCATGTTAAAAGTTTGTTTTATCATACACCATGAGTCAGGGGGAATTTCATACATTATAGTGTATACTCTGTACATAGTGATTAAATTTTATGTTTCATCTTTTCCTTGTATCCAAGAGTCGTCATCTCTACATTGAACAAAATAGTTTGATATTTTATATTTCCTATGTTCTATAAAAGTATTGTGCCTACTATGGATAATTTTTCCTAACCCTACCCATTCTGATGGTATACTTTCTATTATTAGTAAAAGGTGTGGTAAATTTACTCGCCATAATTGTTGTTCAGCTAGTGCATCTGTTAAACCTTTAGAAAAATCATTATTTATATTATTCCAGGGTGGTGGTATTAATATACTAGCTACCATTCCGTATTCTAATAATAAGCTTATTGTTACTTCTATTTCTATATGTGGATTCTGAGGAAATATTTTATTAGGTCTACTAATTATAAAATTTTCAAAAAGTTTATATTCTATATCTACTAAAATCATAGTATCATATTTATTTTGAGAATTTATGTGAACGTGTTCATATTTATATTCACATCCTAATGGTGCTAAATTAAAACGAAATGTTTTATTAAAGTGTTTTATTATATTATCACAATCAGTTCTAATTAAAAATTCTTTTCCTAGAAATAGTTCAAATCTTTCTATGGTATTTATTACTCATAAAATTTCTAATCTTAATATAGCGTTATCTAAAATTCTATATTCTGCACATAGTCTAGCTTTTAACCACTCTTGTTCACTAAGCATATATAAGTTTTATATTTTTATAGGTTGTAAATATTAAGTTGTAATTCCACTCTTTTCGTTAAATAGTATTTCCTATTATATAAAGATATATTATTAATCCAGCCCTAATACCATTATTTTTTAGAAGAAGATTAATAAATACTACATATAAATTTATAGAAATAGCAAAAGCCTTTAACGACTATAACGCAATAGAAAGTAGTAATAAATTTATCTATAGACAAGAAAAAAGCAAAACTAGCTTTAGAAACTAAGTTAGGAGTATTAATAGAAAAAAGGTAAACTAGAATAACTATATGAGTAATAGTATTAACACTATATTAGAAAAAATTAAAACATTAGAAGATAATCAAGACTATATAAAAGAAATATTAGATCATATAAATACTAAGACACATAACATAAAATTTGAACTAGAAAAACTCACTAAATTTTTATACGAACAAGAAACACTAGAAATAAACGAATTAATAGAAAAAATTTAAAAACTTAAAACAGACAATAAAATAGTTAAAACAAAACTAAACTTATTCTATTCAAAAGATGACATCTACATCCACAAATAAAAATAAGGAAATATATAGAATAGAAAATTTATATAATAACGAAGAATATACTAAGAAATACATAGAAAAAGGTATCCAAAAAACTAAAGGGCAGTAGTTATATAAAAAGAATATGTTAGAATTCACTAATAAAATATATAATCAAACTAACCAACAAAAAGTAACAGCCGTCAATAGTGAAGTAATTCTAGATCTAATCACTTACAAATGGGCAAAAGAATTAACTAAAATAAATTTAGAGTTTATGCACTTAGGAGTAATAGTTATAGGACTAGTAGGATTAACTAGGTTAGAAGCAGGAACCAAAGTTTTAGTATATATATATATATATATATATATGATGATAGATGGAATAATCACAAACAAGCACCTATAGCTAGCGCAGAAATAGATTTAGCAAAAAACGCAGCAGTAATAGGATGTATACCTAACTTTTCTATGGATATAAAAGAATTTAACAAACACATAAAAATAGCTATAAGAACAAGAGGATATAATATGACTGGACAATATAATAACCTTTTAATATATATATATATATATATATATATATATATATATATATATATATATAATAAAAAAGGAGGGGGTTTTCACTATTCATGCCATGTCATACCAAGGTTCATGCCACATCATATAAAACTCATGACATGGCATAGGAGGAGTCTTATTTTCAGCTGACCAATGACCAATGTACTCTCATTTCCTGTTGAACACTGCAATACCCACTTGGCCACCCTTAAAATCCTTTGGTTATCAGCCTTCTTATTGGAACTCACAAAGTAGAGTGGCTGGAGTTCTGTGTACACAATCTGCACATAATCAGTCTTTGTATCTAATGGTTCACGTGGCGTTTGAAATTTGACTCTTGGCTCCCACATATCGGACCTTGAGCCTTTCAATATCTGTGCATATCACACCTCGAGCCTCTCAATATCTCACCAACCCCACTAAGAATAAATGAGGCAGAGTCACGACTATGAGCTTAGATTTTGGTACGTTTCTCTCTCAACCACACTTCCTCTCCGTCTCTCCGCCCTTGAAGAGTTTGGAGGGCATGCAAGTATCTTTTCCAGTTTGGCCCTCATAGGTACGAGACCTCTCTTTTATCTTTCCATGATATCTTCACTATTATTCCTCCCATACTCTCTCTCTCTCTCTCTTCCTCAGTTTTTAAACACAGATCTACCCCTCAGCCTCCGACCTCCACAACGGTCTGTCTCTCCGCCTCCATCCACCTCGGCCTTCCTCACAACTTTTCGTATTTTCCAGATCTTGATTTTTTTGGGGGTTTCAATTCAATATAGTTAGAGAGATTGATTTTGTTATGGTTGAATTTTTCTTATAGGGTTTTACATATCCCTGGGGCTTTCACTTGATTTTTTGTGACTTTCAATTTGTTTTTTGTTTCAGGGGAGTTTCAGCAACGGTTTCTCTGAGGTGATTTATGTCCGGTTGGTTATCTTCATTCACCTTCGGTATTTTTTCATCCATCTCTGATGAGTTGCGACTCAAATGTAAGCTCCACAGCTCTCTCTCTCTCTCTTTGTCTCTGTCTCTCTCTATAAATTTTATTAACCATATGGACGATCTCTTATTCGCACCAAAAATTGATTTTTTTTATAAATTTTACTGATGTTTTAATTTATATGTAGATTTTGTTAACTGAGATTATGCAGGGGAAGAAACAAGTATGGTTGCAAATCTGCTAGAAAGGTTTCGTGCTTCTATCAGTATATACCTATTTTTTTATTAATTTTGTGTGAGATGGATGTTGATTCATTATTCTGTGTACACATGTATCATTGTTCATTATTCATTATTCTATGTACACATGTGCTTTAAAAAAATTGTGATTCAATTTGGTATGGCAGAGTAATGGTCTTATATTTTGTCTTGGTTGAGGTTTCATTTTTTCGCACTTACATTTGACTTATTTTATATATTATACTGTAGGTATAAAAAAATTATTGATTGAGGCTTATCTGGTGATTTTTATATTTTACATATAGAGACTTCGGTTATCTTTTTGAGTTGTACCATTTTTTAGATTTGAGACTTATCTGGTGAATTTTTTGTAAGGTCTTTTGTAGATGCCAACACCATCGCAATAAAATATCTCAGATCTCAAGAGAGATCTTTTGCAGATGCCAATACCATCCCAATATAAGATTTCAGATATCAAGAGAGTTATTGAATGGGTGTAGTTTTCTAACTTCTAAGGAGATTTACATGAGTGTTGGTTTGAATGTTTTTTTGTTCCCTAATTTTCAAATGGGCTTCTTTGTATATAATTTTCAATCCATCATATAAATTTAAATGACTCTTGAATTCAAATTCAAAGAGACTCTTAAATTAGTGTGTATTATAAATGGTTCAAATTAAGTCATTTTTAAGTTCTTGATCCTATTTTTTTATTTTTTTAAATTAATGTCTTATTTTGTGAATGAACATTTTTATCTATTTTTTCATTTGTTCCATCTTTGGTGGTTCAAGAATTTCTCAAAAGCTATTGGTGTCATTTAGTTTGATTTTTTTTTAAATCGTCTTGAGCCTCAAAAAGTACTTTTTGTGTCATCTCAATTTAAAAGCTTAGTAGAACATGTGAGCACATTGCATGAGATAAGTAGGGCCCGTTGAAGCATTGGAGACATGGGTCTACAAGTCTCAGTGTAAATACTCCATACATCCAAAAGTACTCCATAGATTTGAAAGTACTCCAAAGATTTTCAACACGTGGACTTTATTGAAAACTGAGTCTTACTTTGGAGACATGGGGGCACAAGGCTCAATGAAATACTCCATACCCTCAAAAGTACTCCAAAGATTTTCAACACATGTGGACTTTTTTGAAAACTGTCTTTTACTTTTGAATGAAAAACTAAGATTCCCCAACACGAGTCAAGCTCCCGTGCAGGAGCTCAACCGTGCGGGATGATTTTTAGGAAAAAAAAAGTTTGTATTTTTATTTTTTTTTGTGAGTTATAGACATTTGAGTGCATTCCTGTAAAAAAAAAATCAGCTCAAAATAACATTTTCTGGTATTTTAAAAAAATGGGTCAATATTTGACAGTATTTTAATCACCTTAAGTACGGTAAAAAATTGATCCATTTTTTTAAAATACCAAAAAGTGTTATTTTGAGATGATTTGTTTTACAGGAGTGCACTGAAATGTTTGTAACCTACACAAAAAAATACACAAAATAATCCTGCATTGGAGTCCTGCATTTGGGCTCCCGAACGGGAGCTGTTCTCTCCCCGACACAGCACTAAGTATTTTGCACGATCAATGTAAAGGGGTAAAATACCCACCTCCATTCAATACAGTTGATCAAACAGTTCAAACAAATATAGTTGATTGTACCTTATTTTTCTTTGGAAGAATTTGTACCGTTGACGCAATTATGTCCATGAAGATAATGGGATTAATATATTGCAAGTGCAATTAGGTCCATGTGGGTCATTTTGTCATTCATGTATTTTTCTATGAAATGTTATTTCTTCCCAACAACTATACAATTGTGTAGCCTTTTATAACAAATTTTGTTATTTTATGGGATCAAAGGTATTCACTTTAAATTTTAATTTCACTTTCAGAGATGTGGCATGAGAAGCATAGAAGATAAATTGATGTGAAATACATGACATGAATTTTTTTCATTTGTGTTAAACAATTACACGTTGCGCAATAAAAACAAAGGCATCGTAACAATTGTGTAATCGTGCCATGGGCACGAGCACATGAAATTTAACTATTTAGGTGGTGGTTTGGGTTTCCCTAATCGTGTTAGGAGATCTATTTATAAAAAGATACTTTATAATAAAAAACCTAATTTCTAAAAAAGGCACTTTATAAAGAAAATATTATAAAAAAATAATTATTATATTTATGGAAAAATGTCATTTTTCTAATATGTCATTTTATGCCCATTTGGATCAGTTTGGCATCATTCAAGTTATCGTGTCTTCATGTCGTATCATTTCGAATCATGTTATCACATTCAGAAACCTAAACACTATTATGAAACATCCTCAACATTTTTATAAGAAAATAAATGAAGTGTGAAAAGAGAAATAATTTTTTTATAAGAACATTTGTACTATTGGCGACACGTTTAAAATACAAAATATTTCGAGAACAAATTTATAGTCGTGTCGTCGGCACAGGTACAAAATATCACGTGAACAAATTTATTGTCGTGCCATCGGCACGGGTACACCCTAGTATATATATATAAGGTGTGCATATCTTCTCATTCTATGGTAAAATCATCTCCCCAGGCCTCTCATCAACTAATTATTATTTTCCCATTTGTTCACCCTTGTTCTCCTGCACCAAAGCATGAATATTTGGAAGAAACATATTCTTCTTCCTTTAATAATCTTTCTCATTCATATTAAGCAAGTAAACAACAGGTTTAGTTGTGAGCAATTGAAATGTATTCAATATTTCAATATCAGCATCTTGCCATTCTCCCAAGCAGATATCTTTTTCTGAGTAAATACAAGACATATGTTGTATAACTTGATATGTTAGTGTATAGTCATACAAATCCCCAAAAATCCAAATGTAAAATCATTTCAAATTCTTATAAGTCTTGAATTATGGGCTTATATAACCAATAAGTTTGATATGTTATTCATGATCATAGAAACCAGTATTCTTCTTGATGCTAACAATCTCCAGTATTCTCTTTATTCTAACAATATATTATTTATATGATTGGTGGAGGTAGATAAATGAAGAATATATCTTCACTGAAAACTAAAAGATGGGAGCTTCTTCCTCGAGTAGTTAGTAACATTACAACCCCATTACACAAACACTGTTACCATACATAAATCAAAAATTAAACTCAGATGTCTTTAGTCCCCATGACGTACATAAATATTAGTTCTATAACATAGCTGTGACACCCCGCCTAATAAAATACCGGGTGATCACTCCTATATCAAATTAAAACAGGAGTCGCATATGGATCATTCCTAGCATCACTATCGAAAATCCATTTTAATTACTAATAACCTATTAGGCTGGCGTCAAAATTTTACTTAACTACTCTTTTTAAACAACTACTATTAAAAACATCCACACACTTTATATAAATGAAACTGAAATGAAATAGAATAATCGAACACTCGGTTCAAATATGATACAACCATATCAAAGGCCGCACTAAAAGGCGGAAAATAATAAATAAATGCAATTGGGCCATTGGCCTGAATGTTTATACAGTACCTCCTATCTAGAGTACAATGATAGAAGCGTCTATTGAGAACCTGCATGCAGCTGCTGCAGAAGACGTCTGACTCGAAAGAAGTGTAATCCAGGCATCCCTGTGTCTGGAAACCTATATAATATATATATATATATATATATATATATATAACAAGAGAGGGAAAAGTAGATAAACGGGTCAGAGCCTGAGTTGTGAAAATATTTAGCAAGTGCATAAATGCTTTATTTTTAGAAAAATAGATTTGTCTCATATTTAAATTTGGTATCGCACTCCCATGAGAGACCCCTCGCCTCTCTTCTAATAGTGCACACCTACCGCACTTATCTAGAACATTCTAGTTAAGCTATCTCGCCTAACTAATCTAATTCACCCATCTACTAGAAACCTCTACAACCTGAGTACTAAGGGTTAAACTTCTCTCCATTCTCAACACTGAGCTAAGTTCATGCGCGGGGTGTCTCGCAAAGAGAAATCCAAACAAGGAACCCCCCGATACACTACTACTTGGCAGGGTCAACGGTAGAGATACATTAGGCCCGTAGTACAAAACTAATGTATAAATACATACTTGTATATTAATATACATATCATATTCATTCTTATATATATATATATATATATATATATATATATATATATATATATATATATATATATATATCTTACGATATACATTCGAATAATATCTCCCGGACTGAGGGTTATTTTATTCATCTTTATAATACACATCCGGATCTATCTCCCGGACTGAGGATTCATTTACAAAATGTTTACCAATACAATTTCATTTCAAAACATTCTATTTCCCTTCTTCTATCCAGGAAATATATTTAAAGCAAGTTTTATTATCATAAAAATTCTTTTCCGTTTCATAACATCACATTTCCCTTCTTCCATCGAGGAAATGTATTTAAAGCCATTTTATTATCATAAAATGCTTTAACCTCAATAATGTCCCACGTTATTGAGAATAGTTATATTACATATCATATAACGTTTCTAAGACCGCCCGTTCGGGTTTCCCCACTGTGCGCGCTCCTAAATGGCTATCATCTTCCACGGCCTATCACCAAGACAACCTGGGATCCTAACGAAACATCGGGAAGCGGCCATATGCCTGCGGGAGAGTCATAACCACACCCAGAATTACCTCACCAGCGTAGAAAACATACAATAATCACTCATATGGCCTAGGACTATATCCACCCTGCATTCATTAGCCTGGGGGCTTCACCTCACGCGCGCAACTTCCCTTATGATAACGATTTAGAGAGGTGTGTATACATAAATTATCATTTATGAAAATCATTTCTTTTCCTTTTTGAAAACATTCATTTTTTACATTCTCAAAAATCATTTATTTGCAATGATTAAATACCAATCTTGGAATATGCATTTCTTATTCTCTTAGTCATATTTTATTAATGACCTAGGATCTAAAGTGTAATTGTCCTTACACCAGTCTCCCAATAATTCGAAACATCACCATTCTACCTTCTATTAATTCTAGGTAAACTTCCTATATCATATGGAACTTAACCTCTATAAAACATCCTAGAATAAACCCAATAAATCCCCATGCTAGTCTAGGATATTTGACCCCCTAACATAGGTCCACAATACCCTAAAGTTAAATAGGTTGTGGATTTCCTTCCCACAAACCCAAGGACTACATCTCGTCCAAACAATCATTTAGAGGTCCCCACCCTATTTTAGGAACCCCAACCTCTTAATTTATCATTTATTCTATTTTCCTCGAAAGTAACATTTTAGGGTTACACACTTAAAACCCTCACTTAATTTCCATGATTTCCCTCACTTGATGATGATTTACTCTTAAAGGATTACTTATTTCCTCACATAAATAACCTTGAATAAATTTAGAATTGGAATTTATCCTATCCAATTAACACCAGGAAAAATTGTCAAAATTCCTGAAGAGTCGATCGATCGACCCATGGCCCTCGATCGATCGATCGATCCCTCACGCTCGATCGATCGATCAAGGCGGACAGCTTCTTCTCCGAGAAGTTGTTTCGGCCATTAAAGCTTCTCCTGAGCTTTTATCTCCGCCTCTAACGTCCTACAACCTCAACCAACAACATCTTCACATACAATAAGGGTTCTAAACATCCTAGAACCCGAAACCAACGATTAATGTCGATTAAATCCTAAGTTTCTCTGATTAGAAAATTATTGGGGTTTATTCGTTTTAACTCCCGAAAACCCGTTTTATCCACGAAAACCCAATCCAAAATCTTTAGGGTGTGTTTTTACCAAACTACGATATGATATTTATGCTCAAAAATAAAGAAAGCAAGTAAATACTTGCCTCGTGGATAAAATTCGACGATCCCGAGTGGAGTCCGGCGGAGTTTGGCCCGAAATCTTCCTTTTCTCCTCTTTTTATTCCTTCCTCTTTCTCTTCTCTCTTTTCTTTCTCTTTTCTCCCCCTCTTCCTCCTTATATAAGGAGAAAAAGGTTTATACCCCTTAAAACCCAAAAACGACTCGTTTACTCAATTACGAGCCCTTTTAACTCTAAAATTTCTCGAAACTCAATTTCGACAATCGAACACTCTTTTTCGACTATCTTAGCCATTCCGAGACTCACGGCGCAGTCGAAATTTCCATCCGAGATACTTGACCGCAACCCCCTATTTAACCCATTGCATCTCACCGCGGGTTTTCCAATTAAAATCTTAACTTTTGTCGCTTTACTCAACGGCGACATATAATTAAAATGCTCCGACATATTGACTTAATCCCAAAAGCAAACACATCACCCATCGACAATCATGTAATACTCAAAATTCCCAAAAATTACTATTCCGAGAATTTCCTCCAAATTCCAATTTATACCCAATTATGGAATTTAATTATCTCCCAAAAGTACGGGTTGTTACAACAGCGTCAATTGTATGGAAACAACTATAGTTTTGTCACATTCTACTTGATTTACATTAATAAAAAATTAGATAAATTGTATGTTGTATGCACTGAGTAAATTATATGTTGTATGCACGATAAGGTTCTACCAATTACATGATGTATGCACTAAGTAAATTGTTAGCCGTTTTGAGTGTGACTCATTTTAGATTAGGAGCTTGAATGATGAACATTACTCCTTCACTTACCGGGAGTCCTCGATACAGAGCATCATGGCATTTGGTGTTCATTTTTACTGGATTTCATGCCCATTAGATTGTTGAAGATAACAAACTTCTTTAAGAATATAGGAGCAAGGTAGGTTATTGCTTTTGACAATCACCTTTAAGATTTGTTTGTGAAAGTGCCTAGGGTTTCGCATTAGTCTATTGTTTTCACATTGGTTTAGTTTTTATGTTATTTCTTAGGTGATTGACATGTTTATTATATTGAGAAATGGAAATGAATATTTGATTGGATTTCCTCTTATTTTTCTTATCACTACTTTGAAAAAGTAACCAACTTGTAAGTGTAGAGTTTTTACTGGTGTAATGTCATTAAATTTCTTAGTGCAGAGATTCTGACATTGGTATGACCCGTAATGAACTTGTGATGGGATCTAAACACTTTTTTTCATTAAGATTTGATTTTATGCCCTTTAACCAACCTCCATTCTAACACTATTATTTTATCGGTATCTTTAATTATTCTCAGCATGATGACAAAGGTATTGCACATCCATAATTGATTAAGAAGCTTGTGAAAAACAATTCACATTTTATTTCATTCCCAATTTACAACTGGCAGGAAAAGTAATACACTAAAGAGGCAATGCACATCATTAGCCTCTTTCGGGCACACAATGAGTCTCTTGAAGTAACTTAGTGTAAAATTAGTGTGCGATAATTGATTAAGCCAAATTCACAAATTTCCAAGTTAACCTTATTTAATCGGTGTCAAATATCAAACCAAATTAATTCATCCCCTAAACATGCAACTACGTGTGTGTGTGTGTCAAACCAGCACAAACAAAATTGTTAACTCGTAGATTTCATAAAAAATCCCTTTCGGGCAAAACCTTTATTTCACTATAAAATAGTGAATTGCAACTGACAAAGATTACAATGAAATCTGCAATAATCACTCTTCAAAACAATCACATAAGAACGCAGCCTATAGTCAGGAATGGAACAACCGCAGTAGTCCACATGAATATGCAGTCCAAATTAGCCAAGAATACCCTTGAGCACTCCCAATCGACATACACTTGCCAGTCATATATTTACCCTCTCTATAAGAGAAATAAATTCACAAAAGTTGTATCTTGACTTCCAAAACAATTCACATAAATATTGGGATGTTTTGTGAATTGAAAACAAAACAAAAACTCGCAACAGTGAGAAGACAAACATTTATGCCAAAACAATTTTCGTAGAATAAAATCCTCATGTCTTCTGAAGAAAAACAAAGTTGTTTAAAACGCTATTTATAAAAACGTTAAGGCGACGCTTCGCTCGGGCGAGATGTCAGAGTCGCTAGAACGAGCTTCACGCGAGATAACCCTGTTACTCGAACGAGACAGGAAAAAAATAATTTTTCATTTCGCCCTAAAATACTTTGCCTCAATTTAAAAAAAATACTTTTGACAAAAAACTCTGCTCCAGCACTTAGAAAATATTTTAGAAAATTTATCTCAACACTCTAAGTGAAATGCTAAGGTACGTTAAACAAAACATTACAAAATTAATCTCACAGAGGTTTGAATGTCGAAGACCTTTGATATTCGGATCCGTCTTGATGCATGATTGAACTTAAATAATTCTTTGGCGGTTGTAGAGGTATACAACATACTCAAATGTAAACTAGACAATGAAATAATATCGTTGCAAACCTCCTCCTATGTCAATGCCAGTACAAAATAAAAACATCCGAATTGTCAAATTAAAATGCCTATACAAATCTAATACCCTCCAATGAACCCAAAATTGAAAAGGTACTAAACATGTAAGACTAAAACTTTTTCTTCAAAATCTTAAACTTCAAATCCTTAAATCTCTAACCTTTTCTCATCAGGGTGTGCAAAATATGATCATCAATCTATGTACCTACACACATGAGACAAAGAAAATACCTTCGTGACGCATCGAGTTTGAAATGATATAAGAATAAATCAATCAATAATCAAATCTCTCCCATAATACAAACTCACCCATAATTCGTTCTCCCCCTTTTTATTTGACCAAAATAGACAAGGATGCGAATAAATAAAACAAACATGGAGTGTCACGATAAATATGCATAGCAAACATGAATCAAACTATGCTCATGCAAAGGAATAACCCAAAATTTTCCACAAGATATTTTTGTTTTTTCAAATTTTCATACAAAAATGCAAAAATAATTTTATAAAAATCACACACCATGAATTTACACTAAGATAACCAAATCATGGAATTGGAATGATTGGGTGTGAACAATTTGATAGGAAAATCAATGCAATCAAACATAAAAAATGTGCCCAATAAATATGTGTACTCGTAACGAATGAATCTCAAAATCGTCCTTAGGTGTCGAAAAATGTGAATTTAGATGACATCGTCTTAATCTAATCAACAAAGCAAAGTCAGACATGATTTTCACACCAATAACGTCTAAAACTATGTAACGCCTTTTCATGACTTTGTCAAAACGTGCAAACCCATTTTATATTCCATCCAAACTTCCTTATAAATGATAATGCCTTTTAATTTTTCTTTTGGGGTGATGAAACTAAACTAAATTGTCCCACTTTATGTCATATTTTTCCTTTTATTACCTTAAAAAATTTTCGGGCTCTTTTCAACCTCTTTGGACCTTGGCTTCTATTTTTGCCAAATTTTTATTCTCTAGGTCCGATATGAATGGTGGCTTAATCTGAAAGGATAAATGAGTAGCTTTCGTATCCCTTCCCCATTTTTCATATAAATAACACAAACTCACATTAACGATTCTTATATGCAGTACTTTCATTGTCAAGTTTTATCGCATTTGGTTCAATTTGAAGACATAATTGAGATGAAAACACATCGACCAACATGTGATAGACAAGAACGATAGTCAAACAAATACGTGCAAGTGTGCAATAAAAGAACTCATGAGTCAAACATGTAGGTAGTAACAACAAATCACATCTCAATGACTCCAAATATTGTAAAGTATAAAAAAATGAAATGGTGACGCATATCAAAACACTATCAAATAGTCACATGGATATGGAATGAAATTGTGACTTGGTCATCCTAAATGTACATCCATAAATAGTGTAAAATAAAATACAAAACTCTTTTTGTCTTTTTCCAAAAATTTTATTAAAATAAAATATTTTTGTATTATTCAAAAACAAAAATCTAATACAAAAAGTACACAAGTCATAACACTAACAAGAATATATCATGAAGTACAACTAGCGTATGACAAACATGCGAACACAATCATCTATACGATATAGCAAGAGAAGAATCATGTGCAAGCAATAGAGAATCAAATAGTCTAACATCTAGTCCCTCTAAAAGTGATTTCCTGACCCAAATAGATGTGCAACGATGCATGGGGCTTTTAGGAATTATCGGAACACTAGACTTCAACTTCCTAGGACTATTTCGGAGATCGAAATAAAGACGCCTAAGGTGACCTTTCCTACCACAATGTGAACATGTGTAAACTGGTGGAGCGACACCTAAGGGTTGACCTTTTCTAATGTCCTAGATATATATTGACCTACTAAAACAAATAATGGTCTTGTCTTTAACATTAGAAATATGAAAACATGATGAGCCACTACCATTGCTACCAACACTACTCGAGTCTGTTAAATCATTTTTTAACTCCAAATTTTTTATCCGGGCAAAGAATTAGACTCTTTCAATTTGAGGGACTCCTTCTTCAAATTTTCAATTATTCCTAGAAGGTTATCACCTTCTCCCTTAAAATACGCACACTTATCCCTAAGAGTCTCCTCACGTGCCACAAACTCATTGATTAAAATATTTTTATCCCCTTTGCCACAATCACAAATCCTAGAGTTTTTAAATTCCTCCAATTCTTTTTCTAAAAATAGAACTCTGTCGCCACTCTCCTTTATGGACAATTCTAATTTTTTAAAGTCGTGGTCAAGGGAAATAAATTTCTCATGATAAAAATCTCTTTGACTTTGAAATGTTTACAAAAGATCCATAGCGGATTTAAAACGACAGTTTTCTTTTTTCAAAAAATTAATTTGTTTTGCAAACGAAAAATTCAAACTATTTAAATCATCAAAACTCGGACTCGTGCTTTTAAAGGAGGGCATCCAATTACATAAGTGCTCCAACGGAAAAATTAATATTTTTCACAAAACATATTTTTCAAAAAAAATCAATATCACACAATTTTAGCAGAAATAGGAATACACAATAAATTAGTGTAACCTGCTCTGATACAAATTTGTAAAATTAGTGTGCGATACTTAATTAATCTGAATTCGCAAATTTCCATGTTAACTTTATTTAATCGGTGTCACATATCAATCATATCAATTTAGCCCCTAAAAATACAACTATGCGTGTGTGTGTCAGTCAAACCATCACAAATAAAATTGCCAACTCACAGATTTAAGGAAAAATACCTTTTGGGCAAAACCTTTATTTCACTATAAAATAGTAAATCGCAACTTACAAAGATTACAATGAAATCTGCAATGATCACTCCTCGGAACAATCACATAGGCGCGCAGCCTAGAGTCAGCAATGGAACAACTGCAGCAGTCCACACGAACATGATGTCCAAATTATCCAGGAACACTCTCGAGCACTCCCAATCGACACGCAGTCGTGGATTTACCCTCTCTACAAGAGAAATAACTTCACCAAAGTTGTATCTGTAACAACCCTCGATTCTAGGAGGCTCATTTTATATTAATTTTACCGCATAAGGTAATTATATAAAATGTGGGGATTGGAGTAAATATTAATTGAATGAATTGAAAGTTAATATTTACTAGACTGATGCATATTTACAGTATGTGGAAGTAAATATCATCAGGTTGCATGTTTATAGTGTCATGTATATAAATGGCACGATAGTTTAAATGAAATTGGAACTCAAAATAATTTATAAAATTTCCGGATGCCAGTTCAGAGGGTGTAATTAGTCCCGGAAGGTGCGAGACTGTCAAAATAAGTGCCATATTGCATTTTTGTATTTCGGGCACTTTTACCTGGTTTTAGCTTATATGCGTATTTTGGGAGTCATTTTAATGTGGTGATAACCATTTAAGTTGGGAATTTTAACTTAAGCCACGATTTAGTCTTCTAAATCCCCTAATTCCCTAAATTATGTCTTAAACATAGAGAGAAAAAGGAGAGAAAGAAAGAAGAAGAGAAAAGTGGAGAAAGAAGAGAGAAAATGAAGATTGAAGATGGGAGATTGCTTCTACCACCAAGAAATCTGATTTTGCAACCCTAAGGCAAGTTTTCTACTTGCTAATATGTGATTTAAGGTGTATAAATTGTATGATTAGTTGTGTATGAATATTTATGGTTTAAATGAGGAAATTGTGGGAATTAAACCTAAATCTTAGTTTTGATAATGAAATTGTGGATTTTTGTAGTTAGTAATCATGTTGGGATGATTTTGGGTAGATAAATATTGTTGGTTGTGTGTAATAATGGAAGAGATTTGAGGTTTGGAAAATTAGGGCTCAAAACACTTAGAACAAAACTAGGAAATTATGCATAACCGAATCGATTCGGCCTGGCCGAATCGATTCGCCTTGAGTCAGTTTTCAGGTCTGTGTTGACCGAACCGATTAGGATGGTCTGAATCGATTCTCTTTCTTGAACCCAAATCGATTCGGCTAGGCCGAATCGATTCGGAAGCCCTGCATTTTGAGGGATTTTCTTAGTTTTGTTCCAAATTCATTTTCTTTAATTCTAGGGCCTAGGAACCTTCTTTAATGAAGTAAACTAGGTGTGCTAGAGTTGAAATTTGAGTTAGTACTTTACCTACACTAGAAATGGGGTATGTGGGGATTTTTTTGGGGATATGCCAATTAATGTTAGGGCATTCTTTTTCTAGTTAATTAATATGAAACTGGGATTACTAGAATTTTGATTGGGAGACTTTAGGAGCTAATTCGAACTATATTAGCCCTGATGGTTGATAATAACCCCATAAAAGTAAGTTGGGAGAATAAATTATAAGTTCATTCATTCCTTGAGGTATGATAGTATTAGGGTTATAAATAACACTTTAAAATGTTTGGAGGTAATTAAGAGTTTTAATTACTCCTTGGAGGTTGTAGCAACGATATAATTTATCGTGTGGCTCCGGATAATATGTTATATTATTTACAAATAAAGTAAATGGAAATGGTTTCGGATAAAATGAAACATATACATGGGAATGGTATTGATTTTAGTAAATGATAATTTACTTAATCATGAATTCGGTAAATGATAATTTACTTGATTTTTGAAAATGGTAAATAAAATGGTTGATACACACCTCTCTAAATGACATCATAAAGGAAGTTCGCGTGCTTGGTGATGCCCCCTGGCTAATGAATGCAGGGTGGATATAGTCCATAGGCCATATGAGCGATATGTTATGTTTTCTGCGCTGGTGAGGAGATTCCGAGTGTGGTCTTGACTCTCCCGCAGGCATGTGGCCGCTTCCCGACGTATGGCGATAGGTTCCCAGGTTGTCTTGTATAGATAGGCCCTGGAAGATGATGGTCATTTAGGGGCGCGCCCAGTGGGGAAACTAGGAGGGGAGGTCTTAGAATCGTTATATGTATATAAATATAACTATTCATCATCAAGTGGGACTTGGTGGATTATATGCCATAAAGAGCATGAAGAAGTGCCACAAAGGGCACAGTAAAATGCCACAAAGAGCATTTAATGTTGATTATATTCCTGTTAAGGAATGGTAATGCCAGGATGGGCATGTATTTGAAACAAAAGCCATAAAGAGCTTAAAATTATAATTATATTTTCCTGATAAGGAATGAAATGCTAGTAAAGATCATAAATGTTGAAATTGTGAGTTCTTGATAAGGAACATAATAATGAAATGGAAGTTTTTAAATTTATGTTACCCATGCTTTTATTTTCTGTCTTAGTTATGTTTTAGAACTGTGTAGATAGTTTTTATTCTTTCTAGCATGATTTTATTCATAACTTTCATACTCTTTATTTATCTGGTAATCATATAGAACCGGGCTCTGACCCGTTTACATTTCTTGTTGCATATGCATCTTGTCTCCGCTCAGGTACTCCGCCGTAAGGATGCCTGACTTGAATTCCTATTCCGATGTCTTCGGCGAGCCGTGATGCATTGCGGGTATTCCGGGATACAATTGGTATAAACGTTTTCGTTTTTTGTATTCTAGTTAAGATCGGGTCTCTTTCACTCGGGCGAGACCCAAGCTTTTGTAATTGATTAATGTAATGTAATATAAATTTATTGAAATTGTTTAATAATGTTGTATGAATCAGCGGACTAATAACATATTTGGTCCTCTTATATGTTACCTGTGGTTATAGTATAAATATATATATATATATATATATATATATATATATATATATATATATATACATCCTAGTGGTTTCCCTTATCTTTTCAGGAAATGGGTTGTTTGTTTAACTTTATTTACTTTAAAATCAAAATTTTTGGCAACCCGTTTTCTGAAATATTGTGTGGTTATCCTGGATACTCTATATTTTTATGGTGATGCTGAGAATGATTCCATCTATGATTCCGTTATATTGGAGTATTGGGCTGGCCACCCCTTATTTTGGTGAGCGGGTTGTCACAGATGGTATCAGAGCATCAGGTTCTAGAGTCCTTAGGAATCTATGGGGACGCCTTAAGTTTCAGCGTTGCTCTTGATTTGACATAAAGCCTTAGGATTAAGATCGTTGGTTTCTCTTGTGAGATTTCGTTCTTATGCCATGAGGTAGAATCTATAAAATCTTCTGCGCACTCGTGTGAGAACAGTAGGTTGATTGGAGAAGGGCGTCATGAGAAGGAACTACTATGGACTGTAAATTGTGGTCGGGGATGAGGACCGCTTTGGAGGTCGCTCCCTTTTTGTAGAACTTCCTTGTCTTGCTACTACGACTACTAATTACAGTTGATGTAGTTTTCCCAAGTACCGCTAGAAGTAGAAAGTGGTACTAAGCTTGAGGATTCAAGCGACGTTAAATTGAAGTAGAGAAGTTCCCTGAAGTAGGATGGAGGATAATCCTTCACCCGTAGGAGTAGTGCTGAGATGGTGAAAATGTGGTCACCATATTCATGGGTGCTGGAAGTTTGGACCATAGAGAAGCCCTGTGGATACTTGCAATGGCGAGTTTCTTTGGGATAACTGGACTGAGGAGAAGGTGGATTCTCGAATGTTCACAAAATGTTCGGTTAAAGACCGATGGGGAAAAAGGTGTTGTACGGTTAGGGAGACCATGCACCAGGAAATGATAGGCTCTAGAATAGGTGTCGTTAACACTTCTAATGGAGTAAGATTCATTAAACCCCATTGGTGGACTTCCGCCTGGGGAGGTTTCATTGAACTGAGGAAGACGAGGCCGAGAGCGTGTCCTCTTTTACTGAGGAAGTAAGAGGGACTGTGTGGGTAATTATTGTCGACCAGAGTCGGAGTAATGGCTAGGATGCGAAGTGGTTGGTAAGAATGTGGATGGGAATTCCACCTTATTAGTGGGTGGTGTATTCCTTATTATAAGACTTAGTAGTATTATATCTACTGTAGATTCAGGTGTGTATATTGATCTTGTAGTTGTATTGACGTCATTATAGGAAGAGTACTTATATGACTTCCTTGGTATGGAAGTTCTATTTTTCCTCACTCGTTATGAAACGAGTGATGATATTCTAAATATGCATGTAGTATGTGTAAATTGCATTATGTGACCCTTGGGTTAAGTGCTCCATTGCTCGTTTGCATTGTATGTGGATGTTATGACTTATCTCCATGACCAACAAAGTTAAGTAGTAATGCATATGAGGGGTTCCTTGTTTGGATTCTGCTTTTGCGGGACGCTCCACGCGTGAACCTTAACGATGTTGGGAGTGGAGAGATGTTACTTTTTCCTTTCTCTTATCTTATGTATAGTATGCGAGTAGAAATACTTTGGTTGGTTTGGTTTGATAGCAAGCAAATAAAATTATAAGGCTATCTTACTTCTAGTTCAAAATGAAACTAGTTGTTCTATGATTTCTCCCCTGGATACAGGTTGAGACTTTATAGAGGTGAATCGAGGTAGGTAGGAGATTTTGTTATTCGTTTAGTTATCTTGTGTAAGTGTTTGATTGTTTGTTTGTCTTGTTTATGCATGTTACGCTTATCTCCATGATCAACTAGTTAAGTAGGCATGTGTCGGAGGGGTTCCTTGTTTGGATTTTGCTTCAGCGAGACACTCCACCGTATGAACACTTAATGATGTTGTGATTGGAGAGACGCTATCCTTTTCTTTCTCTTTTACTTTATTTATTTTGTTGTTGGAAGTGGGATTGGAAGATTAGCCGAGAATCACGTAGAAGAGTGATTAAGGGCTATTAAAGTGCGAGATAAAAGCACTGTATATAGTTCTCTCCTCTGATCGATGCGAGGAAGACTGTGATACGAAGTTGGATTGAGACTTCGGGATTGTGCCTTGATAAGAAGGCCATGTTTTTTTTTTATAAGGGGGATATGTATTTGAAAGACTTCACAGGAAGTGAATGTATGATCAGTTAAGATCTTTAAAAGATGCTATGGTAAGTAGGATTATAAATTAGAATTGTATCGATCCCAATCATGTGTCTTAGACCGTCACATATTAATGACCAACGATGCGAGGTAGTAGTGTAACGGGAGGGTTCCTTGTTTGGATTTCGCTTCGGCGACACGTCCCACGCACGAAACCGAGAGAATGTCAGAAGTTAAGATAGGTCTTGGACACTAGGGATATATTTAGTATTATCTAACTACGACTTAGATAGGATGTATACTTGTAGATCGACCTTAGGTTTATTAGAACATAAGGACCTTAGGGCAGGTGATGTTGATTTAGGAAGGCGGTAAGGAGTTGACCACGAATAAGTTGTGGGTTAACTCTATGTGGGATTAGATCCCTAGTAACGAGATTTATGGGGTCTCAAGAGGTTTGGGTGGCTTAGGCCGAGGAAGATAAGGCCTTTCTTAGATATGGTGCTACGTGGAGACTTCACTTACGGGGAGTTAAGGGACGGACTGACCTTCACTCCTGAGCTCATGATAGTGATCTCGAGAGTGGGTTTAATGAATAAGTCTCTTCCAGGGTGGGAAGTAATATCCCACGCTTGATTTTAAAATTCATTGCTGTGGAAATTGCCTTAAAGAAATGGAGGCACTAATTCCTGGGCAGGGAAATTTAGTCTTTCTCGCGAAGCAAATTTTTTTGCAATATGTCGTGGGAGAAATCGAGTTAGTGCTTGGATTTCAGAAGATATAGTGATTGGGTATTTTCTCATTCGCTAAGGAAATGCGATTGGTGTAGTAGATGCGTCGAGTAAGAAACTCATCGGAGATATTTGTGTTGGCATGGAAAGCCAAATGAAACGAGCATGACTCGAAAACTCTATAGCGAGAGAATTTCGATCTGTGATTGACCATTTCACCTACTCGTGCGAAGAAGAGTATTGGTGGAATGAAGAGGGGTATATTCATAGACGGTTGTACTGAAGTGCCGAAACCGTTATGGTCATGATCCTATTTGAGAAAGTTGTTCATCGTTTGACCAGATTGTTGCATTCCCGTCCATTATGGATGGACTATATGTATAAGAGTACGCCCCATTATTGACGGAGGAATGGTAGAACTGTGGGAGGTGCCTATTAAAATAGGGTGGACCGAGACTAGATATTCATGTCGTAGGTTTGGTAAAAGTTTCCATGAAGAAATGGAATCGTATGAAAATGGCATATATCCTACCGCTCTAAAGTGGATGGATGTATGGGAGAAAACTGACTTATGCCGAAAGGCATATCTCGAAGAGGACGCCTTAGAATACATAGAAGGTGAGAGCAGTTAGTATATGGATAGAGATTCCAGTACAACCATTAGGCTATTGAATGGCCTTGTGGATCATTTTCTAAGGCATGGTATCATGAGTGGCCTAGCGTGGTCGGTTGAATATTTTGTATACTCGTTGGATGGAGCTAATGGGTAATATGTTCCTTGTACTTGGAGAGGTCTCGTGTCGATTCTTTAAGATTTGGCTTTTGAGACATATGCCTTGATGAGATACGTCATGTGAGGGACGTTGATTAGTGTTGGGGTTAAACCAATTAGAGTTGGTATAAATATCCCCGAGGAGGGAGTAAAGCGGTCTATGCCGAGTTGTGAGGGTATCTTCTTCCGTTTTAAGACGGTAGAATCGATAGTTAGGGAGGAACGCTTTGTGCTACACTAGAGAACAAATGATGTAGGCTGAGATCGATAAAGTCAACCTTAGTCCGGGCCCATTTAGGATGACTGTGATGACGAGGGGTTTGTTTAGGACGGTAGAATCCTAGTTTAGAGTAGTATACCCTTTATGAGATTTGGGTATGCCCGAATTTTGGGGGGAAAATTCCCTCTTAAGGGGGGAGTATGTAACAACCCTCGATTCTAGGAGGCTCATTTTATATTAATTTTACCGCATAAGGTAATTATATAAAATGTGGGGATTGGAGTAAATATTAATTGAATGAATTGAAAGTTAATATTTACTAGACTGATGCATATTTACAGTATGTGGAAGTAAATATCATCAGGTTGCATGTTTATAGTGTCATGTATATAAATGGCATGATAGTTTAAATGAAATTGGAACTCAAAATAATTTATAAATTTTCCAGATGCCAGTTTAGAGGGTGTAGTTAGTCTCGAAAGGTGCGAGACAGTCAAAATAAGTGCCATATTGCGTTTTTGTATTTCGGGCACTTTTACCTGGTTTTAGCTTATATGCGTATTTTGGGAGTCATTTTAATGTGGTGATAACCATTTAAGTTGGGAATTTTAACTTAAGCCGCGATTTAGTCTTCTAAATCCCCTAATTCCCTAAATTATGTCTTAAACATAGAGAGAAAAAGGAGAGAAAGAAATAATAAGAGAAAAGTGGAGAAAGAAGAGAGAAAATGAAGATTGAAGATGGGAGATTGCTTCTACCACTAAGAAATCTGATTTTGCAACCCTAAGGCAAGTTTTCTACTTGCTAATATGTGATTTAAGGTGTATAAATTGTATGATTAATTGTGTATGAATATTTATGGTTTAAATGAGGAAATTGTGGGAATTAAACCTAAATCTTAGTTTTGATTATGAAATTGTGGATTTTTGTAGTTAGTAATCATGTTGGGATGATTTTGGGTAGATAAATATTGTTGGTTGTGTGTAATAATGGAAGAGATTTGAGGTTTGGAAAATTAGGGCTCAAAACACTTAGAACAAAACTAGGAAATTCTGCAGAACTGAATCGATTCGGCCTGGCCGAATCGATTCGCCTTGAGTCAGTTTTCAGGTCTGGGTTGACCGAACCGATTCGGATGGTCCAAATCGATTCTCTTTCTTGAACCCAAATCGATTCGGCTAGGCCGAATCGATTCGGAAGCCCTGCATTTTGAGGGATTTTCTTAGTTTTGTTCCAAATTCATTTTCTTTAATTCTAGGGCCTAGGAACCTTCTTTAGTGAAGTAAACTAGGTGTGCTAGAGTTGAAATTGAGTTAGTACTTTCCCTACACTAGGAATGGGGTATGTGGGGATTTTTTCGGGGATATGCCAATTAATGTTAGGGCATTCTTTTTCTAGTTAATTAATATGAAACTGGGATTCCTAGAATTATGATTGGGAGACTTTAGGAGCTAATTCGAACTATATTAGCCCTGATGGTTGATAATAACCCCATAAAAGTAAGTTGGGAGAATAAATTATAATTCATTCCTTGAGGTATGATAGTATTAGGGTTATAAATAACACTCTAAAATGTTTGGAGGTAATTAAGAGTTTCAATTACTCCTTGGAGGTTGTAGCAACGATATAATTTATCGTGTGGCTCCGGATAATAAGTTATATTATTTACAAATAAAGTAAATGGAAATGGTTTCGGATAAAATGAAACATATACATGGGAATGGTATTGATTTTACTACATGATAATTTACTGAATCATGAATTCGGTAAATGATAATTTACTTGATTTTTGAAAATGGTAAATAAAATGGTTGATACACACCTCTCTAAATGACATCATAAGGTAAGTTCATGTGCTTGGTGATGCCCCCTGGCTAATGAATGCAGGGTGGATATAGTCCATAGGCCATATGAGCGATATGTTATGTTTTCTGCGCTGGTGAGGAGATTCCGAGTGTGGTCTTGACTCTCCCGCAGGCATATGGCCGCTTCCCGACGTATGGCGATAGGTGCCCAGGTTGTCTTGTATAGATAGGCCCTGGAAGATGATGGTCATTTAGGGGCGCGCCCAGTGGGGAAACTCTGAGGGGCGGTCTTACAATCGTCATATGTATATAAATATAACTATTCATCATCAAGTGGGACTTGGTGGATTATATGCCATAAAGAGCATGAAGAAGTGCCACAAAGAGCACAGTAAAATGCCACAAAGAGCATTTAATGTTGATTATATTTCTGCTAAGGAATGGTAATGCCAGGATGGGCATGTTGTAAGGACATTTTTTTCATGTCCGTTATCTTACTGTTTTGTATGTCGTATGCCGTTACATTTGGCATGTATCAACATGATCACATATGACAACCCCAATCCGAATTTCAAGTCACAAGCATCCAACACCTCCATCATGTGTCCCACATCGGCCTCAACGACTTCACATACCATGCTTTTAGGGACTATATGCTAGTGGTATGCAAGAGAAGTCAAATCAATGAAATAAGTCATGATATGGAAGTTCAAGGGCAATTTGGTAATTGTACATCCACCGTCCAGAGGATAGGTCAACTGGAAAGTTGAAGAGCTTGCCGCAACAAAGATACTAGAAGAAACGGCATCTCATTCCGAGCTACGGTGAAGATGGCCCTTTGAAGATGGAGAGAATTCCTCGAAGGAATCTAGTTTCTGAGAACCGGACCGGTCCGTCCAAAATAAAAGAACCGATCCGGTCATCCAGACCGATCCGGGTCACAAAGGGACTGATCCGTTATGCTGAAGGCCAGTATACCCCAGATCGATGACAAATCGATGAAGCTGATAACTAAATCGATCCGATGTCAACCGGGCCGATCCGCCTTCAATAAAAGAACCGATCCGATGTCAACCGGACCGATCCGCCTCAGACCCGGACCGATCCGCCGAGGATAACTTCAATCAGATCGTGTTCAGATCGTGTTCCAAAATTTATGTCTCAAGTTCTCTTATTTATACCAACTTCGGGAGAGTTATTTTTCAAGACTTCTACACGATTTTCTGAGTTCCAAAACTCTAAAGTCTTCATGGTATTTGAGTCCATTGATTCATACCTTTGATTCACACAAATTCCATACCTTTGTGAATCTCTTTACAACCCAGGAACGAAGCTTTGCTCTTGTTCAACCCTTGTGGAGAAGCCGTTTCTCTTCTCCATTGCAGCCCTACTGGAAAGGGATAGTTCCAGCCGCGACTACAGAATCCGATACCTGAGGGTAATTCTTAGTCACTTGTATTTTCATTGTAATCCGATTGTAAGCCGTTTTCTTACAAATTATAGTGAAAATAAATGGTTTTGCCCCTTTGGGGTATTTTTCCTCAATTATGTGTGTTTGAATAACTCTTGCATGATTTCATATTGTTTCTATCACAACTAGTTGCATATTTAGGGTTTGTTTGGGTTAAAAGGTGTTTAATATATAATTTGATCATTTGAATGCGAGCACACACCTTCTCAAATTGGTATCAGAGCGGGTTACGCTAATCTATTGCGTATTCCTATTTTCCGCAAAAAATTTTCTAAGATATCAATTTTCTGATAAAATTGATTTTTGAAAAAGTACGTGTTCAAATGGAGAAATTATATAATAAAATGCCTGTTTTTGACGGGACAAATTATGCTTATTGGAAAGCCCGAATGAAGTCGGCTTTAAAAGCCATTGATGAACGTGTCTGGATTTTAGTAGAAAGAGGGTGGTCTCCTCAATCCGTGACTGCTGATAATGTGATTAGTTTGAAACCTGACACTTCTTGGACTGATGAAGAATTTAAATGGTCATCTTTTAATTCTAAGGGTCTAAGTTATATTTTTAGGTCTGTCACTCCTGATGAGTTCAAACGCATAATGACGTGAACCACGTCAAAGGAGGCATGGGATGTTTTGCAACTTACCCATGAGGGTACGAACGCTGTTAAAGAGTCTAAATTACAAAATTTGGCCACCCAATTTGAGACTATCACCATGTCTGAGTCTGAATGCTTTGATGAATTTTTTGCACGCTTGTCGGACATTGTTAACACTAGTTTTAATTTGGGTGAGGTAATTGATAACACGCGTGTCGTTAAAAAGATTTTGAGATCTCTCCCAAAACGCTTTATTCCTAAAGTCACTGTTTTGAACTCTTTGGGAAATTTGAAATCACTTAAGTTGGAACAACTTGTAGGAGATCTTCAAACCTATGAGATTGATATGTTTCCCAAAACCACTAAGACTAAGGATAATGGCATTGCGTTAAAGACTCATTTTAAGAAAAAGAAAGAAAAAGTTTGTGAGTCCGATTCTGAGGGAGATTTTGATTTTAATGATATGGCCTTGTTTGCGAAAAATTTTAAAAAATTTCTCAACATGAACAAAAATAATTCTTCCAATAAAAAGAATTTTTTTGAGAAAAATAAAAAGAAAGAGGAGGCCAAAGATAGTGACAAGGAGGATGAGATCAGGTGCTTTGAGTGTGAAGGGAAAGGGCACATAGCTATAGAGTGTCCTACTAGGATAAGGAGAAAGGGGAAAGAGACTGCTATGCCCGCCACACTTAGTGATAGTAGTGAAGGTGAGGGTGATGAGACTAGTGGTGAGAAGTTTGTAGCTTTTTCTAGTCGTGTGAGCACACCCACCTTGTCCTAAAATAGTGCACACGAAAGTGATAGTGATGGTTTGAGCGCTTCAAGTGAGGGAGAAAGTGAAAGTGAAAGTGAAAGTGAGCTCCAAAAAGCTTTTAGAGATTTGTACACCGAGACCTTGAAAACAAAGAAGTATAATAGGGTTAGGTCATCAGGTTTTAGATTTGGAGAAAGAGAAGGAGGTTTTGAGAAAGGAGAAGTGTGATTTGGCCGGCACGTTGTCTAGTCTGACGACACGTGTATCCCAACTCGAGAGTGATCTCGAACGTGCCAGGATGGTCAAAGTCAAGTTTGAGAACGCACCTAAGAATGTTGAAAAGGTGGTTCTTAAGGGTAAAGGTGAGAAGTTAGGAATAAGTCATGACGGTGCTATTTCTTCCCAATTAGCACTCGAGTCGGTTCCCACTTTAGTGACAGTTTCACATGTGTCTCACCCTAACCCACCTAGGCGTCCCATTCCTTTTAGGAAAGTGCGTCCTAAATTTTTTGAGAGAGGTGTTCCTAGGACTATTTATGTTTGTTCCCATTGCAAGAGGAGAGGACACCTTAGGGAATTTTGCTTTAAGTTGGGTTATGTGTCACGTTTTGCTTCTACACGTGTTTCTGGCATACATGCACCCACACATGATACTTTACATGCTCCTGGAGACTACATGAGAGAGTTTGCACATTTAGGTGAGCAAGTTAAGTTCTTAGTCAAAACTTCACAAGAATTGATGGAGGTTTTTCATAAGCTGTCACCACCTTTGAAAAACCCCTCCGCACCTAATGATTGAGGTTTGACGTGTTTACTAGCATAGGGTGATTTTCATGATGACATTGTTTGCCTATTGCTAGTATGTATCATTTTTGTATATTTTTTTTGAAAAATTCTGAAAAATACAAAAAGATTTTTTTTAACAAATTTTTTTGAAAAATGCAAAAAGATTTTTGTATTTTGTTTACACCGTTTATGGATGAACACTTTAGATAGCCAAGTCACAACTTCATTCCATGTATCCATGTGACTGTTTGATAGAGATTTGAGACGCTACATCATTTCATCCATGTGCTTTACTTAGTATGGAGTCTTTGAGATGTAATTAGTGATATCTTCCTACATGTTTGACTCCTATATCCTTTATTGCACACATGCACGGCTATATTTGATTATTGCACTTGTCTATCTCATATTGGCTTGATTGTTTCCATCTCAATTCTGTCTATACAATGTACAATATGCGATAAAACTTGACAAGATTGGAATGCATGTAAAAAACTGTTTTGGTGAGACTGTGTGTTTTTTAATAACGGGGAGGGGCTGCGAAAGGTAATCATCTATCCTTTGCGCAAAAGCCACCGTTCAAAAGGACCTAAAAAATGGAAGAATTTTTATATCCGAGGTCCAAAGAGGTTAAAAGAGCCCGAAAAAAAAAATTAAAGGCAATAAAAAGCAATTCATGCCAAATATGGGCCACTTAGGTTTCACCATCAATTCTCCAAAGTTTTAGAATTTAGAAATGCCTCTATTCAAAATTATATCTGAGGGAGTTTGGTTGGAGAATCTTTAAACGGGTTTGCACTTCCTTGAAAGTCCTGAAAAAGCATAAAATCATTTTGGACGTTATTGGTGTGAAAATCACTTTGAGCTTTGATTTGTTGATTTGATTGAGTCAATACCTTATATTGTCATTATTTTACACCAAAGGAAGTATTAGAGTTCATTCGCTAGGAATATCCAATATTGATCGTGCACATATGTCATGTTTGTATGCATTGATTTTCCTATCGAATTTGTTCACACCGCTTCATTCACGCTATCATCGACTTGGTTGCTTTGTGTTCATTCATGGTGTGATTTTATCCGAGTGGCACCCCGCACTTGCTTATTTGATTTATTTCTCTCATTTGTCTATTTGGGGACATCATAAAAAGGGGGAGAAAGAATTATCTTATTATGGGGGAGATTTGAAAGTTTGAGTTTGTTCATAAATTAGTATATATGTTTATCTCATTTCAAACTCGATATGTCACTTGGTGCTTTGCTTTGTCTCATGTGTGTAGGTACTACTTTGATGATCACTGAATTGCACACCCTGATGAGAAAAGCGTTGAGATTCCTGAATATTTGAAGATCAAACGTTGTAGTCTTATTCACTTGTACTCTTTCAGTTTTGGGTTCATGGAAGGGTAGATTTGTATAGGCATTTTTTATAATTGATAATTCGGATTTTTTATGTATGTACCGGCATAGACATAGGGGGAGATTTGTAAGGACATTTTTTTCATGTCCGTTATCTTACTGTTTTGTATGTCGTACCCCGTTACATTTGGCACGTATCTACACGATCACATATGACGGCCCCAATCCGAATTTCGAGTCACAAGCATCCAACACCTCCATCATGTGTCCCACATCGGCCTCAATGACTTCACGTACCATGCTTTTAGGGACTATATGCTAGTGGTATGCAAGAGAAGTCAAATCAATGAAAGAAGTCATGATATGGAAGTTCAAGGGCAATTTGGTAATTGTACATCCATCGTTCGGAGGATAGGTCAACTGGAAAGTTGAAGAGCTTACCGCAACAAAAATACTAGAAGAAACAGCATCTCATTCCGAGCTACGATGAAGATGGACCTTTGAAGATGGAGAGAATTCCTCGAAGGAGTCTGGTTTCTAAGGACCGGACCGGTCCGTCCAAAATAAAAGAACCGATCCGGTCATCCGGACCGATCCGGTCACAAACGGACCGATCCATTATGCTGAAGGCCAGTATACTCCGGATCGATGACAAACCGATGAAGTTGATAACCAAACCGATCCGATGTCAACCGGACCGATCCGCCTCAGACCCGGACCAGTCCGCCGAGGATAACTTCAATCAGATCGTGTTCAAATCGTGTTCCGAAATTTATGTCTCAAGTTCTCTTATTTATACCAACTTCGGGAGAGTTATTTTTCAAGACTTCTACAAGATTTCCTGAGTTCCAAAACTCTAAAGTCTTCATGGTATTTGAGTCCATTGATTCATACCTTTGATTCACACAAATTCCATACCTTTGTGAATCTCTTTGCAACCCAGGAACGAAGCTTTGCTCTTGTTCAACCCTTGTGGAGAAGACGTTTCTCTTCTCCATTGCAGCCCTACTAGAAAGGGATAGTTCCAGCTGCGACTACAGAATCCGATACCTGAGGGTAATTCTTAGTCACTTGTATTTTCATTGTAATCCGATTGTAAGCCATTTTCTTACAAATTATAGTGAAAATAAATGGTTTTGCCCCTTTGGGGGATTTTTCCTCAATTATGTGTGTTTGAATAACTCTTGCATGATTTCATATTGTTTCTATCACAACTAGTTGCATGTTTAGGGTTTGTTTGGGTTAAAAGGTGTTTCATATATAATTTGATCATTTGAATGCGAGCACACACTTAAAAATTTTAAAAAATGCCTTTGACGAAAAACTCCACTTCAACACTTCGAAAATATTTTAGAAAATTTATCCCAACACTCTAAGTGAAATGCTACGGTACTTTAAACTCAACCTTTCCAAATTAATCTCGCGGAGGTGTGAATGTTGAAGAGCTTTGATATTCGGATATGTCTTGACGCATGATTAAATTTCAATAATTCTTTGACAGTTGTAGCGGTGTACGACATACTCAAATGTAAACCGGGCAATGAAATAATTTCCTTACACTTAGTGTTTGTAGTACATAAACATAATAAACAATAAGTATGTTGCAAATGATCTTTATATGTAAAATTTTGGATTCTACTAATATGCACAATAATAAATACTTTTTTCCTCATTCTCCTAACATTCGATTATATGACGGGAGAAAAAATCGAGGCTAGCCACTGTTTTACCAAACTTTCATTCTATGGAAGGTATATTACATCTTTTGTTTTATAATCGAAATTTCAATGTCACCAACTTATGTTTTTTTTCATTTTTTGTAATAGACGAATAAGAAAAACAAGACATTGGTTTGAGAAATATTTGGATTAGGATCTCACTAATGAGGCCTAAGTTACCTAGAATCATCCATGCCTATAGTCCCTGCAACTGTATAGGTTCGTAATCATGGTAACAAGCAAAATAGAGGCGTTCATCCAAACTTTCGGGAGCTTGTGATTTCTAAATATCTCCTACATTGCCTCTAGCATATCTATAAATAAAGTTGTCCCATCAATATTGATAAAGTTTCCCGTTAAAACCCTCCGGAGCGTCCTCACACAACACATTCAACTCAAACACTACAACCCTCACTTCCTCAACTATTGGAACCACCTCAAGCTCATCATTTTCCTTTCTGTTATGACCCTCATAATTTCTTCCACTAGCGATGGCTCAATCTGTATAATGCTATGTATGGACAACAATGATTGAAAAAAAACACATAGAAAATCTTCCACCCAATTTCCATTCGTAACCCAGGTACCTAAGTGTAACACCCCACGATTTTGGAGACCGAGAAATTAAATTTTTGGGAAAATAAAATTTAATTGAATTGGAGAATTTTAAAATTTGGGAATTGATGTCCAAAAATAGAGAACATTTTAAAGTATTCCGGATGATGATTTTGAGGGTACCATCGATCCCGGAAGGGTCTAGATAATCAAAATGACTGTCATTGGGTATTTTTTCGGCTCCGGAATGTTTTTAAGTTAGTTTCACTCGAATTGAAGTAAACGAGTCATTTAAAGTGTGTATTAACATTTAAAATTGGGAATTATGTTTTAAGGGATTTAAAGGCTTGCGAATAAAGCCTTCTCATTTGAGAGAAAGAGAGAAAAATCCCTAAAGGGAGAAAGAAGAGAGAAAAGAAGAAGACAAGAAGAGAGAGAGGAAGAAAAGCTTGGAGATTCCGGCCCAAATGCGACAACGAGGACGATCCAACATCTACAAAATAGAGGGAAGTGTTTAATCTTGCTAAATAAGTCATTTGTGTATTTGATTTCATAATTTGTGGCTAAAAGAAATGGTTTTGGGGTATAAATATCAAAACCTAGATTTTTGGGTTTAATCTTGAAATTGATGTTTAGATATGGGTTTAATGGTGTAGAAATGGTTGGGATCAACTTTGGGTTGATTTATTGGCTTAAAATCATGTTGTGATAAAGGTTTGGGGGTTTGAATAGAAATTTTAGGGTTTAGAATTCATGGGTTAAATGAAGAAGAAGAACCCTTCAAATTCTGCAGACCCGAATCGATTCGCCCTATAAGCGAATCGATTCGGCCTAGGCAAATTGGCAGGTCTGCATTGGCCGAATTGATTCGGACCCAAGGTGAATCGATTCGGCCTGAGACAGAAGCCCAGGTCTTTAGACCCGAATCGATTCTCCTTGGAAGCCGAATCGATTCAGAACAGGGCTGAATCGATTCAGAAATAGGGCATTTTGAGTAATTTTCTCCATAGTGATTCCTAACCCCTTTTTGGTTGGGTTTATTTATTTGGGGTCTATTTTTATAATGTAAGAGGTACATTTTTGAGACTTATAGGGGGGTTTCTCTCTTATTATGATTTTGGGGACTTCTTTAAATAGTTTAAGGAAGGTATATGTTTACATGCATACATTGGAGTTGTGTATGTTTATGGAGATAGTGGGAAACCTCATTGGGGGTTGAAAATCCTAATTGTAAATCAAAAGTGAGTATGGATATGATGGGAGGTTAACAACTCTTAGAGAGAGTTGCAAGGGTACGTTGGGAATTTCTAGGCCGATATTCACGTCAAATCCTTATAGCGATAGGATTCTATTAAGTTACAATTGGGGACTAACGAGGGAGAGAGGTCACGTATCCTTAGAAATGTTTGAATTAAGAAACAATTGGTAAATGTGATAGGAGTGAGGGTTCATAAGAACAATTTAACCTTAGGCAAAATTGGGAACGATTTGAATCGTACTATCATCTAGAATGAGTGGTAGTACAATTGTAGTCAGGATAGTTTATACATAATTGAGTGGAAGTAACCATTGGGATTCTAACACTTGAAATGAAGTTGGGATAAGTTGAGGTTTATAGACTATTAGTTATGTGTATACCAATAGTCGAAATTATTACTAGATTCTTCAATGTGCTCTCGAATATAGATGGTATGTGTAGTGATGGTTTTCGACACTAAACATTGGGTGATAACCCTAATGTTGGATATATATATATATATATATATATATATATATATATATATATATATATATCCATATGTTGTTTGGGATACTATTCATCATAGGAAAAATGGATGAATATGCTTCAAGTGAGGGATTGTATTCACATATCGAGGTGAATGAAATGAGTTTGTGGTGACGACTTGTATATTGAGGATTATGTATACTTATAGTCGAGTTTAGATATCTTATACATATGAATGAGAATTAATTTGTATATATAGATATAAGGATATGTGAATATATGTATATATATATATATATATAGATATGAATCTATGGATATATTTATGTTGTGGATATACATGGTATGAATATCTAAACCGTATATGATGGTTTAATGTTTGATCATATGATGGGATCATATGGATGTACATATATTGTGCATGTGAATGATATATATACTTATGTGGTTAAGCATACCTCGCTCATGCTATCATTCGGAAGTTTCCGCGCAGAGGATGAGCATCCTGGCTCGAGGAGCACGGTGTGGATAGTCCCCAGGTCATAGTCGTCCAGTGTGTTATTATGTGATTTATATTTTCGGAGTGAGGCGTTGTGGGTATGTCTCGTCTCATTGACCGGTTATGAGCTATGGACGCTTCTCGAGACGTCATGTGTGTGTGTATGGCCCCGATGTCGGTGATATTGAGACCGACCATGGTCCCCAAGATGGTATGTGAGTAATGCCCTGGAAGATGATAGCATGATGCAGTTTTATCGGCGATATATATAGCCGGGTATATTATGTGTATGGTCATTGTACATCATACGTGGTATGTTCATTTGTCTATGGGAATGGATGATTATATATATATATATATATATATATATATATATATATATATATATATTATTAGAATAAATGCTTATCTATATATTTATATATCATATAGATGAAATGATATGAAATCTTTATGGAGTACATCTTGGATGATTATGGTGTACTAGATTGATGGGGGTTGATGTATCGCATTTAAGGAATATTTCGGTTACATCATCCCAAGGATATTATTGGAGATTTCAAGTTTTTTTTATATTGTTACATAAATTTAGTAGTTGTAGTAGTATAAAATTGTATGTATGGCATAATGGATCTCTAGGATCGACATTGTCAAGGAGCAGTGTAACGAGGTGGTTCCTTGTTTGGATTTCGCTTTGCGAGACACCCCACGCACGAAACTGTAACAACCCGTACTTTTTGGAGACGATTAAATTCCATAATTAATTATAAATTGGAATTTGGGAAATTTCCCTAAATAGTAATTTTGGGATTTTCGAGGATTAAATGATTTTCGAAGGATGTTGTGATTATTTTTGGAACTATATAGGTCGAAATATTTTAATTATATATCGACGTTGAGTAAAGCGACACGAGGTAAGATTTTAATTAGAAAACCCGCATTTATTTATTTTGGGTTGGAATAGTGATTTGCGGTCAAGTACCTCGAATGGAAATTTCGACTGCGCCATGATTCTCGAAATGGCCGAGATAGTCGAAAAAGAGTGTCCGATTGTCGAAATTGAGTTTCGAGTAATTTTAGAGGTAAAAGTAACTCATAATTGGGTAAAGGAGTCATTTTTGGGTTTTAAGGGGTATAACCCTTTTTCTTTCTTTATAAAGAGAGGGAGAGGGAGAAAAAGAGAAAGAAAGAAGAGAGAAGAGAGGGAAGAGAGAGAGGAGGGAGAAAAGAGGAAGAAAAGGGGAGATTCCGGCCTACCTCCGTGGGATTCGGCTCAAGGTCGTCGGATTATATCCACGAGGCAAGTGTTTACTCGCTTTATTTACTTTTTGCATAAATATCTCATACCGTAGTTTCGTATAAACAAACCCTAAAGATTTTGGGTTGGGTTTTCGTGGATAAAACGGGTTTTGGGGAGTTAAAACAAATAAACCCCTAAAAATTTCATATTTGGAGAAACTTAGAAATTAATCGAAATAAATTGGTGGTTTAGGGATCTAGGATGTTTAGAACCCTTGATATATGTGTATTTGTAGTTGGTTGAGGTTGTAGGATGTTGGGTGAGGCGACAAAAGATTGGGAGAAGCTTTAATGGCCGAAATCTTCTCGAAGAAGACGATAAATAGTAACATGTGACTTTAGGGGGCCATTTTGGCCAGGAAGAGAATTGATTTAGCTCTCGGCCAAAACACAAAAGTTGTATATCTTTTCGATACAATCGCGTGGGCGCCGACCGCGTATTTTTCTGATTTTTCCTCGATTTGATATGATTTTTACAAGATGACAGCTCCAGGTTGAAATCATCAACTCGGAAATCAAATCGGGAATTGGAAAAATAAAGGCTAGAATAAATCGTGTAGATGTTCGGGATAATTTTTGATGTAGTTTCGAAATCCCGTTAATGAATTTGGGTTGTTGGATCAAGAAATTGAGGAACTTAGTTTTGGGAGACCTGGTGTGACCGTTCGATCGCTCCCTTATGGCCAGTCGACCGCGTCAAGGAGAAAGGGCCTACTGCTTTGTTTCGTAGGCTTATTTGTAACCCGCGGTCGACCGAGGGTCCAGGACCGATCGATCGGTGCCCTGTTTTCAGCCCAAGATTTTGGAGATTAGTATTACTTCTCCTCTTTGAGTTTAAAGTTTAAGGACCTTCTAAATTATAGTATTATAGAGGGTTATGTCCTAAAGGACTTGAGGAATTTGGAATATATATATATATATTCACTTAGAGTGAATTAGTATAATTGGAGATATTCAATACAATCCTTAGATGGGATTTAAGTATGTATTACTTATCAAAGTAAGAAAATACTTTGGGTTTAGTATCATGCATATATGAATGCATGATTATGATTCTTTGAGAGAATCTTTAGGATTTTTTATCATCGATAGATGGTTTGGAAAATATGGCCATTCTTATATATTGAGGGAGGAGTATATGGCATATATATATACTATGTGATTAAGTATATATGAAAAGATTTTGAAAATATATAGATGAATATTTTCAAAATGGAAAAAAGGTAAATGATTTTCATAATTAATAAAATTATGGTTACACACCTCCCTAAATCGCTATCATAAGGGAAGTTGCGTGCGTTATGGTGATGCCCCTTGGCTAATGAATGCAGGGTGGCTATAGTCCTATAGGCCATATGGGCGATTATTTGTAATGCACTGGTTAGGTGATTCTGGGTGTGGTCATGACTATCCCACAGGCATATGGCCGCTTCCCGACGTTGGTAGGTTCCCAGGTTGTCTTGTATAGATAGGCCCTGGAAGATGATAGCCATTTAGGGGCGCGTCCAGTGGGGAAACCCGGAGGGGCGGTCTTAGTTTTATTAAAGAAATTTATGATAATAAATTGGCTTTTATATTTACATTTCCTGAGTATAAAAAGGTGAATGGGATAAAGGTTTGGCTTCGGTAACACTCCTGGATAGAAGAAGGGATGTGGAAGCATATGATATGATCCAAGCATTTTCATGATAATGGAAATGGATTTGGGTACATTTCCTGAGTGTAAAAAGGGAAATGGGATGATATAAAACGGAAAAGAATTTTTATGATAATAAAACTGGCTTTTAAAAAGTATATGATTGGTGAAAGAAATTCATGATAATGAATTGGCTTTTATATTTACATTTCTTGAGTATAAAAAGGGAAATGGGAAGTTTTCAGAAAATGAAAAGTATTGATAAATACTTTGTATGTATATGGTAAAATGAATATGTATATATGGATGAATCTAGTACCGAGGGTCTAATGGATCCCGACGATCGACCGTGCCGCATAGTAGTGTATCGGGGGGGTTCCTTGTTTCGATTAAGCTTTGCGAGACACCCCACGCACGAACATGGCATAGCGTTGAGACTGGGGTGCAGTTTAGACCTTAGTACATTGCTTGGACTATCTAGGGTTGATAGTGGGTTGGGTGATAGACTAGTTTAGCAGGGTAGCTTGACTATGATGTTTAGAGGGATGCGTTAGGAGCGCACTCTTAGTGGAGAGGTGAGGGGTATCTCATGGGAGTGAGATACCAAACTTAAATATGAGATAAAACCTTTTTCTAAAAAATAAGGCATTTATGTACTTTCTAAATATTTTCAAAACTCGGTCTCTGACCCGTTTATCTACTTTCCCTTCTTTTTATATTATATATACATATAGGTGTCCAGACACAGGGACGCCTGGATGATAATTCCTTCGAGTCAGACGTCAGCTGTAGCTGCTGTGGATGCGTGCAGGACTTTCAGTAGACGCTTCTATCCTTGTAATCTAGATAGGAGGTACTATATTCACATTCGGCCCAATGGTCTAATTGCACTTATTTATTCTTTGAGTACAACATTCGATATGGTTGTATATTTTGACTGAGTGTTCGGTTATTTTATTTCATTTCAGTTTCATTTCAGCAAAACTGTGTGGATGTTTTATTTACGGTTGTTAAAAAGAGTTGTAAAGTTAAAATTTTGACACTGGCCTAATAGGTTATTAGTAAATAAATGGATTTTCGACAGTGATGCTAAGAATGATCCATATGAGACTCCTGTTTTAATTTAATATTGGAGTGATCGCCCGGTATCTTATTAGGCGGGGTGTCACAAAAACGTAGTGCAGTGTTGAGATTGGAGAGAAGTTTTGTCAATAATAATTTGTATGCATGTTATTTAGTAATTAAATCATATGATTAAACCCAATGTATATGGTTAACGTATTAAGAATTATAATTGAATAAATAAAAAACCGGAATCCATTAAGCCTAATATGGCATACATGTTTGTAAAAATAATTAAGTTTGTTTAGAAAGAGTGAATTCTTGGGTTATGATAGGAAGGCAGATCTCGTGGGTATAGGTTGGGCCTATGTTAAGTTAGGTTGTCCTTATAATTGGGGTAATTTAACTAAAATTTCAGGACGCGAATAGGTGCGTGCCGTTAGATGAGAGGTGAGTTGGGGTTTCACGAGAGTGTGATTCCACTTTAATTATGAAATAAGTGCATAGATATTTATTATGCTCGGCTAACACACTTGCTAAATATTTTCACACTCGGGCTCTGACCCGTTTACTTTTCTCTCCTGTTTGTGTATATATATATATATATATATATATATATATATATATATATATATATATATATATATATATATATATATATATATATATATATATATATATATATATATTACTACAGGTGTCCTACCGCATGAATGTCGGATGACCTTCTATCCAGAGTCTTGAGAGCCGTGAAAGGTGCAGACTGTTGCGGGACTTAGATTATAGACGCTTCCTAATTCTTTAAAAATCTAGGTATGATTCATGTTGTATATCGAGTTTATACCCATGGGATATTTATAGATGTGTATATTTATTTCATTTCAGTTATTGTATTGGCTGTGACCCGACAGCTTATTCAGGTTTACTTCTCTGTGGTATATTCGGTTGTAGTTATTTATTACATTTTATTCTAGCATTTTATTTATCATAGTTCTTTTATGCATCTTTCTTTTCTTTATTAGTAGCTTATAATATTGGTTTGTTGTCTGTTGCATATTTTATTTAAATTTTAACATCTCGCTTACATGATATCGGGTAGTTAGTCTATATTATAATTGTACCGATAGTTGGTGTTGAGACTGAGCCATCTGAAACTCCTGATTTAATGTAGTATAGGGCTAGCCATCCATTATTATTTTGAGCAGGGTGTTACAGATGGTATCAGAGCATCAGGTTCTAGAGTCTTTAGGATCTGTGCGGGTTTTCTGCGTTCTTCCGTTAACGTTCTTGATATAAAGCCCTACTATTAGGATTGTTGTTTTCACTGCGTTTATCTTTTTCTGTGAAGTGTATTCACTTGATCGACGTTCTGATAACAGTTGCTCTCATTTCATACGTCGCCTAGATTATGTCGTCTAGGAAAGGACCAGATTAGAAAGACAATACCCATAGCAGATTTTGGGTACGCTTTGATTGGGGGTATTTATTTTCCTCCATTCAGGAGGGAATAAGAAAGAGAATATAGCAGTGATTCAGGGTATTCTATCGGTGGTTGAGTAAGAAAGGGAAATTACTTGAATGGTGAATCTTGGACTTAGTAAGGTAAGTCTGAGGAGAGAGTAGTGTAGTCCTTGGGAGGTTTAGATTGAGAAACCCATCAATTTTTGTTGGGAAGTCTCGTGATGCTGACTCTTACCGGTGAAAGGTGGGTGGCATTGAACAATTGTTAGGGATGTTGTCTTTATTTAAGAGGGGGTAAGAAATTGGATACTCGGGTTCATTGAGTAGGACTGAGGGAGTTTCCGGTAGTTGCAATCGCTTTTTGTCCTTCAAAATGGTTAGGAAGGATTTTGAGGAAGATGTTCCTCTTGTGGAGAAATAGGTTTAGGAATAATGATTGTCCTGGAAGAAGTATAGGATATTAAATGAGGATCCAAAGATGAAGTAAAGCAATTGAATCATGGAAGTATAAGGTAGAATACCCTTATTTGGGTTTAATTCATGCTTTGTGCAATATTGGGAACGTCGCGCATAAGGTATGATGGGTAGTTAGCCGTTACACCCCTAGGGTGTACAGAATTTCCTTGGAAGAAGGAGTGAGCAAGTACTGCCTCTGTATGGCATCTTTTGAGACAATAGACCGTCTTGTAAAGAGATAGTAGGGAGTTGTGCTATTGAGTTCCGGAAGTGAGGATAATTGGAGCTTGTTGAGTTGTGGTTTTAAGCCTATTGCCTTATGAAAAGGTTAGGGTGTGTAATTATAGTGCTCCTATGAGGGGAGACTTATGTTGTGGAAAGGTGCTGATGTGATGTAGAGAAATTTTTATACTTGAATGGTTCAAAGTTTGGTAGATTTATGTTGAGCGGATAATTTAGCTCATAGTTATGCTAGTTTTGAGAACTAGGTATTGGATAGAGTGTTGTATTTGTTGAGGCTTTGTCTCCTAAACATAAGGTGTTTGCTTGGCATGTCGAAAGACATGGATTTGTTTCATATTATATTATTACGTAGGCCTTTGGGCAATATCTAATATGAAAATCTTTTATAAAACCTTAACCCTGGTTCAACTAATCTCAATCCCCGACCTAGCTACACAGTAGTGTATTGGGAGGGTTCCTTGTTTGGATTTTGCTTGCGAGACCTCCCCCGCATGAAGGTGGCTATCGTCAGGAATTGAGGAGATGTCAACCATTGGGAATTTTTTTCAAACTTTTATATAGTTATTATGTTGTTATAGATTATATTGGTGATAGTTATATCACGATTGGAGGCTAACAAAGCTTGATTATAATTCTACGAGTGGAGCTCGGGTACGGGGTGTGTGGGCGCCCTGGGTAGCTAGTTTGTTTTAAAATTTATGTCGTCCAACGGGAGAACTAGAAAGGATCGGTATAGTGATCTTGAAAGTAGATGTAAGGACTAGATGAGATTCAAAGTCCTAGGCATAATCTAAATTTTGCGGACGAAATTTTTGTAAGGGGGGAAGTATGTAACACCCCATGATTTTAGAGACCAAGAAATTAAATTTTTGGGAAAATAAAATTTAATTGAATTGGAGAATTTTAAAATTTGGGAATTGAGGTCCAAAAATAGAGAACGTTTTAAAGTATTCTGGATGATGATTTTGAGGATACCATCGATCCTGGAAGGGTCGAGATAGTCAAAATGGCTGTCATTGGGTTTTATTTCGGCTCTGGAATGTTTTTAAGTCAGTTTGACTCGAATTGAAGTAAACGAGTCATTTAAAGTGTGTATTAACATTTAAAATTGGGACTTATGTTTTAAGGGATTTAAAGGCTTACGAATCAAGCCTTCTCATTTGAGAGAAAGAGAGAAAAGGCCCTAGAGGGAGAAAGAAGAGAGAATATAAGAAGAAAAGAAGAGAGATGGATGAAGAAAATCTTGGAGATTCCGGCCCAAATGCGACAACGAGGACGATCCAACCTTTAAAAAATCGAGGCAAGTGTTTAATCTTGATAAATAATGCTTTTCTGTATTTGATTTCATAATTTGTGGATAAAAGAAATGTTTTTCGGGTATAAATATCAAAACCTAGATTTTTGGGTTTAATCTTGAAATTGATTTTTAGATATGGGTTTAATGGTGTAGAAATGGTTGGGATCAACTTTGGGTTGATTTATTGGCTTAGAATCATGTTCTGATAAAGGTTTGGGGGTTAGAATAGAAATTTTAGGGTTTAGAATTCGTGGGTTCAATGAAGAAGAAGAACCCTTCAAATTCTGTAGACCCGAATCGATTCGCCCCTTAAGCGAATCGATTCGGCCTAGGCAAATTAGCAGATCTGCATTGACCGAATTGATTAGGACCCAAGGCGAATCGATTCGGCCTAAGACAGAAGCCCAAGTCTTTATACCCGAATCGATTCTCCTTGGAAGACGAATCGATTCGCTGGACCGAATCGATTCGGAACAGGGCCGCATCGATTCGAAAATAGGGCATTTTGAGTAATTTTCTCCATAGTGATTCCTAAGCCCTTGTTGGTTGGGTTTATTGATTTGAGGTCTATTTTTATAATGTAAGAGGTACATTTTGGAGACTTATAGGAGGGTTTCTCACTTATTATGATTTTTGGGACTTTTTTAAATAGTTTAAGGAAGGTATATGTTTACATGCATACATTGGAGTTGTGTATGTTTATGGAGATAGTAGGAAACCTCATTGGGGTTGAAAATCCTAATTATAAATCAAAAGTGATTATAGATATGATGGGAGGTTAAGAACTCTTAGAGAGAGTTGCGAGGGTACGTTAGGAATTTCTAGGCCGATATTCACGTTGAATTCTTATAGGGATAGGATTCTATTAAGTTACAACTGGGGACTAACGAGAGAGAGAGGTCACGTATCCTTAGAAATGTTTGAATTAAGAAACAATTGGTAAATGTGATAGGAGTGAGGGTTCATAAGAACAATTGGACCTTACGCAAAATTGGAAACAATTTGAATCGTACTATCATCTAGAATGAGTGGTAGTACAATTCCAGTCAGGATAGTTTATACATAATTGAGTGGAAGTAACCATTGGGATTCCAACACTTGAAATGAAGTTGGGATAAGTTTAGGTTTATAGACTATTAGTTATGTGTATACCAATAGTCGAAATTATTACTAGATTCTTCAATGTGCTCTCGGATATAGATGGTATGTGTAGTGATAGTTTCCTACACTAAACTTTGGGTGATAACCCTAATGTTGGATATATATATATATATATATATATATATATATATATATATATATATATATATATATATATATATATATATATATATATATACGTATGTTGTGTGGGACACTATTCATCATAAGAAAAATGGATGAATATGCTTCAAGTGAGGGATTGTATTCACATATCGAGGTAAATGAAATGAGTTTGTGGTGACGGCTTGTATATTGAGGATTATGTATACTTATAGCCTAGTTTAGATATCTTATACATATGAACGAGAATTAGTTTGTATATATAGATATAAGTATATGTGAATATATGTATATATATCTATATAGATATGAATCTATGGATATATTTATGTTGTGGATATACATGGTATGAATATCTAAACCGTATATGATGGTTTAATATTTGATCATATGATGGGATCATATGGATGTATATATGTTGTGCATGTGAATTATATATATACTTATGTGGTTAAGCATACCCCGCTCATGCTATCATTATGAAGTTTCCGCGCAGAGGGTGACGATCCTGGGTCAAGGAGCAGGGTGTGGATAGTCCCCAGGTCATAGTCGTCCAGTGTGTTATTATGTGATTTATATTTTCGGGGTGAGGCGTGGTGGGTATGTCTCGTCTCATTGACTGGTTAGGATCTATGATCGCTTCTCGGGACGTTGTGTGTGTGTGTGTATGGCCCCGATGTCGGTGATATTAAGACCGATCGTGGTCCCCAGGATGGTATGTGAGTAATGCCCTGGAAGATGATAGCATGATGCAGTGTTATCGGTGATATATATAGCCGGGTATATTATGTGTATGGCCATTGTACATCATATGTGGTATGTACATTTGGCTACGGGAATGGATGATTGTATATATATATATATATATATATATATATATATATATATATATATATATATATATATATATATATATATATATATATATATGGTTAGAATAAATGCCTATATATATATATATTTATATATCCTATAGATGAAAGGATATGGAATCTTTTTGGAGTACATCTTGGATGATTATGGTGTACTAGATTGATGTGGGTTGATGTATCGCATTTAAGGAATATTTCGGTTACATCATCCCAGGGATATTATTGGAGATTTTGAATTTGTTTTTATATTGTAACCTAAATTTAGTAGTTGTAGTAGTATAAAATTGTGTGTATGGCATAATGGATCTCTAGCATCGACATTGTCAAGGAGTAGTGTAACGGGGTGGTTCCTTGTTTGGATTTCTCTTTGCGAGACACCCCACGCACGAAATGTAGTGCAAAGTTGAGATTGGAGAGAAGTTTTGTCAATCATAATTTGTATGCATGTTATTTAGTAATTAAATCGTATGATTAAACCCAATGTATATGCTTAACTTATTAAGAATTATAATTGAATAAATTATAAATCGGAATCCATTAAGCCTAATATGGCATACAAGTTTGTAAAAATAATTAAGTGTGTTTAGAAAGAGTGGATTATTGGGTTATGATAGGAAGGCAGATCTCGTGGGAATAGGTTGGGCCTATTTTAAGTTAGGTTGTCCTTATAATTGGGGTAATTTAACTAAAATTTCAGGACGCGAATAGGTGCGCGTCGTTAGATGAGAAGTGAGTTGGGGTTTCACGAGAGTGCGATTCCACTTTAATTATGAAATAAGTGCATTGATATTTATTATGAACAACTAACACACTTGCTAAATATTTTCACACCCGGGCTCTGACCCGTTTACTTTTCTCTCCTGTCTATATATATATATATATATATATATATATATATATATATATATATATATATATATATATATTACTACAGGTGTCCTACCGCATGGATGCCGAATGACCTTCTATCCAGGGTCCTAGGAGCCGTGACAGGTGCGGACTGTTGCGCGACTTAGATTTTAGCCGCTTCCTAATTCTTTAAAAATCTAGGTAGGATTCATGTTCTATATCGAGTTTATACCCAAGCGATATTTATAGATGTGTATATTTATTTCATTTCAGTTATTGTATTGGCTGTGACCCGACAGCTTATTCGGGTTGACTTATCTGTGGTATATTCGGCTGTAGTTATTTATTTCATTTTATTCTAGCATTTTATTTATCATAGTTATTTTATGCATCTTTCTTTTCTTTATTAGTAGCTTATAATATTGGTTTGTTGTCTGTTGCATATTTTATTTAAATTTTAACATCTCGCTTACATGATATCGGGTAGTTAGTCTATATTATAATTGTACCGACAGTTGGTGTTGAGACTGAGCCATCTGAAACTCCTGATTTAATGTAGTATAGGGTTGGCCACCCGTTATTATTTTGAGCGGGGTGTTACACTAAGTGGGTAGGCTTAGTTGCTTTATAACTTCATAAATCAGTTATGGGAAATTTCCTAACTCATTTTATGGTTGTTTTAATATTATAACTACATTGTTTTAGTCTTCATGTTAGTTAGGTGATTAGTTCAGTTAGTTATCAGTTATTTCTGTGTTAAAAAGTTAAATCAGTTAGGTTTTTAGTTTGATGATTTTCAATGATGTAATGCCACATATACAAGGATGTTATAATATATGTGTATGGATAGATATGTTGTTTATCATTTAGACTTTATCGAATATAATTGTTAGTTCTTATTTTATATTTATAAGATCACAACATGTTTAGAGTTAGTTTTTGTTTGTCTTTTTGAACATGTATTTTCCAAGTATCTAAATCAAGTTAATGTTTCTTGCCTTTTTCCATCCCTTGGCTAACTAAGTTTTGTATCACATTTGTTGTAAGAAGTTTACTATTACCCGAGGACTTGTTATGCGTATACTTGGGCCTTTTACCATTGGAGCTTTTGCATCCATTCTCTCGAATAAAGACCTTGTCGCTTATGTCTTGTTTGGTCTTCCTCCTAACCACATGCAAGGTGAGATGTATTCAAGTTAGATTATATTCATTATGTTGTCCAACAATAAAAGTAATTGTAATGTGTGTATTTATTTATAGTTTCATTCAATAAAAAACATTAACTTGGAATAGATGATAAGTTTCACCAAGGTGAAAAATATTTCACTCTCAAACAAATGAGCCTAAAGCTCATACTTCATGTACGTATCTAATATATTTTATTTGCAAAATGAACCACAATGCAACTATCATGAATGACATGTAATTTTTCTTATAGATTTTAGAATGGATGTGACCGAGGTGGATATGAAGGATGTTGAAAAATCGCCACATGATTCATTTAATGATGAAGAAGCTGCAAACAACGTAGTTGATTCAAAAATTAGAGGCGAGGAAGAAAAAACATCCATTATCTCTGTGAAAAGGCTATGATGATGGATGCATTGTAGAATGACAATGGATGCATTGAAGAAAGAACTGAAGAAGCCTTTTATGCAAGGAGTATATGGGTTTTTATGTATCTTTTCTAATGAGACGAGAGAAGTTTTTACAGATATTTAGGCTGGTGGACACGATGTTCGAATTATTGATCGTGTAAAGAGATTTTACTTGTATGAACTCTAATTATAATTGAATGGTAAATTGTATATTATATATGTAGAAATGGGATGTCAGATATGTCATATATTATTTTTGAAGATGTTTTGTTTATAATTATTTAGAATAGATTATGACATGGATGAAATTCTAATTTTGGTGCCAAAATTATTACAGACTCATTTTTTGCCATCTAAAAAGGGTTCCATAAACGAGGAACTTTTGAAACGTCTAAGTTACTATCTCAAAACTTTTTTTGGGACTGTTGATGTCTTAGAAAAAGGGTTTAAAAGATGATTTTTTTTTGTTTCAAAAGGGTCATATAAACAATGACCTTTTAGGATGACTTATTTCCCGCCTTAAAAAAATCCTTTTGATACGGCTATTGGCACCTCAAAAAACTTTTAAAATGAGGGTTTAATATGACCCCCCCCCCCCCTTTGTCGTCCCAAATGGCATCCCAAAAGGCTATTGAGATGACTAGAGTGCCTTTTGAGACAGTTTGATCTCCATCTTAAAAAGCAATTTTTTTTTGTAGTCGGTGGCACTCTTTCTTATAGAATTTGATATTCCTTTGATATCGATGATCATTTGTTAGCTTATTTACATGTTGATTGGGCTGGGGATGTTGATGGTTGTAAAATTACATCGGTTGGATGTTTTTACTTTAGAAGTTCTCTAGCCACATGGTTGAGCAAGAAGAAAATATAACTCCCCGACCCGGATTTAGTCTACCTTTGGGTCAACCCGCACTAGAGTCAAGGTGCTAAGGGGGGAGGGGAAAAGTTCAATTTTATTATTTATGGATAGTCTTTAATTTGCACCATTTTATAAGGAGCAAAAGGTAATTAAAATTTTTAATTAAAGAAAAAGGCTGTAACTCTAAGTAATTTAATTGATTGGCAAGATTTATTTAGGAAAATGCCATTAATTCCAACAACGGTAATAATAAGGAAATAAACCATACAACTCATGCATTATTATAATAAATGGCCCAAGGACCGAATAAAAATTTATTCAGAGAGCCATAAATTTAAATGTCCTCAATTTGTTTTTTAATGTCGTGGGAGAGATCTAATGATGATTTGTACCCTTTGGGGTCTTACCAACATCCTTACCAAGTAGGGGTGAGCATGTAATATCCGTATTCAAATTAAGAAATCTTAATTCTCATTTAATCCCTCTTGGAATATATAAACTCAAACATATTCAAAAGAAGGATTAAACTACGGCACAAGACCTACAAAATTGCTAAATTAATCAAGTATCCTTGAAGTTTCAATAATTACAAATTGGACCCTAAATATTTCAAACTACCATAACTTAACCTATACTTAACTCCTAGACCCAAACTTTATATCAAATTGACCCTCTAGACTTTAACTAATAAAAAATTATATTTTCATCCCACAAAACTTTTTGAAATTATAAAAATGCCCTAAACATTACCCAAATTACACTTTTAAGGCCATATAAGTATATACCTTATCAACAAAAGACTAAAACCTAATTATTTAATATTTTCCCAAACCCGGTGTCCACCTCAACCTCCACATAACTAGTAATGCCAAAAGTCACATGTTTGAACCATGAAAACATGTCTAGACAAATTCTCCACCCATTCGAACAAATCAAACCTCTTGCTCCTACATTATAAAAAGCTCACGAACTAACCATTCAAAGCTCACCTCTTCAGTCTATTCAAAACTCATAATTTTCTTTCAAATAAGGTAACCTATCATGTCATCTATATATTTCCATTCTCTCACTTCCAAATGATTTATGTATTGATATTATGCTTCTATGAATCAAAAGAGTAGAAACTTTACGTGTAAAATAACCCCTAGGTGAAGAAATATGAGCAATCCATCATTAAAGCTTGAGCACTAATGGTGAACTTTGATATAGTAATTATAACTTAGGTTTGAAGATTGAAAATGATTCATTATGACCTTGGAAACACTAGTGCAATGATCAAAACCCACAAATTTAAACAGAAAGATTCAATTGTTCGAAAGTGTTTTCTAATTCAAAAGACTCAAAATTTTGCATTCTCCTCACACAAACAACCTTAAGCCTTGAAATCAAAACTAAACTATTCCTTAACATAGTAGAAACCTAACTATGTTCATAAGAATCCTTGTAGTACTCATAAAAGCTTTGAATGTTAGGTAAATTTTTTTTAAAAACACACAATTATAGAACTCAATATATACTACACCTCAATCCATACAACTCATATATTTAAATTACTTGTGAAAAATTAGTATGAGTTTATTTAGAAATCATGTTAAATGGTTTATAAGTGAAAAATTTATCTCAGGTCAATGATTTCAAACCCTAAAATCAACCTTATAGAGGTTGAAGATGACCTATTTGATCAGAAACCTTTACCACGCACGTGAGGGCACGTGGCCAGTCAATTTTTTCTAAATTTTTTTCCAATATTTTTCTTTTATTTTTTTGGTAAAAATGGTATAGGGTAAGGCTACATTTGCTCAAGCCTAGCCACAGTTATGAAAAAATAAGGTTTTCAAATTACAAATTGACCCCTCCTAACTTTTCACATTTTGGATTTGAACTCCAAACATTGTCTATAAGTACTTTAAAGTATTTTGATTCAAAAAGTCTTCTATACCAAATTTCAAATGTGACCCAAAGCCCAAGATTTTAAAGTCCCTAGTTATTTACTATTAAACTCCTTAAACTTTAAAATACACAGTTTTTAGTATAAATTGACCAAAGCCAACCCCAATTACAATAATACTTATTCACCTAAATATTTGTTTGCATATAATCATGTACCAACTCATTCTAATATCCTCCGTTGATCATAAAGTAGTTCAAAACACCAATCAAGAAGGTTTCTTTTACCTCTTCAATTGTAAAGATTGCATATTTATTAACTACTATTGATATTATTTAATGATAGCCCAATTTTTTTCTAAGTATGTGTAGAAATTACCATACTCATATGTTATTATATCAACCGATTGTTTTAACTATGATCATTGGATTAAATTTAACCCTTCTCATCTAATAACTGATATCATAACAATTCGATGTAACGATTCAGTTCACCTTGCAACTTTGTACATTACTATTTGTTTTAAAATCATCAGTAATAACTAGGGAGTAGACTGATGTGTTATCTCACATAATTTTTGTACTTGGCCTATGGTCTCAGATGAGTGAGAGTTAGAGTTTTAGCTACATATGTATGAGTGCCACTTTAATTGTGTGCGTAGCTAGTTATTATTCAAAGGATTTAGAGTACTTATCATTTGGTTTTACTGATGTATTATTTAATTATATTCCCCTTTGTAATATAATAAGTTTGGTATTATCATCTTAAATTATTTGACTTTATTATTTAAAGATACATACATCTAAATTCTATACATACTCCACTACTCATCTATATAGATATTTGTTATAAAATTGGTAAAGCCTGCTTAGCATATTTGGGCTAATTCCTTTTTCCTTCGAATGATCCAGGAGAAAGATGATAGAATCTCTTCCCCTTTTTAGATGCACACCAGTCGCCTATTCACATATATCACTTTTTGTGCGTAGACTAAGACAGATGGGAGCAAGGAGTGTAACTTTTCTATTTTTCTAATTTATAGTTCGAGAAGACAATAAATGTAATTCATCCTTGCAGTGGTAATACACTATGTGTGCAATTTTAATAATGAATAAAGTTCTCTTATCCACCTTAATTTTAATTTATGACTTTATATATACTCTCTTGTACGTTCATACCAAAAAGCATGATGTGACAGAGCAAAGCGCTCAGTAGGGTGAAAATTAATAAGCAATACATTTATATATGAAAATATTATACATATAATGTTTATTTTAGCAATTCTCAAAACGTTATCATTTTATGAGCATAAATGCAACTACCATGAAAGGAAACCCGAGCTATGTTCTCATACCCACACTTATCCATTTTACACCACTTTTCACATACTTAGAGACTATTTAATTATATTTATTCACTAGTCTCCATTTTTTACTATTCCTATTAGGTTGTCATTTTTTACATTTTCCTAGCACAAGCTTATTCATTCACATTACCATCATTTAGTTACTAAAAATATCTTATTCTCTAAATTTATGAAATAATCACATACTTTAATGGGCTCCACACCGCCGGTGATGCCACCTTATACCCTATTCAGTAATTTTGGGGCTTTCACCCTAGGGCTTCGGGCCCTTCTTAATTCTTTTTCGGTTTCATTCGGGTCCATATTAATGTATTTTAACATCTTATAAAATGTCCACATTATTTCACTATTACTGTCATTTTTGAGGTTCACATTTACGTTTCATACCATTTTCATGCCATTATATTTATTTCAGCCATTTTTCACAAAAATGACAGATAAGGTCAAATGAGGAAGTCCAACCACTAAGACCCTCTATTTTACCAAATTAACATTTTGCCAATACTTTGTGAAAAACACATTTATATCATTATAACATCATAGATTGTGCTTTTATGTCAAAACAACATCCTTCATCATTTTATTGCAAGAAAGCACCCTTTTTTTATATTTCTCATAGGAAATTCATTTAATATTTGAAGACCATTTTTACAAAAATATCCATTTAAGACTTATAATCACATGTACGTTGTCTTAAACATAATTTTTCCTCATTTTATCAATGGTTTAAAACACATTTAAGGGATAAAATTATCAAATTTCTTATTTCACTTTGAAACTTATTTTAATCTTCATTTATCATGTTTAGATGTCCTCTACTAACATACTACAAGATTCTACACATTTGAGGATGGATTTCAACCTAGAAATACCATAAGAATGAGTCTAAACATAATATTAACATAAAATCATATTTTATATGCATATTCATCCCATTTCAAGACATAAAATGATAGTTATTCTTCAAAACCCTTCAAGTTTAATTTTCGGTAAAACTTGCATTTTTCATAAACATACTAGAATATACTTTTTACAAGACTATTTACATTATAGCATGCATTTTAACATATTACGTAGGTTTAAATTTGAAAATAATGGAGAGGAATACCCTACCTTGAATTTAAGGAGGAGAAATAAGAAGGATCACTTTAAAGCTCCTAAAATTCCAACAAATGCACCAAGAAGCTTCTAGCAACTTTAAAGCTCCAAGAAAGCTCTAAGAATGCTCCAACTCCTCTTGAAAGCTCCAACAACAATTCTCTAACCCAACTTCTTCCTTAAACAAGGCTTGAAATGGGTGTTACAAGAGTGGAAATGGGTTAAATATTGCTAATAATGGTTTAAATCTTGGGGATGGTGGAAGAGGGATGGAAATGGAGGGAGAAGACTTCAGAGTGTGGAGAGAGGGTGAGATGGATTGAAGAGAAAATGGATTCTCTACACCCATCACTATTACTTAAACCCAAAATATCTGAACCTCTTACCCTTTGGTCCATGCAAACACTGACCCATGTTTGATATGCTCCATTGGAAGCTTGTCAACTCAAAGATCCAAGGGTCCACAAGGTCACAGTACACAAAATTTTTCATATTTTTGAATTTTGACAGACTCATTCGAAAGAGACTAGACCTCGTTTATACGACATCGAATCTAATTCGAGTGGGAGTTTTAATGAAAATCTATCGAGGCTGGAAATGAAAACATGTATTTATCATTCAAGGGTCATTTGAATATTCATTCGAACGACCCTAGCTATCTCGTTCAAATGACCAAGACTTTCATTTGAATGACCCTGAGATTTCCTTTTACAATGTCAAACCGATCAATTTCATTTAATTGTGCATTGGTCATAAGAATAATTCAAAATAGACTATCACCCATTATATTAAGTCCATGGACAATAGGCATGAAATTTACAGGAAAGGGAAATAAAAATATTGGGCAACGTCTCCATATTCTTCCCTCTTTAGGATATTTCATCCCCAAAATCAATGTAACCAAGGTAGGGAAAAGTTTTCGGGCGCCTATCATGCATTTCTGAATCGCTCTCCCAAGTCTCTCCTTTGACGCCTTAAAACTCCAAAATAACACTAACGGGATGACCTTGATACGCAAGAGTCGGTTCTCACGGTCCAAGATGGACATAGGTCACGTAGGAAATGTAATATCTTCCTCCAACTCGATGTGGTTCCAAATGATGATGTGTCGAGGATTCGGGATGTACTTTTTCGGCATAAACCTGTGGAACACACAATGAACGTGGGATAACTTTGGAGGTAATGCCAAGTGATACGATACCTCCTCAATCCTTTTTAGGATCTCAAAAGGACCAATATATCTAGGGGAGATCTTACCCTTTTATCCAAACTGCTAATTACTGGTTCTTTCCCAAATTTTCATCATCACATGATCACCCACCTCAAAATTCAGAGGTATTCATCGATTGTTAGCATAATTCTTTTGTGGCACCCCGCCCAATTAAATATCGCGTGATTAGTCCTTTATGAAATTTATAACTGAATGTTCGGTTGGTTCATTCTTAGCATCACTGTCGAAAACTTAAATTCAATTAATTACCTAACATTTAATTAAGCCAGTGTCAAAACATTTTTCGATTAAACTTTAAACCAATTAATTCAATAAATTTCTGAACATGTAATAATAGACCATACACAAGAAATGAATATTGACTAAATCAAATACTGAATAATAAAGACTGGATAAAACCTTCCAGTTCAAAGCCACAACCTAACCCATAATAAATGCTCAATCCAACTGAAAATAACTACAAAGTAAACTGAGTACAAGTCCGCTAAAGAGAATGGGCGACACAAGCCCGAACTGAGATATCTGAACTAGGAACTCAATGAAATTAGAGAAGCATCTAATCTCAATGACCCGCAACTTCCACAACAGCTGCAGCTCAGAAAATCATCCAAGTCTCTAGAACTGGTGTCCCTGTCGCTGGGCACCTGTACTAATACACATATATATAGAAAAAGAGAGAAGAAATGCAAGAGACGGGTCAGAGCCCGATGTTTTAAAAAGATTTATTAGCAAGTATTTAAAACTGCATTAAAGCAAGTATCATATGCATGTTCGTTCGAACTCTCACATGAGATTCTGACCTCTCGACTAGTGTGCATGCCTAACGTACCTTTAATTCAACCTAGCCATCTAACACACTCCTAACTAGGAAAAGGCTTATCCTACAAGTTACACCTCATAGTAGTATTCCATATTTGATCTCGACATTTATCTTTTTAAGTAAGTGTTATCACACTAAGTTAAGTATTTACTATTTATATTATTGAAGATTTCACTATCTTAATAATCTGTAATTATCTCATTTTAGATATACCATAAGCATACATATATATTCTTCACTATAATATATATGTGTTAACCCAATATTAATAGCCTACAAATATCACATTGAAAGTATAACACAAGTATATATATATGTCCACCACTATTATATATACTAACACAACACACTAAGGATATACATGTAGTGCATTGCATACTCCGCCATCATGTCCTGGTACATCTCGTACTCAAATAAGGACTATCGATTCGAAAATCTCCCACAAACCATATAAATAAATCACACATATTGGCGGCGAACATAGTTCACATACCTATGGGTCACGCACATACCTACGCTCCTATAGTCAGCTGACTTATCAACTCACAAATAAGGCTTCACAGTACTATGTTCTGAGATACAAGTCAAATATCCCCCCGAAGGTCACTCAGGATAAGACTGTTTCTACACAACCCCCCGCGATAACATGTAGCTAGGTATGTCATACACATAATATCAAATGTAGGTATACACACAACCCATCAAATCAAACGGCATACACACAACCAATTGTCATATTTCATACGTAGTATTACCATCACTAAATACTATCAACGTATTTTGAAATCACAATATTCCCTCTCTCATAATATAAAAGGATACTATGTCACCCGAAAATCCTTAATTCATAATCATAAGAAGTCCCAAAATTAACCACTAATTGTTATTCTTATAAGTTACATATCATTAGAACTAATATCGTAAGTACTTATCATTTAATACTCTCGACGCATTTACAATTACGATTATCTCTCTCTCACCATCTTCAAGGTAAATTTACCATTACAATTATTTGAATCATTACACCTAAACAACTCCCAATAATTCTGCACTATTTTGGGTTCATCGAACACTAATTTTTCTCACTTAAATTGATTGTTTACTCATGTAGGGGCAAAATAGGAAATTCTCTAAAAATTAGAAGACTCACTCGAACTAGAATGGATCTCTCTCGAATGACTTCCACGTGTCGCTTGAATGACTTTGCGCTACAAATAATCTCGCTCGAATGACTTCGAGCGATATCTCGCGACATGGACTATTTAGTCCCCTACCTCCAGATTCAACGTTTTTCCACCATTTGTACTCCTAAAACCTCTAAAGATAAATCCCAAACTTCCAACAGCCAATAGAAAACATTATTCTAACATGTATATGTGATTTCCCATAACCTAACATCATTAAATCATCACCAATCATCCATATAATTCGAAATCCCCAATTTTGATTGTCAGGAATCCTAGTTCTTAAATTAATATGCATAACTTCTAAATTAAACCCAGATTTGTTCATAGAAACCATCATAATTTTGTAGGCATCATCTTATCTACATATGTGATTCAAATTCTTATCAAATCAGCCCTATTTTATGATATAGTTCTCCAATTTCACCCAAATTAACTTTCATCACAGGATTTATTAACCTAGACTAACATGAACATAATTATTGCTAAAGAAAGTAAGCAATAAACATTTGCCTCAATTTCGAAGGTCTTATCCATTGGTGTTGTTGGTATGGATGCACTCCTCGCATTTCAATCTACACGATGGTGGTGGTGGTTGTGAAGGTGGTCTAAATTGACTCTCCTCCTTTGGAATTTTCTCTCCCTCACCCACTGTGGCTCTCTCTTGATTTTGGTATCTCCTAACCCTAATTGTCCTCAATTAGCTGATATAATATATCTCTCTAATTTTTGTCCATATAATTTCTCTAAATATCCAAATTACAAAACTACCCCTACCTAGTGCCGGCTTGGCCTAAAAATATACCGGAGTCAAAATAAAATACCCGAGTAGATTTTTCTGACTATCTCGACCCCTCCGGACTCAACGACGCACTCGAAATGATCATATGAGTTACATAAAATAATTTACCCTTTTATTCCACTTAATTAGTCTTGACATGACTCACACGCGCTTCCCCGACATAATATACCAAATTGTAGTATTTCTCTCTCACAACAAGTTATATAAATCGTCATTTCATATCACTTATTCTCACAGTAATATTAATAATTACTAACTTCTCGTCACGCTAGTAAATATCCAAATTTAATCCAGATTAATAATTAATTCTAACATTTTAATTCAATTAATCCCACAATATTAAAAAATCACCTAATTATTTAAATCTTTGAGAATACAGGGTATTACGTACTTCCCCCTAATAACGGATTTTCGTCCCGAAATTTAGAGAATAAGGCATTTCTGGTAAGGACAACTCCGGGTATTAACCTTACATCTCATGTAATCTACGCAGTTGCGCCCATAGAGTACATTACCGTATACCCTTAATAATGAACACCTTACTGATGTTATAATTTACTCTCCAAGCCTTACCATTTAAGTTTCACCACTTAAATTTTTTTGATAATTACTAACTAGCCTCCTACTACTCGCACTAGTAGATTATCAGTATTTACATATATACGAATTTGTCTTACTACAATGTTTCATCATTAGTTTATTCTTGCTTGTACGGTATATACTTTACACATAATATATACTATAAAATGCTAACACATTTTCGCCATACTGCCTCCGCAAGGGACTATGGAATCCAAGCATGTATGCTACAGGCTCAACTTAACAATAATATGAAAAGATCCCACATCACTCGGTACCAATTCCCAATCATTTTCATCCTGGGTAACGGGCCCTAAATTTCCTCTAGACCTAGTAGATTATTTTCCTCCCCTCTATCAAGTAAGAATAAGGAGGACAAGGATTGATTTATAACGCCTTAAATGGAATCCTATCGACAATGAGCTGAGGGGAGTAGTCTTACACTAACTCCACCAGTGGAAGATATTACACTAAACATTCACATAATTGGAAATACAACATTCCTCACAATGTGTAACTAGAACTATCAGTCTGCCCGTCCGCTTGCGAGTGTGTTAGGCCGGATACATTCGCATCTCGATATTCATCGCCTCCCAAAAACTATTCCCAATAATCGAGTCATAACTCTCTTGACTCTATCAGATAAAACTCTAATTGTACCCCATATGGCCTGACTATCCCAGGAACAATGGTTGAGGTTTACTGTTACACGTTATGATTTGTCCTAACTTGGCATAACGTGAGCTACTTCATTACACGACCCACTTTCACGCACATAGGGTTGTGATCCCATTGTGAAGTAATTAACTCTGTAATGGTTCAGGGATTCACTCTCCCATTACTTCTAAGGAATTCCTAATGCCGAAGGAACTCTATTATTTCCTGATGGTCCACTTCCAATTGGAGGTCAATAATGTCTTTCTTTTCTTATGCCATCACTACTACAACTTTATAACATTATGCATTTTACCTTTCTTATAACCACATCCATATCTATGGCTCAAGCGACAGTGTCATCATTGCATGTTTCAAGTCCTTCCCCCTCTCTCTAATCTTTAGATTCTCGTGAAACATGCTCTCTCCATGTCCTATCAAGTAAGTTTTAACTTCCCCGGCTTAAACTTTATCGGATTCTTCCTATACTATCCTCATGGAAAATTTTGGAATTAACGGTCCTAACTTCCCTAACCCATCAAACAACTAAGTTCTGAAGTCACCCTATTCTACATTCAGTTACCTCTCGCAATATGCATTGTGCCACAATTCTCAATTATGGAAAATACTATAATTAAACTATCTAGGGTGCCCATACACCCTATGTTTTGTGCATTACAGCACCACCGCACTAGACGTTTTAAATAATTAACAAATTATGCCCCACATAATTGGCATGACTATATGGTAAGGTCCTACTCAGTCACCCTACCTTTTCCACCTAATCATATCTTAGGTTGTCCCATCGGTTTGCTCGTGGTGTCAACGATTGGTAATATTATCACATATTAATCTTATACGGCTCTATCGGCCTTAGTTTGTAATATAGCCATTAATTCATAGCTATAACTACGAATATTGCAATCACTATGATATTTAATCCATGCACTAAAGGAAAACTTCTCCCAACTTCCAACGTTGTCTAAGTTTCATGCGTGGGATGTCTCGCAAAGCGAAATCCAAACAAGGAACCCCCATGATACACTACTACCTAACACTGCTGGTTATCGATATCTGTTAAGTCCTTACTCCATAACATACATCCTTGAATTCCCATCTACAAACATAAAAGTCTACTCATTTACTTTCATATCACTAAAGACGGCATACAATGCGGCGCTCTCCCAATCACAAGTTATTAGCGTTATATAATTAAGGAGCTATATATCTCCTCTTTATAATAATTCAATATACCCTCAATCACATCAGTAGAACATCCCTACTCACCGGGATCAACATAGTAAGACAACATACTCGATGATGTTTACAATACAATACAGCACATATGCAGGCTCATCCGTCTTTCGGGTGATGCCTCGCTAAAACCATATATTTAATATTAAATTTTTTTTTATACGATAGTCTTATCACACAATTTACTACCGCTCAAACCCTCGGTAACCAATAATCGTACAATATAATCATAATATACTCTACTATTATAACGCTTAAAGGAGCACGAATCGTTACATAATATCATGTTCAAATTTCTCTTAGTGTCCACACTTGCTCCTCCCCACAGGTGGCACGAAAATCTCGCTACAAAATGGTAGTCATTTACATAATAAGGCTGTTGTCTCCAGCATACCCACTAAACCGAATGCACACTCAAATTCTTAGTGTTAACTATTCACATATGTTATGACACACCCACGTCACTTGAACTCATCATTTATTCACAAGGATGCAACAAAGATCCATCAGTCTATCCTGATCGTAGGGTCCCGTACGCACGTTTTACGACCCATAATTATCTATAATCGTTATACCATTCTAATTCCATTCATTAGATTTTCCCTTCCTTTTTGGTGGGTAAATTATTCTGTTTTACGGCTCACCCACCCATCATCGATACATAGGCCCTATATCTCTAGCCCTCAATTATGGCCTTACTGGCCTTCCCTTAATTCTTGGGCCCCATCGACCCTGAAATACAGTATGCTATAGTTACTAAGGATTACGTTGGTCCTGACTAGACCCACTACTCTCGAGTTATTAGTTCCTGATCCCAATTCTCTTGACCCGATTCCTACACTAGACATTTTACTTCTCCAAATGGTATGCCTTACAGGCACGGTTTATTACTCCCGATACTATCAATTTCACTTCTCAAGTGATCACATTCAATAATGGTAACCCTTATCTATACATACAGGGTAATTTCCCTTTCATTGGTCCTCCCGGTCTTGTTGGGATGTCCTTTTCTTGGACCTGGCAGTCTTAACTCCCAGTTGTTATTTTCGTTGTTCCTTGCGCTCTACAGGGCATATGGAACACATGGTCGACCCATTGGTCTTGGCTGAATCCATCACCATTACGTTAAGGTTAAATCATATTATTTAAATAGCCCCCCCCCCCCCCCAACTGGGTATACCTTTTGGTGATGTTCTACTAACACTATTGAATTCAATCTTGCCCTTCGGCTAGGTATCACAACTAGACTGGCACCCTTTCTTCTGGGGCGCTGACATATTCTAGTAAACATATACTTTAATGACATTGACATTAGTCACCTTATTCTCACCTCCCATTCATGTAAGGGTATTCTACCCACGGGTCCATTTTCAACTTATGGACCCTTTTTATCTTCTGTGACTCCGACTTCGATTACGAAGTTAGCTTACCAAGTTAACTTATTCTTTACGATCGTTCTCTGCCTGACCTACCGGTGATAAGTTCAACATCTATTACATATCTCTGTCTGACCAGAAGATGGAAAATTTTAAATGGTCAACCCGTACCCAATATCTCGGTTTGATTGATTATTTTTACTCTTTGCTGTTTCTCTGAGCTAGAAAAAAAATTCTTATAAATTTAAAATTTTTAGTGTCACTGCACTCTACTTTACATTATTTCCTTTAGATTAGATCCCTCCATTGGCCCATCACACTTAGATATTACTATTGGTGACTTCTATAGCTATCACCGTTCCCCGAATGCTTCACAGATTTCAATTGTTTTCCTCTTCCTGCAGTCCCGCTAACGGCCTTCGCTGGTCATCCCATATTGTTCGGAGTACAAAGTCCAATCACTCTCGCATGTGAATTGGATTCACTAAACTAAATTACAGGAGAGCGTGAGTCTCATACACGGTGGAATACTAAAATCCTAGAATAAGGCTCTACATCAAAGAACGCTAAGTTAAAACGCAATAAGCCGTACATATCCTAAAAGACACTAGAACCTGATGCTCTGATACCACCTGTGGCACCCCGCCCAATTAAATATCGGGCGATCAGTCCTTTATGAAATTTATAACAGAATGTTTGGTTAGTTCATTCTTAGCATCACTGTCGAAAACTTAAATCCAATTAATTACCTAACATTTAATTAAGCTAGTGTCAAAAAATTTTCCAATTAAACATGAAACCAATTAATTCAATAAATTTCTAGACATGTAAGAATAGGCCACACACAAGAAATTAATATTGACTAAATCAAATGCTGAATAATTAAGACTCGATAAAACCTTCCAGTTCAAAGCCACAAACCAACCCATAATAAATGCTTAATCCAGCTGGAAAGAACTACAAAGTAAACTGAGTACAATTCCATTAATGAGAATGGGCGACACATGCCTGAACTGAGATATCTGAACTAGGAACTGAATGAAATGAGAGAAGCGTCTAATCTCAATGACCAAAAACTTCCACAATAGCTGCAGCTCGGAAAATCATCTAAGTATCTAGAACTGGTGTCCCTGTGGCTGGGCATTGTACTAATACATATAAATATATAGCAAAAGAGAGAAGAAATGCAAGAGACGAGCCAGAGCCCGATGTTTTAAAAAGATTTATTTGCAAGTATTTAAAACTGCATTAAAGCAAGTATCATATGCATTTTAGTTCGAACTCTCACATGAGATTCTCACCTCTCGACTAGTGTGCACGCCTAACGTACCTCTAATCCAACCTAGCCATATATCACACTCCTAACTAAGAAAAGGCTTATCCTACTAGTTACCCCTCGTAGTAGTATTTTGTATTTGATCTCGACATTTATCTTTTTAAATAAGTGTTATCACACTAAGTTAAGTATTTACTATTTACATTACTGAAGATTTCACTATTTTAATAATCTATAATTGTCTCATTTTAGATATACCATAAGCATACATATATATTCTTCACTATAATATATATGTATTAACCCAATCTTAATAGCCAACAAATATCACATTTTATGTATAACACAAGTATATATATATGTCCACCACTATTATATATATACTAACACAACACCCCAAGGATATACCTGTAGTGCATTGCATACTCTGTTATCATGTCCTGGTACATCTCGTACTCAAATAAGGACTATCAGTTCGAAAATCTCCCACGAACCATATAAACAAATTACACATATTAGCGGCGAACATAGTTCACATACCTATGGGTCACGCACATACCTACGCTCCCATAGTTAGATGACTTATCAACTCACAAATAAGTCTTCACATTACTATTTTCTTAGATACAAGTCAAATATCCCCCCGAAGGTCACTCAGGATAAGACTGTTTCTACACACACCCGCGATAGCAAGTAGCTAGGTATGTCATACACATAATATCAAATATAGGCATACACACAGCCCATCAAATCAAACGATATACACACAACCAATTGTCATATTTCATACGTAGTATTACAATCACTAAATACTATCAACGTATTTTTAAATCACAATATTCCCTCCCTCGTAATATATATAAGGATAATATGTCACCCAAAAATTCTTAACTCATAATCATAAGAAGTCCCAAAAGTAACCACTAATTTTTATTCTTGTAAGTTCCATATCGTTAGAGCTAATATCGTATTTACTAATCACTCAATACTATTGACGCATTTACAATTACGATTATCTCTCTCTTGCAATCTTCAAGGTAAATTCACCATTCTAATTATTTGAATCATTACACCTAAACAACTCCCAATAATTCTGCACTATTTTGGGTTCATCGAACACTAATTTTCCTCACTCAAATTGACTGTTTACTCATATAGGGAAAAGATAGGAATTTCTCTGAAAAATAGAAGTCTCGCTTGAACCAGAATGGATCTCGCTCCAACGACTTCGCGCTACAACCAATCTCGCTCGAATGACTTCGAGCGATATCTCACGACCTGGACTGTTTCGTCCCCTACCTCCAGATTCAATGTTTTTCCACCATTTTTACTCCTAAAACCTATAAAGATAAAGCCCAAACTTCCAACAATCAATACAAAACATTATTCTAACATGTATATATGATTTCCCATAACCTAACATCATTAAATCATCACCAATCATCCATATAATTCGAAATCCCTAATTTTTATTGCCGAGAATCACAGTTCTTAAATTAATATGCATAACTGCTAAATTAAACCCATATTTGTTCATAGAAATCATCATAATTTCGTAGTCACCATCGTATCTACATATGGGATTCAAATTCTTATCAAATCAGCTCTTGTTTAGGATATAGTTCTCCAATTTCACCCAAATTAACTTTCATAACATGATTTATTAACCTATACTAACATGAACATAATTATCGCTAAATAAAGCAAGTAATAAACACTTGCCTCGATCTCGAAGGTCTGATCCATTGGTCTTGTTGGTATGGATGCACTCCTCGCGTTCCGATCTACACGATGGTGGTGGTGGTTGTGCAAGGTGGTGTAAATTGACTCTCCTCCTTTGGAATTTTCTCTCCCTCACCCACGGTGGCTCTCTCTTGATTTTGGTATCTTCTAACCCTAATTGTACCCAATTAGATGATATAATATTTCTCCAATTTTCGTTCATATAGTTTCTCTAAATATCCAAATTATAAAACTACCCCTACAGGGTGCCGACTTGGCCTAAAAATATCCCGGAGACCAAATAAAATACCCAGGGTAGAGTATTATGACTATCTCGACCCCTCCGGACTCAACGGCAAACTCGAAATGATCATACGAGTTACTTAAAAAAATTTACCTTTTTATTCCACTTAATTAGTCCTGACACGACTCACACGCGCGTCCCCGACTTAATATACCAAACTGTAATATTTCTCTCTCACGACAACTTATATAAAATCGTCATTCCATATCACTTATTCTCACAGTAATATTAATAATTACTAACTTCTCGTCAAGCTAGTTAATATTCGAATTTAATTCGAATTAATAATTAATTCTCACATTTTAATTTACTTAATCACACAATAATAATAAATCACATAATTATTTAAATCTTCGAAAATACGGGGTATTACATCTTCTATCGACTCTAATCCATCAAGAGTCTCTATCAAATCATCTGAACTTTATTAGATATCTCCCTGATCATATCCGAGTTCATGAAATGGTTCTCACCCACTTATACCCAACAGACTAGAGAGTGATGCGACCTCCTATAAAGGGCTTCATAGGGAGCCATACAAATACTGGTCTGATAATTATCGATGTAGGAGTACTTTTCTAGATGAAGATTCTCTACCCAACTACCCTAGAAATCAGGTGCACACGCTCTCAACGTATCTTCTAGACTCTAGATAAATCATTTTGACTACCTATATATCTTGGGATGGTAAACTGTACTCATGTTCAACTCGCTACCCAATTCCTATTAAATCTTCCTCCAAAACTGAGACACAAACTAAGGATCCCAGTCCGAGACTATCGAGAGTACGTCTCTATAAAGACGTGTTAATTTTTTAGTATATAACCATGCCAACTTAGACACACTATCCGTGACCTTAATCGGTAAAAGTTCACAAACTTCGTAAGACGATCCACTATAACCCATAATTTATCATGAACACATTCGGATGTTGGTAAGGCTACAAAAAAGTCCATCGTAATGTGATCACACTTCAATTTTTCTACTGATAGTGGTTGCAACAGCACTGCCGACTTCCTTTTCTTTGCCTTCACCCATTGGTACGTATAGGACTTCGATATATACAATGTCGCATCTCTCATTACACTGGACCACCATAAATCTCTTCATAGGTCCTTATACATCGTAGTGGCATCGGGATGTATACTAAAGTGTGAGTGATGGTCTTCTACCATCAACTCATCCAAAATTTCATCGATGATAGGAATAATTAACCTTCCTTTATGCTACAACCCCCCATACTTGTCAACACTGAGAGTGTCAAACATTCACCACTTTGGATGTAGTCAAGGTAATATGCAAACTTGTGATCGCAAGACTGAGTTTCCAACACTTTTTGCTGAATGAGCTGTCTGGCTACCAGTCCCCAAATATATGTTCTACTGCCACCCCGTTGGACATGTAAATAAAACTTTTATAACCCTCTAAACATATTTTCTCTGTAACACTTCATAACCACTAGTGTAAGGCCAGACTTCTGACTAATAGCATTTTCCACCACATTGGCCTTTCCGAGATGATAATCTAATGGGAATTCGTAGTCTTCCATCAATTTAATCCAGGTTCTTTGATGAAGATTTACATTGCGCTAAGTGAAAATGCATTGCAAGTTGTTATGATTAGTATAGACCTCAAACCGTTCATCATACAGTTAGTATCTCTAGCTATTTATCGCAAACACCGACGTGGCTAGCTCTAAGTCCTGGGGTGCGGTAATTCCTCTCATTCACCTTTAACTGGCGTGATGCATAAGTGACCACCTGATCCACAAGCATCACAGTACACGGTATAACCCTTACCTCATTCAGAAGAATAAGAATGGGCGTTGAAATCAACCTAACTTTTAATATATGAAAAGATGACTCGCAATTCTCTGACCACTCAAACTGAACATCCTTTCGTGTCAACATAATGAGAGGAAACATAACCCTCGAGAATATCTTACACACATCTCTTGTAGTAACCAGCCAAACCCAGAAAAATTCACACCTCCATAACTGTCTTCAGCCTATCCCAAATTAGAACGACCTCGACTTTGGATGGGTCAACAAAAATGCCCTCATTGAAAACTAAATGGTAAATGAACTTGACCTTGTTCATCCAAATGATGCACTTGCTAAAATTTTCAAACAAGTGATTTTTCTTGAGCACTTACAGCGTCATGAAAAGGTGTTCCTCTTGGTCCACAACCGAAACTGAGTAGACAAAAATATCATCCGAAAAGACCACCACGGACCAGTTTAAATATGGATGATAGATACGATTCATCAAATCCTTGAAATCTGTCGAAGAATTCATCAAATCTAAAGGCATCACTAAGAACTCATAATTCCCATATTGTATCTTGAATGCTTTCTTAGGAATGTATTCCTCCTTGACATGCAACTTATGGTACTCGAATTGGAGGTAAATCTTCAAAAACCTTCTCGACCCATGCAACTGGTCAAACAAATCGTCGATACGGGGCATAATGTACTTATTCTTCACGGTCACCTTATTCAGCTGCCTATAATTCATACAAAGTTGTAGATAGCTATCCTTTTTCTTGGAAAAGATAGCTCAAGCTACCTAAAGGGATACACTAAGACGAGTGAAACACTTGATGGTCAACGCTATAAACCCTCAACTCCTGTAATTCCATCAGAGCCATCCTATGAGGTGGTATAAAAATAGGCAAAATTCCCTAACGTACCTCTATAGCAAAGTTCACCTCCCGGTGCTGGGGTAAACTAGGAATATTATCAGGAATCACATCGAGAATCACATCGAGAAACTCCTACATTACTGGATAATCCAACAAAATGTGATCAGGATCCTCCTGAGCATAATACTACTCAACCAACTAAAATCCCACTTCTGCTCTCGCATGGTAGAAAACTTGCAGGGATAACCCACATCCTACTTACTAATAAAAAGATCGAGACACACATAGACACTATGTTGATGGCATTCGATAGTAGCATCAAAATATGATAGCCAATCCATATCAAGGATCACCTCGAAACCATACATGTCCATGAGAATCAAGTCATACTCCAGAACATAGTCTTCAGCCATAACCACATAACTAAGGCAGACCCTATCAAGAACTATATCGCTGCTGACTGAAAGTTCTATGAAGATAGGAGTATAAAACTTATTCACCTCTAAACCCAAGATAAATGCTAAAAAACTCAATATAAAAGAATTTGATGAGCCTAAATCAAATAATACATTTACCTAAGTGTTTAATAATAGAATCATACCTTCCACAATCTATGGATCACAAGAAAGAGATATAAACTCTAACTGGCATAAGCGTGTTCGGGGTTGAACCTACTACTTTGACCAATGGTCACTTAACCTTACTCACAATTTCTCTAACCCTGACTAGAATGTGAACCGTTCACATTGTGTCTCATTGTTTGATGATAACTGAATAAAAACTACTACAACTGGGTAGGGCTCCTGTAATTGGAACTACGATAAAGTACAAAGTTAACTATTTGTTGGTTGCCCTACTGATACCCAAAAGATAGTTGGGGGAACTCTCCCTTGAGATGGCCTAAAATCCCACTCGCATAACACATTCGCATAGTAGGGGATATAGGATGCTAATCACTAGTACATCAGGAGGAGGATGAACCAACACCCATAGCGACTTTGAGCTTCATAAAGAAACTCGTGGCGCAATTCTTGAACATCTTGTTGTTACTTCCTTGAGACCCACTCGTCTCCTATTTTTTTCCCAAATATCCCTACCATCTTCAGCCTTAAGATCAAGCCTGATGGCTTGTTAACTGCGGCCCTGACATTTGGCATATCCAAACCCTCCATGATCCATCAGATACTAAGGTTAAGGCCCTTGGCAAATAACCTTGTCTTTTCAATTTCATCCTTCTGCACCGCGTCCATATACTTAGACAGAGTCTCAAACTTGACCTGATACGTGTTGATAGACATCTTCCCATGAATCAAATAAAGGAACTCATCCTTCTTGGCATCTTTAAATGCCTGAGGAAAGTATCGCTCTAGAAATGCAACCCTGAAACCTTTCCAATCCATGACCTTTGTTATTCTGACTGAGTATTCACTCCAACAATGTTGAGCTTGGTGAACTGAAAGGTTGCTATCTTGACTTTATACGTAGTTAGTATGTCAAGAATGTCCATGACCCTGGTTATCTCATCTAACCACTCCTTTACAACATTAGGGCCAACTACCTCATTGAAGGTTAGTAGGTTCAGCTTCTTAAACTCCTTTAATATAGGGGTTGAACTGGTTCTCTTAACCATCCCACTACAGTTGGCTCTTTGCTGGTCATAGAGGAAGTCAAAAAGCTGATGCAGGGCCGATTACATGTGCCTGAGCTTATTGTTCCTAGATCCACTAGCACCACCGCATTGTGTAGTCATCTACACAAGAGAGAAGAGTTCAATACAACAACGGTAATAAAAATGAAAGATAAATATATAACGGAATGCATACGGAAAAGTACAAATAAAGCTTAAGAAAATCCCTCACACACACGAGGATTCTAATACTCTGATACCATTTGTAACGTCCCAGCCCAGATTCGGACTACTATTGGGTCAACCCACTTTAGAGCAATGGTGTTTAGGGGGAGGGGAAAGTTCAATTTTATTAATTAAGAAAGGCCTTTAATTTTCACCATTTTATAAAGAATAAAAGGTCACTAACAGGTTTTGATTTAAAAAAAAGGTTGTGGGTTTAAGCAATTTAATTAATTAGGAAGATTTATTTAGGAAAATTTCATTACTTCCAATAATGCTACTAATAAGGAAATAAATCATAAGACTCATGTATTATTACAATAAATGGCCCAAGGCCTGAATAAGAAGTTGTTCATAGTGCCATAAATTTAAATTTCCTCAAAAACAAATTTTAAAATGTCATGGTAGAATTATAACGATGATTTGTAGCCCCTGGGGCCTTATCAGCGTCCTTGCCAACATTCCTACTGGAGGTACCTGGGTGGTGGAGGTTTAACGTAAAAAGTAGGGGTAAGCAAAGCGTTAACTAGGGTGGAAGTACTAAGCAGTATATTTTTATATAAAAATACTATACACATAACGTTTGTTTTAGCAATTCTGAAAACGTTATCATATACTATATATATAAATTTTCTAAGCACAACCTTATTAATTTATGTTACCATCATTATGTTATTCACATTATCTTATTCTCGAAATTTACCAAATAACCATGTACTTTAATGTGCTCCACACTATTAGCGACGCTGTCGTAAGCTCTGACTAGTGATTTTGGGTCATTCACCCAAGGAGTTCGAGCCTTTCTTAATTCTTTTCGGATTTCATTCGAGTCCATATTAATGTGTTTCACAATCTTATCAAATGCCCACATTATTCCACCATTCATGTCATTCTTGGGGGTTCACATTTAAATTTCACACAATTTTCATGCCACTTAATTTATTTCATCCGTTTTTCATAAAAATGACTGATAAGGTCAGAAGAGGAAGTCCAATCACTAGGACCTTTTATTTTACCAAAATTACCATTTTGTCATACATTTTGCCAATACATTGTGAAAAACACATTTATATAATTATAACATCATAAATTTTCATTATATGTCAAAACAACACGCTTCATCATTTTATTTCAAGAAAATCCCCTTTCTTCATATTTCTTACAAGAAATACATTTAACATTTGAAGACCATTTTTACAAAAATGTTCATTGAAGCCTTAAAATCACATGTTGTCTTAAACACCATTTTTCCTTATTTTATCAACACTTTTAAGGGTTAAAATTACCAACTTTCTTATTTCTCATTTAAGCTAATTTTAATCTTCATTTATCATGTTCAAATATTCTCCACTAACATACTACAAGATTCTACACATATGCAGATGGATTTCAACCTAGAATTTCCATAACAATGAGTCTAAACATGATATTAACATACAATCATACTTCATATGAATATTAATCACATTTAAAGGCATATAATAATAATTATTCTTCAAAATCCTTTCATGTTAATTTTTCTTTAAAACTTTCATTTTTCATAAACATACTTAAAAATAATTTTTGCAAGACAATCTACGTTGTAGCATGCATCCTAACATATTGCTTAGGTTTAAACTTGAAAATAATGGAGAGGAAAAAACTACGTTGAGTTTGAAGAGGGGAACTAAGAAGGATATCTCTAAAGCTCATAAAATTTCAAGAAATGAACCAAAAAGCTTCTAGTAACTCCAAAGCTCCAAGAATGCTCCAACTCCTCTTGAAAGCTCCAACAACTATTCTTTTGCCTAAATTCTTCCTTAAACAAGGCTTGAAACGGGTGTTATAAGCTTGGAAATGGGTAAAACATTGATAAGAACGATGGTTTAAAGCTTGGGGACGGTGGAAGAGGGCGGGAAATGGAGGGATAAGACTTGAGAGTGTAGAAATGATTTAAAAAATCTGATGGAATGAAGAGAAAATGGATTTTCTCTATCCCTTCACTCTTACTTAAACCCAAAAACCCTTAACCACTTACCCTTTTATTCCATTCAAATAATGACCCATGTTTGATATGCTTGTAATACCCTGTATTTTTGGCTATATTTATTTTTGGGATTAATTAATTAAATGTGAATTAATTGGGAATTAATCCGGACAAAATACTAGCGTGATGTGAGTTGGTATTTGACTATATTAAGTATATATGATGTTATATGAATATTGAATTATGAAATTTTTCGTGAGATTGATATACGACAATTTGGTCATTTTATTGGGACACATGTGATAGTTGCGTCAGGAGATAATTATTTTATTTATAAAAGTGAATTTGAATTCTATTAATCGTATGGTCGTTTTGAGTGCGCCAACATGTCCAAAAAGGTCGAGATAGTCAGAAAACACTAGCCGGGGGTTTAATTTGGGTCCCGGGGTATTTTTAGGCCATACCGACAACATAAAGGGTATTTTTGTAATTTCGTATTTTTAGGAATTAAAAATGACGAAAATTAGGAGTCTTAATCTGATGTGGGTTTGAACCACTAAGCCACTAACCAACCCATGTTAACCCAATAGGTTACGTAGGTTATTAGAATTAGGTTTCTATTACTTTCCATAAGAAAACCCTAGCCACCATAGCCATTGGAGAAGAAGCTTGGAGAAAGAGAGAGAGAGGGAATTTTGCAGAAAGAGAGAGGAAATCAACATCAACTCAGAGACACTCAAGGCAAGTGGTTTATTATCATTTAATTTCAGAGAATGCTCTTTCCATGTGTAGGAATTTAATAAAATTGATTTGTTCTTAGTGAAACATGAAAACCCATGTATTTTGGAGTTTAGAACTTGAAATCTTGAGGAGAATTGCATGTAGAATGGTAGGTAGATGATTATACCGATGAAATTAGTTATTGGATGAAATTAAAACGGATTTAATTGGGTTAATTCATGATTTAAAATTTTAGGTTTTATGCTTGTAAAAATTGGGGGAAAGTGATGTGATTTAATGATTTAATGATGATTGGGATGAATTAACTCCTCAAAATATGTTAGTTTGTGACCTAGGTACGTTTAGGGAGGATTAGAGACCTTAAACAATCGTTGGCTTGATGTGTAGATGAGTTTTGAAGAGATAAAAATGGTGAAAAACGAAACTAAGGAAATCTGGGCTCGAAACTGGTCGTTCGTTAGAAGACCTCCCCAGGTCGTTCGAACGAGCTCGTTCGAACGAGCTTCTAATGAGTTGACCAGTCGCTTCTAACGAGAGGAAATTTCGTTCGAAAACTTCGTTCGAACGAGACCTCGTTAGAAGGTACAGTTCGTTCGAACGAACTGAAATCTCGTTCGAACAGCCTTGTTCGAACGAGACTTCGAACGAGTTGATAGTTTAGGCCTTTTTGGCCTGTTTTGATTTTAGGAGTCCCGTAAACTTTTTCGAGGATAGGGATAACATTTCTTTGATGGTGTATTAGTATACTTGGGACATTTGGGATATTATGAGGAGTAAATTATATAAGTGTGGATCAAATCAAATAGACATTTGAATTGAGACGTGAGTGTTTACCACGATGTGAGAATAAATTATGGCGCGTGTAAATATGGTAAGGGATTATATAAGTTGTATATATAATAGATTGGTACGAGAATGCGATTAGTACTACCATTAAACTATGGGATTACTAAGATGTGTGTTTACTTAGTATTGGTATATGAATTGTGTGTATGACATACCTACCATACTTGCTATCACGGGAGGTTTGCGTTCGCTTAGGGCCCTCTAATCCTTGTGTTGCTCGGATTTAGACTGGTTACCTTGATGAACATAGGTCAGAGAAAGACTTATCGGGATGTTAATAAGTCCGCTGATCATGGGAGCGTAGGTATGTGCGTGACCCATGTGATGTGACTGTGTTCGCCTCCATTATTTGTGATGTTGTTATTTGTAAACTATTCCTGAGAGATTCGAAATATGTAATCCTTATGTACGTGATGTACCGGGATGGATAGCAGAGTATGTGTGCATCGCAGCTTAGTTCTCGGGGTGATTGTATTGTATATTTAAGACGTGAATAATATACACTTAATTAATGGGAACCTTCATGTTAATACTGTGTATATAATTATGGTATTGTTTTGAGAAAAACATAACGGGTTAACCGATAGTGAAATATATTGCATATTGAGCATATGAGTTTACATTAAGCCCTACTTATTAAGATCGTTATAATGTTTGGGGAACCGAGTAATAAGGGTAGGACCTATGACAGTCTAGCTAGATATGATGTCACTTAGCTAGTGGTTTGTGTCGTTGTAGATGGGTACTTACGTTAGGAGTGCACAGTTAGACGAGAGGTGAGAATATCATGTGAGTGCACGTTCTAACATGTTCTTTACATTTAATGTTTTAAATGTTTTAAAGCACTTGCAGGTTTTTAAAATATCTCCACATTCGGGCTCTGACCCGTTTGCTTTCAAATCTATTTTTCTTGTAAAACCATTTTAGGTGCCCAGCCATAAGGACACCATGCATAGGATACTCATTCAGGTGACGAGCTGTAGCTGTTTGTGGAAGCTACAAGGATTTGCTTATAGACGCTTCTATCATTTGGATTGCATGTTCAGTATTCCTCAGTTTTTGGGCATGTTGCCCAGTTCCATTAGAGTTACATTTCCATTTCAGTTTTCAGACTTTGGCATGTATTGATTCAGTTTTGAGTTTAGTTATTTCAGTTTGTGGTTTTGTAGTGAGGAGTTTTCCTCCAGACTTTATTTACATTATGTGATGGTTATTCTATTTACTTCGTTATGGTGAATGGTGTTATTATTCTTCATTACACTTGTTGCATGTTAATCAGATTTAAATTAAAATTTGGCAACTTACTTTTTAAATACTAGGTGGTTAGTAATAATAAAATGTTTTCGACAGTGATGCTATTAACTGAGCCAACTTGGCATTTTGGTTTAATTTAATAAAGGAGTGGCTACCCGGTATTTAATTAGTCGGGGTGTCGCAGGTGGTATCAGAGCATCAGGTTCTAGTGTCCTTTAGGATCTGTACGGCTATTATGTTTCCGCTGAGTTTCTTTGATATAGAGCCCTATATTTTAGGACTGTTGTACTCTTTTTGTGTATGCTTCGTTCTTCAGCTATTTTAAGTTTATAAACTGCGAACTTATAAACTTTATTCTTATTTCAGATGCCTCCACGACGTGCACGACGAGTTCCCAAGGATGCAACGCCCGAACCCCAGCCCGCTCCAGTTCAGGGCATGATGAACGCCACTGAGGTTGCAGCTATTGTAGCCCAAGCGGTAAATGCCGCAATTGCCGTAGTTCAGCAGGCACCACTTCAGGCGCCGGTTGCCGCGCCAGTACAGGCAAATGCATTCCCGTCTGCTTGGGAGCGTGTACGTGATGCTTTTCAGAAAGCGCATCCGCCAGAGTTTGCAGGAAGCTCAGATGTGGTAGTCTCGAGCCAGTGGAGGAAGGATATGCAGAGGCACTTGAGGATGTATGAGTGCACGGACGTTCAGAAGCAGGTGCTAGCTAATTTCAAGCTAGTTGGATCTGCACTGCAGTGGTGGGAGTCTATTACCACCGTGGAGGAGAGGGATACTCTCACTATTCAGGACTTTTGGGTGCGGTTCGATCGCAAGTATTTTTCGTCAGCTGTTCATACGAAAATGAGGAGGAAACTGAGGAATCTGAAGCAGGAGGGTAAGACCGTGGCCGAGTATGAGGCCGAGTTCACAAATCTGTTGAATATCGTTCCCAATGAGATACCAACAGAGAAGAAGAAAATTGAGAAATTCACCGACGGGTTGACATGGAAGATCCATCAGCATCTGTTAGGGAACCTTTCATTGGCCACGTATTCTGATGTGGTTAACGCTGCTTTGTTACACTGCCAGGACCACCATTTTCATATGGCTGAGGGCAAGAGGTCGGGAGAGTCTAGCCATCAGGGCAGGATAGGAGGACATGGTGCCGGTGGGGCACAATCTGTTCAGGGGCAGAGACAGGGTGAGCAGGGTTCGCAGCAGGGGGATCAGAAGAGGTTCCGATCAGGTAACTACAGACAGGGACAGGGAGGTTTCCGTCAGGGCCATCAGGTTCCAAACGGCCATCAGGGCCAACAGGGACAGAATGGGCAGCAGTTTCACCAGGGCCAGCAAGGCTAAGGGAGGAACGGTAATGGCCACCAGGGCCGGGGACAGCAGGGGCAGAGAGGAGGGAACTTCCCAGGGAAGTGTTTTGTTTGTGGCAAGACTGGCCATAAGCGACAGGATTGTCCTGATAGGGGCAGGGCCCCACATCAGCAGCAGCAGGGTGCTCGCCAGGAGCCACAGAGGCCTATGTTTCCCGCCGCTCTCCCCGCACCGCCACAGATGGCAGCATTGCCACCCATTCTAGTAGTCCCAGCTCAGTAGGGGCACCTACAGTATGGACGAGTCTACAACGTCCACCAGGCAGCAGTTCCACAGGCACCGCCAGCGATTGAGGGTACGTTTCCTATGCATGGCACTATGGGTCGGGTATTGTTTGATACGGGGGCTACACATTATTTTATAGCTACACACTTCGCGAAAGCTTTAGGATTGTTAGCTACGGCAGAGAGCATCGTGATGTGTGTCGACTCACCATTGGGGAGTGGGTCACTTATTTTCTTTAGATGCCGGGGAGTGGGGGTAGAGATTGGTGGTTTGGTATTACCTGCAGACATGTTGGTATTAGATATGCATGTTCACGATGTGATTATCGGTATGGATTGGCTCGTAGCTTATAGGGCCATGATTGATTGCTTCAGCGGGAGCATTATTTTTGCCATTCCGGGGCAAGAGATGTTTGTAGTGGCGATGCCTCGCCCAGAGGGAGGATCGACAACTCATCTGTATTACATTGAGGAGGATACCTCTAAGGAGGTAGTGATTCCTTTAGATTCTATCCCCGTAGTCAGGGAGTATTCGGATGTATTTCAGGAGATACCAGGCCTACCGCCCAGTCGAGAGATAGACTTTGTTATAGATTTACTACCAGGTACGAGACCTATAGCACGTGCACCGTACCGTATGGCTCCAGCTGAGATGAGGGAGTTACGGGATCAGATTGAACAGTTGTTGGGTCAAGGGTTTATTCGGAGGAGTACTTCACCGTGGGGTGCCCCTGTGTTGTTTGTAAAGAAGAGAGATGGATCACTGAGATTGTGTATGGACTACCGAGAGTTGAATAAGGTCACGATATGGAATAAGTATCCGTTTCCTCGAATCGATGACCTATTTGACCAGTTGAGGGGAGCTTCTTTCTTCTCGAAGATTGATTTGAGATCGGGATACCATCAGTTGCGTATCACGGAGGAGGATGTCTCGAAGACTGCGTTCTTGTCGAGATATGGTTCTTACGAGTTTCGGGTTATGCCTTTTGGTTTGACCAACGCTCCAGCTGTGTTTATGGACTTGATGAACAGAGTGTTCAGGGATTTCCTAGATCAGTTTTTCATTGTCTTTATTGATGATATTCTGGTTTACTCCCAGACAGAGGAGGAGAACACCGAGCATTTAAGGCAAGTTTTGCAGAAACTTCGTCAGAACGAGTTGTATGCAAAATATGAGAAATGCGGGTTTTGGCTGAAGGAGGTCCAGTTTTTGGGACACATTATTTCAGACCGGGGGATATCTGTTGATCCAGGGAAGGTATTCGCGGTGAGGGAGTGGGGACAGCCCACGACACCAATGGAGATTCATAGTTTCTTGGGTCTAGCAGGATACTACAGGAGGTTTATTCGGGGTTTCTCGAAGATAGCAGGTCCTTTGACATATCTGACTCGTAAGGGTGTGCCATTCATCTACAGTGATGCCTGTCAGTTGGCATTCGATGAATTGAAGGATAAATTAACCTCAGCACCTGTGTTAGCATTGCCGAGACCGGGAGTTGAGTATTTGGTTTACACCGATGCGTCTTTGCAAGGACTTGGAGGTGTATTGCAGCAGGAGAGACAGGCCATAGCTTATGCTTCCCGTAAGCTAAAGCCTCATGAGAAGAATTACCCCACGCATGATTTGGAGTTGGCGGCAGTGGTATTTGCCCTACGGATTTGGAGGCACTATCTTTTGGGAGAGAAGTTCCAATTGTTCACGGACCACAAGTCCCTACAGTACCTGTTCACGCAGAAGGAGTTGAATATGCAGCAGCGTAGGTGGCTCGAGTTTTTGAAAGACTACCAGTTCGACATCCAGTATCACACGGGTAATGCTAACGTGGTGGCAGACGCGTTGAGCCGTAGGCCAGCAGATGAAGTGGCAAAGGTGTGGAAGGCCAAGTGGAAGGAATTGGGACACCAGGATGCAGTGGCCCGATCTTTTATGTCTCTGATGACTGTTACACCGCAGATTATCACGAAGGTAGTACGGGCACAGGCTAATGACTGGTTCTGTCAGGAGCAGATAGTTCGATTACTAGCAGAGGGAGCCGAATCCTATACCGTTAGCTCAGAAGGGGGATTACGCTTCAATGGGAGATTGGTGGTTCCGGAAGGGGAGGAATTTCGACACGATGTGATGGCAGAGTCGCACGGCTCACGGTTCGCGGTACATCCCGAAGAGGACAAAATGTACCAAGACATGAGATGGCAGTATTGGTGGAGCGGTATGAAGAGAGATATTGTTGAGTTTGTTTCGAAATGCGCCACTTGTCAGCTTGTAAAAGTGGATCATCAGAGACCGGCATGACTGCTACAGCCGTTGGAGGTCCCGGTGTGGATGTGGGAGAGCATATCCATGGACTTTATCACGGGGTTGCCTACGTCGCAGAGGGGTCACGACTCCGTTTGGGTAATTGTGGACAGGTTGTCCAAAGTCGCTCACTTTTTACCCGTAAGGACTGACTACACTACGGGACAGTATGCCCAGCTCTTCATTTCAGAGGTTGTGAGACTTCACGGTGTGCCCCTAAATATCGTGTCTCACAGAGACAAGATATTTGTTTCGAGGTTTTGGGAGAGTTTCCAGGAGGCCATGGGCACGGAATTGCGGTTAAGTACGGCTTATCATCCGCAGACCGATGGGCAGACCGAGCGCACAAATCAGATGTTGGAGGACATGCTTCGCATGTGCATTATTGACTTTGGAGGTGGATGGGAGCAGTACCTTCCACTGGTGGAGTTTTCTTACAACAACTCCTATCAGTTCACTATTGGCATGGCTCCGTTTGAGGCGTTGTATGGTAGGCCTTGTCGTTCCCCAGCATGTTGGTTAGAGGTGGGGGACAACAAACTACTTGGGCCGGAAGTGATTCAGGATACTTCGGCAAGAATTGAGTTGATTCGGAGTCGCATTCGGGTTGCTCAAGACAGGCAGAAGAGTTATGCTGATGCGAAGAGATTTTTCAGGGAGTTCCAAGTGGGAGACTAGGTTTTGCTCAGAGTATCTCCTATGAAGGGTATTATGCGTTTCGGTAAGAAGGGGAAGTTGGCACCAAGATATGTGGGGTCGTTTCCTATTATTGAGCGGATCGGACCGGTTGCATATTGACTTGGATTACCGGAGCATTTGCATCGGATTCACGATATGTTCCATATTTCCTCGCTAAGGAAATACCTTAGAGATAATTTGGCTCATTCTCACATTGCTGTGGAGGACATCGATCTCCAGCCGGATAGCTCCTACGAGGAAGGGCCGATTGCTATTTTGGACCGAAGTGAGAGGAAGCTGCGGTCAAAGATAGTTCCGTTAGTGCGTGTTCAGTGGCGACATAACAATGTCGAGGAGTCCACATGGGAGCGCGAGGATGAGATGCGCGAACGTTATCCATAGTTGTTTTTAGCAGGAACTTTTTAGTTCCAAATTTCGGGACGAAATTCAGTTATTAGGGGGGAAGTATGTAATACCCCGTATTTTTGGCTATATTTATTTTTGGGATTAATTAATTAAATGTGAATTAATTAGGAATTAATCCGGATAAAGTACTAGCGTGATGTGAGTTGGTATTTGACTATATTAAGTATATATGATGTTATATGAATATTGAATTATGAAATTTGTCGTGAGATTGATATACGACAATTTGGTCATTTTATTGGGACACATGTGACAGTCGCGTCAGGAGATAATTATTTTATTTATAAAAGTGAATTTGAATTCTATTAACCGTATGGTCATTTTGAGTGCGCCAACGCGTCCGGAAAGGTCGAGATAGTCAGAAAACACTAGCCGGGGGTTTAATTTGGGTCCCGGGGTATTTTTAGGCCATACCTGCAACATAAAGGGTATTTTGGTAATTTCGTATTTTTAGGAATTAAAAATGACGAAAATTAGGAGTCTTAATCTGATGTGGGTTTGAACCACTAAGCCACTAGCCAACCCATGTTAACCCAATAGGTTACGTAGGTTATTAGAATTAGGTTTCTATTACTTTCCATAAGAAACCCTAGCCACCATAGCCATTGGAGAAGAAGCTTGGAGAAAGAGAGAGAGAGGGAATTCTGCAGAAAGAGAGAGGAAATCAACATCAAATTCAGAGACACTCAAGGCAAGTGGTTTATTATCATTTAATTTCAGAGAATGCTCTTTCCATGTGTAGGAATTTATTAAAATTGACTTGTTCTTGGTGAAACATGAAAACCCATGTATTTTGGAGTTTAGAACTTGAAATCTTGAGGAGAATTGCATGTAGAATGGTAGGTAGATGATTATACCGATGATATTAGTTATTGGATGAAATTAAAACGGATTTAATTGCATTAATTCATGGTTTAAAATTTTAGGGTTTATGCTTGTAAAAATTGGGGGAAAGTGATGTGATTTAATGATTTAATGATGATTGGGGTGAATTAACTCCTCAAAATATGTTAGTTTGTGACCTAGGTACGTTTAGGGAGGATTAGAGACCTTAAACAATCGTTGGTTTGATGTGTATATGAGTTTTGAAGAGATAAAAATGGTGAAAAACGAAACTAAGGAAATCTGGGCTCGAAACTGGTCGTTCGTTAGAAGACCTCCCCAGGTCGTTCGAACGAGCTCGTTCGAACGAGCTTCTAATGAGTTGACCAGTCGCTTCTAACGAGAGGAAATTTTTTATTCGAAAACTTCGTTCGAACGAGACCTCGTTAGAAGGTACAGTTCGTTCGAACGAACTGAAATCTCGTTCGAACAGCCTCGTTCGAACGAGACTTCGAACGAGTTGATAGTTTAGGCCTTTTTGGCCTGTTTTGATTTTGGGAGTCTCGTAAACTTGTTCGAGGATAGGGATAACATTTCTTTGATGGTGTATTAGTATACTTGGGACATTTGGGATATTATGAGGACTAAATTATATAAGTGTGGATCAAATCAAATAGACATTTGAATTGAGACGTGAGTGTTTACCACGATGTGAGAATAAATTATGGCGCGTGTAAATATGGTAAGGGATTATATAAGTTGTATATATAATAGATTGGTACGAGAATGCGATTAGTACTACCATTAAACTATGGGATTACTAAGATGTGTGTTTACTTAGTATCGGTATATGAATTGTGTGTATGACATACCTACCATACTTGCTATCACGGGAGGTTTGCGTTCGCTTAGGGCCCTCTAATCCTTGTGTTGCTCGGATTTAGACTGGTTACCTTGATGAACATAGGTCAGAGAAAGACTTATTGGGATGTTAATAAGTCCGCTGATCGTGGGAGCGTAGGTATGTGCGTGACCCATGTGATGTGACTGTGTTCGCCTCCATTATTTGTAATGTTGTTATTTGTAAACTATTCCTGAGAGATTCGAAATATGTAATCCTTATGTACGTGATGTACCGGGATGGATAGCAGAGTATGTGTGCAACGCAGCTTAGTTCTCAGGGTGCTTGTATTGTATATTTAAGACGTGAATAATATACACTTAATTAATAGGAACCTTCATGTTAATACTGTGTATATAATTATGGTATTGTTTTGAGAAAAACATAACGGGTTAACCGATAGTGAAATATATTGCATATTGAGCATCTGAGTTTACATTAAGCCCTACTTATTAAGATCGTTATAATGTTAAGGGAACCGAGTAATAAGGGTAGGACCTATGACAGTCTAGCTAGATATGATGTCACTTAGCTAGTGGTTTGTGTCGTTGTAGATGGGTACTTACGTTAGGAGTGCACAGTTAGACGAGAGGTGAGAATATCATGTGAGTGCACGTCCTAACATGTACTTTACATTTAATGTTTTAAATGTTTTAAAGCACTTGCAGGTTTTTAAAATATCTCCACATTCGGGCACTGACCCATTTGCTTTCAAATCTATTTTTCTTGTAAAACCATTTTAGGTGCCCAGCCACAAGGACACCATGCATAGGATACTCATTCAGGTGACGAGTTGTAGCTGTTTGTGGAAGCTACAGGGAATTGCTTTTAGACGCTTCTATCATTTGGATTCCAGATTCAGTATCTATCAGTTGTAGGGCATGTTGCCCATTTCTATTAGATACATCTTTCCATTACAGTTTTTCAGACTTTGTCATGTATTGATTCAGTATTCAGTTTAGTTATTTCAGTTGTGGGATTTGTAGTGAGGAGTTTTTCCTCCAGACTTTATTTACATTATGTGATGGTTATTCTATTTACTTCATTATGGTGTATGGTGTTATTATTCTTCATTACACTTGTTGCATGTTAATCAGACTTTAATTAAAATTTGGCAACTTACTTTTTAAATACTAGGTGGTTAGTAATAATAAAATGTTTTCGACAGTGATGCTATTAACTGAGCCAACTTGGCATTTTGAATTAATTTAATAAAGGAGTAGCTACCCGGTATTTAATTAGTCGGGGTGTCACGATGCTCTATTGGGAGCTTGACAACTAAATATCTATGGGTCAATAAGGTGAAAACACAAAAAATTCTACAGATTTTTGAATTTCGGTAGACTCGTTCTGACGACATAGAATCTTCTTCGAACGGGAGTTCTAATGAGAATATAATGAGTATTTTAATGCGAATAACTATTTCTCATTTTAAGGTCATTTGAAGATTCATTCAAACGACCCTGGATATCTCGATCGAATGACCGAGCCTTTCGTTAGAATGACCCCAAGATGTCCTTACACAAATTTTAAACTGGTCGATTTCATTTAATTGATCAAAGGCCATAAAAATAATTCAAAATTTACAACCACCTATTATATTAAGTCCATATTCAATAGGCATGCGATTTACAAGAATAGGAAATACAAATCTTGGGCACTATCATCACAAAAAAAAATTGTTTCTTTGTCCACGGCGGAGGCCGAGTACATAACACCGAGAGTTGTTGAACACAACTCTTAGGGATGAAGAAAATGTTGAAGGATTATGGGATTATTCAACCCATGAATACTATTTCTTGTGATAATTGAAGGTTGCTTTTTTCATAGCGCCTTTCCATCACTTAAACTTTTTTTCAATTAATTTTTCAGCAAAGAAATTCGGGCAATGATTATAACATGCACACTTCGTTCCTAGTATATTAGGTTCATTATTAATCATGATTAGGATAAGAACATCCTATTCAACATATGAGAAGCAAGAGAAATGTTCAAAAGTTCGTGGAAAATGTGTGCAACCATGGAGATATAATGAGTCTAGCATGAAGGAAGTATTGAGCAATGAACGATGAAATTCTAAACATGCATTATTAAGAACAACAAATGTAGACAAGTCTCATAACACCATGATTAAGTCACGTGAATGAATAGAATGGAATGGTGATTCGAACATTTTAAATGCGAATTCATATAATGTGTAAAACGAAATACAAATAACTTTTTGTAATTTTTGAAATTTATTATTAAAATAAATTATTTTTGATTATTTTTAAAACTTTTATAAAATAAAATAAAAATCTTTTTGGATTTTTTAATATATAGGCATAAGAATACAATCTAGTTGTAGGGACAAATGTTAGCAATATGAAAATCACCCTAACCTAAAAACAATACCCGAACTCAATCAATGGACTAAATACATAAAAACTTCATAAGATCCTCAAATCTAAGTGCATCTAAAGGTTTAGTGAAAATGTTAGCCAATTGATGTTCGGTACTCAGAAGCTCAAGTAAACGATTTCTCCTCAGCAAGATCACGAATAAAGAGCTCATGAATCCTAATGTATAGGACTCAAAAATATAAAGACTTGATGTATTTTGTCTCTCAAAAACGTCTCTCAAAGTCTTGTGAAAATACACCACCGAAATAGCTTTTTATAGAAAAATAAAAGATTTGAGGCGGTGGACAAATCTGCAAAGGGGATTGGTCCGGAGGGGATCAATCCGGTTAGGAAATTTTGGCAGAAATATTTACGAGGGGGACCAATCCGATTTCTTTTTTAATAGGATTGGTCCGATTCTGGGAAAAAAATTATTTTATAAAAATGCCTCGCATTATTAAAAACTTTTTAAAAAAAATTCCCAACACTAAAATGAAACTTTTAAGGAATTTAAAACTCAATTTTTACCAAAATAAATCTTGTTGGGGCTTTGTTGAAGATCCTTGATTGTTCGAATTTGTCTTTACGTGAATGTGAGCATGAACTTCAATGACGGTGTAGCGGTATACGACATACTAAATGGTAATGGACAAAAATGTCCTTAAAAATCTTCCCCTATGTCTATGTCGGTACAAAATAAAAATCTCTGAAGTATCAATTCAAATATGACCCATACAAATATACCCTCCCATGAACTCATACAAGAAAAGGAAAAATGTGTAAGTCTTCAAACTTTTCTTCAAAATCTTCAACATCAAATCTCATAGCTTTTCTCATCAGGGTGTGCTAAATGATCCTCAACTTTGTACCTACACAAATGAGATAAAGAAGAATACTTTCGTGATGCATCGAGTTTGAAATGAGATATAAGCATAGATCAATCAATACAAAACTCAAATCTCCCCCATAATGCAAAATCCCCCATAAAATCATAATTCGTTCTCCACCTTTTTATTAGGTCCCCAAATAGATAGATAAGAAGAAACAAACTAAACATAAAGTGTCACGACAAAGGATGGAAAATATGGATCAAACTATTCATGCAAAGGAGTAACTCACGGGCTTCCAAATCATCTACAAACTATTTTTGATTTTTTAATTTTTCATACAAAAAAAATGTTACACAAAAAACCACACCATGAATTTTTTACCAGGACGACCAAATTGTGAATATGGAATGAATGGGTGTGATCAAATTCGATAGGTAAATCAACTCAATCAAGCATATGTGCATGACGCATACGTGTACCCCTAACAAATGAACATAAAAAATAGTCTTTAGGTGTAAAAGAGTTGAATTTAGATGACATCGTCTTAATCATATCAACAAATCAAAGTTTAAATGATTTTCACACCAAAATGTCCAAAACTATTTAGTGCCATTTCGAGAACTTTTTAAAGGACGTGCAAACTCATAGTTACATATACAACCAAAAGTCCCCATAAATAATGATTTTTATTATTTTTTTTTAACGAGGTTCTAAAATTCTCAACTTAGAGAAAACCCTATTGGCCCAAATTTTGGCATATTTCGTCTTTTTATTGCCTTATTTTTTTTGTGCGGGCTCTTTTCAAATGGTGGCTTTCACGACGAGTCAATTTAACACTCTCGCATCCCTTTCCCGTGTAAACTCATCATTTTTTCATTTTAAACAAACTCCTTACGGGTAATGGATATTACATGCACTACTTTTATGACTCTCGTATTATTACACTTGGTTCATTTTAGGACAGAATTGAGATGAAAACACCCAACCAATATGTGATAAGACAAGCATAATAATCAAATAAAACCGTGCACATGTGAAATAAAAGACATAATGAGTCAAACATGTAGGAAGTAACACTAATTACATCTCAATGACTCCAAACAATGTAAAGCACATGGATGAGATGATATATTGTCTCAAAACACTATCAAAAAGTCACATGGAAATGGAATGATGTTGTGACGTGGTCATCCTAAGTTTTTATCCATAAAAGGTGTAAGCAAAGTACAAAACTCTTTTTGGATTTTTCAAAATTTTATCAAAACAAAATCTTTTTGACTTTTTCAAAATTTTCAAAAAAATAGAAAATCTATTTGTATTTTTTAATTTTTTCAAAAAATGGAAAATATACAAACATGGTACACACGAGCAATAGGAATATAATATCATCATGTAAAACATCTTATGCTAGCAAACAAGTCAAACCTCAATCGTTAGGTGTAGGGGGTTTTCCAAAGGTGGTGACAACTTATGAAAAACCTCCATCAAGTCATTTGAAGTTTTGACTAAAAACTTAACTTGTTCACTAAGATGTGCAAACTCTCTCATGTAGTTTTCAGCAGCATGCAAAGTATCATGTGTGTGTGCATGTATGGCAGAAATATGTGTAGTAGTAAAACGTGACACATTACCCAACTTAAAGAAAAATTCCCTAACGTGTCCTCTCCTCTTACAATGGGAACAAACATAAATAGGCCTAGGAACACCTCTCTCAAAAACTCTAGGACGTGCTCTCCTAATGGGAAACAAATGCCTAGGTGGGTTAATTTCCAGGCCATGTGAATCTGTCACTAAAGTGGGAACCAACTCGGGTGCGAGAAAATAAGTGGAAGCACCGTCATGACCTTTTCCTAGCTCGTTAACTCTACCCTTATTGGGATTAAGAACCATATTTTCAACCTTCTTAGGTGTGTTCTCAAATTTGACTTTGACTTCCCTGGCACGTTTGAGATCACTCTCAAGTTGGGATACACGTGTCTTCAGACTAGACACCGTGTCGGTCAAATCACATTTTTCCTTTCTTAAAACCTCCTTCTATTTCTCCAAATCCAACACTCGATGACCAAAATCCATATTATACTTCTTTATTTTTAAGGTCTCGGTGTAGAAATCTCTAAAGTCTTTTGGGAGCTCACTTTCATCTCCACTTTCACACTTGTTTTCTCCCTCACTTGAAGCGCTCAAATCATCATTGTCTCATTCGTGTGAACTATTATGGGACAAAGTGGGTTTGCTCACATGACTTGCTAAAAATAAAAAAACTTCTCACCACTAGTCACATCACCCTCACCTTCACTATTATAATTAAGTGTGGTGAGAATAGCTACTTTCTTCCCTTTCTTTCTAAGCCACGTAGGACACTAAAATGACATATGCCCCTTACCCCCACATTCAAAACAAGTCACGTCCTCAAAATCCTCCTCACACTCCTCATCTAAGTCATTCTCTTTTTCGTTCTCACCGCTTTCCTTGGCCTTTCCTTTCTTTTTATTTTTCTCAAAAAATCTCTTTTTATTGAAATAATTTTCTTTCAAAATTTTGAGAAACTTTTTTTAAAAAATCGCAAATAAAGCCATGTCATCAAAATTAAAATCACTCTCAGAGTCGGACTCACAAACACCCTCTTTCTTTTTCTTCTCACTCTTGTCACTTTTCCTAGCATGGGTTCTAATAGAAATCCCTTTATCCTTAGGCTTGACAGATTTAGGAAACATATCAATTTCGTACTTTTGTAAGTCTCCTACTAATTCATATAATTTAAGGGTCCTCAAATTTCCCATTGAATTTAAAACAGTGACTTTAGGAATAAATCCTTCCGAGCGTGATCTTACAATCTTTTTAACGGCACATGTGTTATCAATTCCATCACCCAAATTAAAACTAGTGTTGATAATGTCCGAAAGACGTGCATAAAATTCATCAAAAGTTTCGGACTCTAACATAGTAATGGTCTCAAATTGGGTGGCAAGATTTTGCAATTTTGATTCTTTAACAGCATTCCTACCCTCATATGTCAATTGGAGTACATCACATGCCTCTTTATAAGTGGTGCACATCATAATTCGGTGGAACTCGTCGAGAGTGATGGCTTTAGAAATAACACTCAAACCACGTGAACTAAAATTAGACAATTTAAAATCATCTTCAGTCCAGGACGACACGGATTTTAAGGAGGTGATATTTTCAACGGTGAGAGTCCACCCTCTTTCACACAACAGCCAAACACGTTCATCAATAGTCTTTAAAATAGATTCCATACATGCTTTCCAATAGGCATAATTTGTTCCGTCAAAGATTGGCATCCGATTATATAAGTGATCCATTCACTATAAGAAAGTTTCGAATTGGTGGCAATTAGTTTGGTGGCAAAACATTTTTTTACCATGAAATATAATAATTGGTGGCAAAAATTTTCATTGCCACTAAAAATAATTACAGAGGATGTATTAGTAGCAAAAATGTGAGATTGTCACACAAATTTCCACTAAAAGTTTGGCGCAAAAAAATTTAGCTGGCGGGAAATAAATTGTAGTGAAGTACGTGGAAAATTAAAAATATTGCCACTAAAAATCAACATTTAGTGGCGATTTTGAAATTTTGCAACAAAATATTTCGTAAATTAAATTTAATTAAGTATTTACTTTTGCCTCCAAATACTAAATTAGAAAAAAAAAGTAAAAACTTGTTAGGAGTCCCGCTCAAATCAGAACTCGTCGCCACGAAATACTCAAATAGACCAAACGTAACAAATCCCTCCACCGCTCAAACCCACATATCCACCTCTCACGTTTCTCTATTCTTTGTTCTCTTCTCCGTAAAAACAACCTAGGGTTTCTCTCTCTCTCATTGAAGGTCGGCTTTGAAAGTTGCATTGAAGGTTGGATTTCAAATCTTTGCTTATTTGAATCAGCTATGTATCACTATATATATATATATATATATATATATATATATATATATATATATATATATATATATATATATACATGTGTGTGTGTGTGTGTGTGTGTATGTATCATAAGTTTGATTTGAATATAGTTTCAAATAGGTATTATGAAATCTTTACCTATTTTATTGATGGGTTGCTTTGAATCACATATACATATAGCTACATATGTATTATACAACTGATTTAAATCAAGTTTCAAATGAGTATTATAAAATCTTTGGGGTTTTTTTCGGTTTCATTGCTTTTGCTAAATTTTATTACCTTTCTTGCAATTTTATGGTAACATCTCTTATTTTTCAGTTTTTTCATGAAATTCAGTACGTGATTGGTGACAAAAGTTTACTTCCTAATTCAGTTGATTGCCAGAGATCTTAGGTAAGTTCATTTCTGTAATTTTTTATTTTAAATTCAAGGTTATACCATGTATTTTCTTAAATGTACACATACATATATATACCCATTACTCAATTCGTGGTTGTGTGAACTTCGATTCAGTCCATGTTAAATGGATTTTAATAAAAAAAAATCGATGTATGTACAGTTTTTTTTTATAACTGAAATAGTTTTTTTTCCTAATAGCTGAAACATTTCTTTTAATTGAAATAGTTATTTTTTAATAACTAAAATAGGGGTTATTTTTTATAACTGAAATAGTTTTTTTGTTTTTGTTTTGTTCAATGTAGTTGTTTTTGTATGGTAGTATTTATTACGTGTTTGAGATATGAATCTCATTGCCCATTATGGGTTTATATCCATATTGGATATATGACTCCCAATCGTATTTCCAACAAAAAATTATTTTCTATTTTTTATTTTGAGTTTTCGTTTGTATTTTTTATTTTCATTTTCAATAGAACATTTATAGAACGAGGGAAGCACATTCATTTGTTATAAATAGACCATTATTTTTAAAATATAATTTATAGCTATTTAAAAGGACGAAATATAACTTAGAGAAAATTTGATGTCTAAAATGTAGTTTACCAATAGTGTAATGGCTAAAATGTAATTTATAGAAAGTATAAGGACAATAATATAACCATGGATATTTCATGGGCCAATTCGTAATTCACCGATAGTTTTTGACTAGTTATTTTTTTCTTAATATTTAGGAATAAAATGTATTTTTTTTAATTTTAGGGGCCAAAATGTAATTTGCAAAAAAATTGTGGTGTAAATGTAATTTTGAATGTTTCAAAAATTTATTGAAAATATTGTTAAGTAGTTTATGGAAATTTGGAAAATCATAAAACTATTTTCCAACTTTTTTTGCAAAAATAAATTTGAATATATTTTCATTTTTATGGAAATTTTTCAGAATTTTCTTTTGGAAAACAACCTTATTTTATACAACTAAGCACACCCTTAGCATTTTAAGATATTGATTTCCATTTTTAAAGGTTAAAAAAGGGGGGGAAATGAAGAAAGTAACAAAACGTCGTAGTTTTGTAATTGATGCATTAAAATGAGTTATGCCCGAATTGCTCCCAAATAGCACTAAATAGGATCAATCACGCAAATAGCATGAAAAAACGTCAAAATCGCATGCTATGTCATCAATCACGCACACTATTTGGGCTTCTCGCAAATCAGAGTGGGTAATGTCGCGTTATCACACAAAAAAGTGCAATCACACACTACATCGCACACAATTGCATGCTTTTTAAAACATTGAATACTGCTATACCCATCATCACCAATAATATTAACAAGGCATATGGAAAATAGTCCCTCAAAAACTTTTTAATACACGTTTAGTCCAAGACTTTTTATTTTGTTCCAAAAAGTCCCTCACCACATAAAAACACGAAAAAAGGAGCTCCGGTGAGGATCGAGGAAGTTCCGGCAGTGGGGGTGGGGGTAGGGGTGGGGGAGGTGGACTCGGAATGCCGTTAGTGCGGCCCTTTAAAAAGAAGAGAATATTAGTTAAATGGGTGTTTGAGGGACTTTTTGTTACAAAATAAAAAAGGCTCGGACTAAATGTATATTAAAAAATGTTGAGGGACTTTTTGGTAATTGATCATAATATTAATGGAGAGGGTGGAATTGCATTATTCAATGTAGTTTTCTTAATACTTCGCTCTTGTCTTTATTTTTTTCTAATGAAATGAATCACTATTCAAACTTATAAAAGAGACCTTCGAATGACTATATTTATATCACCCACATTATTGATTGAAACAAAATGTGTTGGCTTGGATAAAAATATATGAATGTATGGCCTTAATATGAGTTGCCGAGTATGCAACATTACTTGGTGGAAAATGTTGTTTGGATCTTTTTATATATAACTACTGTTAATTATTTCTAAATATCTCGTGACTTTATTATTATTTGTTTATCATTGATATTTTTGAATGTTCTCTCAAGTTGTAGGGTTTTGAAATGGATAAGAGTTGGATGCATAATCCAAATAGAATTAGTAGTGCATATCGAGATGGGGTTAAAGAATTTCTTGATTTTGCATTTGCTAATGTTGAGCAAAATGGCAAGATTAAGTGCCCGTGTAAGAAATGTAATAACTTCTATTGGAAAAATCGTCAAGATGTTCAAAGTCATTTGATTATACATGGCATAGTGAAGAGTTATACTAGGTGGATATATCATGGTGAACCATTGGAATCAGAGAACGATAATGCTTATGATTACAATGAGTATGAGTTTGAAGTTGGAGATAATGATAATATATGGCAGGAAGAACACACTACAAATGAGTTTGAGCAAGATGACATGGAGGGAATGTTACATGATATGTTTGTCGAACCTTACAACAATGATGTTTTAGGGGATGAATCTAATGGCTATGCTACTAAAATGCTCAAGGGTGAAGGAGAAAATTTTGCTAGATTAGCTAGGGATACGCAACAACAACTGTATTCGGGTTGTCAAAATCTATATAAATTATCTTTCATTCTTGACCTAATGCATCTAAAGTCAATGAACAACTGGAGTGAGAAATCTGTGGACTCGCTTCTTGAACTTTTTAAGAAAGTACTTCCAGATGATACCCACATTCCAAAGTCATTTTACGAGGCGAAGAAAATAGTTCGTGACCTATGGTTAGACTAAGTGAAGATTGATGTTTGCATAAATGATTGTGTTCTCTTTTGGGGACCAAATAGGGAAAAAACTAAATGTCCAACATGTGGAGAATCTATATGGAAAATTGAAAAAGCCAATGGTGTGAAGATCCCTAAAAAAGTCTTTCGTTACTTTCCACTTAAACCGAGGTTGCAATGTCTATTTATAAATAAGGATATAGCTTCAGAGATGAGGTGGCATAAAGATAAGGGCGTTGAAAAGGCCAATGCATTAAGACATCCAGCGGATGAGGAAGCATGGAGAGAATTTGAAAAGGTTCATGAGTCATTTGCTAGATATGCTCGCAATATTACGCTTGGACTCTCTAGTGATGGATTCAATTCATTTTCAAATATGAGTAGCAAGCAAAACACATGGACGGTTGTTGTAGTGATATATAATTTACCTCCATGGAAATGTATGAAACAACCATGTTTCATCTTATCAATGCTTATATCGGGTCCTAAGGCTCCTGGAACTGACAAAGACGTGTTTCTTCAACCATTTATAAAAGAGTTATGGAATGTTAGGGTGCAAACATATGATGCCGTTATAGAGACTGCAATTATGTTACGTGCAGCAGTGATGTGGACTATTAATGATTTTCCAGCTTATGCTAACTTGTCATGTTGGAGCACAAAGGGGAAATTGGCTTGCCCAGTATGCAATAAGGAGACTCATGCCATGTATCTGCATAATGGACATAATACATGCTACATGGGGCATCATCGTTTTCTATCGATAAATCATAAATGGCGAGAAAATATGTATTCCTTTGATGGTAAGAAAGAGCATCGAGAATGACCAAAAGAGCTTAGTAATGATAAAATACTTGATCAACTTGATAGGGTTCGACCTAAGGTATTTAGGAAAGCATGCAAAAAGAGGAGCCGCGCGGCATATGAGTTGCAATGGGATAAAATAAGTATATTCTATGATTTGCCATACCGAAAAGATCTTAGATTGTGTCACAATTTAGATGTCATGCATATTGAGAAAAATGTATGTGAAAGCATTTTAGGAACATTGCTAGACATTGATGGGAAAATAAAAGACACCGTTAACTCTCGGTTAGATTGAATGAAAATGCATATATGCAAAGATTTACATTCATATAAAAAGGGAGACAAATGGGTGATTCCTCCTGCTTGCTATAGTTTGTCAAAATTAGAGAAGATGGTTTTATGCGAATTTTGGCAATCACTGAAGTTTTCCGACGGGTATGTGTCCAACATTTCTCGATGTGTGAGTGCTATCGATGGCAAGATTTTAGGGATGAAAAGTCATGACTACCACATTTTTTTACAACGTTTACAACCGCTTGCAATTCGTTGTCATCTTTCGAAGGAAGTGTGTCAACCGTTAATTGAACTTGGGTTATTCTTTAAGTAGTTATGTTCAAAAACATTGAGATTGGATGTCTTGGAGATACTTGAGGAGAGACTTGCTATAGCAATGTGTAAACTTGAAAGGATATTCCCACCGTCAATCTTCAATGTTATGGTTCACTTGCCAATTCACCTTGCATGAGAAGCCATTCTTAATGGACCAGTGCAGTATCGATGGATGTATCCATTTGAAAGGTAAATGTAATAAGTAATATCTCATTTTAGTAATAATTTAATGTTTTCATTGCATTTTGTGACCATCTTACTTCTCGACAGATATATGCACACCTTAAAACTTACTGTATGAAACAAAGCACGTCCGAAGGGCTCAATTGTCGAGGCTTACGTTCTTAATGAATGCCTAACATTTTGCTCGATGTATCTACGTGGTGTTGAGACAAAATTCAATCAAATCGAGTGAAATTATGATGGTGCTAACTTTCAAGAAGGTTTAACTGTTTTTCGATACAATGGTCGTTTGCTTGGAAAAGCGGATTACCAATATCTCACACAAAGTGAATGGGAAAATGCTCGTTTGTATGAGTTGGATAACTGTGATGAAATACAAGAATTTGTGAAGTATATTAAGTTATACTACTTCTTTTCCTTATACACACACACACACACACACACACACATATATATATATATATATATATATATATATATATATATATATATATATATATACACACATTATTCTTTGTAATTAAATTCATTTATATATGTTTAGTGAGCACAAGAATTTGTTAAAAGCCGAAAGGAACAAAAATATTGACTGAAGATATGAAAAGAGATTTCCCAAATGCTTTGACGATCGCGTAAGTAGTTGAATATAATATTTTTTGGTGTAAACCGATTAGGCTTGTTGTTTCTTACTAAGCATTTATATATAAAAAATAAACAGGTTAGCATATTAGAGCATGAGTCCCCGGATCGTTCTAGTAAGAAACTTCGCTCTTTATCTTGGGGTCCCGATCGAAGAATAAAATATTATAAGGGTTGTTTAATCAACGGTTATAAGTTTCATACCCAAGATCATGACCAGTACAAAAAAACTCAAAATAGTGGAATCGTTGTAGTGTACGAACATGAACAAAAAGATATTGATTTTTATGGTGAGTTGATTGACATTATCGAATTGGAATATCTAGAAAATAATCGTGTTGTTCTATTCAAGTCTGACTGGTGGGACCTTGAAAAAAATAAGGGTGTGTGTGGATTATGTAAAGATGAGTATGATTTCATTAGCTTGAATACCTCTAATACATGGTACAAAGACCAACCATTTGTGTTAGCTTATCAAGTAGAGCAAGTCTTCAATGTGCCAAACATCAAGTTGGGAAATGATTGGAAAGTTATAGTGAAGAATACTCCACGAGACAAGTGTGACTTTCCTAAAACTGTAGCAGAGGAGGATGAGGAGATGGATGATGAGGAACCGTACCAACAACTTGAGAATAATATTGCAGATGCTGAAATAGTGGAAATAGACAACAATGTCTTCCATTATGAAGGGATGATATTCCAGAAATAAGGGTTAGTGTGGCTAATGTGCAAGGAGAAAATCAGATACATGATATAGATGATAACATCTTGTCATCCGAGGATGACAATGATGATATTAACAAGGATAATAGAGATGAAGATGATGAGGAATTTTGATGGTTTGTGTTAGTTATTTTTTCTTCTTAGTAAATGTTTTAATTTATTTTAATTATAACACTTCGATCTATAGGAACGTTTTAATAAATTACAGTGGTGAAATGTTTTTACTGAACTAAATTGCATGTTTATATATATCTTTAATAGGTATAACAATGACGATGTCTAACTATGAGAAACAAAGGATGAATAGGATTCAAGATAACATAGAAACAATGAAGGCAATGGGGTTGCATAGAGGGGATAAATTCTACATGGGTTCTTGTGAGAGGAATAATAATAATAAGAGTGAGACAAAAGGAAAAAGAAAAGAGGTTGACAAGGATGAAAAGTATATCCTGTCGAAAAGAGAGGAGGGGTTAAGTTACTTGAGCGAAGGTGAAGATGATGACGACGACGACGACTATTTGTTAGGTTTGTCAATTATCATTATCACTTTTTATAAACTACTTTGAATGATATGATGTTAATGCTACTGCTGATGTTATCTCAATTATTTGATATGATTTCATGCCTAATAATTTTCATTACTGATGTGATTTTGCTCCATGTTTTCATTGGTATTACGCTAAAATGTTAAAAGTGTATTGATGTTTTACATTATTTCTGCATGCATATCTCCTATGCTAATGTTGTTGGTTTCTAATTTAGTTATGCCTGGTTCCGTCCGTGCTCGTGTTCCAAAATTATCTACGCGACAAATAATCATGGGAGATTCCACAGCCCCTCTTCTCAATCAAAGGACCTAAATATTGGCTACTCCACCAACACTATTGCATCTGATGATAACAACAATGAAGGTATGATCTTTGTATTCTAAATCAAATTACTTGACAATATACAAATATCTAATAATGTAGGAAATATATCAATGTATAGTTAAATTTAGTTATAATAGTAGTGTGTTAATCCATTTTGTACATATTATAGGTCATAAAGCAGCTCCCGTGCAACAATTTGTGGTAGAGCGGAATCATCATTCTTCAGGACGTAGTCATCCAAATGTAGTTGAATCTCCGGACATTATTTCATCGAGTTTTAATACCAAATAGGGTATGATTTACTTCTAATTAGAAACAAAATATTTAATGATTTTTTTGGTTTCTTGTTTGCTCATCATAGTAGTTGCCAAAACATCCACAATAGAGGATATTATCAATTGGTGTCTAATCCTCTGTTTTCTGGTTGATTTGAAATGGTGTTTATCGCTAGTCTAAAAATCCACACCATCGAATTTTTGTTCCACAAGGTAATCCATAGATACAGCGCGGACAGAGTGGTGAGGTTTAAAACCAATTCGTATAATTTTAGGATTGTATCCATGGTCATTTTCATCCCGTATGCCAGTGTTTAGGAGGTGTAACACACTGTCTAGATAGAGTAGTGAGGTTTATTGCCAGTATTGACTCGTTTGACTTCTCTGCTTAAGTGCATTATGAGTCTAATTTTGTCCGGTTGACGATGCTCAACCAATGCAAACACATACGTAGTTGGGAGTTCTTTACCTCCATCAAACTTGTTTTTTAAATGCACACATGTCTATAAATAAGGAAGTTTAGTACTAATGATATTTACAATAATGAATTGATATTCCATTGCATATACTTGATTTGGAACTCAAAAGTTTTCTAAGATGAAAGTGTTATGTATTTCTGTCTTTTTTCGACAAGCAATTTCAATTGTGCCTCTTAACAAATTTTAGGACAGTGGTGGTATGATTGTGTCTTAATCACTAAAATAAGAACAAAAACACCAGTAACTAAAAAGTAATTAAGAAAGGAGTGCTATTTTGATCTCTTTATGAGAAACATTATCATTGTAATTAAGAGAAATGACCTTTACCCCAAACTTACAAACCAATTGTAAAACAAAATCACACTCATAATATATGAAACTATGATACCAACAAATAGGTTCATAGTACAAATCGTCCTCCAAAGAAAAATACTCACAGAATACATTTATCTAGTGTCAATGAATCAAAACATGGTATATGTAAGTAAATGACTATAAAAGAAATTCATAACTACAGTTGATATATGTAGGAAAACTGAATAAAAAAGAAGAAGAAACAAACTTTATTTTAATGGAAAACTCATGCATTGTGATAATGAAAAAGATCCCATAATGAAAATCATAACTCTTGCAATTCACTTATACAGGGGAATTAAGGATGAGCTCAATTAACTGCTTGTCGAAATTGTCCTACTGACCTGCTATTTCCTCCTAACTGAATCCTCTAGTTTCTAACCTACTACAAAATCAGATTTTGGATCCGTTGAGAAAATAGTGGAATGGATCTCATCATAAGATGGAATAGAATACGACACCAAATTTTCTTCAGAAGTCACCATGTTAGGGATCACATATTCAATAAGGCAATTTTCAGATACATTATAATTGTGGGAACACATAGAAGAAAAAAAGTCAACAATATGATCTTTGATTTGGGAAGAATCGGTCAGAATTACATCATCTTTTTTTATTATAGAGATAGAATTTTTTGTTCTCCTGTGCTCAACATATTTGTTGAAGAATGCAGTGCACCTATCCCTATATTGATTCCACTTAAATCTAGCTTTGTCTCTCCAGAAAGATTCTTCAAAATTCAAAGCCTCTACTAAATTATCTTTGGCTTGAATTTTTAAAGACTAACATGATTATGGACATATTTGTCAATTTCATATTTCACTTTTAGTAATTTATCTTTGTATTTAATAAGTCTTCTATGAATATTCCCAAAACTTTTATAATCCACTTTTTGATAGAGTCTTTCAAAGTTTTTAACTTTTGCTGAAGAAAAAAAATAGGGTAGCCAACTCAAGAACTCTGATTCCAAACTTACTTAACCAAATCTCTGATTCTAAACTTACTTAACCAAGTCAAGAAAATGGTTATGATAAAAAAAGAAGAAATGAATTTAAAAGGTCTAGGACCACTGAGATGCATTTTGAAAGATTGAAATAGAAGATGGTGGTGATCTAAACCACATTTGGGAAGACCAAAGCATGAAACATTAGTCCAAGAGGAGATTCATTCCTGGTTACATAGATATCTATTTAAACTTCGCTCCACCATAGATGTAGGACTTTTCTTCCAAGTAAAAAAGATACCAAAAGTATCTATATTAAAGAATTGACAATCACCAATCATCTTTCTAAAGTCAAGACATAGTATGTAGTATGGAATTCTAACTTCCCTGCATTCATGAGCTCCAAGAACACTATTAAAATCACCTATAGTTATCCAAGGTTCATAAATTAAGGATATAATATTAGTCATTTCGTGCCATAAAGTTCTCCTTTAAATGTAGTCTGTTGAAGCATAGCATATAGTGTAGGATGCATCATATTTATGTGACACCCCGACTAATTAAATACCGGGTAGCTACTCCCTTATTAAATTAATTCAAAATGCCAAGTTGGTTCAGTTAATAGCATCACTGTCGAAAACATTTTAATAATTACTAACCACCTAGTATTTAAAAAGTCAGTGCCAAATTTTAAGTTAAGTCTGATTAACATGAAGTAAAAGAATAATGAAAGAATAACAACCATTCACTATAATGAAGTAATGAATAACCAACACCATAAATATAATTTCGGAGGAAAACTCCTCACAACAATCCCACAATCGAAAAATAATACGACAAGTCTGAATCCTGAATAATTACATGCCAGAAGTCTGAAAAACTGAAATAAATGAAATGTCTCTAAAAGAAATGGGCGACATGCCCTACAATTGATAACTGAAGAATATCGAGTCAAGATAGATGAAGCGTCTACAAGTAAAGTCCTGTAACTTCCACAAACAGCTACAGCTCGTCACCTGAATGAGAATCCTAAGCATGGTGTCCTTGTGGCTGGGCACCTAAAATGGTTTTTACAAAAGTAGATTAGAAAGCAAATGGGTCAGAGCCCGAAAGTGGAAATCATTTTAAAAACAGCAAGTGTTTTAATAACATTAAAACATTAAATGCAAAATACATGTTAGGACGTGCACTCACATGAAATTCTCACCTCTTGACTACATGTGCACTCCTAACGTACCGTACCCATCTATAAGACATCCATATCTAACCAAACCGTAATAAGTTCTACCCCTTACTACTCGATTCCCATATTACATTCTAATGTTATCAATTAAATAGAGGGCTTTACATACACTCGGATTCTCAATTTCAAATACCATTCACTATCAGTTAACCGGTTTTGTTTTCTCAAATCATTACCATAATATTATTCACAATATTAACATGAAAGTTCCCATTAATTAAGTGCATATTATTCACGTCATAAATATACAATACAAGCACCCCGAGACTAGCTGCGGTGCACACATACTCTGCTATCCATCCCGGTACATCATGTACATAAGGATCACATATTCCGAATCTCTCAGAAATCGTTCTCAGATAACAACATCACAAATAATGGAGGCGAACACAGTCACATCACATGGGTCACGCACATACCTGCGCTCCCACGATCAATAGACTTATTAACATCCCAATAAGTCCTTCTCTGACCTATGTTCATCGAGGTAACCAATCTAAATCTGGGCAACACAAGGATTAGAAGGCCCTAAGCGAACGTAAACCTCCCATGATAGCAAGTATGGTAGGTATGTGATACACATAAATTCAATACATATACTAAGTATGCACACCTCTTAGTAATTACCATAATATATTGGAGGTACACTTCTCATTCTCGTACCGACATATAATACTACACAATTTATATGTTCTCGGTTAATATAAATAATTAGGTCGTCAATAGTTCTCGCATCGTAATTGACACTCACGTCCTACTTCACATTTTCCCTTAGGTTCAAACTACACTTCTAGGTTTGACTCCTCATTATATCCCAAACATCCCAAATATAACAATTAATCACCAAGGGAAGGTTATATCTACATATACACAAGGTTACGGGACACTCGGGATCAAAACAGGCTAAAAAGCCTAAACTGTCAACTCGTTCGAAGTCTCGTTTGAACGAGGCTGTTCGAACGAGAGTTCGTTCGAATGAAGTGGCCTTTCTAACGAGATCTCATTCGAACGAAGTCATCGAATGAACTTCATCCTCATTATAATTCAAAGGTCAACTCGTTAGAAGCTCGTTCGAACGAGCTCGTTCGAACGACCTGGGTAGGTCTTCTAACGAGTGGCCAGTTTCGAGCCCAGATTTCCTATTTTCATTTTTCCAACTTCTCCACACCTCAAATCTCATCCAAACATTAATCCAACGATTGTTTAAAGTCTCTAATCATTCCTAAACATATTTAGGTCATATACTAACATGATTTGTGGGGTTAATTCATTCTAACCTCATTCAATTATCAAATCTCTTCATTTTTTCCCCCAATTCTAAGAACATGAACCCTAGAATTTATAAATCATCAAAGAGCCTAAATTAAATCCGTTTTTGTTTCATCCAATTTATAATATCATCAGAATAAACATCTAAATACCAATCTACATGCGATTCCTCATCAAAATGAAATTTCTACTTCCAATTTAAATGGGTTTTTCATTAACTCCCAAGAACATACAATTTAATTGGGTTTCCTATGCATGGAAGAAGCATTCTCTATAAAAATGAAATTAAATCACTTGCCTTAAGGGTAACTCTGGATTTGATGACGAATCTGATGAATGGTTCTCTCTCTCCTCTGCAGAATTCCTCCTCTCTCTCTCTCTCTCCAAGCTTTCTTCTATAATGGTGGTAATGGAGGCTAGGGTTTGTGCTTTAGGAACTCTTTGGAACAAATTTCAATAACCTCCGTAGTCTATTTGGTTATTAGTGGCTTAGTGGGTTATTTCCAAATCAGGTATTAATTCCCAATTTTCGTAGGTTTTAATTCCCAAAAATCCAAAATTATCAAACTACCCTTATACGTTGCCGGTATGGCCTAAAAATGCCCCGGGACCCAAACCAAACCCCCGGCTAGTGTTTTCTGACTATTTCGACCCTTAGGGACGCATTGGCGCACTCAAAATGACCATACGGTTAATAGAACTAAAATTCACTTTTTAATTAAAATAAATATTTCCCTGACGCGACTGTCACACGCGTCTCAATAAAATTTTCCAACTTGCCGTATTTCAATCTCACGACAAATTTCATACTTCCATATTCATATATAATCATATATGCACATTATATTCAAATACCAACTCGCATCTCGCTAGCATTTTAATCTGGATTAATTTCCAATTAATACGCATTTAATATAATTAATCCCATAAATAAATATCATAAAAATACGGGGTATTACAATTTAGAAGAAAATTATACTTATTTGCTGGAAATTTTAAGTCAGTATGACTTTGTTCAGCACTTCTCATTGAATTTTAAGTCAATATGACTTTGTTCATCACTTGTTGCTGAATTTTTTAGTACAAGAGAATAAGTTGGTAGTAATTTTTACCCGAAAAACAGAAATATTAAAAAAATGCAGTGAGAATTTTTAGTGCTTAATGATAGTTTTATAAGATAGGATCCCAATGTAAAATTTTAGTTGATCTCTCCTTTAACCATTGTTGTGCTCTTAAATGAATCACTTTTCTACACAAAAACCTTGTCTATTGACCTACAAGGCTAAAAGACAATTTAGCGTACAGTCCGGCTCAATTCATCCTACTGTCCGATTTTGCGGCAGCTACAGTCTGCTACCATGAAAGAGTACTATTTCAAGGCATCAGTGCAGCATTATTGTTTTTATTTGACTAGTCTAAGACAACATTTTGTTTATGATTTTTTTTCATCGTTTTGATATTAATATGCATCGCATACACATTGGGTGTGCACTGATTGATATTGCATACATATCTCCATAGCTAATGTAAGTTTTTATTTCATTGTATTAGGTTTCGGTCATGCACGGTCCTCGAGATCTTTTACGCGGCAAGGATTCATGAGGCAATTCACGCGTATTCGTTCTAGTTTAACTAATCCAAATATCAACGACGCTTCTGATGATATCCCTTTCGATGTTAACAACTATGAGGGTACGATCTTCATATTTGGAAACATATTAATTGACAACATACAAATAATTTTAGTTAAGTAGGGATATCAATATTTTTTAAGTATATATTTAATTAGTATTATGTTGATCCATTTCATGCATGTTATAGGTGAAAGAGTAACACCTGTGTAACAATTTGTGAGAGAGCCCAATCACCCTCCTTCACACCCTAGTCATCAAAATGTTGTCGATTCTGCAGACACTGTTTCATCGGGTGCTAATACTAGTGAGGGTATGATTGTGATCTTGGTAGCTGTACGCATTGATTTTATTCTACATTTCTTATCATAAATTTCTTTTTGGGTTTAGTGTGGATGAAAATGATATGTGTTACTGTGATTATGCTTTTGATGACTTCAAACTTGTGTATTTATTTTAATTTTGTCTTTATGTATCCATTCAAGAGAGGAGATCTAGCCGATCCGATGCCTTTTCACTCATTGAACTAATATCATTCATTATAGGAAAATTTAGTGTTGAAGAGATTTTATATTCCATTGATTAATTCTCAAATTAATTTTTCCATATTTAAAGCAGTTGGTGACTTGTGTAGATCTTTAGTTTTGTTGGCTATTTGCTGATCAACTTTAATTGCAAGGATTTGGGTCCCAAAGCATGGATTGAGATTCTAAATGTGTTATATTATCATAAAATCTATTCCTATTACAATTTATGGGTATTGTGGAATATCTTGATGGTCCATTCATATTATATTGGTTCACATTTATTGTCAAAGAAAGGCCAGTGATCGGGTGTGTCCTTTGTTTCTCATGTTGAATTAAAGGAGGTATAATCCACTATCAAGATGCAAATCTACTTGTAATGTTGGTTCTAGAATTCGAATGATTTAGGTTTTTTCCTGCGTGTGTCAAGGTCAAGGGAAATGATATGAAATGCATATATTAACATTGTTTATAGCAGCAATTTTACATTGTCCGTTGTCAATGAGCATTGATTAGAGTCGAATAAGTGATGCATTGACCAATGCGTGGAATGCATGGATGTATATTGTTCCATTTGTGGGAAAATGTTTATTTGGATGCTTTAGAGGTCATTTTGTAAAGGCCATTACTAGATCTTTAATCAAGAAGCCATTGTTAGTTTAGGTTATACAAACCCTTAATGTTAGTGAGATTAGTTTAGCATATACATGTACATAATTCTATAAATACCTTTTTACAGCAGTTTTATATATACTTTGAAAAGTATAGTTCATGTCATGTGGACTATTGGGTGTTCTTTTTGGCATTGGTTTGAAATTTTATTTTTCATGTTCATATTTTATTCTTTGAGTATTTGATTTGGTTACTACGTAGATGTCTTGTTCTGGTAAGATTTTAAACTTATGAATGGTTGGTCGACTTCATCATTATTGATTTGTTTGACTTCTCCACTTAAATGCATTTTGAGTCTAATTTTATCCGGTTAACGGATTGTTTTTTAATCCAAGTTTACATGCAAGCTTTATTAGCTCCTTTACATGTGTGTCTTTAATATTTATGTAGTTTAATGATTACATTTCAGTCTTATGGGTGGATACATGACGTATAAAAAGAAAATGGAAAATGGAATTTGAACTATTTTGCAAAATATATTAACCTATATAAAATTAATAATTTTCTCGATTATTTTCAAGAATGCCAATTCGTTTTTATCATTTCATATTATCACATTAAAATTTGTATTTTTACTTGATTATTTGCCTCTCTTATGAAATATGTCTAATGGCTCTATTATTCACTATTAGCGGGTTGTGTTATATTTCCTTTGGAACAAACTCTTACTCACATTATTTACAGGTTATCTAATATGTCCCCAACGAGAACACTTGAAAATAAAGTTGGTCTCCAATTCGGAATTACTAAGTACACATGGAAGAGTTTTTTTTATCCCTTTTCATTTCTTAAGGTAGACCACTAAAAAATCTCAATAAAATTCCATTTGGTGTGATCACTTTATAATAACAACTTAATGGGAAAACAAATATTATTGAAATTGTTTTGATTGTCTTCCATATCTTTATTAGAATTATGCTATAATTTTAAATGTATACCCATGTTTGACATAATTCCTGCATACATATCCCTAGTTAATGGTTTTGGTTTCTTATGTAGTTATGCTTGGTTCCGCATGCGCACGTGTCCCAACATCTTCTTCGCATCAAGGATTCTAGGGAGAATCCGCACGTCCTTCTCATTCAACTGACCCAAATGTCTTCTACTCTCCAGACATTATTGCATCCGTTGTTAACAACAATGAGGGTATGGTCTTTGTATTTTAAGTCAAATTACTTGACAATTACAAATGTATAATTAAGTAGGAAATATGCTAACGTTAAGTTAAGTCTAATTATAAAAGTATTGTGTTAATCCATTTTATGTCTGTTATAGGTCATAGAACAGCTCCTGGGCAATGATTTGTGGCAGAGCCGAATCATCCTTTTTCACAAAATAGCCATCAAAATGTAGTCGACTCTCCCGACACTTTCTCATCGGGTTTTAATACCACTGAGGGTATGATTTAATTTCCAAACTAGTTTTTAAATTTATGTTAATGTATAACAAAACTTAAACTGTAAACCATTACATAGAATCCATCATGGGAACATTGTAAGTAGAAAGTTTTGGATATTGCAATCATGCTACTAATCTTGAATTCTATATGATATCATGTATTGTCAATTCATAATTTTAAATTTATGTTAATATAGAAGACAATTATTTATTTTCGTTTAGTGACTATTGATTTGATATAAGTTTTAAGGGTTTTATTGAAAGAATCACTAGGGAAAAAATGACGACGGCAACTATGTAAGATTTGCTAATTATCCTTATCACTGCTGATGTTATCTCAGTTATTTTATATGATTTCATGCTTGATAATTTTCATTACTGATGTGAATTTCCTCCATGTTTTCATTGTAATTATGCTAAAATATTAAAAATGTATTGATGTTTTACATAATTTCTGCATCAATATCTCCTCAACTAATGGTTTTGGTTTCTGGTTTAGTTATCCCTGGTTCAGGCTGTGCTAGTGTCCCAAAATTATCTACGCATCAAAGATTAATGGGTGAATCCACATGCTCCCCTTTTTCTCAATAAAAGGACCTAAATTATGACTACTCCACCAACACTATTGCATCAAATGATAACAATAATGAGGGTATGATCTTTGTATTCTAAATCAAATTACTTAGGCAATAGTAATATTGACTACTCCACCAACACTAGTTACAATAGTATTGTGTTAATCCATTTCATACCTGTTATAGGTCATAGAGTAGCTCCAGTGCAACGATTTGTGGTAGAGACAAATCATCATTCTTCAGGACATAATCATCCAAATGTAGCTGAATCTCCGAAAATTATTTCACATACCAATGAGGGTGTGATTTAATTCTAATTAAAATAAAATATTTTTTTTTTGTTTCTTATGTGCTCAGCGTGGTAGTTTCCAAAACATCCACGTCAGTGAATATTCTCTGATTGTTATCTAATCCACTGTTTCTGCTTGATTTGAAACAAAAATTAAATATTGGTACTTCCAAGAACACTTACTTTCATTGGCCATTTTAGCATGTTATGTTCTGGCATTCTGTACCTTCTCTACCCCCCTTAAAACTTCTAAAGAACCAATTACACTACACCAAAATGTGCCTTTATGTGAGGGAATGCCGATTAACTTACCAAATGCTTGACAGCTTATCCTCTTCTATGAGGCAATGCCGAAAGTGGCAGTTATGGCCATAGGGACATGGATCACCATTAAGTACTCGATGGTGGAATAATAGCTCGAAATAAGGCACATGCGCATAGTCATTCCCTCTTTAATATGAAATTAAATTTAACATAATAAGAAAAATTTAATCTTAGGTAATATTACCAGTAGCAAGATGATGTCTGATACCCTTCAGACAGTCAAGAGGTATACCTGACCAGTTTTAGTATAATAATCAGTAAAATATGGCATCATGAACTGTAGTTGCATTTTGTTTTCTCAAAAATAAAGAACATTTATGGGAAAAAAATGAAATTAAAGAGGATAATAACAAAACACACAAAGAATGAAGGAACAAGCTTTCTTGCTTTGGTGTTGGACCAGACCTTCCTATAACCCCAACTTCTAACCGTGGAGAAAAAGAAAATCAAGAAGAAACCTGTATTTCGAGACTACTGTAGGTTTTTCTTTCTATAATTTTCCCATGTAACAAGGAGTATACCAACAAACGCCCCGGATCAAGTGCACAAGAAATTGCAAAAGAATCTTAAATACATTAAATATGACAAATGTTTTCAATTATATTACACACAACATAAGACTTCAAAGATATTCGACAGATCAAAATAGCACACACTCCTAAAGAGCATATCAATCTAAGTTACCAACATGTCTCATATCCATTACAAGGGGGAATAATATACATCCCACATCTAGAACTCCAAGTTAAACCAATCTTGAGTTGGATGCTCCAACTTTCCAAAAAACAAATTTTCCCTCCATCCAAAATTGATAGTCATGCTTTCATTTTTAGTCTATATCAAATTAGTCTCAAATAATTGTCTTGTTTTTAAAAATAATACATAAAATTAGGTGAAATTACCAAGTTACCAATCCGAACAATACCCATACACATGAGAAAACAATGGTCCAAATGCATGTCTTTACATTATATGGTATTCATCATCTTAAAACGATAAATTTGGAATGCAAGTGTTTTGGATTTCAACCAATGACTATTAATTTGGAACGGAAGTAGTAAAGTACTAAGAAAATTTTGGATCACTGGTTTTTTATACTACTAATTGTGTGTACTACGTCTTTATTTTCTAATCCGATCATGAAAATAGGAATGAATGTAGCACAGCTAGGTGAAACCCTCAAACAGAAGGAAATATACAAAAGATTTTACTTGTTCCTGTCATGAACAGGGCCGCATGGAAATATGATCAGGCATTCAAATTAAATCTGGATATTTGATAGTAAAACTATCGTACACAACTAAGCACACTGTCACAAAAACATACCACAATTACCTAAACATAATAGGGACAACTCAATCAACAAGAATAACAAGTATTGCAAAGTACCTACAGGTCCTTGTAAGTTAAAGACCACTCCTTGTTGAGCCAAGCTCATTCCAGATGAAGACCAATCTTGTAACTCTTTTCCTTTAGACGTAGAGTGCTGCTATAAGAACTGGTTCAAGTCCTATAAAAAAAAAAAGGGTTGCAACAAGTCATAAAAGTGTAAAACTATGAATAATGGTTGTGTTGCTCAGATTACAATACATGAAATATGTCCTACTCCTACTTGATCTAAAACTTACTAATATTAGATTTAGCTGCCACACCCTCATTTCCTAGGTAAAAGAGCTCAATGGCTTCCTCAAGCTCAAGCTTCCAACTTGTAGCCTGCACCCATAAGATACCACAATCAATCTTAATAAAACTATAATGTAGGCCTTTAAAAGCATAGTTAACATATGTGAACCAATTCATTCATGCTATAATTTTAAGTAATCATATCAAATTTTATCTGCTACAAAAATAACTCAATTCTAGTTCTTTGAGACATTAAGGGTAGACATGAACATCTGATTCTCAGGCTATAGGGTTGTCTCAGCCTTTCTGGAAATCATCCTATCCTCTAACCCACGGCTGCCCAGGTAGTTCTCGCATATCAGGAGATTAGAGTAAATTTTGTTCTATAAGAATCTCCAAGAATTTAAAAGAAGTTTAAGATTAGAGTAACCTGAACAAAAAAGCACATTATCGAAAGGATGTGCGTTGATAAAGTAGCCAGTGATCCACTTGAGCGAGTCTTGGGCAGATTCCAACTGATTAACTGCATTCATCTGATCCCCGTACTCGAGAATAGCCCACGAAAGCACTATGGCAGTATAAGCCATTGGGAATCCAAAATTCATATGATCCCCAGCGTCATATATTCCTTTTGAAAGATCTAACTTTACTTCCTTTCCATCTTCAAGAGCCGAATCCCCCTCCAAGTTATCTCATTATTCACCAACTTACCAGCTGCAACGTCATAATAACATTTCCGCAACACAATTTGTCAATTCTAAACAAACACTGATGTCCAAACAAAATATTTTCATTAAAATATATTATTTTTAAGGCAACTAATTTTTAAGCCCTTATCCAAATAATTAGTGCTCATTTGGTTCGAGTTTTTGGTGCTTTCTGGGAATCTTGAATGTTATTCACATACTAAGTCTCATAATTCATGTCAAGGGTGTGAAAAACAAGATGTCATTCATATTCAAACGGGGTGTGGAGTGGTCCCTAGTAACACAAAGGGCGTATTCAAATTCCCCAGTTGATTGCCAAAGAAGATTGGAAAGTTGCCCTATAACATTCGGAATACTATACCAAATCACCAACTTTCTCACACTCATATATATCCACAGCATTCTAAATACTACACCAAATCACATATTTGACTCAACATTATTAATTGATTTCAATATAACTTAAAATCAAATTCAAATCAAACCTACAACATTTGAGTTGAGCAAGACATATCTAACAAGTCTAGAATGCATCGACCCATTGCATCACTACCTGTCATGCTGCTGCTCGTGGTCAGCAGTTTGATAAAATAGGCTAGCAACGATGCCTCTATGTCTGACGGCTTATCAGAGTAGCTATAATTTTCATTCTTGGTCCAAAAAGACAAAAAAAGCTATCTTAAATTTTTTATCACAGTAGCTGCCATTTTCACTCTTAAAAATTCTTCATTCTTGGTCCAAAAAGACAAAAATTTAAATTGTCGAGCTCACTGATTATTTTAATCTTTAGTTATTAACAAAAGAGGACTATGGTCTGAGTTGGCCTTATGTAGGTGATCAACGGAGCTAATAAAAGGGCCATCAAGCCAATTTCTATTTCCCACAACACGATCCAACCTAGCCCAAATCCTTGCAATGCCTTCTCGATGTTAATAAGAGCGAGATTGAAATATTGTTTTTATTTGACTAGTCTAAGACAACATTTTGTTTTCATCCTTTTGATATTAATATGCATCGCATACACATTGGGTGTGCACTGATAGATATTGTATACATGTCTCCATAGCTAATGTAAGTTTTTTGTTTTGTTGTATTTGGTTTTAGTCGACCACGGTACCCAAGATCTTTTATGCGGCAAGGATTCACGAGGGAATCCGCTCGTCTTCGTTCTAGTTCAACTAATACAAATATCAACAACGCTTTCGATAATATCCCTTTTGATGTTAATAACTATGAGGGTATGATCTTCATATTTGGAAATATATTAATTGACAACATACAAATAATTTTAGTTAAGCAGGGATATCAATGTTTTTTTAAGTATAGATTTAATTAGTATTATGTTGACCCATTTCATGCATGTTATAGGTGAAAGAGTAACACTTGTGCAACGATTTGTGAGAGATTCCAATCACCCTCCTCCACACCCTAGTCATCAAAATGTTGTCGATTTTCTAGTCACTGTTTCATCGGGTGCTAACGGTAGTGATGGTATGATTCGGGTTATTTTGTATGAAAGTGATATGTGTGACTGTGATTATGCTTTTGATGACTTCAAACTTATGGATTTATTTTTAATTTTGTCTTTAAAGTTGAATTGACCATTTTTTTAATTACTTTCGCTATTTTTTTATAATAGGTTCTAGTTCCAGGAAACGAGTTAGGGGACCAACACGAGGGGTTGGTTTTCAGAAGAAGCTAGAGAGGGGGGAGAACATTCAAATCCTAATCTCGGAGGGTCGTCTAGTAGGTTTCTCTTCTTCGAATTTATAATCTGAGGCAGGCATTGTTATCCGAGAAAATGCCCCATTCAATTTCAGGTATTGGAAGGAAGTTCCAAAGGAGAACAAAAATCATATGTGGATACTTGTGCGGGTAAGCTACCTATATGCTCATATATGGAACACGGTCCGTATTTAGAGTTATGAGTTATTTTTTTAATTTCTTTTGAATGGGACAAGTTTCAATTGCCACATGATGATTACATGAAGTATGTAGTAATGGCACAACTCAATAATCTATTGCATAACTTCCGCTCGAAAATGCATCGTGACCACTTCAAGCCCCACGGCTCTTTGGAACGAGCACTTTAGCATCATCCTCCAGAATTAAGTGAGGCTAAATGGCATGATCTTTGTTTAACACTTGCAGATGAAAATTTTCAGGTTATATGCGACTTTTAATTTTATTATTATTTATGCGAAGTGATGATTTGACATGCTATTTTTCTGTAGTAAACACTATGCAAACTAGATTATTGTACTAAATATTATGCTTTTTTTTACCTTGATAACCAACGTTAGTGGGGAGAGTCCAGTTAAGATCCAATGCTCTATTTGAGTTTGTTATACTAAGACCTTTAATTAGGGGTTTGCATCTAGTTATCTATTTTTAAATTTATTTGGACAAGAATATATGCAAAAAAGAAGTGAAATAAACTCGAACAATCGATTGAAGCAGACGATTCTCCACTGCAGTGGAAGCAAAGGATTTCGTGAAGTGGAGTTTGAGATGGTAAATATCTCTAAAAATATTTTATCTAAACTAATCACTTTAATATGTTTTAGCACTTTATTTTGTATTAAAATCTGTACAGCGTGATAAGGAGACTGGAACTCCGGCGTCCATGAGTAAGGTATGGCATACGACTCATTGGAGCAAAAAAAAAGGGAAATTGGGGACTACGATTGCTGGAAATGTCTATGTAAGATGTGTTTCAATAGTAGTTTGTTAATAACTTTTTTACCTATATCGTATGTTATAATTATAATATCTTCGCTGTTATTAATAGGATGATGTGCAAGCAATACTCAATTGACAATCTGAACTTGAAGGCGGTGTGGTGATGAATGATGCTGATGCATTTCCAGAAATTCTAGGACATCGCTCAGGATATATCTGTGGTGGTGTGGTTGGTCTTAAATCCACATCATCCGCAGTTACTGCTATGCAAAAGGAGAAAGACATTGAGAGAGATAGAGAAGTTGAGAGAGATAGACACCGACGAGGCAAGGAGGAAAGCAGATGAAGCAAGAAGGGAGAATGCGACAATGAAACGACGAATGGATGATCTTAATAGGAAACTTGAGGCATTAAGTGACCTCGTAACATGAAAATATAACTCTTCGTGGTAAGCACATAACCCTAAACTTGTTTTATATTTGACATGCATGATTTTAGCTTTCTCTTGTTATCCGCTAATAATAATCCTAATACATAGAGAAGAATTTTTATTTTTTTTTGGTGGGGGGGAAGGGTGAGTGGGGTATAGTTGGAAAACGAATTTGATTTTAGTGAATGGGATTTACTATATTTTTATTATTATTTTGCAAAATTTGTAAGTGAAATTTATAAATGTACTTTGATTAATCTTTCAAAATCTGTTGTCGTTATTTTTCAAAGTGATAACTTTAAACAAATTCTTTGTGTTTTTTTTTTTTGCAGATTCAGTGAAAGCTTTTATAGAGGAGAGTAACAATAAAGAAGAATGATGGATTAGACTTGTTTTATTTTTTTTTCAATGGTAGCACATTTATTGTAAATAATTTGTTTGAAATAGTGTTTAGCGTAGGAACCTTTGAGACAAAAATTTGTTTTCCAAAGATTGCTATCTTTATGAGCTATATAAATGTCAATGACTTTATTAGCATTGTGTATACGAGTTATTTTGAGTATTTGGATGGCAAGTAACACTACAAGAAAAATATCAATTAGTGGAAATTTTATTAGTGGCTAATCATTTATTGCCACTAAAACGTATATTTTGAGTTTACTAGATCGAGTATGGAGTTTAAAATCTTTCTTGGCTTTATCGATTTATGAATTGTTATAGGTTTGGATTATTGGTGTTGAGATATCTCAGGTAGACTGCTAATTTGGGAAAATGAATTTTGTTCATATATAACTGACTGCCATCTCTCAGTTTCTTTCGTCGACTACAATTATTGTTGTTATTATGTTAATCCATCCCTTGATTGTTATAGCTCATAGAGTAAAACACATGCCACAATCTATGATAGAGTCTAATCTAGCTCCTTTTCAATCTAATCATCCATTGGTAGGAAACTCTCTCGACACCGTTGCATCAGGTAGGTATTTTTGTTTGAAATGAGTGTTGAATTTCATATTATTATTTATAGTTTGGTAGGTATTTTTTGTTTGGAACTACTAAAAAAATAGTTCTCAATGCTCTGCTATAAATGTTGAATTCATTTATAGTTCTCAATGTATACAATAACAACGGTTCTATTGTACTTTTAGCTCTACTCTCTTTTTTTATACAAAATATATTGAATATCCAAGCAGTATGAACCGTTTTTTATAAGCAACACTGCTATAAATGACCTTCTATGGAGATATCTCCCTTTTTTACAAGAAGTATGAACCGTTGATGATATTTTGGTTTGTATACATCCCTGTTGATTTGTATACAAATTTTGGTTTACATCGTTGTTGTTGTTGGTATATATATTCTCAATACCATACATCATTGCTACCTGTTATTGTAAAAATGCTACCAGTTGATATACACACATTCTTGGCAGGTGATTTCTGGGTAATGGATTTTTAGGTTATGATCAACAATTAGGATGTCACTCTTCTTTGGTGGCTTTCGTTTAAATATTTAGAACGAGTGAATATGACACTTATTGTTTGTTTCATATATGAGTTTTGTTTTAAGATGGGAATGCCAAATTTACTGTGTAAGTAATTATCAATGTTTGAGTGTGAACATGAATATTAGGGTCTTTTAATGTGCATTCAGAAACTCAATGGGATAATTTGTATATAAGTTTTAAGTTGGTTGTTTCCTTATGGTGTGGTGGTTTCATATTGTTTGATTATGTGCACGTTATTAAGTGAGAATGGGAAAGAAAACAAAGTCGGTTGAACTTGGTAATATGGGGTATAATTGTCTTTCTCTAAGGTATTTTGATAGTCCACGATCATTTTTCTTTTTCTTTCTCATTATTTTTGTTGGGAAGAGTTGCTACCAAATTAGTATTCAAGACTCACCTTCTTTGTATACACGTAGATTTCAATGATTTTTTTTCAAAGATCTGTTTGACTGAGTAATTTAATTGGGGAGCCTCAAGTATCATTGACACCATATGCGTTGTTAGAATGACATGTGAATGATGTTAGATGTTATGTGACAGGTATGAGAACATAATTACGATGTCGACGAAGGCTTGGTATACAGGGTTTGTGAAGCACAAATGACCACTACACATGATCCGACATAACCAGCAATATTGATCTGAATATATTACCCATTGAACAGTTATCACTATCTGAATATACGCAGGTTAATTTTTTTAACTATTTAATAATATACATTTTTTTCTTTTTAGGTCACTCATGCGGACCAGCCTTTAGTAGGAGCTACAGATGCAAGGGCCAAATTTGATTATGAGGGTAATACTTTGTGAAGTTATCTAAAAATATTTATATTATCCCTCATATTCTATGTTGAATGAGCCTTAAACAATTAATGTCCACACTAACATGTTAAAAGGTTCACAATAGTTGTATGAGCTGGATAAAAATTCACATATTTGTTACCGTGGACATTTAAGAGCCGAGGAAGATTCTATACTACCAAATTGATATTGAGGTAGTAAGTTTTTAAAAATTTAGAGGTTCGTATATTCCAAAGGCAAATGCAATTTGTATAGAAGATATTTGCAATTATGCTTGGGTGGATAAATAAATTTTCTTGAACAGTGGGAGTATAACACGTGTAGGTGTATACTTACTAAAATAGTTTGATTCAATTACTTTAAGATCCCATTTGAAATAGTTTAAAATAGTTTGGACCTCCCCCTTCCCCCAATATTTTAAAATCGGACATATTTTAAACCAACATTTGTGGGACCTGTCTCATTCCCCACTTTTTTCTTAATCTTCATGGATTCAACTTCAACCATTAATTTAAATGATCATATAGTTTGCCCTTACTGTATAGATCTCAAAGTTATGGAATGTTATATAGGTGTATACAGCTGTCCACTAATCTTCCCTATATGTACTAATATGGCCTATATGTAAACTTACTATAGGGCATCCTGTGCTATATATTGTTGGCGTTTGTAATAGAATCACTAATCTGATAGTTCATAAAGATAAAGTTAGTTGGATTGTGTTTATACTTTAAGTTTGTTAATTTTTGCAGGGTCATTTTTTATCAACACGATTTCAATCTTTTTCACCCTCTTTGGTAGTTGAACATGTGAAAGAGGTGATTTAAACTTGAATTAGCAAAATGCAGGGCTAAGACAAAGGATATATGATGATGAGGTTGTATAATCTTCGTGGAACGACCGACTGGAGTACATATGCAGGGCTTCCCCAATGAGTATATAAGCAGGGCTGCCCAAATATAAAGTTTTTTTGTAGGTTTTGAACTTCCAACTTCATGTGTATTCTAACTTCATGGACTTCCCCAATTCTCTTCACTAATGGAGGTAATATACCTTCCGCTCGAATCCCAGCACATTGATACTTGAACATAAGTTTTTAGTGTTCTGTGAATCGAAACATAAAGTCCCCTTTGACTGTAGGGATATAAATTTAATATCAAGGTAAGTTCTATGTTTTTTTTGTATGTTTTCTCTTATTAAACAGAGAACTTAGCTACGTGAACACTTTATTAAACACTTAGCTAAGTTTTATGTTTCTTTTCCAAATGGAACTAGTTGTTTAAATAGCATGTGTGAAGGGTTATAATGTTCATAGTATGGTATCTTTATTAAACACTTAGCTAAGGCCTACTTTAAAAAAAAAGTATGCCTTCAAATTGACTATTTACAAATTCTTAACATGATTTTGTAGAAGCAAACATCATCTTTTGTGCTGCTCGGGAAGAACAAAGTTGTAAATGCCATTGTCTTGCAACCTTAGTTCTATTATTCCACAATGTATCTCTTGAGCCCGTAATGCCTTTGGTCATTTATCTTTTATATGTTTTGTGCTAATTAGTTCAGTTTTGATTGGATATATTGAGATTTTACTTGCAAGAGTTACTGTAAGAATTTTGTGCTAATTAGTTGAGTTTAAAAATTCTGGTATCATCTCCATTTCAAATAAGGCCCCATTTGAGTTTATAAATTTTGTATATTTATTTCTCCTTTCTCATTAACATTTATTTATTAACTTATCCATATTTTCAATTAGATCAGACGTGAACAATTTCCTGGTTCGATACTTGGTTGTGCTTATGTGCAATGAAAGCAGGTATTCATTTTTTGAGTATATATTGGGTTGAATGCCTAATCAAACTTTTTATAATTTTTGTCATTATTTGAATATTGGTTACCTTTACAATGGAGCCTATTTTGCCTTTTTTCTATGCATAGAATGCAGGTAATTCCCTATTTCATGTATAATGTCTTTTATTTTTTTAAGGTGTATACTTTTGCTGGAGAACGGGAACTATGTTACTAAACATGGGAACTATAGTGTTTAGTTACTCTATTCTTCTGAAATAACACCCTTGAACGCTGGAAACCATTCAACTAGATGAAGCACGTGTGTGCTCACTGAAGCATTCAAAAAGTGGGTAACTCCATTGTTTTGAAAGACTATAATTTGGAATTTAATTTTTTCTTATGTTTTCATATTGTTTCAAGTTCTTTCATCGCATTTATTTATAATTTTTCTGCTCAATTATAGGAAATTTGAGTAAGACTCCATTATTAGATCCTAGAATTCTATACATATCTTATTGATATGCTATGTGTATGGTGCAATGTATTGACAGGCTATATGGTGCAAAAGTAAAACCTCAGTGATCATGGACAAGTCATATGCATTAATAGATCGGGTGTATAATTAAATTAACACCTTAGGTTTGGGTTTCTTTTCTTTCTCAAGTTTGTTGCTTTTAATATGGATGTTCAATTGTAGATTTTGTTGGTTATACTGACATTTCCTAGTTAACTTAATTGTGAGTTCTTCTACTTAAGTTACTTATATTTTTTCAATTGGCTGCTTGGCCTTACCACAGTGTTGAGGATTGTTTTAATTTTAAACTGAGTGGACAGTCTTATAAATAAAATAATTTTATCCAAATTTTTGTAAATTGTTTTCACATTTATGAGGAAAAAAATACTTTGACTTATATTATTTATACATTCAATACTTTAGAAATTTTTCACTGTGCCTATAGTTACTTATATTAATTCTTTGACAGTAATTACTTTGTAATAGGAACATGCCTAGGATATTTCAGGACCTAAAAGTAAAATTGTGGACTGTATGAAATATTATGATAATTTTTTGATAGTGCCTAAAAGGAAAACTGTGGACTTTGTAATAGGAATAGTAATTCTTTTACAGTAATTCTTTGACATTTTAGATAGTTCCTTTTGACATTTTGATAATTTATGCAATATTAATTAATAATATTTTTTTATTAACTGCATGAAATATTAGTGATTTTGATTTTTTATAATACTATTTTTTGTGTAACAGAGGTAAATCACTTAAATTACTTTGTGTGCTTGTGTTCTTTTTACTAGTTTATGCTTTCCATTATAAATCTTAAGAGTGTTCTAGGTTTTTCCTCGTCAATAATATATATATACACAAATGCACGTGTATGTTTTCTGCCCAATCTCGATATTTCCAAAATTTGATACTTTTTGTCATATGGATGCCACATGGTAACCGTATTTTATTTTCCTCACCTTAGACATGGCTTGTGCTATCTTAATTTCCAAAAGGAATTTGTTGCGTTTTAATTGCCTGTAGTTTTTAATGAGTGCCTTTTTCCAAACCTCGGGGATCGCATCTTCTTGCTCCAATAGGGAGTGAACTTCGACATTATGGTCAGGAGGGCACTGTGTTTGCGGGATATAATTATGACCTTAACTTTCACACAATTCATGGCAGAAGTAGATTCTCTGGCCTAAACATTTGGCTAAGAAATGGGCAAAAAGTAGAAGTGAAGGTTCCTTTAGGGTGTCTTCTTGTTCAAACAGGGAAGCAGGTAAGAGCATATATAGATTAATCGAAATGCTTGATATTATGAGTTTCTCAAGTCCCCCGATCTTATTTAATTTCACACAGCTACATATAATTAAGACTTTCAAATTTTGAAGGTCTTACAAATCTTGTAGGATTTCAACTGACTCACATCCAGCAATGCCCAACAATTCTAATAATTTCAGTTTCTCAAGTCCCCTGATCTCAGTTAGTTTTACACAATCACCAGCTTTTATTTGTTTCAAATCTTTGAGGTTTGATAAATCGGGTAATTTATCAATTGCCTCACATCCAGATGTCCAATAATTTTAAGAAATAATATTCCTCAAGTCCCCTACGTCCCCAGATCTCAGTTAGTTTCACGCATTCAAAAGATTTTATTTCATCTAAATCTCTAAGTTTTGACAAATCAAGTAAGTTTTCAAGTGACTCGTATCCATAAATGTCCAGTGATTTTAAGCATATCAGTTTCTCAAGTCCCGGGATCTCATCTAGTTGCACAAAACCAAGAGCTTTTATTTCTTCTAGATCTTGCAGGTTTGACAAATCAGGTAATTTTTCAATTACCTCGCATTTAGAAATATCCAACAATTCTAAGAATTTCATTTTCTCAAGTCCCTCGATCTCTGTTAGCTTCACACAATCACCAGCTTTTAGTTTTTTCAAATCACCAAGGTTGGACAAATCAGGTAATCGAGTATCTCTCCAGTAGCCATGTGGGGTCTCTTTGGAAAGTTGAGTGCTTACTAAAGTCTGGATATCAATCAAGATGGTGTATTTGTAATTGGTGTTGTTGTAGTTGAGTATCTCTCTAGTAGCCATGTGAGTATATCAATCAAGTTTGGAGTATTTTAATAAATATGGCCTCGAGTGCTTGCTAGCCGCCGGTTAATTGAAGTCATAAAAATCAAAATTTTTAAGTATTGTATATATGTAAGATAACATAACTGGTATTCAGAGTTCAGTACCAATCATTTTATCTTAGTGAGAATTAAATTTACCTTACAATCGACATTAAAGAGTCCATGGCCATGACTATCATGATTTTATAATTTCTATGTAGCTTTAATAATATCTGTAGGAGTTTATTCTATTAAGTAGATTATTGAACATAGTTTAAATTGTATATTTATATTTGAAATTAAGAACTTGAAACAAGAGCAAACAAATGTTCTTCTTTGTACAAGCATTTTTAAACTATGCTCAAGAAAAGATGAATTGTTAATTTATTCAATTATATGTTTGAAGCTCTATACACACTTGTCATACACTAGATCAAAGAATTCTCCATTTTTCAAACCTTTCAGCTTCACTGGACTAGTAATCCCCGCACCCGCTAGATCAGTGGTGTGCCCTTAGTAGTCATCCAAAGGGTTACATGTCAATGTCAACTTAGATTTGAATTCATTTTATAGCTCATAGTGTTGTTGTGTTGAAGGCTAAGAGTATGGCAGATAAGGTTGACTGGTTAAACAAGTTGAGAAATGTAATTGGAATAAAAGGAGGTCCAGTGAAGGCTGAATCCGGTCTTCCCATGGGGCAAAGTCTCTCTAATGGTTGTCTTGTGAGTAACTGCGTTATGTCTATGTAAGAAGTGTTTCAATAGTAGTTTGTTAATAATTTTTTTACCTATATCGTATGATATAATTATAATATCTTCACTGTTATTAATAGGATGATGTGCAAGAAATACTCGATTCACAATCTGAACTTGAAGACGGTGGTGATGAATGATACTGATGCATTTTAAGAAATTCTAGGACATTGCTCCAGATATGTATGTGGTTGTGGGTTTGGTCTTAAACCCCCATCCTCCGCAGTTGTTGCTATGCAAAAGGAGAAAGACAGTGAGAGAGAAAGACAAGTTGCTGAGGCAAGGAAGGATGCTGACGAGGCAAGGAGGGAAGCAAATGAAGCAAGGAGAGAAGCTAATGAAGCAAGAAGGGAGAATGCGATAATGAAAGGACGAATGGATAAGCTTAATGGAAAAATTGAGGCATTAAGTAACCTCGTAACACAACAATATAACTCTTCGTGGTAAGCACATAACCCCAAACTTGTTTTATATTTGACATGCACAATTTTTGCTTTATCTTGTTATTCACCAATAATAATCCTAATACACAGAGAAGAGAAAATATTTTTTTTTGTGGGTGGGTGGGTGGGGTATAATTTGGAAACGAATTTGATGTTAATGAATGTGATTTATCATATTTTTATTATTATTTTACAAGACTTGTAAGTGAAATTTATAAATGTCCTTTGATTAATCTTCTAAAATTTATTGTCATTGTTTTTCAAAGTGATAATTCCAAACAAATTCTTTGTGTTTTTTTGCAGAGTGGAAGCTTTTGTAGAGGAGAGTAACAATAAAGAAGAATGATGGATTAGACATATTTTTTTTATTTTTTTTTTAATGGTAGCACATTTCTTGTAAATAGTTTGTTTGAAATAGTGTTTAGCATATGAACTTTTGAGACAAGATTTGTTTTTCAAAGATTGCTATCTTTATGAGCTATATAAATGTCAATGACTTTATTAGAATTCTCTATATGAGTTATTTTAAGTATGATATGAAATTGGATGACAAATGATAAAAACATTCGGTGAAATTAAGTTGTTACCAAAGCAACGTGTATATGTATTGTGAAAAATATTTCATCAATTTATGGAGACTTTTTTTGCAATAAAAAATGTCATTTGGTGGCGAATTTAAATTGCTAAGAAAGTTGTTCCATACAAATTTAAGATCAAATTTGACGATTTTTTGCCACGAAACAGCCCTTTGAGTGGCGATTCTTTGGTTTGCTACAAAAAATAGTCTTTTGGTGGCAAACTATCAACTATGGGTGGCAATTTAATATTTAAAAAATCATTCCATACAAATTTAAGTTCAATTGTGGCGATTTGTTTTCCCACGAAAGGTTCATTTTGGTGGTGAAGTTTTATTTTGCTACAAAAAATAAACTTTTAGTGACAAACTATCAACTATTAGTGGCAATTTAATCTTTATTAGATGCAAAAAAAATTGCCACCTAAAGCGATGTTTTGGTGGCTAAGTGATTTTGTCACTAAAAAGTCCACTTTTAGTGGCGATTTAATAAATTGCCACGAAAACAATCCGCGTCATAGTAGCAATAGCATGCCGAATTTTTTTTTTCCACTAAAAGATTTGGTGGCGAATTTTTTATAATTAGGTGCAAAAAATTATGTCACTAAAAACTATTTTTCTTGTAGTGACTGAAAAACTTGCGATTTAAACAAAATCAAATTTAAAAAAAAAAATCAATATTACACAAATTTTGTGGAAAAATAGGAAATCACAAAAAATAGTGATACCTGCTCTTATACCAATTTGAAGAAAGTCGGTGTGTTTATAATTGATTAAATTTGCAAATTTTAAAATTAAACTTATTTAAATAGAGTCTATTTTTAAACCAAATTAATTTATCCCCTAAACATGCAACTACATGTCAAACCAAATAAGATATAGCATGCGACACAAATTCAGCAAATATCTCATAAGGGCAAAACCTTTTTATTCCTAGAACTTTGACAAGTTTACAAGACCATTGACTTACATACAATCTTGATATCGCCCACAAGAGTAACACACAGTGTCTTTGTCATACCTTCAAAGCATCGACTAGAAATCAATAGTGGTTCACGCACAGCTATATCACAAGGACCGCAGCTCAGAAACTCCGTAGAGACTCCCTCCATAATAGCACACTGCTCTCAGTTGTAGAGATCTCCCAACAAAGGATGAACAAAAGCAAAGTAATGTTCTAGGGTTCCAAAAGATTCACAAAAGTAATTGGAATTTTTGGTGTGAATTAAACATGAGGTTTAGGACTAAAAAATATGAAGACTTGATGTATTTTGTCTCTGAAAAACGTCTCTCAAAGTCTTGTGAAAATACACCATCGAAATAGCTTTTTATAGAAAAATAAAAGATTTTAGGCCGTGGACACAATCTGTGAAGGGGATTGGTCCAGAGGGGATCGATCCGGTTTCTTTTTTAAAAGGATCGGTCCGATTAGAAAATTTTGGCAGAAATATTTGCGAGTGGGACCAATCCGATTTCTTTTTTAATAGGATTGGTCCGGTTCTGGGGAAAAAAAATTATTTTATAAAAATGCCTCGGATTATTAAAAACTTTTTAGAAAAATTTACCAACACTAAAATGAAACTTTTAAGGAATTTAAAACTCAACTTTTACCAAAATAAATCTCGTCGAGGCTTTGTTGAAGATCCTTGATTATTTGAATCCGTCTTGACGTGAATGTGAGATTGAACTTCAATGACGGTGTAGCGATATATGACATACTAAATGGTAATGGACAAAACTGTCCTTACAACGGGACACTATCCTTAAAATTCCTAGGCCCTCTTCCAAGATCAAAACAGAAACGTCTAATGTGACTTTTCCTACCACAATGTAAACATGTGTAAACTGGTGGACCGACACCTATGGGTTAACCTTTCTAATGTCCTTGAGATTGATTGACCCTCTAAAACAAAGAATGGTATTGGATTTAACACTCGAAACATGAAAACACGATGAGCCACTACCATTCCTACCAACACTACACGACTCTGTCAAATTATTTTTCATCTCCAAAATTTTTTACTCAAGTAAAGAATTAGACTCTTCCAATTTTAGGAACTCATTCTCTAAATTATTAATTATTCCTAGAAGGTTATCACGTTCTCCCTTAAAATACGCACACTTATCTCTAAGAGTCTCGTCATGTGCCACAAACTCATCAATTAACATATTATTATCCTCATTGGCACAAACACAAATCCTAGAATTTTTAAAGTCCTCCAATTCTTTTTCTAAAAATAGGACTCTATCATGACTCTCCTTTTTGGACAATTCTAAATCTTTAAAGTCATGGTCCAAAGAAATAAATTTCTTAAGATAAAGTCTCTTTGATTTTGAACCGTTTGAAAAAGATCCATAGTTGATTTAAAATGAGAATTTTCTTTTCCCAAAAAATCAATTATTTTTGCCAACGTCAAATTCAAACTATTTATATTGTCAAAACTCTAACTCGTACCATCAATGGGAGGCATCCGATTACATAAGTACTCTATCAGAAAAATTAAGATTTTTCACAAAACAGATTTTTCAAAAAAAATCAACATCACACAATTTTGCGAAAAACAAGGATCACTTGATAAATTAAAGAAACCCACTATGATACCAATTTTTAAATGCGGTGTGGCACTGATTTAATCAAATTCGCAAGTTTCCAATCTAGACTCATTTAATTGGAGTCAATTTTCAAACCAAATTAATTAAGCCTCTGAACATGAAACTACGTGTGTGTGTGTGTGTGTGTATGTGTGTGTGTGTGTATGTGTCAAACCATCACAAATAAAAATTTAACTCACAGATTTCAGGAAAAATCCCTTTCGGGTAAAACCTTTTTATTTCATTAATAATACTAAAAATGATTACAAGTGAAATCTGTAACGAATATCGCGCAGATACTCATATAGGCATGCAACTTAGAGTCAATAATGGAACAATAGCAGCATCCCATAAGAACACGCAGTCCCAATTCAGTCAGGAACACCCACGAGCACTCCCAATCGACACGCAGTCATAGTCAACCGTAGAGATAACACTTCATAAAGAAATAACTTCATCAAAGTTGTATCTTGGGCTCCAAAATAATTTATTAAAGCATATGGAATTTTTGTGAATTCAAAACAAAGGATTTGAACCTTAAATTGAAGAAGACAAAGTGTTCTGCAGAATGCAGTTTACTGGTATCGAAATTCGTCAGGTCTTCTTAACGAAAACGGAGTGGTTTAATACGCTTTATATAAAAAAAAAGATAAGTCGACGCGTCACTCGAACAAAATCAGCATGTCCCTCAAACGAGTTTTGAGCGATATACTAATGTCATTTGAACGACATACTGCTGTCGCTCGAACGATAGTAAAAATAATAATAATAATTTCGTCAAAAACTTCGCCTCAACACTTAAAAAAAATCTTTGACAAAAAACTCCGCTTCAACACTTAGAAAATATTTTAGAAAAATTATCCCAACACTCTAAGTGAACCGTTAAGGTATTTGAACACAACCTCACCAAAATTAATCTCGCGAAGGTTTCTTTGTTGAAGAAAGTTCATATTTGGATTCGTACTGACGCATGATTGAACTTAAATATGTCTTCGACAGTTATAGCATTATACGACATACTCAAATGTAAACCGGACAATAAAATAATGTCCTTACAAATTGGGCTGCACGTTCGGCGCTTTGTTGGATTTCTCCATGAAGAGCTCATAAAGGTAAATCCCAAACTCGGATGAGGTAGGAAAAGATCTGGCGGAGCTTCAGAGCAGTTTGATGAAAGATCGAAGCTAATAGGGAGCCATACCAAAGTCGGGTATGCGATCGACCTGAGAGGGAAAACGGTTTAATATTTTTATAAAGAGGATGGGAGAAAATTTTGGTTATTTGGAAAGGAGGAGAAAAACGTTTTTGGTATATTTGATAAAGGATGGAAAAAGGAGAGGAGTCTCGACATGATTATTATTAATGTTATTATTACGTTATCACTTATATTAGATTTGCCTAAATGAGGGAAAAATATTGGACAGGACCCGGGCCTACGAAAATGGGGTTTGAAAAAATATGTAAAACACGGCTGGACTTGTTTTTAGGCTCATGAATGGGGTCCTATTTTAAAAAAAGGGAAAAATGGGAGAATATTCGGGCAGTATGCCAACCCAGAATTTTGACAGAGTTTCGCATGGTAACCGACAAACTAAATATGAATGTCCTAGGTTTGACACCTATATGAGGTTTATCCAATTGTTGGGTTAGTGTAAGGGTTCTACCCTCTTTCCTATAAGGAAATCATTCATCGGTATGTGTGGATAAACCATTTGATATACCCGAGTGTACGTGAATTGCATCACTATATACCTCATGAGGACCATATGTGTGAGAGAAAATTCAATATACTTAACATACGTAAATGAGCTATATACCTCCCGTCGTGAGTTCGGTCAAGTGGTATGATGCGGGGGGAATCGTTTGATATACGTCGAAGGTACAAGGCCAATGGAAGGTGAGAGTCATATCGTTTAGGCTAACTGCGACCCGCAAGTCCAGCACCCATCACAAAGTGACCCCCCAGCATGGGACAAAATTTTGGTCCATATAGTCAGTTTTTATAGTAAAATAAACCATTCATCCGAATCATATGGCCGATTCATGCATGGGGTGGACCTTTGGAAAGAGAATTCAGATTTGTTCAAAGATTTATTGACCTTTCGCTTAGACGATAAAGTTGATTGGAGTCAAACGGGCCCCATGAGTGCCCGGTGGCCTCTAGACCAGTACTCGAAGTATGACTTAGGGTTTGTGGTGGATTACCGAGTTCTAGGGGCCTAAGGAGGTGCTTAAGGGGGGTCCTATAATGGGGTGTCTACATGAGATTTTACCCGAAATGGATTTTTCCTTATTTGTTCACAAGTTTACTTGTTTAGTTTGGGTTATTAATTTGGACTTCATCACTGCATGCACACCAAATTAATTCAAGATAAAATTTGCTAAAATTAAATTTGTGTATGGATAGACTAGGATACGAATCAATTCATAGAATGCCCTCTTTCTTAACTTTTTATATGAGATGATTATGCTTGTCGTTAGAGGTGTTTCTGTGTGCTTTTGCATGGTTTTTATGTTATGGCCATCCTTTTGAGTTTAAATTCTGATATAGCTTTACTTCCATAAAATTTGTTTGGTCAAATAATCAAGTGAATGTTTTTTGGCTGAGCATAATCACGTACTTCAATTAAAAAAAAATATTTCCAAGAATGTCACCTTTTTGTTTGTTGGTTCAAGAAAAATATGTAAGACTTATGATTTTTTGTGACATTCCTCTATTATATTCCATTGCGTTGGTGTAATTTGATTTGCTCATAAGTTTTTCTTAGACTACTCAAGAAGACGGCATCTCAATCGAGTGAGAATCTCCTCATTATCTCTAGATTTTCCTAACTAAAACTGGCCATCACCCTCATCATGGATTCAAATCCACCTTTCTTCTTGGATTTTGATCTAAAACCTTTTATATCCCAAATATCAATCTCCTATCTATCCTAAACACTTCATTTAAAGAAGTCGCTCTCCCCAAACCATCATTTGCGGTTGTTCTATGCGATAAAATGTTTTTTTTACAACAAGAGGAGAAGACATTGATATGTCTCCCTCCACTTACTGAGCCATATCTGCATGGAGACACACTAGTAGTAAATCCGAATGATGATGCGTATAAATAGGTAATCAAATCTAATTAAAAATCCACCTTACTGGAAGAATTGTTGTTGTAAAGGGGGCTAAGCCATGTAAGGTGGAGGATCTCAAAATTGCTTTCAATAATATTTGGAAGCTTCAAAATCCTTGGATCCTCACATACACTGGTAAAGGTTTTTTAATATTAAGTTTTCTTATTCTGATGAGATAATACGGTATGGTTATTAAGAAGCTTTAAACTCTCAAATGGTTCTTTTAAGCTATTTCATTAAGTTCCTGATTTTCAATCTGAACTTCATGCTCAATCTACTTCTTTAGTTTGGAGTCATTTTATGGGTTTATGTCAAGAATATTTGGATCCAAGACTTCTACTTCAAATTCCTTAGGGTGTAGGTCTTCCCATTTGCATTGACGAAGCCACCCTTGATAGATCTTATAAAAATTATGCTAGAGTCTTGGTGGAAATAGACCTTTCTCCAAAAGCCTTCAAAACGGTCCAAATATCTTATGATCTACCCCTTTTTTGTATTTTTTGCAAAAAAATTGCTCACTCTTATATTGAGTGCAAAAATCTCAAAAAATAACTTTTCAAAGTAACTGTTAATACAGAGTGTAACCCTATACAAAAACCTATGGTTGTTATGGAAAGTAACGGTTTATAAGAGCAAAAGCAATACGCTCCAGGAAGAATTTCATTTATGAAAAATGGTATACTTAATTCATGAAAATGATGAGTTCGAAAAGGGTTTAACCCACAGTTTTCTCAAAAAAGCGCTTTGACTAATTTTGTTCAGTGGTGGGTGTCGTAGTTTTTTAAACAAACTATGGAAATTTTGAATCTTAACTTCAGCAGCCAAAATTAGTGGGCTAGGTTGTTTCTTATGAGGATAAAAGGTAGGAGGATATCCCATTTGTGGATTTGAATGCATATCAGCTAGGTGGTTTAAGAAAATAGGTAAAAGCTCCTAAGATTGTGTGATCAAAGCCATTGAATCTGAAATACATATCATCACAATTAGAGAATGGGAGACCCAAAATCCTTGATATTTAAAGCATGGGAAAAACAAACGTGGAAAAAAACATCCATTGGAGTTTCTTAAAAATAAGGATCCGACTAGAAATAAGGAAATTAATTTGTATAATCACACCCTAAAAAATATGGTATCGGATCCTCAAAAGAACAGTTTTCCATTGGGGCATATAAGCAGTACTAAAATTTATGGGTCACAATCGGAAGATGAAATGCCCCCTCTTAAATAAATTTCAGGTTTTAATGAGGGTTCGTTAAGTGTTGAAGAGGATAGTACCAGTCCTGGTTTAAATTTATATGTTGAGGTTATGTCTAAGCTTGTGATTTCATTGAAGATTCAATGGGAAAAAAATGTCAAAAAAATCAATATCAAATGTTCAATTCTCAAGTGAGTAATTCCTTTGATATTTTAGGCAACATTGAAGATTCGAGAATTACTAATCGAGATGTGGTGGATGGCAAATAGATTATTTTTCGTACTTATCTAAAGAGAAAAAATCGTCTCTTACAAATAATTGTAAAGTCGTCCTTTTCTCGTACTAGATTTCGCAAATTTTAATTTTTTAATTTATATTTTCATTAATGCATGTAAGAGCTACTAGGAGAGGCTATTTCTCCTAAATTTATTAATAAATTTCTTTTCCGTAAAAAAAATAGAAGGGTCATTTGATGTATTTTGTCCGTAAGGTAGTTTATGAAACTAGGAATACTTGAATTAGAGTGTGATCTTAACGAATATTTCCGTTCTTTTTATTTTTTCTATGCTTCACGATTGAGCGAAAACTACCGGAGTAATTTAGGTGATATTTTTAGTATTTTATGACTCTATTTTCCTGGGTTGTTTGAATTTAGTATGTAATACCGAATTTTGATATTGGCCTTGCGGTTGCAACTATTTTGTATTTTAATCAATAAACTATGTGATGTAAATTGTTTTATCTAGATTTATCTTTTTTGACCTTTATGAAATTACACAAATAACTTTTACGAAAACCTATTAATTGATTAAAAGTATTTCTTGAGATCAATATATTATATATCTCTTCAATTAATAAAATGTACTAAGCTTGCCCGTAACTAGCTGTGATTAAAATATGAAACATATCTCGCACTTTTCCAGGTGCAAGTGTTTCCCTAGAACTCTCCAAACTCATTTGCCAGTTGCCACTCATTCAGCATTCCATGAGCTCTCAATCGGTGAATTTGCCCACACATACCGTCATGCTATGGATAAGGCTTTGAATATGATTGCATGTATAGAGTGGAATCCAAATCTTCAACACCCAACCATCATGGGTAGGTGATATAAGACAACTTCCTATTAACGCCATGGGTTCAAACTTTTACACTTCCCTTAGGTTTATGCTTCTGCTCGTACCCTATAAATAGTGGCAGGGGAAAAGCTAGTGAGACATTCTCATCCTTCTTAGTTTCTTTCTTTGGAGATTTATTATAACTGTTTCCCAAGAATCATGAAGTCTAAAGCTTTAATATCCCTGGGTGTTCTCTTCGCTCTTGTTCTTTTCATCTCTTCCACAATTGCAGCGGAGACATCTCGTGATGAGAAAAAGTGTGAGTATATATGTTTTTCTCATTCACATTATACTTATTATCCACACTCTTGTGTATTTTTTAGATACTAGATTTTGCATTGATGTTTTGGTAGGTGGTGGTTACAAATATTTTCACTCAATGAAAAAATAATAGGTAAGAAAACCTCAATGTAAAAACTATTTTCGAACAAATATACTCTAAGAAAACTAAGTTGATAGATACGATGATTCGTGAAAGTTATTTCTGATTTCACAGTTGTTATTTTCGTTTAATACTATTATGCATTACTTGCCTTACTCATTAAGGGATCTATTCCAACTCGAAATTTGATCCAATTTCTAAAATCAGCTATGGTTTACTTGTACAGCTGACGCGACAAAAGAGTCCAATAAAGAAATGGAAGTTCAGAACGAACAACGTAAGTATACTTTGATAAAGAAAAAATATATATTGACCATAAATAGGAATATAAAATGTTTGGGTAAGTTGTGCAGTTGATGAGGTGAAGGAGCCCGACCAATATGGACAACCACGACGTTGCTACTATGGGTGCTGTGGGGGTTGGGGCCGCTATGGATGTTATAGGTGCTGCCGCCCTGGTGGTGGCTGGGGTGGCGGCTGGAGAAGAGCCGGTGACCCAGGTGAACATTATCTACTACTAACACTTTACTCAAAGATCTGCCTGGGGATTTAAAAGGGTTTTATTTTTTGTATTTTTCTGTGTTCTTATTTTTTCTATTTTTCTGTGTTTTTATTTTATAAAGTGTTTTCCTAAGCAAACAAAAAGAAATGTGAGAACACTTTTTTATTTTGTAACACTGCTAAGGCTATTGGCTGATACGTACATACGTTGGCTATCTGGCAATGTAAACCTGATACGTACATACGTTGGCTATCTGGCAACGTAAGGCTCGTACAGAGTTCTTGGGTCACAAATCAAGAATAATATTTCTAAAATGTCTCTAATCAAATATTATGCAATATGCCAAATTTAATGTTAGTTAAATTGTTGTTTATCTTAACGAACCTAGTATGCTAAAATTACTGGTTCTTCAAACTTCTTGACTTTCAAATAAGCAGCAAAATATAATTACGTTATGGACTAAATTTCCTTGAGGAATAATATATATATATACATATTCGCGCGGGCACTCGCGTGTATATGTTTGTGTACGTGTGATAAGCTTTGTTCATTTATGCAGCTGACCTAGCTGACAGAGAAGCAGATCAGGAAGCTGACGAAGTTGAACAATATGGCGGTGGTCGAGGTGGTAGTTATGGCGGCGGCCGAGGTCGTGGTTATGGTGGTGGCCGAGGTGGTTATGGTGGTGGCCGAGGCGGTGGTTATGGTGGCGGTCGAGGTGGTGGTTATGGGTCCGGCAGAGGTGGTGGCTATGGGGGTGGACGTGGTGGCTACCGAGGTGGACGGGGTGGGGATTATGGAGGAGGAAATTGATAGATGTTGCCTTTGGGATAAGCTGAAGCCTACATGGGAATGAAGCCGAACCTTAAATCTCAAATCTCCGGATAGTATACAAGAATATTGTGCCAACATCCATGTATCCTTGTACTTAATTAAATAATACACATGGACTAATGTATTATCAAATTATATATAAAAATAAAGAACGTATGTTCCCACTTCTCCAACTAGGGTTTCTGAACTTATAATGATATTGGCTGCAATAAATATTAGTTCTTTCATTTTTATGCATACCTCTTAATTGATTCATGTGGAGAATATTTTACTAGTTCGTTCATTTTTATGCATACCACTCGCATGTTGTCCTACTTAGAAGAAAAATATCAATGGGAGACTATTAATGATAGAGACACTAAATCACCCTCCCATGAAAAAACTGAGTCTCTAATAATAAGAGCTGGAAAAGCCATGTACACACTCGAGATGTCAGGAAACCCTAAATTATTAAGGCATATTGATGATGCGAAGAAACCAAAGGATGCATAAGAAACTTTTGTCTCTCTCTCTCTTCAAGTCAAAATGACGCTTTCGTGTAGATATTTGAGAAAGAATTGATATTGAAAACGGTATGACCATCCACCAATATTTTCAGAAAATTAAAGATTTATGTTAAGAAATTTCTTTACTAGATCATGAATCCAAAATTAGTGAAAAGGGTGTGAGGAGAATAATTATTGCAAGAGATATTTTTCCCTTATACCCCTGATTCCGCTAAAGATTTTAGCATCTGTCAAAATTTGAATTTGATTTTTACATTTTCCAAACTTTGGGGTTTGTTTGCTACCCTTAAAACATTAAGGACTGGAGTAAGAATTTTACCAAATTTACGGGAAAATTTTTATAACCTTCATAGAAAATATGTGAGAAGAGTTGGGATTTTTTAAGGAAGCTGAAATTGCATTGGTTTCGATTGTTTTTCTTGAAATAAATTGGGTAGGATTTAACTAGTCAAAATTTAATGGAAAAATTAAGAATTAGAAAAATAGATCGTGAGATGCCATAATGCTTATACCTCTATCAATAATATCTCTAGATTTGGGCTGGAATAAGGTTTTTATTGTTATTTTTTAGGACATTAGAAAATAAGCTTAATTGTTTACAATTTGTATATAGACAATTTTATATATATACATACATGTGTGCACACACACATTAACACCCAAATTCATTTTTAAATAATTGTTTAGTTTAATATGATAGAATATTAAACTCTTTATTTTAGATGCATCTTATTTAAGTGTGACTAGCTTACCCAATTTGAATTGAAACTTATGAATGAAAATTAAGTATTTCAATTACAAATTATTAAATCAAAGGGAGATAATTTTTACTCAAAATTTCTTAATGGAGTCTACATGTTTTATCTTTTGTATTTTATTAGGCTAAGCACTTGATGATTGAGTGCTAGAATTTCAAAACGCAAGTATGGAAAATTTTATTGAACTCATTATATACCTAGAGACTCTTTAAAGCGATAACTCTAATAATAACTTGGAAACGATTGTAAAGTAGTTCATGTTTATGAGAAATACAAACATTAGTGAAAAAAACATAAATTTGCGTTTTGTCTTACTTTGCAAATGTTTCATGAAAATTAATTCATTAAGGGTGGGAATAAGTGATTTCCTTTACAAATGAGGAAAATACAAAGCACTTCATTTTTTTATATATATATATATAGGATTTCATATACTAGTAGTTATACTTTTAGGACAATCAGCTTATTAAAATAAGATTTAATTACAAATCTTGTCATGAACATTACCCCCATGTTCACTTCATTAACAAAACTCTCATTATCTGGACTAAATCCCCTAAACTTTAAAAACAACTTCACATTACCCCAAAACCCTATCAATGTTAAATATTTTGATGGAAAAATTGTCATATGCCATGTACATATGGGTATTTTGGTCCAAGACAATATAAAATATTATTGAAAATTAGAAGTGAAAAATATTTTTAAAAAATCTAATAATTACAAAAAATCATTTTAAAATTTAAAAATTATAGAAAAATATTTTAAAGCCCTGGAAATTACAAAAACAGTACTTTTGAGATTATTAAAAAAGGTTTTAAAAAGTCTAAAAATATTAGAAGATTTTTAAAATCTGATAATATTAGAAAAACTATTTACAGTTTTAATATTATTAAAAATAAATGAAAATATGAAGAAAAAAACTGAAATTATAGAAAAAAAAATATAGAAAACTGAAGGATAGTAAATAGTGAAAAACATTAAAAATTTCTAGAAATAATATAAAAATCATTTTAAAAGTTTGAAAAACAACTAAAAAAAACTTTCAAAAAACCTAAAAATATTGAAAAAAAAACTATTCAAAAACGTAAAATATTTAAAGACTTTGAGAAAATCCGAGAATATTAGAAAAAACCACATTACCAGCCAAAAAAAAACATATTCCCAACAAAAAAAACATTAACCCCCAAAACATATTTTCAGGGAAAAAAACATATTTCTCAAATTAAAAGGACATTTTTCAGCAAAAAAAAAACTCATTTACAACAGAAAAACCTTTTATAGCACAAAAAAGATTTACAGATAAAAAGACATTTATAGCAAAAAAAAGGGACATTTTTCCAGAAAAAAACATTCCAGAAAAAACTATATCCATAACCAAACTTTCTAAAAACTGTTATAAAAATATTACAACAAAGGTTGATTATTTTTTCCAGAAACCCATCTTCTTCACTGAATCAGTTTCAAATCCCATTTTCTTCTTCTTCTTTTTATTCTTCTTCTTCAATAAATGTATCAGAAAAACCACCTTATTCAACAAACCCATTTCATAAACCCACATTCTTCTTCAATAAACCCATTTAAAAAATCCACATTCTTCCTCGATAAATCAATTTCAATGTTTTGAAATCCTACTTTTTCTTCAACAACCCTGTTGACATCTACCAAATGATGGACCATTTTTGCAAATAAAATTAAGATAAAGATAAAATGAAGATAAACAACCCAAGCAAGCGCATGGGTGACAAAGATTTTTAAAGTGGTTCGGCTATGAAGAAAATATATGTCCACTATTTGCTTTATTTAGTAGGGTTATAAGAGCACAGTTGGGTGTGCATATGAGTGATTCGAGTTGTCCCCTTAGCTATGGGAGAGTGTGTATTTATAGGGGTTATTAGGAATCCAAGAGATGTAATGTCTTTATATCTCCAGGCATTTACATCTGTATATAATAAATGAGACTTTTGATATTTACGACTATACAATGACTCTACACCAATGGCCTTTGATATTCTTGGAGGTTCATATTCTTCAGGTTAGTTAGTCATTCATATTCTTCAGGTTGGTCGGTCGGTTAGCCGACCGACTATCTTCTGAGTTGACGAAGTGAGTAATTAATGTGAATATTGCCACGTAGGAGAACATGCGTCCATTTCTCAGTGGTCCACGGAGATGGATAATTTTTGGACTCAACAAAAGCCCCCAATGCTCCGTTCTTGATAATTTAGCAAAAGGATGTAGTATTTATTCTGAAAAAGTTGCTTGTCGCCCGTACATAATGAGATTATTGTCATTTTAAAGCACGTGTGCAGTGTCTCTTAATAGTTCCCATGTGTCTGACTCTTCTTATTCTTATTCTTCTTAGTTCAGGTAGGTCTAGAATTAGTCAGCCTGTGTGCCGACCATGTTAGGGTGACCACTTGTTGATGAAGTGCTGAGGTATCTACTTTAGAAGGACAAGTGTTCTGGTACTATTTTATGTCATCAATTCTTCTTTCCATAATGTGTCACTTGGAATTTCATAGAAGCATATGACAGATGATCTTGCATCAGTAATCCATGTGGTATGAACAATTTAATCTGCAATAAAAGCCTCCAATGTTTGAAGATTTGTTGAAAGGATGAACTATGAGCTTTGAATAATTTCAACAAAAGCCCCTAATGCCCCATGAAATGACTCCTAAGAACTTTGTTATTTCCTTGTAAAGACAAGTTTCTGTTGTTGTATGTCTTAACGAAGCCATTGGTATTGGAATAGTTTGTTGATCTGTATTTAAGCTTGTGATTAGTTTTTAATCAGCTTACCGAATTCGTGTGGAGTAGTTATTGGTTGGCTAGCGGATGTCATGTAAAACGAGGAGCTAATCCCCAATTTTGTGTGGTCCAAGGTAAAAAAAACTTATATTTTTGCAAGTATCACAATTTTCTCGTTTATGAATGGATAATTTCCTCAAAAGAATAAATCTGATACATACATACGTTGGTTATCTAGCATAGTAAGGCTCGTATAGATAGTATGTTGCAGAGAGAAAAATAATATGTTCCTTATGTTTATAATTCTTGGGTCACAAATCAAGAATAATATTTCTAAAATATATATGCCAAATTTAATGTTAGTTAAATTGTTGTTATCTTTACGAACCTAGTATGCAAAAATTACTAGTTCTTCCAAACTTCTTGATTTTCAAATAAGCAGCAAAATAGAATTACATTATGGACCAAATTTTTCTTGAGGTATATATATATATACTGCTCTTGTGCGGACCAGTCAACATTTTAAGAGTACGGACCGGACATGTGTCATATGGCGGTGAGCTCAGAAAAGAAAGAGAGAGAGTGCCTATACTTTAGCCGATAATTTCTTGGCTCACTGTCAGATAACACATGTCCGGTCCGCACTCTTAAAATGCGGGTTGTTTTCTCTCTCTCTCTCTCTCTCTCTCTCTATATATATATATATATATATATATATATATATATATGTGTGTGTGTGTGTGTGTGTGTGTGTGTGTGTTTGCGCGCGCATTTGTGTATGTGTGGTAAGCTTTGTTCATTTATGCAGTTGACAAAGCTGACGGAGAAGAAAATCAGGAAGCTGACAAAGTTGAACAATATAGGGGTGGTCGAGGTGGTGGTTATGGCGGTGGCCGAGGTGGTTATGGTGGCAGTAGAGGAGGTGGTTATAGTGATGGTCGAGGCGATGGTTATGGGTCCGACATAGGTGGTGGTTATGGGGGTGGACGTGGTGGCTACGGAGGTGGACAAAGTGGGGATTATGGAGGAGGAAATTGATAGATGTTGCCTTTGGGATAAGATAAAGCTTACATGGAAATGAAGTCGAACCTTAAATCTCCAGATAGTATACGAGAATATTGTGCCGGCATCCATGTATCCTTGTACTTAGTTAAATAATACAAATGAACTAATACACTATCAAATTATATATCAAAATAAAGAACCTACTTTCCCACTTCTCCAACTACGATTTTTGCACTTATAATGATATTGGATGCAATGAATACTAGTTCTTTCATTTCTTAATTGATTCATCTGGGACTATTTTAAAGTTTTTATCTGTGTTTTAGGTTTGAATATTGAAATCTTTGGCGTGAAGACTCTAATGTTTAGTATATATATAAAGTTCAAGGCTTAAAATTATAGACTTAAACCTCAAGTTGACACATGGTGTTATTAATAGAGGCTATTTTGTAGGCTTAAAAACTAAATTCAAACCCCACTTTGGCTTTCTCAATCCCCCCCAAAAAACTCAAAATGTTGCCTCGTTATCCAAACTCCAAAGTACATTCATTTTCCAAAAAGCAAGATCCATTGGAATTTTCACTTGAGGATTCACCTTTTAACATTCCCCCAAACCCATTTTGACTTTCTCAATCCAAAAAAAAAAGTTGCCTTATTAACCAAACTCCAAAGCACATTCATTTTCCAAAGAGCAAAATCCAACAGACACTTTCACTTAAGGATTCACCTTTTTACATTCCCCATATCTCCGTCTTCAACATTCCCCACATTCATTGAAATGAAATTTGAAACCTTCTTTTACTTAATGGACTGCATAAAAAAAGCTTGAGCTTGGGTCCAATCCCATCTAAAATTACCTTTCAATTTTCTATTTGAGAAGATAAATGATACGTTGAAAAGTGCTAGAAGGTTTTTAGACAACTTCTAAAAAGATATCAAAAAGTTCTTTATAGCCTCAAAGAATTGTGTTACGTTCTCTGATTAAGAAAATGAAGAATCTATTTAGTCACATTGACAATTTGAAGAAGTACATGAAGGAAATGGTGAAAAAAACTAGACAAAGATGGAAAAGCTTTGTCGATTATAAATTTTTCAAAAACCTATATAGGATTTTGGAAATGATATTGGACTTTATGGATTTTATGGTAATTATGGCAAAAAAACCATTGAGGTAACCATTTATCATATTGGGAGGATATTTACTCTATTGCATGGACACGAAGTGGGGATAAGGTGGATAAGTACTTGAAAATTTCCAAAAGAGGAAAGGAAAGCAGTTAAGTTTGTTTTTTATGTAATAAAAAAAAGTAGCGAGTGTTTCAAGTTCTTCAGGACAGTTTATCATATGGTTCTATTAAGTTAAGATAAAATAGGTTTTGTTGGATGCATTACACATTAGCACATTCAAGTTCTTTTATGGTCTTTATATATGTTACCCCCTAATATGTTTTGAACCAATTTCAAGTATAGTTTTTTTGCTTTTAAAGTACACTTTTGCTTCTCTTTGTCTTTCAAAAAAATTAATGCACGAGTTTAAAGATTATATAAATTTTTTTAATGTTAGTAGCTTTCAAAAAATTTACTTGATTTTGATTCAATGCCTAACTAAGAAAAATAGTAAAGATGAATCTTTACATTTTTCATCCAATCAAATTTGATTTATTCTCTATTATATCCAAGTGTTGTTATGATCTGTGGAGATTAGCTCATCTAGAGTAAATTTTTGCGATAATTCCTATTGTAGAGATAAAATCAAGGGCAATGTCCCCCTAAGATAGTGCAGTTAAGGGTATAATTATATATACCCAGCGGCAATGTCCTCTTAAGATAGTGCAACTAAGGGTATAATTGTATATACACTTATAATTGGTCTTAATATCTCATTACCACAACAAACACTTCAGATGATTTTATCACAAGAGAGATGCTTTCATGTTTAGGATGCTCCAAATATATATAGAATCTATGAGTGCAGAAAATTCACAATAAAAGATGCTACAAAAACAATCACAAATGGCAGAAAATAAATGGAATCATACGTGCAAAAATGATGTGCATGGTTAGGCAACTTACCTACGTCCACTGAGAGGTTACTTATTCTTATTAAATGTCTCTCAATGTCTCAAGTTTTCATCCCTTAGACCCGGGTCAGGGTGTATAATTTATATATGTGTTGTTACAGGGATCCAGTTGCTTAAGAATTTGCATAATAAAGTGCAGATTGGCCATAAGGTACTTGAATATCTCATCCAAGAATCTTGGTACCTGATTTGACCATATCTGCGAGTGTCATGCTTCAACTAAACTCCCGGTATAGAAATTAAGTCATGATTTGGGTTGGTCCAAATACTTAAATTATCTTAGTCGACTACTCTTATGGAGTTGTAAAAAATGGGCTCCCACTATTGACCCTTAAATGTGTGGGCTAATAATGTTGGGTCAATAGATTTCAACTAGGTCGAAGGCCAAATGCTTTAAATATCATTAAATGTTTGTAATTACACTTACACAAGGGGTACGCTTCTCTAAAAAAATTAAAGCTCCAAAATCTTCCTGGGAAGACGAAACTCATCATTAGAAGTTCTGGTGATCAGTTGGTGTATGCTCAACCATTCGTTCACTGTCTCTGGTCGATCTTGCACATACTTCACTCCTAAGATTATCTTTTACTTCAAAAATAGAAGTCCTTCCTCTTCTGTGATTTCCCAAAGCTTTGTTACTACCTGTAATATTTTGTCTTTTGCTTTTCAGTTATTTTTCTTTGCATTAGCTTATTACTGTGGCTAGGGTTTCTTCTTTCTTGTGAAATTATGGTGATGTTAGATAATAAGTCACTAGAAGAGTTTAGGCGTCAGTATAACATTCCTGATTGGGTGATTATCGACTGTGCCTCCTTCCTCGAAATGTTCGTGACGTTAATGAAAGGCACTAGATTCACACCCTTCTAGTAACTCAATGGGGTCTGACATTCCCCTCAAAAGAGTTATTTCTTAGATTTTTTAAGTTCTTTGCCATTGTTCTTGCCCAATGTGCCCCCAACGTGTGGAAGATAGTAAATGGAGTCCACAAAATAAATACACTCTATATAATAAAATTAGGTATTGCTGAGATATGTTACTACTATGTGTTCTCGAGGACCAAAAAAGGTCTGTTATATTTGAAAACTAGAAAAGTTGAGCAAGTTATGGGGTAAATATTCCAAATTCCCATAATGATTAATGGGAAAATGGGTTCATTTCTAGGAACTAGCAGTGCCCTCCATCGTTGGATGGGGAAAGACCACGTGGCCCTATGATTTTTAAATACGTAGAGGCCATAATAGGTCGCTTCTTCTTTTTTTCCTTTGTGCTTCCATCTTGTGAATTCTTCCCATTCTTATGGCTGATTTTTCCCTTCTTTGTTATTGCAGATCATGCCAAGAATCAAGAAACTAATATTAGTGAGATTAATGCTGACGAGATCATGAAGGCCTAGAATATTAAAGAGAGATTGGCAGACGGTGAACATCCAAGATTGATGAACTTTCTCTTAGAATACAAGAACACAGGCACCAACTTTATTGCTCGATTAGTTAATAAGGTCCCATCTTTGAAATATCCAGACGTATTTCCTTCTGATCCAATTGTTATTGAAGGGGAAGTTATAAAGAAGAGGAAGAAAGTCAAGAGGAGGGGAGATGGGAGGTTGGGGAAGAAGAAGAAGAAGAAGAAGAAGAAGAAGAAGAAGAAGAAGAAGAAGAAGAAAAAGAAAAAGAAGAAGAAGCAGAATAAGAAGGAGAATAATAATAATAATAATAATAATAATAATAATAATAATAATAATAATAATAATAATAATAATAATAATAATAATAATAATAATAATAATAATAATAATAATAATAATAATAATAATAATAATAATAATAATAATAATAATAATAATAATAATAATAAGAAGAAGAAGAAGAAGAAGAAGAAGAAGAAGAAGAAGAAGAAGAAGAAGAAGAAAAAAAAGAAGAAGAAGCAGAATAAGAAGGAGAAGAAGAAGAAGAATAAGAAGCAGAATAAGAAGGAGAATAAGAAGAAGAAGAAGAAGAAGAAGAAGAAGAAGAAGAAGAAGAAGAGGAAGATGAATAAGAAAAAGAAGAAAAAGAAAAAGAATAGGACATGGCTCATTTGGTTAAGAGCAGGAACTTAAAGCTTCTTGATGATGAAGACGACCATACGATCCTTTCTGACAGGATTCCATCATTGAAATTTTTTGCAATAGATTCTTCTAAGGGTAGTGGTTATGGCCCATCTGATAAAGGAAGAGAGAAAAAAAAGAGAGAGATAAAAAAAGATAAGAGGAATATAAGAAGCGAGAGAGAGAGAGAGAGAGAGAGAGAGAGAGAGAGAGAGAGAGAGAGAGAGAGAGAGAGAGAAAGAAGAGAAAAGCAAAGAAAATAAGAGGGTTGAGGCTAAGAAGTTAAACATGTAATCCTTGAAGGTTCCCGCTTTTCCTAGTCTTGAGGGGGCTATTGTGGGTGATTCCCCCTCTTTGGCCACTAACCTTCTAAAAAGGTTTGTGCTCGCTGCTGATCGCGAGCGTTCCTCTAGGTTGGGGCCAACTCAACTCTCCAGTAAGATTGCACAAGGGATGTCTCTGGTAAGTCTTTCCTACTTGTTTCTTTTCCTTTGCTCTTGTTATTTCTATTCTTATTCTCTCCTATTCGTAGGTGTTATCTGAATTTACTACTCTTTTGGACGATCAAGTTGATAGCTTCAGAAGGGAGCAGGAATTGAAGAGTGCCCTAGAAGATGAGAAATAAGCTTTTTTCATCGCTCGCCAAGAGTGGGAGCATGAAAATAAGGAGATATCCAAGGCCCATAATGCTCTTGAGGTGTCTCAAAAGGTGATAATTATTGAGAAGTACAAACTTGTGGAGGTCAACAAAAATTTATCTGACAAACTTGCCAAGATAGAAAGTGATCTTCCCCAAGCGAAGGATGATAGCTATCGTAAGGGCTTTTACAAAGCATGTGAGGATGCAAAGTGCAAAATGGCATATGGTTGCAAGGTCTCCTTTAAGAAGGGATGGGACCAAGATTTAAAGGATGCTGTAACTCCTGCAGACTCTGAGCTTTTCAATCTTCGTTCTCCTGGTCCTGACCCTTATCTTGAAGAAGAAAAATAAGAAGAAGAAGTAGAAGTGAAGGTGTTGACCAGGAGCAGTAGGTGGTTGGTAAGGGGAAGGCTATAGTGGATGGAGATCGGGTGAAGGACTAGGGCTTTGTAGACTATGAGTTTACATTTTCCTTGTATAACTTTTAACGTTGTCTATTTGTATTCATTTTTTAGAACTTAATGTATTGGACTTTATCCATCTTCTACTGTTATATGGGAGTGAAACTCTTCTCCTTTTTTTCATGTAAATAGCTGATTTTTCATATGATAATGTACTTGCTTCTGGTCTGGTGTGTATTACTTATAGTCTCCTGATTTAGATGGTTATATTTCTCCCAAGACTCAACTGGGGAGAATTCTTGGAGCTTACATCAACTTATAGGCTCGCAAATCTTTAAAAAAAATATGCAAGTCATTAAGAGAGAGGAACGAGTAGTACAAGAACCAGACTGAAGTAATTACCAAATTGAAAGACGATCTCTAGGAAATTGAGGAAAATATGGGACTCCATTCAAGAGGAGGTAAATTTCTTGAGGGATGAACTGTTGGAGAGGACTGAGGTTGACCAAGTGGGCGAGATCCTACAATCTAAAAATCATGTTTTGAGAAAGGAGGTTACTAACTTGAAGTCTTTTATATCTGTGCTTAAAGACAACGTCAAGAAACTGAGTTATGCATTCAAGGTGGGACCTCGAGAGGTCTAGGGAGAGTGTTACAATGTTGGTTGGGTAGATGCCCCAGCAAAACTTAAGGCGGAAAAAAGCGTTGCCTTTTCTCGAGGATGGCTAAGTGCCCTTAAGGAGGTGAAAACTCCAAAAGAGTCCAAGCTCTAGTATAGATATCAGATTAAATTCCCTGTCTATAGCCATAACCCCTTCTCGAAAGATGATGAATGGATCCCAACTGATGTTATTCCCTCCCAGCTCTTAGATCATGATCTTGATGAAGATGTAGAAGAGTTTGCGCCAAATCCATATGATGGTCAGAGAGAGATTATAGCAGAATAACTTACTTGTCACCCTGGCCCCTTTTAAGCCTTTATGTATTTATTTTTGGTCTGTAGTTGTAACCTTATTTTTTAATAAAGAATTTTATTATGTTTTGAGTGTATACTGACAAACACATATTGATTTTGTCTACTTGAAGGTTACTTAGTATTTCAATTAACCAAGGCGATATTAATTGACCAATCTTAGGCTTTAGGTAGGCTCATATTCAGTTCGATTAAATGATGTTTAAGTATTAGTAGTCTGACTTTTATGTGTTTGAACATTCTCCAAGTCTAATATGCCTAGCAATATCATTCCATTCACTTTACCTTTCAGGTAATGTCATCACACTCATTTAGGACTAAGTGAGATGATGGAAAGTATGCACTTGGCTAGTGGACAATTTGCCCAAGCACGATTTTTTGGTCCAACAGAAGTTGATGACCAACTGGAGTTATCTTTGTTGCTTAAGGATCCCCTATAGGGCTTTTTTTTTATTTCCGGGGCAACTCGTAAGGCTTCGTGTGTTTGCAACAAGGGCCTGAGGGTAATTTGAAGTACTTATAGTTAACTTGCTAACCATGTTCGTTAGGCATTTAGATATGCGCAAAGGAGTTATCATTGGAAAAGGTGCAAATTGATGAGATATAATCACGATAAGTTAAGCAGCGAGTGCATAATAAGAGAATAGAGGGGCCAACTGGCCTTTATTCATTGGAAATTGTCTATCAAGCAAAAAAAAATTCCCAACTTAAAAGATAAAAAAAAAAGATCTAGAAGTAGAACTTAGTAAGATTGGATGCGTTCCATGCTCTTGGTATCTCCCTGTCCTCTAGCATTTCCGAGTGATATACTCCTTAAAGATCATCTCTAATTATTCTGAAGGGTCCTTCCTAGTTTGTTCCCACTTTGTTATCTGATGGTTTTACAGCATTATCGAGGACTTTTCACAGGACATAGTCTCCTATTGAAAACTTCCTCAAGTTAACTCTCTTGTTGTACTGCTTGGCTAGTCGTTGTTGGTAGGAATATAAATAGATCAAGGCTAGCTCTCGTCGCTCATCTGCTAGGTCAAGTTCAGTGCATAGTGCTTCATCATTGAGGCCTTGGTCGACCAGAGTGGTTCTCATTTGGGGAGGCCTACTTCTAGAGGGATGATAACCTCCATTCCATAAGCAAGGGCAAATGGTGTTTCCCTACTTGGTTTCCTGGGCATTGTGCGATAAGCCCATAGAACATGAGGGAGTTCATACACCCAAGCTCCCTTAGCTCTTTCCAATCATTTTTTCAGTCCATCGATTATGGTTTTATTGGAAGCTTACATTTTCCCATTACCTTGGGGATATGCCATATAACTAAAGTGGTGCTTGATGTTGTGTTCGTCGCAGAAAGATTAAAAGAAACCACTTTTAAATTGTGTAACATTGTTGATTATGATGTACATTGGTATACATAAGAAAGTTATGATGTTCCTCCATATGAACATTACCATGTCAGAGTCTCGAAGGTTTGCCAATGGTTCTGCCTCTACCCATTTGGTGAAGTAGTCTGTGGCGATCAATAGATACTTATGATTTTCAGATGCTGTAGGTAGTGGTCCCATGATGTCTAATCCCCATTGCATGAAAGGCCATGGTCTAGTAAGTGATTCCAGGTCATTGGCGGGCTGGTGAACCATAGGTGAGTGCTTTTGGCACTTTTCACATTTTCAAACGTATGCACCAATAATTTTCTGCATGTGAGGCCAACAAAATCCTTCCTTGATTGCTCGAAAGGCTAAGATCTTACATTTGCATGACTCACACATGTTTCCTCATGGAGTTCACTAAGTACTTGCTCAACATCTTGTGGTTGAACGCACTGGAGGTAGGGGCCTTTGAATGATTTCTTATAAAGTTTCCCTTCAGGGTTGAGGTAAAAATGGGCAGCCTTGACCCTGATTTGATGGGCTAACCTCCTGTCGTCTGGTAGTACATCACTCCTTAGATAATTAATGATGGGATCCATCCAACTTGGGGCTTTATTTATGAGGATGACTTGCTCGGCTATGGTTGTATGGACAATATTGGGCTGCGTGAGGAACTCTATATGATTTTTTCTCCTTAGGTTAGAGTCAATTGTCGAGCTTAATGATGCACTATCATTAATGTGATTGTTCTGTCCTGATGGGAACTATTCAATTTCCACCTTTTCAAAGTCTCCCATGAGTAATCTTACTACATTGAGGTATTCTGTCATTCAATCATCTTTGGCGTTGAAGTCTCCACTTACTTGCTTGGAGACCAATTTGGAATCACCGAATACACGGAGGCATTTTTCCCCCAGTAGTTTGTCTTTTTACAAACTGGCAATCATTGCTTCATACTCAACTTTGTTTTTGGAGCCTTCAAATCCCAATCTAATTTCCTGCTCAATTATGGTGCTTCGGGGGTAACGAGAATAATCCCCACTCCTGTCCCTTGGAATTTGAGGCTCCATCAACATATAGTGTCCAATATATGGACGACGCTTCACGTGTGATCAATTGCTCTTCATTCATCTGATCTGCTAGACGTTCTCCTATGAACTCAGTAGTAAAATCTACTAGGATCTGTCTCTTGATTATCGTTTTTGGCTGGAAGTGGATGTCGTATCTCTAGAGCTTTATCGACCATTTTGAAATATGCCCACAGAGGTCGGTCCTTTATAGCACGAATTTGAGTGGGTAAGAGGTGATTACTATAATGGAATGGGCTTCAAAGTAGTGCTTCAACTTTATTGAAGTGATTACTAGGGCATAGGTGAGTTTTCAGAGGCAAGTACCATTGTTCATCATCTAGAAGTGTCTTACTCGCATAGTAAACCGGGTGTTATTCTTCATCCTTTTCACATACTAAGGCAGAGCTCATTGCATGGTCTGATACTTCCAGGTAAAGATACAGTTTTTCTCCATTATTCGGAATTACTAGTAGTGGAGGCTTGCTAATGTAAAACTTGATCTCTCCCAGATCTTGCGAACAGTCGTCATCCCTTATGAGGCCTTTTACCTTCTTTAAGAGCTAGAAGAATGGTCGGCAGCGTTCTGAACACTTGGAGATGAAGCGATTGAGCATCGTGAACGTTCTAGTAAGCTTCTTAGCACCTCTCAATGTCTGAGGAGGATGTACCCTGGTGATAGCATTGATTTTATCTAGGTTGGCCTCGATTCACCTTTTACTTACTAGGTAACCTAAGAATTTTCCTAACTGGACACCGAATGAATACTTACTTACATTAAGCTTCATTCGATACTTCCTGAGGATATTGAAGGTTTGTTGTTATATTTGAGAGGTGATCAGCCTTGTCCTTGATTTTAACAAGCATGTCATCGATATACACTTCCATCATTTCTCCCATTTATTTGCTAAACATCTTGGTTACCAATCTTTGATAAGTTTTCCTTGCATTAGTGAGGCCAAGCGGCATGACCTTGTAGAAGTACATACTAATTGAGGTTAGAAAGGAGGTCTTATCCTCGTTGATCCCGTATACGGGGATCTGATGATATCCTGAGTAAGCAATAAGGAAGCTCATCCTCTAATGTGTCATTATGGAATTAACCAACTGATCTATCTTCGAGAGAGTGAAGTTATTCATAGGACATGCCCGATTGAGGTCGATAAAATCAATGCACACCCTCCAATTGCCATTACTTTTGGGTACCACCACTGGGTTGGATAACCATACAAGGAACTAAACTTCTGTGATGGATCCCATATCTAGTAGTTTCCCTACCTCTCTCTCTCTCCACCGCCTTAGCCTTATCGGGGGACGTTTGGCGAGCCTTTTGATTGATGGTCTTAAAAGTGGGATCGATGTTCAGGCGATGTCACTCCACACTAAGGTCAATCCTTGGTAATTTATGAGGCTCCCATGCGGAAACATCTATGTTGCTTTTGAGGAGTGAAACCAAATCCATTTTCTCTTGATCGGTGCGAGTAGATCTAATCAAAAATTTCCTTTTTTGAAGTTGTCATCGGCTACAACTTCTTCCAGGCTTTCTATGACCCTATCTACAGGGTGGATCTTGGTCACTTCCACCCTTGGTCGACCATACCATAATTACTATTTGGAGAGAATAGCCTCCTCTTGGGCTTTCTACTGGGCATTACGGGGCTCCTTCTTCTTCTCTTTATTTGGGCAGATGACTGTAATAAATAACTTTCAAGTTGCAGCCTAGTCATTGTGAATCTCGACCACTCTATGATATGTAATGCATTTTCTTTGTTGATGATAAATGGATGGAACGACCTTCATGGGTTTGAGGCAACCTCTTCCCAAAATAGCATATTATGGGGACTCAATGTTCACTATTAGAAACTCAATTAACTTCGGGATATTTCCTGGTCTGGCTGGAAAGATTATCTTTCCTAACGGCATGGATATCCTTCTTACGAAGTCGACTAGTGAAATAGTGGCTTCTTTTAGGTCGGCCACATTTAATTTTAGTTTATGGAACAGTTCTAGATACATCACTTCGGAAGAACTTCCCTGGTTCACAAGTATCTTGTCAACATCTCAGTTATCAATCCTAAGTGTGATCACCAATGCATCATGATGTGGGGTACTCACCCCGACCAAGTCTTATTCGGTGAACCCTATGTGCTTGGTGTAATCAACGTTTTCTGGTCGCCGATGCTTTCCTGCCTGGGTTTTAGCAGGATCATTTTGAAAGGATTCCATGATGACAGTCTCCTTATTGAGTTCCATTCAAATGACATTGCCTTTAATGTGTTTGAGGTCTGACGCCCTACGAATTACTCCAAACTCGTGTCTTATATCATCACCGAGGATATTATCTAGCTTTTGGTCTCTGTTGGATGCAACCTTAGTAGTTTTCTTTTCCACATACTCACTAATGTTCCCTGCCTGAACTAGCTCTTCCAGATGTGACTTTATATTTTTGCAATTCTCGGTTCAATAATCGTCCTCCTTATAGAACGCGTATCTCAGCGTGTTATTCCTTTTAGTTGGATTGTCGCACATATTCTTGGGCTATTTGATAAAAGGCGCATCCTTGATCTTGTTAAGAATTTTGTAAATGAGTTCAGTGAAGACTGTATTAACAACCTGGAAGACCTTGGAGGGTTCATTCTTGTTTCCACTCTTAGATCTAGTCTTTCCCCCATTCTTGCTTCCCTTATTCTAGGTGTCGTTCTTTTCCTTACCCTTGTTATCTTTTGCTCGACCATCACCTCCCCCATTAGGATAGACCACATCTTCGACCTTGTCATACTTCTCGATACGAGACATAAGATCAACGATGCTTATGGATTCCTTCTTGGTGAGGGCCTGGTGCAACAAGGAGATGGACGGCAAGCCAATTTTGAAGGATGCTATGACAACCTGCTCCGAGCAATACTCTATCCCATTAAAAACTTCCTAATATCTCATGGCTTAATCTCCGAGGTTCTCCTATGGCCACTTCTTTATAGTGAGCTGGGAGCTACTCGTTATGAATTGTGTCATGAATGCCTCTGTCAGTGCTGTAAAATTCCTGATCAACTTGTGGGGAAGCCCTTCAAACCTCTTATGTGCTACATTATATAGGCTAAAAAGGAATATGGTGTACATAAGTGTGTCATTGTAGCTCCATAAGGTCATTGCTTATCGATATTGCCTCACATGGCCTATAGGGTCTATTTTCCCATCATAGACCTTGAACCCGGGGACATCAAATTTCTTAGGGGGTTCCTCGCGTTCGATATCCCTTAAAAATGGGGTCTTCATCTGTGAGTTGAGATCTCTTCTGGAAAGCTCTCTGTTTAATATGGATCCTCAGTGCATCGGGTATTGGTGCATCTCCATACGGACCAAAATTCTTAAATCCTCACCCGATCGATCATCGTTCCTATAGCGCATCTCCTATTGGCCATGCTCTGATTGTGCTTTCTCTAACCTGTCATGTTCAGTTCTCTCCTGGTCATACCTAGTTCTCCTTCCTTTGATGGGGGAGTCTCCCCCCGAGGGCTATGATTTCTGTCTCGGCATTGCCTTGTGTTTTGGGTAGATCTCTCTCCATTCTTTCAAGTCGCCTCTTAAGGCGAGCATTTTCTGATCAATTTGATGTTTTTTACTTGCAGATCACTTTCTGAACACCAAGCCTTCAGACTATCAAGTAAATATCATATATTTATAGATAGTTTGGAGAAGTACAACCCTAGTAGGAGTTTAATCCCACCAAAGGGAGGACCACGTGCTTCTTAATTTCAATCTTACCTATCATTCCCTCTCCAATTTCATAGCTATTGTAGTTATTACTTTGATTGGCTAGAAGTCACAGCGAAGAGGGTGAAGATTAGGTAAAAGTATAGTAAGGGGAGAAAGAATAAAAAGAGGTAGAGGATGAGGATGCAGAGGAAGAGGAAGGGAGGAAGAAAATAACTTAGGTTCGTTATTGGACACATTGATCCCATTTTTTCTTACAAATACAACATGTTAATTCGGCCTTTGGAGGATGTGGAAACTAAATATAACTTTTCTTTTCATAACTTCATACCCCCTAATTACATCCTCCTTAGATTACATGAGAAGTCTAACAAGGAAATCGATTGGCTTGGCATATGCGACGTGTAATTTCAAGAAAAAATTGATCGCCAATGCACTGGGCATCTAAGATCCCTTTGAAAATTATAAGAGAAGAGGAAGCTAATCTACTTATGGAAGAAAGAGTCTAGGGAGCTTTACCACTAAAGGGAGGAGGCCGAACTGGGAAAAAAGAAGAAGATCGACAAGACATCAGTCGGTGGTGGTTCTAAAATGCCCCCCATCCAACCGACCACTATTTATTAATGAAGAAGATTAGCAAAAAGGGAAACGATCAAGGATCCCACCCCTCCCAGTGAATATAAACCACCCATGGGAACCCTCCTATGATAAGGGGAAGGATCTAGTGATGGCTATTGATTCGGTCCACATAAACTTGGAGGTGGACTTTTCTGTCTCCCAGGTTGCCTTGATACCGTCTGACAAGACGTAGTTAAGGGACTTTACTTTGGAGAGGCTTCATAAAGAAGTCCTTCACCACAGTATGTTGGTAAGCTCGTTTACCCATTTATTTTTCTTATCCCTCCTTTCCTAACAAGTTGTCTAATAGTCCCCTCTTTTTGGTGTAGAGCATACAGATGCAGCGGGAGCTTACTAGTCGATCTTTCTCCTACTTGAAGTCGCTTGAGACTAATTCCAAGGAGAACATCAACCTCAATTCCCAAACGGCTACTCATAGTTAGTAGGTAGAGGACTTGAATGAGAAGCTTAAGGAATAGGCCGACGCCAGCACTAATGTGGTGGAGGATGCTGAATGAACTCATAAAGAGTTTAGCCAAATTGATTCTAAGTTCTACATTCTTATGATCTTCCACCAGCACATCTTATTGGAGAAACTCATCCTCTAAAAACTAAATGACCAAAAGGAGAAAACTAGGGAGGCTGACCAGGAGAAGGCCTATGATGAAGGTTGTGAGGTGACCATCCAGGAGGTCGTTGCCCAATAAGATTACCATGAGTCAGTTGCCTTTAAAAAAGGCTAGGTGTCATGCCTCAAAAGGGGAAACGTTGATGAGGGTGACCCAACCTAGGTCAAACACCCCTTTTTCCAATCCTTTGACAGACCTTCTTTGGGACTCGTCGAACCCCTCCTCCACTAATCTTTATACCTCCACCAATCTTCCTGTAAAGGGGATGTTCCTGAGCAAACTGGTCAGACTCAGGGCCTTTTACCTCAATTTTCTTTTTCCCTCGTATTTTTTTTACCCCTGATAGTCCTTTGTAGGCCTTTGACATTTATTATTTATTATTAATAAAAAACTTCTTTTTATTTCCAGTTTACATTATTGTATTTCTATAATGTTTTGCTTACTCGACTCTTCCCGTGCACTTTAATTAAAATGAAGCAATCTTAGGTGACTAACGTTATTTGTCTCAAATCACCCTAAGTGAATGACTAAGTCAATCATTTGGCAACTTTTTAATAAAGCATATTGCCAAAGCCATCTTTGGCGATCTATTAAATCAAATTTAAGTAATTTTTAGCAAACGACGCAGTTGCCCATAGCCATTTTGAGTGATCGGCTAAACTAAACTTAAGTAATTTTTAACCAATAAAGCAGTTGACTAAAACCATTTCAAGTGACCAGCTAAATTAATCTTAAGTAATTTTAAACTAATAAATTAGTCGACTAAATTCATTTCAAGTGACCGGCTAAATTAACCTTAAGTAATCTTTGACCAACAAAACAATTAGCTAAATCCATTTCAACTGATTGGCTAAATTAACGTTTAGTAATTTTTAACTAATAAAGTAGTTGGCTAAATACATTTTAAGTGATATTCAAAAAGGATCCTCTAGGACGATCTACTTAAGACTATACAACTCCTAAAAGTTCGTTTTGACCGATCTTTCCCAGATCGTACTACTTATACAAGTGAGTTTTATGCCTCTTCTCGGCCGATCTTCTTGATATCATACTATTCCTAAAAGTGGTTTTTAACTAATCTTTCCCATATCGTATCACTCACATAATTGGGTTTTGTGCCTCTCATAGGCTGACCTAATTTAGACCATACCACGCCTAAAATTGAGTCTTAATGGATCTTTCCTAGATCCTACAACTTACACATGTGGGTTTGGTGCCTCTTCTAGGATGATCTACTTTAGATCATACCACTCCTGAGATTGGATTTTAACTGATCTTTCCCAGATCGTACCACTTACAAAAGAGGTTTTTATGCCTCTTCTAGGCCGATCTACTCTAGATCATATCCTTACTAAGAGTGTTTTTAACTGACCTTTCCTATATCTTACAACTTATACGAGTGGATTTTAATTGATCTTTCCCATATCGTATCACTTATATATGTGGGTTTTTATTGACTCTTCTAGGCCGATCCAATTTAGATCATACCACTCCCGAGAGCGGGTTTAACTAAGAATTCCCTTACAGTGTGTTCTTAAGTAAGGATGGTCTTAATAAATACAAGTCCAATATTTTCATATTTTCAAATTTTAAAGATTGAAACTTAAAACAAAATTAACCCAATTAAATTTTGCACAAATTTTAAAATTATCCCGTGGAAAACTAATTTACCAAATTTTGTCTTTTTACGCTAAATCATTCATCTAAGGTGATGGTAGATAAAATAAACAAAACATCTACAACACGCCAATGTACGAGGAAAACCACAAAGGGAAAAATCTCGAATGCCCAAGCTGAACAATTCACTATGATGTAGAATTACCAAAGATGACAGTAGACTTACATAACGACTCGATCTCCACAAGCCTTCACTCTCTTCAATCTTTGATATCTCTTCTATAATGCAATGCAATAATTCACCTATGCCAACTACCACAGCACACGAGTCTATACACGTCTCGGTATCCACCAATAAAGCTCAATAACCGTTAAACTTTGCAAACATCACACACATATTCCACTACATGAAACACATTCTCTCTAGATGAAAGAACCAAACTTTGGTGCCCAATTTCAAGATCTCAAATGATATGAAATATAAGTCTTTTATCTTTAAGCATATAAGGTGAAACTTAAGGTTTGGAACATTTGCAAACAGGTAGAAAATCATTTTTTTCCATAAGTACTCAAAAATTTAAAATCCACAATGCCTTAAATACTGACTACATGAATTTTGAGGCAGTGGTTAAACTGAAGTCATTCGAAAGAGAATCTTATTTTATTTGAATGACATATCCATTTCATTCGAATGAAAAAGAAATTTCATTTGAACCATCTTTAACGAAGTGTGATATCTTTGACAATGGAATCTCGTTTGGTGTTCGTTTGACAACGATTCTAATGAGTTCAGAATGTCGTTTGAATGATGTAAGAGGTCATTCGAACAAAAAAGGAATTTCATTATAATGAGCTTAAATCTCGTTCAAACTAAAAATATTTTTCTTTAAACACTTGAAAAACATTTCCAAACTTTTTTTAAACAAAACTAAGCATCCTTAAAAATATTCCCAAGGACTCATAATTAATATGCATTCATACCTAAAACATCCTCGGTAAACATGAAGATAAATTTGGCCCTAAACAGGACATGATGTATCTAATCTTTGAAGCTTGCCTGCTAGGTCTTCAGCAAATAATGTCATAGGCTCATGCGATCAACAACACAAAGTCTATCCTATGACTCAAACATTTTGTCCGGAATAATTCCAGTTATATACAAATTGACTCGATTGGAAATTTATCCTTACAAATCTCCCCTTTTGGCCATTTCAGGACAAAACCAAACAAAAATCCTATGGGACATCAAGTTCTCTGAAAAGACTCATTTCGCAACCCCCAAAAGGAAAAAAATACAGATGCTCGACAGACAGACAAACATGAAAAGCTTTTGTTTTCTTGAAAACTTTGCTTCAATGATGTAAACCTCTAATCCTGTACACTTAACCACACCTTCAAATGCAAAGAGAATATAACAAGTATAAATCCGCAAATGAATAAACATATAATAATATCTAAAATAGACTCAACCTAGGTACGACGTCTCCTCCTAAGCTAAATATCTCCTAATTATATCGAGAAAATATACCATTTCACCCCTTTTTTGTTCATAAATAGACAAAGAAAGATAACATAAAATAATTACTCCCCCAAAACCAAATCTCCCCCTAAATTCATGATCATAATATACCAATTTAAGAAAATTTGATACCAAAATTGTAAACATAGGTAAAAGGGAATAAATCACACCTTGGTGTAAAGTGTAGCAAACATGCAATATGGAAATTCAACCAAATTCAAATTATCACGCATATGGAAAATATGGACTAAATGTAAAGCGCAAAGACTCAAAAACAGAATACCATATATAATATCTGCAAAACATGTCAATGATAATATGGCACACATATGTAGGTATAAACGACCACAAACTCGACACAAAACACATAAACTTTACACACTAGCATGGTATTGATGTGCCTAAACATGTGGGATGGAATGAATGGGCATGAACTAGATATAAATAAATTATAACCCAAACACTCAAATATATTCAAGAAGTTCTAATTGATCGCAAGACTTTATCAAACTAATATTTAGCCTCTAGTGATAAAATAAGATGAAATTAATAAATAAACAAGCACAACGTATATACGCCTAGAATATTGATGATACTACAAATCAATAACACCATGAAAAAATAATCACAACTAGGATTTATTGTGCAAACCCATTGATCTTCAACTTAACACCTTCAAAATATAAACATATAATATATTTTCTATTCTTTTCTTTTCTTAATGCTTTTGAAGCTATCTATTTTGAAAGATCAAACACACTAAATTATGTTGGCGTATTGGCAATTTTTTTGTTTTTTTGTTTTTATTGCCTTTAATCTTTTATTAGGCTCTTGTAAATAGTAGCTTTCCCGCAATGGAAATTTTCACCTCTTGTATCCCTTTTTCGTGCACTCTCATCTATTTTCAATAAAACTCAAAACCACTCATGTGCAATAGTTCTTATATGCACAAGTGTCCCCATAGTCTCAAAATATGTTGAAGACAAAATTGATGGGATAATATCTCACAAAAGCTCAAATATACATGTGAAATTAAAATCCAAAAAGATCATGCATGTTTTCATGGAGGAATATACAAAGTTGAATCCATAAAGAAAATCCAGCTCTACCCAATTCCATGATAGCATGGTTAAGAACAATCCAAGTATTCATAATTATAACAAAATGTCCTAGCCATATGGAAAGTATGGAGTGAATTGGATTCAAACACACCAGTATGACACACCAAGTGTGTAAAACTGAAATACATAAAAGAAAAAAATCTTTTTGAGTTTTTCTAAAAAAAAATTCAAAAGAAAAATACCCATTTTTCAATTTTTAGAAAACAAACTCAAACTCAAAAGACAAATAAAATCTTTTTGTATTTTTCAATATGACTGAATAGAAGAAAAATATAATACAAAAATACACATGTTGATAAGCACCCTAAAGTGTTTAAATAAAACCCCAAATAGATGGTTTTTAATTACTAATTCTCGGTAAAATTGGTCTTATGCGCATTCATGTTTATTTTGTAGGTCAAATGCCTCTTGTGGAGTTAAAAGAATTAAATCAGGGAAAAATGCGATCAAAGGAGCTAAAACCCTAATCCTCGTACCTATTACCCTATCCCTTAATCGAGGCCAGGCCTCCCTAATCCTATCCGAAGCCTCGTGTGTGTTTATATTGCACCTTTTAGATTTTTATTTGAGTCGTTTATAATTTTTAGAATTTATTTATGCGTATAGGTAAATATATGAATCCGCATCGTGCGCCGTTTATTTTTATTTGATTTTTAGTTTTTATTATTAGTTTAGTTTTATTAATATTTTATATTATTTTATTTTTAATAGGTTAGGAATTTTTCTTTTTAGTTTTACTAAAATTTTATTTTTAGATTTTATATTTTTTGTGTTCTTTTGTTTTACTTTGGGTACAAATGTAAACACACACACACACACACTAACTTACACCCTACCTACACCAATTTTTGTCCTTAACACACACCACCCCTACCATACACCCTTACACACAAACACATCTCCTAACTATTCACCATTTTCCACTACCCATACTCTCTCTCCTATAACCAAAACTCACCACCTAATTCCACATCCCTCCTTATACTCTCCTACCTTTAAAATCAAATCCAACCCGATTCTACACTTCTCCAACCTAGAAATTCCAAACCCTATCACAACCCCTTTTTACCCCTTGCTAAAGCCAAGAATCCCAAGACCCATTTTGACCTAAGCCTCCAACCAAACTCGAAAGACCGTCATGCCAACCTAGCCACAATCCGAACCCCTTTGACCCCTAATCGATAACCAGTACACCTGATACCTGCTCCAAGCCCATCCCCATATCGACCCACCATATAACTGAACCCTTGATTAGTTACCATCTATAACCCATTCTCCAAACTCAACCCAATTCGATTCTCCCTTGAACCCGGTAACTACGAACTCGAATCCCATACAAACTACAACTACCTTGCCAAACCCAAGTCCAAAGTGATTTTTATTCCTGTATTAAAACTAAGACCAAAAATAAAAACCAATAAAACAACAGAACACATATGTGTTATTTGTTTCCACTTTTCATGCATTTTATCCATTATCCATTTGCACTCATGTGCATTACCCTTACCCTTCTCTCCCCACATGAACTCTATAACCCTTCCTTACCCAAAAAGGCGCCTTAGCTCCATGGCGTCGTTGACATTCTTTGGAGATTGACACACTTGAGAAGAAGTTTTGGATTGAAATTCATTTGTTATATATTTTTAGTTTTTAGTACCATTTTTCATTTTATTAGAAGTTTTGTAGTGGGATTTTATCATTTGGATCGTATTGCGGTGCTTGGAGACACCATTTATTTTTCATTTATATTTGTAATAATTCATAAAAAGAAGAAAAACGTGATAGGGAAACCGGACAAGGTTGAGAGAGGGTAACTAAAGGCGAGGAAAATAATCCTCTCTACTTTGGGTCGGTAGGACTCCTTGGGCCAACTGAGATAAGCGATCTCCCCCCGATGGACTCAACTCGGTCTTCACCCTGCGTGTGTAAAGGTCGCGGGAGGTACATTTCCTTATCACTCGCAAATCTCCTGCAAGCGAGTCCTTTCTTGTGTGCTTAATTGCTCTTGTGTGATTTTTATTATCGCATTGCATTTATTTTGGATGGTTTGATGAATTAATGAACCTAAGACCTAGAATCGATCATTGAAACGAGAAGGTATTTCATCACCCAACTCACTCGCTTATCCATTGTGTGCTACCCTAGCTAACATTAAACTTAAAATCAATCAACTAGCTAGCCAAGTAACAACACATTTTTTATAAAGGCGATCAAAAAGATAAATTCCGTGATTTTTATCACCTGAGGATTAATTACAATTTGAATACCCTTTCACTAATTTTGAAGATAAAAATTAGCTAAGTGCTAGTAAGGATTTGTCCATTACTTGTGTGTGTCTAGTTCAATCTTTCGGTAGTCAATTTTAGTGAGTTAGGAGTCCACCTATTTTTATCTCATTTTTTCTTCCAAAAAATCAAAAAATATTTTCTTCCTTTCTTTTTATAAAAATCCAAAAAAAAATTTAAATTTTTTTTAGTATCTGCATAAAATATGAAGCATCTTATACTCTTGACTCACTTGAGTCTATATTGTATAAGTGTTCATCTAGTTTGGAAATTGTGACAAAATTATGTCTAACCTAGAATCCAAAGAACCCCAGAGCTTGGTTTGCTATTTCTCCTTCTTGGTTGATTGATCTAGACCATATTACCAACACTCACACACAGTAGAATGGTTCAATTACATCTCTTATTGCATATTAGTGTGTGTACATATGTTGAGTGTGTTTAAATCCATAATATTGCTTTTTAAATATTTTTTGGGATTTTATAAACATTTTAAAATAAGTTTTTATTAATTAAAACTTGTTTTTAAAAGTTTTTGGGGTCATTCTGCAATTAAGGCTTATTGGTTATATTGACTTAAAGTTGCCTTGGGTAGAATCCGAAAGCGGCAGAGACTTCAAGATGTGTTTTTAATTATTTTAGACGCGCGTTTTATCTCTTCTAATTGGCCAACATTTGTTGTCTTCAGATTGGTGGAAAGTGTGTTTGTTTATAGAGAGTAAAATAGCGTGTGTTTACAACCCTTGGATCGTCCGTAATCATCGATCTGCATGCGCCCTTTCATAATCCCTGTGAACCCCATAAGAACCAATCAGGTGAGTTTTAATCACCGCATATTGTGGACCCTTGGATCTAAGTCAATCAACCTTGACTAAATCTAGACTCTTGATTTTGGTTCTCATTCTCGAATCTTCTCAACCTCTTATAAAAGGGCCCTTCCTCTTAGCCTTCGAAGACTTTTGCCATTTTGTCTTTTTGAGAGAAAAAAAGAGAGAAGAGATAGAAGAGAGAAACCAGAAGAGAGGGAAATACTTAGAAACCCTAACCCTAACCCTAAATCTTCAAATCCTTTTCAAATCAAAACCTCTTTCCAAGTCCTGTATAATCCAAACACCACCTTGAGTGTTTGAGTTTTTGAGAGTTATTTTTGGTAGTTGATTTGATGTTGTAACCTCTTTGTTCTTTAGATCTTGTGTCCAACTTAAACATTGTGTCTTAGATCTATTTTCTGTTTTATAGAAATTTCAGATCTGAGTTCTTCATGTTATATTACACTAAGATTTGCATATTTAGTTTCTCATCTTGAGAAATATATTGTTGATTCTTCTTCTGTAAATGTTTTTAACTTTGAAATCAACAATAATGTTTTCTGTTTCTAGTTCTCTTGAAACAAGACCTTTGACCTAGTTTGGAATCTCACTTGGTGATTTTCAATCTCAAAAATCTTTTCAAAACTGAGATTGATTAAGGTCTTGATACGCCTTCTGAGAAAGATAGTCGTGGATTCTGGGATTGTTTTAAAGGTAAAAAAGGTTAAGTTTTTTGAGAAGAGAGAAAAAGAAAAATCACTATATACAGTCTTATATGTAATTTGTTAGGACTGGTTGTACATAATAAGTGTGTGTGTGTGTGTGCATGCATGTGTTAGAGAGAACCTGCAAAAACACTTTCACTCTACCACACTAAAAGTGTTGGTAATAAGATCTTGAGAACAAGAGTCGACGTAAAGAGCTTGAACAAATTGGAAGTTAGCAAACTGGGAGAACAACATCAACAATCAGAACTGCAGAGAAGTTATAAGGACACCAGAGGGTACATTCCTAAACTTATATAGGTCTGAGTTATATGCATGTTTGTTATATAGTTTGTAACTGTTAAAATTTGTTTATAGTGGGTTTTTTTTTGTTTACTCCGTAGAGGGAGTGGTGGATGTTTCCTCAGTTGGGTGAGGTTTTACCACATAAAAAATCTTGTTCTTAATCTTTCTAAATCTCCTCATCTCATTCTTGGTTGTACTGGGTTTAAAGTTTTTAAACTACTTTATTAAACCTGTTAATCCAATCTTGAATAGATCTCGTACATACATTTGTTAAACACATCTTGTGTTCAAATAGTTTTGGTTTTTAAGAAAAGAGTTTCTTCAAAAAACTGTTCAGAGTTACTTAAATAGTTTAATTTTATTAAACAGCTTTAGTAACAGATTTTCAATTGGTATCAGAGCTTTGTAAACTTCTTTTGAAGAGATCCCGTGTTTCTGAAATTGTTTTCTAAAAATCAAATATGGACGAGAAAAATAAAAGATTTGGTAACTTGACTAGACCTCCTATCTTTGATGGAACCAATTTTGCTTATGGGAAAGTAAGGATGATTGCTTTCATTTAAGGAACTCTGGGTGATGATGTCTGGGACATTATTGAAAATGGATACATTTTTCCTACTAAACTAGCCACCGAAGGAAGTAATGAGAGGGTTAAGAAGGTATCAAGTGAGTTCACACAAGAAGAGAAACGAGTTTCTCGCAATAATAACAAAGGAAAGAATGCCATATTTATGTCCATAAATGAACATGAGTTCAAAAGAATCTCATCCTGTACCACTTTTAAGGAAGCTTGGGACACTTTGGTTGCTGCTCATGAAGGTGACACTAGAGTTAAGGCTGCTAAAACTCAAATGCTCATTCAACAGTATAACTTTTTAATTATGTCTGAGACTGAGTCATTTGATGACTTCTATATGAACCTGACTGATATTATGACAAAACTGCATGCTAATGGGATAACATATGACAGATAAGAAATTGTATCTAAAATTCTGAGATCATTACCACAGAAATTTGATAACAAAAGATATGCTATTGAGGAAATGTGTGATATAAATCTCACTCCTGAATTACTCAGTAGTAAATTAAGAACTGTGGAAATGGAACTCGAATTTAAGAAACAATTGACCCAGTCCCATAGGAAACAGACTAGTTCCAATCTAAGCTTCTCTTCTAAATTGATTAAGCCTGAGTTTAACACTTCCAATGATGACTCTGATGAGGAATGCGATATAGAGAGTTTGGACAATCAGATTGCCTTAATGTCAAAACAGTTTAAGAAAATCATTAAATTTAGAAACAACATGGCAAATAAACAAGGCAAGTCCAATTATCCAACTCCCTTTAATCACAGACCTCATGAGAAAAGTCATGACAAACATCACAAGTACTCTCACACTAGACCTAATAGAGACCTTAAGAAGACTGAATGCTTTAGATGCGGTAAACTAGGACACATTGCACAAGATTGTAGAGTTAACTTGAACACTCTAAACAAACACACTAGAGCCAACATTTTCAAGACATAGGATGATTCAAGTGACTCTGAAAATGAGGAACCTGAGTCATCTGATGTTTTTGACCCTTGCATGTCTTTCTTTGCCAAGATTATCTATGATGATGATATACCTGTGTTTGTTAGTGAGGATGAATCTAGTAATTCTACTTCTGATGTTTCGAATAATGCTGTTACTGGTTTAGATGCTTTGATTACTGAGAATATTGCTATCTCTTCCTCGGGGTGTGTGAGTCAAAGGGAAAGCGACAATGACGATGTCAATGGGTGTGTGAGTCTAAAGAATGAAACCCTAGGGGTCACTTCACACACTACACTTAGTGACTCGGACAATGAAGACCTCCCAGATATTCACACACTCTATGCTAAAACTCTCAAGAAAAGCACTAGACTAGAAAAGATAGTGAAAGATCTCAATAACAAGTTAGAAGATCTAAGCCTAATGGTCAAACTGAATGCTGAAGAGTATACTGCCCAATGTCTGACTCATGAAAGTGAAATCAAAATGTTTGATCAAAAACTCAGAAACTTGACGAAACAAATGAGACTCTGGAGAAAAAATACAAAGGGACATTGATAGAATTGGAACAAACTAAAGAAAAGACAACAACTGTTTTCAAAAAATTTACAAAATTTGAAAATAACTCAAACTGTTTTGATGAATTTATTGCTGAATCAAAAACCAATTCTGATGATCGAGATGGAATAAGATTTTACCCCAATTTGATGACACAAACAAAATCTTTTGAACCTATCAAGTTTGTGTCAGGAGGTAAAAGACCTATTGAAACTTGCCCAAACTTTCATTCTCTAAAAACTGAGTTTGAATCTAAACATAAAAAATTTAACATTGGGGAATCAAGTTTCTCTAAACATGAAAGTTCACCTAAGGCTAAATACGTCTGCCCCTCTATTAGGAAGAGTGAGTCTACATTCAAGACTGTCCTACCTAAGAATAGAGTTCAACCTCAAAATTCCTCAAAACCTTTGTTTGGAGACTTTCCAAAGGAGACCCTAGCCTTGAGCAATCTTTATTGCTCTTACTGTGATATATACGATAACTCTTTTGATAGTTGCTATTCTAGGAGACTAGTTAAACCTATCTGTAATCCTCCTATCGATCAAAACTTTAACTATTCTAGGAGGACCCGCAACAATTATGTACTTCCTAGACAACAAGACAAAAACTATCATTATAGGAAGAGAAAGACCAAACCGAAAAGAACATTTCCTAGAAGTATTCCTAAGCACTTTCCTAAACCAAATGCTCTATATTTCATAAAACTCAAAATCGTACGCAAAACATTTTTCAACAAAAATCGAATGCTCGCAGATTTTATCAGTTGAGAGCTAATAAGCGCAAAATGAAAATTAGAGCTATTTGGGTTAGAAAAGATTATCTATTACCTCAGATGAAGTGCAACATAGTTATTACTGCTTTAAAAGTTTAACACACATCATCTGGTTAGTATTTAGACTTTAGATGTTCTAAGCACATGACTGGAGATGATACAAAACTTTTGAACCAAACCAGCTTTGCTGGAGGAAAAGTTATTTTTGGTGATGGAGTATCATCCCAGATCATAGGCAAAGGAACTCTCCAAGAAGATGGACTCCCCGTCCTTGAAGATGTTCTTCTAGTTAAAGGTCTTAAGGCCAATCTACTTAGTATCTCGTAATTTTGTGACTCAGATCATATTATTACCTTTTCAAAGAACAATTGTCAAATTTTAAATGAAAAAGGTGAATGCATAATTACAGGATTCAGAACTCCTGATAATTGTTACACTGTCATGAACAATTCTGAAATCTGTAATATTGCCAGAATGGATGACAACGAGATATGGCATAACAGAATGGGTCACATAAATTATAATAATCTTAGTAGACTGACCTCTCAAGAAATAGTTAGAGGAGTTCCAAAAATCAAACCTATTTCTAACATTGTCTGTGGTCCCTATCAGGAAGGAAAAGTTGTTAAAGCTCCTCATAAGAAAGTTAAAGATATTCTTACCTCTAATCCTTTGGAGCTCATCCCAATGGACCTAATGGGTACCTCCCAAACTGTTAGTCTCTGTGGACACAGTTATATTCAGGTTATGGTTGATGACTTCACCAGATTTACATGGGTGGCCTTCCTAAAATAAAAGTCTGACACTTTTCAAACTTTCTTAAAAATATTTCTTCGGATTGAAAATGAGAAGGACACTCAAGTAAATAGAATTCGTAGTGATAGAGGTGGTGAATTTAAAGACACTGGTATAACAGAGTACTATGACTATAATGGTTACAAACACGAGTTTAGTGCTCCTAAGACTCCTCAACAAAATGGAATCACTGAGAGAAAGAATCGTACCCTTCAAGAGATGGCACGTGTTATGTTACATGCCAATAATTTGCCTGAATACTTTTGGGTAGAATCTATTCGCATGGCGTGTCATATTATAAATAGGGTCTATCTTAGAAAGAATTCCAAACAAACCCCTTACGAACTTTGGTATAAGAAAAAGCCCAATCTCAAGTACCTTAGAACTTTTGGTAGTACTTGTTATGTATGCAAAGATAGGGAACACTTGTCCAAATTTGAGAGCCGGGGAGATAAAGCTATTTTTCTAAGATACTCGCCTAACAGTAGAGACTATCGAGTGTATAATCTTCGCACTAAAATCTTGATGGAATCCATAAATGTAATAGTGAGTGACACTACTGTAGAGAGTAAGACTGGTGAATCAACTATTGAGGAAGAGCCTACAAATGTTTTAGAAAATGACTCTCCTAAAATAGATGATTCATTACTAATTGAGATACCTGAAGTGCCTAACTGGGTTTCTAAAGATCATCCCATAAATAACGTAGTTGGTAACCCCGGTGAGCCAGTGCGTACAAGATCTCAATTAAGAAATTATGCACATTATGCATGTTTTGTTTCCCTAGTGGAACCAAAGAATGTAAATGAGGCATTGAATGACTCTCACTGGATTTCTGCTATGCAGGAAGAACTTCTTCAATTTGTCATTCATGATGTTTGGTATCTTGTACCTAGGCCGGATCACAAAAAGGTTATTGGCACACGTTGGATTTTTAAAAATAAGTCTGATGAAAGTGGGATAATCATTAGAAACAAAGATAGATTAGTTGCTCAAGGATACTCTCAAATTGAAGGAATAGATTTTAACGAGACTTTGCTCCTCTTACTCGTTTAGAATCTGTTCTTCTTCTCTTTACCATAGCTTGCCATTTGCATTTTACACTATACCAAATGGATGTTAAATCTGCATTCCTTAATGGAATATTGACTGAAGAGACCTATGTAGAACAACCAAAAGGGTTCATTGACCCTCAATTTCCTAATCATGTATTTCGTCTTAAAAAGGCTTTGTATGGCCTTAAACAAGCGCCTAGATCCTGGTATGAGCATCTTTCCAGTTTTCTCTTAGACAAAGGTTTCAAAAGAGGTGGAAATGATCAAACCCTTTTTGTCAAACATTTTGGCAAACACATCATTATTGCCCAAGTTTATGTTAACGATATTATCTTTGGATCAACTTCTCCCTCAGAAGTAAAATCCTTCTCTGAAATTATGCATAAGGAGTTTCAAATGTCTCTTATGGGGGAGTTGCAATTTTTCTTAGGTCTTCAAGTCAAACAAAATTCAGAAGGATTATTTATCTCGCAATCTAGGTACGCTTTAGAGATAGTAAAGAAATTTGGCCTTGAGAGTGCTAAAGATGTTAAGACACCCATAAGTACTACGTTAAAACTATCTAAAGACGAAACTGGAAAATCCATAGATCCAACTCTATACTGTAGTATGATTGGAACCTTACTATACCTTACTGCCTCGCGTCCTGATATTATGTATGCAGTCTGTGTATGTGCTCGTTATCAAAATAACTCTAAAGAGAGCCATCTGAATTCTGTTAAACGAATCATTAAATATGTAAAAGGCACTCCGAATCAAGGACTTTGGTACACTAATGACACACCAAGCACTATAATTGGGTACACTGATGCTGACTGGGCAGGGTGTACTGATGATAGTAAAAGAACATCAGGAGCATGTTACTATATAGGTAATAACTTGGTAGGATGGAGTAGTAAAAAACAAAACTTCACATCACTCTAACCAGCTGAATTCGAATATATAGCCGCTGGCAGCTGTTGTGCTCAATTACAGTGGCTTAAACAAATGCTAAGTGATTATGGTATTCAAGAAAACCAATTGCATCTCTATTGTGATAATTAAAGTGCGATTAATATTTCTAAAAACCCTGTTGAACACTCGCGAACAAAACATATCAAAATAAGACATCACTTTATATGCGAATTAGTTGAAACTAAGGAATTAGAAATCAATTATCTTCCTACTGATTTGATACTCGCAGATATGTTTACCAAACCTTTAGATTACAATCGATTTATTTCTTTACGTAAATCTATTGGTATGGTGTGTGCTGATAAATCTCTTTGATCTCTTTATTTTTTTTCCCTTTGTCTATTTGAGACAAAATGGGGGAGAAATTTGAGTCTAATGATTCTTACATATGCTAAACAGCTTGATCTTAGTGATTCATTGCAGGTTTTTGTATAGTTATTCTCAACCGTTGTAATAGGGTATTCAATTGTAAATAGTTGAGTTATGTACTTTTCCTTTCTAGGAAATGGGTAGATAGAATTTTTTAGGAATAAGTTTCCTTTTTTTCTTGTTGCCCTACGAGTTCTAGATGACTCAAAGGAGATTTTGTCTCATATTTCCAAAGGGGGATATTGAAGCACCTTATACTCTTGACTCACTTGAGTCTATATTGTATAAGTGTTCATCTAGTTTGCAAATTGTGACAAAATTATGTCTAACCTAGAATCCAAAGAACCCCAGAGCTTGGTTTTCTATTTCTCCTTCTTGGTTGATTGATCTAGACCATATTACCAACACTCACACATAGTAGAATGGTTCAATTACATCTCTTATTGCATATTAGTGTGTGTATATATGTTGAGTGTGTTTAAATCCCTAATATTGCTTTTTAAATATTTTTTGGGATTTTATAAACATTTTAAAATAAGTTTTTATTAATTAAAACTTGTTTTTAAAAGTTTTTGGGGTCATTTTGCAATTAAGGCTTATTGGTTATATTGACTTAAAGTTGCCTTGGGTAGAATCCGAAAGCGGCAGAAACTTCAGGGTGTGTTTTTAATTAATTTAGATGCGCATTTTATCTCTTCTAATTGGCCAACATTTGTTGTCTTCTGATTGGTGGAAAGTGTGTTTGTTTGTAGAGAGTAAAACAGTGTGTGTTTACAACCCTTGGATCGTCCGTAATCAACGATCTGCATGCGACCTTTCATAATCCCTGTGAACCCCATAAGAACCAATCAGGTGAGTTTTAATCAACGCATATCGTGGACCCTTGGATCTAATTCAATCAACCTTGACTAAATCTGGACCCTTGATTTTGGTTCTCATTCTCGAATCTTCTCAACCTCTTATAAAAGGACCCTTCCTCTCAGCCTTCGAAGACTTTTGCCATTTCGTCCTTTTGAGAGAAAAAAAGAGAGTAGAGAGAGAAGAGAGAAAAGAGAGAGAAGAGAGAAACTAGAAGAGAGAGAAAGAGTTGGAAACCCTAACCCTAACCCTAAATCGTCAAATCCTTTTCAAATCAAAACCTCTTTCCAAGTCCTGTATAATCCAAACACCACCTTGAGTGTTTGAGTTTTTGAGAGTTGTTTTTGGTAGTTGATTTGATGTTGTAACCTCTTTGTTCTTTAGATCTTGTGTCCAACTTAAACATTGTGTCTTAGATCCATTTTTTGTTTTATAGAAATTTCAGATCTGAGTTCTTCATGTTATATTACACTAAGATTTGCATATTTAGTTTCTCATCTTGAGAAATATATTGTTGATTCTTGTTCGGTAAATGTTTTTAACTTTAAAATCAACAATAATGTTTTCTGTTTCTAGTTCTCTTGAAACAAGACCTTTGACCTAGTTTGGAATCACACTTGGTGATTTTCAATCTCAAAAATCTTTTCAAAATCGAGATTGATTAAGATCTTGATATGTCTTCTGAGCAAGATAGCCGTGGATTCTGGGATTGTTTTAAAGGTCAAAAAGGTTAAGTTTTGTGAGAAGAGAGAAAAAGAAAAATCACTGCATATAGTCTTATATGTAATTTGTTAGGACTCGTTGTACATAATAATTGTGTGTGTGTGCATGCATGTGTTAGAGAGCACCTCCAGAAATACTTTCACTCTACCACACTAAAAGTGTTGGTTATAAGATCTTGAGAACAAGAGTCGACGTAAAGAGCTTGAACAAATTGGAAGTTAGCAAACTGGGAGAACAACATCAACAATCAGAACTGCAGAGAAGTTATAAGGACACCAGAGGGTACATTCCTAAACTTATATAGGTCTGAGTTATATGCATGTTTGTTATATAGTTTGTAACTGTTAAAATTTTTTTATAGTGGATTTTTTTTGTTTACTCCGTAGAGGGAGTGGTGGATGTTTCCTCAGTTGGTTGAGGTTTTACTACGTAAAAAATCTTGTTCTTAATCTTTCTACATCTCCTCATCTCATTCTTGGTTGTGATGGGTTTAAAGTTTTAAAACTACTTTATTAAACCTGTTAATAAAATCTTGAATAAATCTCGTATATACATTTGTTAAACACATCTTGTGTTCAAATGGTTTTGGTTTTTAAGAAAATAGTTTCTTGAAAAAACTGTTCGGAGTTACTTAAATAGTTTAATTTTATTAAACGGCTTTAGTAACAGATTTTCAAAATATACAAAAAATTTCTTTTCCCCTCATTTTAAAAAAAGTCATAAAAATATTTTCTTTCCTTTTGAGAAACATCTACCCCCCATCAGACAATATTTCTCTCATCATGTCGAAGAACGTCTATTAAGGGACTACTTTGGTCAATTTCCATTGTCTCGAAGCATGTTTGAAGTTGAGGCTGAGTTAAACCTCCATACTTTACTTAGTGGATTTAACTCTCTCACACACACTGTTGATACTCTTGTGTCGTCCACACACGCATCTCACATTATAATGCCTCCAATGACAAGTGTCAACGTGTCCAATTCTTCGTCGTGCACCTATTCTTTTCAAGATGATCACTTATCCTATGAGTGCCCATACCTTCCATATCCATCCAACCAAACCATGTCCCAAGTGTATCCTTAGGACACTATTTTAGAACCCACCTCGGCCTATTATCATGGCATATCCAATACCGAGTGGTGTGAGTTCCCAAGTTATTCGTGGAGGCTTGATCACCCTCCTATGAAATATGAATCCCAAACCCATGTTGTGGATCCTCACAATTTTTGACAGTCATCATGGAAACCTAGTGCACCATATCCCGATCAGTCACCTCACTATGATCCCCATGATTATCAACCTTTTATTTCTCATGGAGATGCTTCTCTCTTTTATAACGAACTTGATCCCACTCCCCACACCTCATATGATTATTATCCGCTTTCTAGTGCCAAAATCGAGTTGTGTCCACCTCGACTTCCACCGCCACATGACAACACTTTACAACTACCATCCACACCCACTCTCGAAAGGTTCTTGCAAAACCTTATCCTCAAAGAAATAAAAGATCCTCAATAGAAAAATCAAGCCCTTTAATAACTTGAACAAAGATTACATGAAATTGACTGTTCGAACGAGTTAGATTCAACCCAAGTCAACCAATTGTTGCACCCACATGGAGTGATGATGACACATCTTGTGACATGCACTTTGAGTGTGACCAACCTTGTCACCCTAAGAATTTTGAAGTGGAGACCACCCTATGGTCCGGGACCCAAGTTAACAAGTGTGTTAACTTATTAATCGATTGTGAGACTCATCGCGGCCCTATTGCATTCAAGGAACCCATCATTGAGGATCCGAATCCAAAAATATGCTCGAGTTTAAACATATTGGCCCATTCGAACGGGTGTCTGCGAAACACTAATTTCTCATAGGGTAACTTCGGCTACGAGTACTCACCATTTTCTCGAGATTGCATCAGAGACAGTTCTCACCTCTCTTAACATGGATGATGTCCCACTATGCATGGCTTCCTTTGAGCCTAATATTTCTAGTGATTCCTGTATCTCCGATCTTGGTATCTCATTTGAATTACCCACCACACTAATTGTTGAAATTCTTGTGGAGCAGTTGACCACTCCATCTTTATATGCCATGCTCCCTTGTGAGTATTCATTTACTCCTCCTGATGAGTGTGTCTCCCCTACATTTGAGTTAGAGCACCTTCCTTCACCTTTTATCCCACCTGACCCACCCATTATTTCACACTCTCTACCATCATATTTGGACCTTGTTCCCTTACCATTCTCATTTACCCATTTATGTCCTTACTTAAAACCTCCACCCACCCATGAACTCCACGATCCCACACGTGAGTTCTTACTCCACCCCTCCATCCATGAGAGTATTTGTGGTGCTACTCTCCATTCAGGTCCATGCATGAGAGTATTTGTGGTGCTACTCTCCATTAAGGTGACACAAATCTTGTTCTTCCATGCCCGCCACTCCTCTCATGGTGATTTTTATTTCCATTAGCTCAGTGATGTGTCACGATGCAACCATTATAATTGTCGATTTATAAAAAAGGTCATGCACTTTATATGATCCCCACACCATTCCACTTTCCAAACCATTTTTCCTTCCTATCCAATTAGAGCACCATGCTTATAGGGCTTTTTTTCCCCTCACCTTTATGCTTAATAAAGCTTCTGATGGATGCCTCTTCACCCTAACCCTTTCCTTTCTTCCATATACCATCCTTGCTCTACCGATTCTGTGCATCGCGTGAAGAACTTTGACATACAAGTTCATTGACCTTGTATCTTTTATCCATCAAGACTGGTGCTTCAGTATTGTTTGGTGGTGATTATCATCACCCCATTTTTTGTCCTTTCATAGTTATTATCTTTGGCGTGAGTTCCCTTCGGTCTGGCTGGAGACATTAAACTTAGCTCTACCAGGGGCAGCTGTGACACCCTGACTAATTAAACACCGGGTAGCTACTCCTTTATTGAAATTAATACAAAATGTAAAGTTGGTTAAGCTCATATCATCACTGTCGAAAACATTTAAATTAATTACTAACCACCTAATATTTAAAATAGTGAAGTGTCAAGTTTTAAAGTTTTATTTTAACCAATAACAAAATAATCTAAATCATCATCCAACCGTCACATAAACAATCTCATAAGATAATCAACAGAATGAATAGATGATGTCTGAAGTAAACACTCCAATAATAATTTCAATGTAAATAAACCCAATACAAATGTCTGAATGAATTAAATAAATCCCAAGACTGAAATAACTGAAAGTATAAAACTGTTGTCACTAAATAAAGTGGGCAATAGGCCCTAACTGGAATAAATAACTCCCAAAAGAAGCAAGGATAGGTGTGGAGGCATTTAGTAACGAGATCCAGTAACTTCCACAATAGCTACAACACGTCAAAGGAATGGAACACTTAAGCTTGGCATCCCCGTGGTTGGGCACCTAAAAAAGTTTAACAAGAAAAATAGATTTAAAAACAAACGGGTCAGAGCCCGAGGTGAAAGCAGTTCAAAAAATATAGCAAGTGTTTAAATTACAATATTAAACAACACATATATTAAACATGTTAGTCTCGTGCCCTCACTTGATATTCTCACCCCTCAACTATTGTTCACGCCTAATGCATCTTTTAAATACCACCTAGTTATACCAATACCTGTCTAGTCTATTCGACCCCCATTCAGATGGTTCTTACTTTAGATGCCGCCCGTATTATTTAAATAAAATATGCTCGTAACTCACGCATTCAGTAATTAGATTGCTTAGCTAAAATATTAGTTAAGTCTACAATGTTCTTAACTCAATTAAATTCCTTAATTATTCGCATCTATTAAGTAACAGTGAATCATTCACAAGTACATATATAAGTCACCCATTACATAAATGCATATATAGCACCCCCAAGCTAAGCTGCGGTGCACTCATACTCTGCTATTGAGTCCCGCTACATCACGTACATAAGGATCATGTGTTCCGAATCACTCAGGAACCGTTTCAATACAAATTACATATAGTGGAGGCAAACATAGTTCACATACCCATGGGTCACACACATACCTACTCTCCCATGGTCAGATGACTTATTAACTCACAAATGAGTCATTCACAGTCCTATGTCCTTCAGGTACCAGTCTAAATCCCCCCACAGGCACATAAAGATAAGACGGTCCTTTCCCAAAAACCAACCTCCCGTGATAGCAAGTACGGTAGGTATGTCATACACAATCATTTATATGCTAACTATTCACACAAGTTAGGTAATAATCACTTTAGTATAGGTATATTCCAGGCCCATATCGTATGTCTCGCACATATAATCATATCGTCCCAATTATTCTACATAATAGGTTTAGCGCGATAATTTTTGACGTATAATTCTGAGTACATACCCTATCCCGAATAGGTTACTAAGTCCCCTGCTAGTCTCTAAGGGTATCTCAGTATTTAGAGTACATATGCTACTGGTCCTAACCTTACATCATCATCCACCCAAACTTTCTCTCAATTTAAGTAACTTCTAACCGTACCTCACTCGGTAAGCATCCCTAAGAATCCCATTAAATTCCATAAGGTATAACATATTCCAGTCACTAATTACGATCCTACTGACCTCAATCAAGTCCCATAATCTTTTATAAGTCATACTACAAATTCTTACAAGCTTGGGATTTAACAAAACTTAAAGGGAACAATTTTATAAAAATCAGAAAGGGTTGATCAATCGATGGAAAGGTATCGATCGATCGACATTCTTGAGTCGATCAATCGATCGAACATGTATCCGCCCAGAATTTCCATTAACAGTTACGGGCTCTATATGTTTTACACCTAAATCTTTCGTTACAACGTCCCAAACTCCCAACCAAGTATTTTAATCATCAAACCAACATATATGCATAAACTTTAAGGTATTAGAATCATTAAACCAAGAAGGATTAATAGTTTTTGGGATCAAATCACATATTTGTTCATAAAAACCATATTTCTCCTATTTTCTTCAAGATCTTCATATAGCACCATATAAATTCATGATTCTTTACATATGGATCATGATTTCGCAACTAATATATGACCAGGAGTGTATCTACAAGCAACCTACTCAGATTAAAGGTTTAATTTTCCAATTTCACAATAAAAATCACTATTTATGATAAGACATCAAATCTACACTATCATGTAAAGTATATGCCTTGAAGCTTTGAAAGATAAATCACTAGCCTCTGCTTAAATGTTCTGATCCTTTGATGACAATAAAGGTTGGTTCTCCTTCTTTTTTCGATCACAAATCCGGCGATAGTGGTGGTGTGTGGTGGTTATGGCCTTGGAAACCCTTGTAACTTCTCCTCTCTTTTGACATTGCCCACTATTTTGTTTTGACAGATAATGGCCCTAATGGACCCTAAGTTTGGCTGAAAAACAAAACCAAATTTTCGTAGGTTACTATTCATCAAAATTTAAAATGACTAAAATACCCTCTCAAGTTGCTAATTAGGCCTAAAAAGGCCCCGGGACCTAAACTAAACCCTCGGCTAGTGTTTTCTGACTATCTCGACCCTTCCAAACACGTTGGCGCACTCAAAATGACCATACGGATGATACAAATATAATTTACTTTAAAATCCATTAAATTGATTCCTAACGCAACTGACACACGCGTCCTAACTTAATTTCTGAAATTTCTGTATTTATAACTCACGACAATATTAATAAATTCATTAATCATATATTACCATATTCACTCAGTAATATTCAACATAATTATCATAATCAAATACCAACTCTTGTCTCGCCAGTATTTAAAGTCGTATTAATTTCCAAATAATTATCCTATTTAATTTAATTAATCCCATTAAATAAAATCAATCAAATTACGGGGTATTACATGCTTCCCCCTAATAACAAAATTTTGTCCTGAAATTCAAAAATAAAATGTACCTGGAAAAAGTAACTCTGGATAACGCTCGCGCATGTCATACTCGCGCTCCCAGGTAGACTCCTCGGTGTTATGATGCCGCCAGTGAACACGCACTAATGGTAATATCTTTATTCTCAATTTCCTCTCGCTACGGTCTAGGATATCGATCAGCCCCTCCTCATAGGAACTATCAGGCTGTAGATCAATCTCCTCTAAAGCAATGTGAGTATGGGCCAAATCATCTAGAAGAAATGTCCTCAACGAGGAAATGTGGAACACGTCATGGATCCTATGTAAGTGTTCCGGTAACCCAAGTCTATACGCAACTGGTCCATTCCGCTCGATAATAGGGAATGACATCACATGTCTAGGTGCTAACCTCCCCTTCTTCCCAAAATGCATAATCCCCTTCATAGTAGACACTCGAAGTAGCACTTGGTCCCCCTGATTGAACTCTCGGAAGAACCTCTTGGCATCGGTGTAACTCTTCTGTCAATCGTGAGTAACCCGAATACGGATCCGTATCATCTCTATCCTTGCCGAAGTATCTTGAATCACCTCCGGTCCAAGTAGCTTATTATCCCCCACCTCTAGCCAACATGTTGGGGAACGACAAGGTCTACCGTACAACGCCTCAAATGGATCCATACCAATAGTGAACTGGTAAGAGTTTTTATAGGCAAACTCCACTAGTGGAAGATACTGCTCCTAACCTCCGCCAAAGTCTAGGATGCACATACGCAACATGTCCTCTAACATTTTATTCATCCGCTCGGTCTTCCCATCTGTCTGCGGGTGATAAGTTGTACTCAATTGCAACTCCGTTCCCATAGCTTCCTGGAAACTCTCCCAAAATCATGACAAAAATATCTTATTACTGTTAGATATGATATTGAGAGGCACCCCATGGAGTCTCATTATCTGAGCTATAAAGATCTGGGCATATTGTCCCGCAGTATAGTATGTCCGGGCTAACAGATTGTGAGAAACCTTGGTCAACCAATCCATGATTATGTGACACCCCGACTAATTAAATACCGGGTAGCTACTCTTTTATTAAATTAAACCAAAATGCCAAGTTGGCTCAGTTAATAGCATCACTGTCGAAAACATTTTATTATTACTAACCACCTAGTATTTAAAAAGTAAGTTGCCAAATTTTAATTTAAATCTGATTAACATGCAACAAGTGTAATGAAGAATAATAACACCATTCACCATAACGAAGTAAATAGAATAACCATCACATAATATAAATAAAGTCTGGAGGAAAACTCCTCACTACAAAACCACAAACTGAAATAACTAAACTGAAAACTGAATCAATACATGCCAAAGTCTGAAAACTGAAATGGAAATGTAACTCTAATGGAACTGGGCAACATGCCCTAAAACTGAGGAATACTGAACATGGAATCCAAATGATAGAAGCATCTACAAGCAAATCCCTGTAGATTCCACAAACAGCTACAGCTCGTCACCTGAATGAGTATCCTATGCATGGTGTCCTTGTGGCTAGGCACCTAAAATGGTTTTACAAGAAAAATAGATTTGAAAGCAAACGGGTCAGAGCCCGAATGTGGAGATATTTTAAAAACCTGCAAGTGCTTTAAAAACATTTAAAACATTAAATGCAAAGTACATGTTAGGACGTGCACTCACATGAAATTCTCACCTCTCGTCTAACTGTGCACTCCTAACGTAAGTACCCATCTAAAATGACACTAACCACTAGCTAAGTGACATCATATCTAGTTAGACTGATATAGGTTCTACCCTTATTACTCGGTTCCCATTACATAAAAATGATCTCAATTAAATAGGGGTTTAACGTAAACTCAGATGCTCAATATGCAATATATTTCACTATCAGTTAACCCGTTATGTTTTTCTCGAAACAATACCGTAATTATATTCACAACATTAACATGAAGGTTCCCATTAATTAAGTGTATATTATTCACATCATAAATATACAATACAAGCACCCCGAGAACTAAGCTACGGTGCACACATACTCTGCTATCCATCCCGGTACATCACGTACGTAAGGATCACATATTCCGAATCTCTCAGGAATAGTTCATAGATAACAACATCACAAATAATGGAGGCGAACACAGTCACATAACATGAGTCACGCACATACCTACGCTCCCACGATCAGCGGACTTATCAACATCCCAATAAGTCTTTCTATGACCTATGTTCATCAAGGTAACCAGTCTAAATCCGGGCAACACAAGGATTAGAGGGCCCAAAGCGAACGCAAACCTCCCGTGATAGCAAGTATGGTAGGTATGTCATACACACAAATAATCTACCAATACTAAGTAAACACGCATCTTAGTAATCACCGTAATTTAATTGTAGTACATATCGCATTCTCGTACCAACTTAATATGTATATAACTTATATAATCCCGGTCCACATTTATACGTGCCATAATTTATTCTTACGTCGTAGTAGGCACTCACGTCTCAGCTCATATTTTCCTTTAGGTTCAAACTACACTTCTAGTTTTGACTCCTCATTATATCCCAAACATCCCAAATATACCAATTACTCATCAAGGGAAGGCTATCACTACCTATGCACAAGGTTACGGGGCACTCGGGATCCAAACAGGCTAAAAAGCCTAAACTTTCAACTCGTTCGAAGTCTCGTTCGAACGAGGCTGTTCGAACGAGAGTTCGTTCGAACGAACTAGGTCTTCTAACGAGATCTTGTTCGAACAAAAATCACTCTCGTTACAACCCAGACTGTCAACTCGTTAGAAGCTCGTTCGAACGACTTGGGTAGGTCTTCTAACGAGTGGCCAGTTTCAAGACCAGAAATTCCTATCTCGTTTTTCACCATTTTTATCTCTTCAAAACTCATCTAAACATCAAACCAACGATTGTTTAAGGTCTCTAATCATCCCTAAACGTACCTAGGTCACATACTAACATATTTTAAGGAATCAATTCATCCTAAACATCATTAAATCCTCAAGTCTCTACACTTTTCCCCAAATTTTCAAGAATACAAACCCTAGAATTTATAATCATTAATATACCCAATTAAATCCATTTTAATATCATCCAATATCTAATGTCATCAGAATAATCATCTACCTACCATTCTACATGCAATTTCTCTTCAAGATTTCAAGTTCTAAGTTTCAAAATACATGGGTTTTCATATCACTCCAAGAACAATTTAATCTTTATTGAATTCCTACTCATGGAAAAAGCATTCTCTGAAATTAAACGAAAATCAAATCACTTGCCTTGAGTTTATCTTTGATTTTGATGTTGATTTGCTGAAGTTATCTCTCTCTCTCTGCAGAATTCCCTCTCTACAAGCTTTCTTCTCCAAAGGTGGCTATGGTGGCTAGGGTTTTCTTTTGGAAGTTTTGGAAACCTAACCTAATAACCCCCATAGCTTATTGGGTCATTAAAGGTTGGTTAGTGGGTTTAGTGGGTCAATTCCCAATCAGATAAAGACTCCTAATTTTCGTCACTTTTAATTCCCAAAAATACAAAATTACCAAAATACCCTTTATGTTGCCGGTATGGCCTAAAAATACCCCGGGACCCAAACTAAACCCCCGGCTAGTGTTTTCTGACTATCTCGACCCTTCCGGACGCGTTGGCGCACTCAAAACGACCATACGATTGATAGAATTTAAATTCACTTTTATAATTAAAATAATTATATGCTGACGCAACTATCACCCGCGTCCCAATAAAATGTCCAAATTGCCGTATATCAATCTCACGACAATTTCATAATTCAATATTCATAAATCATCATATATACTCAATATAGTCAAATACCAACTCACATCTCGCTAGTATTTTATCCGGATCAATTCCCAATTAATTCTCATATAATTAATTAATCCCAAAATAAATATTGCCAAAAATGCGGGGTATTACATACTTCCCCCCTAATAACAGAATTTCGTCCCGAAATTCGAAACTAGAAAGTACCTGGTAAGAACAACTCTGGATAACGTTCGCGCATATCATCCTCGCGCTCCCATGTGGACTCCTTGACATTATGATGTCGCCACTGAACACGCATTAACGGGACTATCTTTGACCACAGTTTCCACTCACTTCTGTCCAAAATAGCAATCGGTCCCTCCTCGTAGGAGCTATCGGGTTGAAGATCAATGTCCTCTACAGCAATATGAGAATGAGCCAAATTGTCTCTAAGATATTTCCTTAGCGAGGAAATTTGAAACACATCGTGAATCCAATGCAAATGCTCCGGTAATCCAAGCCTATACGCAACCGGTCCAATCCACTCAATAATAGGAAATGGTCCCACATATCTCGGTGCCAACTTCCCTTTCTTCCTGAAACGCATAATCCCCTTCATAGGAGATACTCTGAGAAAAACCTGGTCCCCTACTTGGAACTCTCTGAAGAACCTCTTCGCATCAGCATAGCTCTTCTGCCTGTCCTGAGCTACCCGAATGCGACTTCGAATCAACTCAATCCTTGCCGAAGTATCCTGAATCACTTCCGGCCCAAGTAGTTTGTTATCCCCCACCTCTAACCAACATGCTGGGGAACGACAAGGTCTACCATACAACACCTCAAACGGAGCCATGCGAATAGTGAACTGGTAGGAGTTATTGTAAGCAAACTCCACCAGTGGAAGGTACTGCTCCCATCCACCCCTAAAGTCAATAATGCACATGCGTAGCATATCCTCCAACATCTGATTTGTACGCTCGGTCTGCCCATCGGTCTGCAGGTGATAAGCCGTAATCAACCGCAATTCCGTGCCCATGGCCTCCTGAAAACTCTCCCAAAATCGCGAAACAAATATCTTGTCTCTGCCAGACACGATATCTAGGGGTACACTGTGAAGTCTCACAATCTCTGAAATGAAGAGCTGGGCATACTGTCCCGTAGTGTAGTCAGTCCTTACGGGTAAAAAGTGAGCGACTTTGGACAATTTGTCCACAATTACCCAAACGGAGTCGTGACCCCTCTGCGACGTAGGCAACCCCGTGATAAAGTCCATGGATATGCTCTCCCACATCCATATCGGGACCTCCAACGGCTGTAGAAGTCCTGTCGGTTTCTGATGATCCACTTTTACAAGCTGACAAGTGGCGCATTTCGAAACAAACTCAGCGATATCTCTCTTCATACCGCTCCACCAATATCGGCGTCTCATGTCTTGGTATATTTTATCCCCTCCGGGATGTACCGCGAACCGTGAGCTGTGCGACTCTGCCATCACATCGTGTCGCAATTCCTCCCCTTCCGGAACCACCAATCTCCCATTGAAGCGTAATCCCCCGTCTGAGCTAACGGTATAGGACTCGGCTCCCTCTGCTAGTAATCGAACTATCTGCTCCTGATAGAACGAGTCATTAGTCTGTGCCCGTACTACCTTCGTGACAATCTGCGGTGTAACAGTCATCACAGACATGAAAGATCGGGCCACCGCATCCTGGTGTCCCAATTCCTTCCTCTTTGCCTTCCACACCTCTGCCACTTCATCTGCTGGCCTACAGCTGAAAGCGTCTGCCACCACGTTAGCCTTACTCGGGTGATACTGGATATCGAATTGGTAGTCTTTTACAAACTCAAGCCACCTACGCTGCCGCATATTCAACTCCTTCTGCATGAACAGGTACTGTAGGGACTTGTGGTCCGTGAACAATTGGAACTTCTCCCCCAAAAGATAGTGCCTCCAAATCCGTAGGGCAAATACCACGGCCGCCAACTCCAAATCATGCGTGGGGTAATTCTTCTCATGAGGCTTAAGCTTACGGGAAGCATAAGCTATGGCCTGTCTCTCCTGCTGCAATACACCCCCAAGTCCTTGCAAAGACGCATCGGTGTAAACCAAATATTCAACTCCCGGTCTCGGCAATGCTAACACAGGTGTTGAGGTCAATTTATTCTTCAATTCATCTAATGCCAACTGACAGGCATCACTCCAGATGAATGGCACACCCTTACGAGTCAGATGTGTCAAAGGACCTCCTATCTTCGAGAAACCCTGAATAAACCTCATGTAGTATCCTGCTAAGCCCAGGAAACTACGAATCTCAGTCGGTGTCGTGGGCTGTCCCCACTCCCTCACCGCGGATACTTTCCCCGGATCAACAAATATTCCCCGGTCGGAAATAATATGTCCCAAAAACTGGACCTCCTTCAACCAAAACCCGCATTTCTCATATTTTGCATACAACTCATTCTGACGAAGTGTCTGCAAAACCTGCCTCAAATGCTCAGCGTGTTCCTCTTCTGTCTGGGAGTAAACCAGAATATCATCGATGAAGACAATGACAAACTGATCTAGGAAATCCCTGAACACTCTGTTCATCAAGTCCATAAACACAGCTGGAGCGTTGGTCAAACTAAAAGGCATAACCCGAAACTCGTAAGAACCATATCTCGATAAGAACGCAGTCTTCGAGATATCCTCCTCCCTGATATGCAACTGATGGTATCCCGATCTCAAATCAATCTTTGAGAATAAAGAAGCTCCTCTCAACTAGTCAAATAGGTCATCGATTCGAGGCAAGGGATACTTATTCTGTATCGTGACCTTATTCAACTCTCGGTAGTCCACACACAATCTTAGTGAACAGTCCCTCTTCTTCACAAACAAAACTGGAGCGCCCCAAGGTGAGGTACTCCTGCGAATAAATCCCTGACCTAACAGCTGCTCTATCTGATCTCGTAGCTGTCGCATCTCAGCTGGAGCCATATGGCACGGTGCGCGTGCTATAGGTCTCGTACCTGGTAGTAAATCTATAACAAAGTCTATCTCTCGACTGGGGGGTAGGCCTGGTATCTCCTGAAACACATCCGAATACTCCCTGACAACTGGGATAGAATCAAAAGGAATCACAACCTCCTTAGAGGTATCCTCCTCTATGTAATATAGATGAGCGGTCGATCCTCCCTCTGGGTGAGGCATCGCCACTACAAACATCTCTTGCCCCGGAATGGCAAAAATAATGCTCCCGCTGAAGCAATCAATCATGGCCCTATAAGCCACGAGCCAATCCATACCGATAATCACATCGTGAACATGCATATCTAATACCAACATGTCTGCAGGTAATACCAAACCACCAATCTCTACCCCCACTCCCTGGCATATAAAGAATATAAGTGACCCACTCCCCAAAGGTGAGTCGACACACGTCACTGTGCTCTCTGCCGTAGCTAACAATCCTAAGGCTTTCGCAAAATGTGTGGCTATAAAGCAATGTGTAGCCTCCGTATCAAACAATACCCGACCCATAGTGCCATGGATAGGAAACGTACCCTCAATCGCGGGTGGTGCCTATGGAACTGCAGTCTGGTGGACGTTATAGACACGTCCATACTGTAGCTGCCCCTGCTGAGCTGGGACTGCTGGAATGGGTGGCAATACTGCCATCTGTGGCGATGCGGGGAGAACGGAGGGAAACATAGGTCTCTGTGGCTCCTGGCGAGCACCCTGCTGCTGCTGGTGTGGGGCCCTGCCCCTATCAGGACAATCCTGTCGTTTATGGCCAGTCTTGCCACAAACAAAACACTTCCCTGGGAAGTTACCTCCTCTCTGCCCCTGTTGTCCCCGGCCCTGGTGGCCGTTACCGTTCCTCCCTTGGCCCTGCTGGCCCTGGTGAAACTGCTGCCCATTCTGCCCCTGTTGGCCCTGATGGCCGTTTGGACCCTGATGGCCCTGACGAAAACCTCCCTGTCCGTGCCTATAGTTCCCTGATCTGAACCTCTTCTGATCCCCCTGCTGGGAACCCTGCTCACCCTGTCTCTGCCCCTGAACAGATTGTGCCCCACCGGCACCATGTCCTCCAGTCCTGCCCTGATGGCTAGACTCTCCCGATCTCTTGCCCTCAGCCATATGAAAGCGGTGATCCTGGCAGTGTAACAAAGCAGCGTTAACCACATCAGAATAAGTGGCCAACGAAAGGTTCCCTAACAGATGCTGACGGATCCTCCATGTCAATCCGGAACGATATTCAACAGATTCGTGAACTCGGCCTCATACTCGGCCACGGTCTTACCCTCTTGCTTCAGATTCATCAATTTTCTCCTCATTTCCGTGTGAACAGCTGACGGAAAGTACTTGCGGTCGAACCGCACCCAAAAGTCCTAAATAGTGAGAGTATCCCTCTCCTCCACGGTGGTAATAGACTCCCACCACTTCAGTGCAGATCCAACTAGATTGAAAGTAGCTAGCACCTGCTTCTGAACATCCGTGCACTCATACATCCTCAAGTGCCTCTGTATATCCTTCCTCCATTGGCTCGAGACTACCACATCTGAGCTACCTGCAAACTCTGGCGGATGTGCTTTCTGAAAAGCGTCACGTACACGTTCCCAAGCAGACGGGAATGCATTTGCCTGTACTGGCGTGGCAACCGGCGCCTGAGGTGGTTCCTGCTGAACTACGGTAATTGCGGCATTTACCGCTTGGGCTACTATAGCTGCAACCTCAGCGGCGTTCATCATGCCCTGAACTGGAGCGGCCTGGGGTTCGGGCGTTGCATCCCTGGGAACTCGTCGTGCACGTCGTGGAGGCATCTGAAATAAGAATGAAGTTTATAAGTTCGCTGTTTATAAACTTAAAATAGCTGAAGAATGAAGCATACACAAAAAGAGTACAACAGTCCTAAAATATAGGGCTCTATATCAAAGAAACTCAGCGGAAACATAATAGCCGTATAGATCCTAAAGGACACTAGAACCTGATGCTCTGATACCACCTGTGACACCCCGACTAATTAAATACCGGGTAGCCACTCCTTTATTAAATTAAACCAAAATGCCAAGTTGGCTCAGTTAATAGCATCACTGTCGAAAACATTTTATTATTACTAACCACCTAGTATTTAAAAAGTAAGTTGCCAAATTTTAATTTAAATCTGATTAACATGCAACAAGTGTAATGAAGAATAATAACACCATTCACCATAATGAAGTAAATAGAATAACCATCACATAATGTAAATAAAGTCTGGAGGAAAACTCCTCACTACAAAACCACAAACTGAAATAACTAAACTCAAAACTGAATCAATACATGCCAAAGTCTGAAAACTGAAATGGAAATGTAACTCTAATGGAACTGGGCAACATGCCCAAAAACTGAGGAATACTAAACATGGAATCCAAATGATAGAAGCGTCTATAAGCAAATCCCTGTAGCTTCCACAAACAGCTACAGCTCGTCACCTGAATGAGTATCCTATGCATGGTGTCCTTGTGGCTGGGCACCTAAAATGGTTTTACAAGAAAAATAGATTTGAAAGCAAACGGGTCAGAGCCCGAATGTGGAGATATTTTAAAAACCTGCAAGTGCTTTAAAAACATTTAAAACATTAAATGCAAAGTACATGTTAGGACGTGCACTCACATGAAATTCTCACCTCTCGTCTAACTGTGCACTCCTAACGTAAGTACCCATCTAAAATGACACTAACCACTAGCTAAGTGACATCATATCTAGCTAGACTGATATAGGTTCTACCCTTATTACTCGGTTCCCATTACACAAAAACGATCTCAATTAAATAGGGGTTTAACGTAAACTCAGATGCTCAATATGCAATATATTTCACTATCAGTTAACCCGTTATGTTTTTCTCGAAACAATACCGTAATTATATTCACAACATTAACATGAAGGTTCCCATTAATTAAGTGTATATTATTCACATCATAAATATACAATACAAGCACCCCGAGAACTAAGCTGCGGTGCACACATACTCTGCTATCCATCCCGGTACATCACGTACGTAAGGATCACATATTCCGAATCTCTCAGGAATAGTTCACAGATAACAACATCACAAATAATGGAGGCGAACAGAGTCACATCACATGGGTCACGCACATACCTACGCTCCCACGATCAGCGGACTTATCAACATCCCAATAAGTCTTTCTATGACCTATGTTCATCAAGGTAACCAGTCTAAATCCGGGCAACACAAGGATTAGAGGGCCCTAAGCGAATGCAAACCTCCCGTGATAGCAAGTATGGTAGGTATGTCATACACACAAATCATATACCAATACTAAGTAAACACGCATCTTAGTAATCACCGTAATTTAATGGTAGTACATATCGCATTCTTGTACCAACTTAATATGTATATAACTTATATAATCCCGGTCCACATTTATACGCGCCATAATTTATTCTTACGTCGTAGTAGGCACTCACGTCTCAGCTCATATTTTCCTTTAGGTTCAAACTACACTTCTAGGTTTGACTCCTCATTATATCCCAAACATCCCAAATATACCAATTACTCATCAAGGGAAGGCTATCACTACCTATACACAAGGTTACGGGGCACTCGGGATCAAAACAGGCTAAAAAGCCTAAACTGTCAACTCGTTCGAAGTCTCGTTCGAACGAGGCTGTTCGAGCGAGAGTTCATTCGAACGAACTAGGTCTTCTAACGAGATCTCGTTCGAACGAAAAATTCGAACGAACATCACTCTCGTTAGAACCCAGACTGTCAACTCGTTAGAAGCTCGTTCGAACGACCTGGGTAGGTCTTCTAACGAGTGGCCAGTTTCAAGCCCAGAAATTCCTATCTCGTTTTTCACCATTTTTATCTCTTCAAAACTCATCTAAACATCAAACCAACGATTGTTTAAGGTCTCTAATCATCCCTAAACGTACCTAGGTCACATACTAACATATTTTAAGGAATCAATTCATCCTAAACATCATTAAATCCTCAAGTCTCTACACTTTTCCCCAAATTTTCAAGAATACAAACCCTAGAATTTATAATCATTAATATACCCAATTAAATCCGTTTTAATATCATCCAATATCTAATGTCATCAGAATAATCATCTACCTACCATTCTACATGCAATTTCTCTTCAAGATTTCAAGTTCTAAGTTCCAAAATACATGGGTTTTCATATCACTCCAAGAACAATTTAATCTTTATTAAATTCCTACTCATGGAAAAAGCATTCTCTGAAATTAAACGAAAATCAAATCACTTGCCTTGAGTTTATCTCTGATTTTGATGTTGATTTGCTGAAGTTATCTCTCTCTCTCTGCAGAATTCCCTCTCTACAAGCTTTCTTCTCCAAAGGTGGCTATGGTGGCTAGGGTTTTCTTTTGGAAGTTTTGGAAACCTAACCTAATAACCCCCGTAGCTTATTGGGTCATTAAGGGTTGGTTAGTGGGTTTAGTGGGTCAATTCCCAATCAGATAAAGACTCCTAATTTTCGTCACTTTTAATTCCCAAAAATACAAAATTACCAAAATACCCTTTATGTTGCCGGTATGGCCTAAAAATATCCCGGGACCCAAACTAAACCCCCGGCTAGTGTTTTCTGACTATCTCGACCCTTCCGGACGCGTTGGCGCACTCAAAATGACCATACAATTAATAGAATTTAAATTCACTTTTATAATTAAAATAATTATATGCTGACGCAACTATCACCCGCGTCCCAATAAAATGTCCAAATTGTCGTATATCAATCTCACGACAATTTCATAATTCAATATTCATAAATCATCATATATACTCAATATAGTCAAATACCAACTCACATCTCGCTAGTATTTTATCCGGATTAATTCCCAATTAATTCTCATTTAATTAATTAATCCCAAAATAAATATTGCCAAAAATGCGGGGTATTACAGATTACCCATCTGGAATTGTGACCTCTCTGCGGTGCAGGTAACCCCATGATGAAATCCATGGAAATTATCTCCCATTTTCACATAGGAACCTCTAATGGATGTAGAGGTCATGCCGGTCTCTGATGGTACACTTTTACTAGCTGACAAGTGGAACATTTAAAAATGAACTCCAATATCCCTCTTCATCCCACTCCACCAGTATTATCGCCTCATATCCTGGTACATCTTATCCCCACCAGAATGTACCACAAATCTCTAACCGTGCGATTATGCCATCACCTCATGTCGCAAGTCTTCTCATTCAGGAATAACTAGTCTACCATTGAAGCGTAAGCCCCCGTATGAACTAACGGTATAAGACTTGACCCCCTCTGATAGTAATCTTACTATTTGCTCTTGACAGAACGGGTCTTCTGCTTGAGCCTTTACTACTCTCATAATGATCAAGGGCATAACTGTTATCACAGACATGAATGATCGGGCCACAGCATCCTGGTGCCCAAACTCCTTCCACTTCTCCTTCCGCACCTCGGCCACCTCACCTACTGGCCTACGGATCATTGCGTCAGCTACCACGTTAGCCTTCCCTGGGTGGTATTGGATATCGAACTGATAATCCTTCACAAACTCGAGCCACCGACGTTGATGCATATTCAACTCCTTCTACATGAAGAGGTACTATAATGTCTTGTGGTCTGTGAATAAATGAAATTTCTCCCCTAGGAGATAATGTCTCCAAATCTGAAGTCCAAATACGATATCCTCTAGCTCCAAATCATTGGTGGGGTAAATCCTCTCGTATGGCTTAAGCTTACGGGAAGCATAAGCTATAGCCTGACTGTTCTACTATAGTACACCCCCAAGTCCTAGTAAGGACGCATCAGTGTGGACTAGATACTCCACTCCTGGCCTGGGCAATACTAACACTGGTGCTGAGGTCAGCTTATCCTTCAACTCATCAAAATCCGACTAAAAGGTATCACTCCAGATAAATGGTACCACTTTATGAGTCAGATGTGTAAATGGACCCACTATTTTCGAGAATCCCCGAATAAATCTCCTGTAGTATCCTGTTAAGCCCAAGAAACTACATATCTCTGTCATTGTCATGGGTTGTCCCCACTCCATCACCATTGATACCTTCCCTGGATCAACATATATTCCCCTGTCAGAAATGATGTGACCCAAAAACTGAACTTCCTTCAGCCAAAATCCGCACTTCTCATATTTTGCATACAACTTGTGCTGATGCAGTGTCTGCAAAACCTGCCTCAAGTGATCGGCATGCTCCTCCTTAGTTAATGAGTAGAACATAATGTCATCAATGAAAATAATGATGAACTGGTCCAGGAACTCTCTGAACACCCTATTCATCAAGTCCATAAACACGGCTGGCGTTGGTCAGGCCAAAAGGCATAACTCTGAACTCATTGGAACCATATCTCATCAAGAAGGAAGTCTTCGAGACATCTTGCTCCCTGATTCGTAGTTGATGGTATCCCGATCTCAAGTCAATCTTTAATAATAAGGAAGATCCTCTAAACTAGTTGAATAAGTCATCGATTCGGGGCAACGGATACATATTTCGTATCGTGACTTTATTCAACTTCTAGTAATCGACACACAACCTCAAAGATTCATCCCTCTTCTTAACAAACATCACAGGTGCACCCCACGGTTAACTACTCCTATGAATAAACCCCTGACCCAACAGCTTTTCTATTTGATCCTATAGCTCCCTCATCTCCGCTGGAGACATACGATAAGGTGCGTGGGCTATCGGCCGAGTGTTCGGCACCAAATCTATAACAAAGTGTATCTCTCTATTAGGAGGTAATCCCAAAATATCCTGGAATACATCAGCGAACTCCCTAACAACTGGAATCGAATCAAGTGGTATCACCACCTCCTTAGAGGTCTCCTCCTCTATGTAGTATAAGTGGGTGGACGATCCTCCCTCCGGACGAGGCATCGCCACTAGGAGCATCTCCTAACTGAGTATGGAAAAAATAATACTCCTACTAAAATAATCAGTCATGGCTTTATACGTAACTAGCCAATCCATACCAATAATCGCATCGTACTCGGACATGTCTAATACTAGCATGTTGGTAGGTAAAGTAAATCTCCCAATCTCTACACCCATGCTTCTACTTATAAAGGAAATCATAGAACCTCTACTCAACGGTGAATCTACACAAGTGACAGTGCTCTCCGCATTATATAATAATCCCATAGCGTGTGCAAACATCATGTAAATAGAATAATGTGTGGCTCCCGTGTTAAATAAAATATGCCCCATAGTCCCCTGAATAGAAAACATACCCTCAATTATGGGTGGATCCTGTGGGACTGTGGCCTGCTGAAGGTTATAAACCCGACCATACTGGAGCTGCCCTTGCTGAATTGGGACCGCTAAAATAAGTGGCAGTGCTGGAATTTATGGTGGTACTAGGAGGGAGGGGGGAACATAAGTCTTTAGGGCTCATGGCGAGCACCCTGCTGCTATTGTTGTGGGGTCCTTCCCCTCTCAGGATACTCCTAGCATTTTTGGCCAATATTGCTAGATACAAAACATTTCCCTACGAAGTTTCCCCCTCTCTGACCCTGCTGTCCACGGCCCTGATGGTCGTTACCACCCCTACCCAGGCCATATTGGCCCTATTAAAAGTGTGACTGGCCCTGATGGCCGTGCTGACCCCGATGGCCATGCTTAAAACCTCCCTGGCCATGTCTGAAACCTCATGATCTGAATCTCATAAAATCCCACTGCTGGGAACTCTGATCACCCTGCATGTGTTGACCCTGAGCGGACTGTGCCCCACTGGCCCCATTAGCCCCTGTCCTGCCCTGCTGGCAGGACTCTCCTGCTCACTTACCCTCTAACAAATGAAAGCGGTGATCCTGGTAATGAAGTAGCACTGCATTAACCACATCTGAATACGTGGCTAATGGGATATTCCCTAGCAGGTGCTGACGAATCCTCCATATTAGCCCATCCATAAACGTTTGGATCTTCTTCTCTTCAGTTGGGTTCTTATTGGGCATTATGTTCAGAAGATTGGTGAACTCATCCTCGTACTCTTCCACTGTCCTCCCTTCCTGATTAAGGTTTAACAATTTTTGCCTCATCTTTGTGTGAACCATTGAGGGGAAATATTTGATGTCGAACGACACCCATAACTCCTGAATAGAAAGAATATCTCTCACATCGGTGGTGGTAATGGACTCCCACCACTACAATGCTGCTCCTACTAGCTTAATCGTAGCCAGTATCTACCTCTGCACATCTGTACACTCATACATCCTCAAGTTCCTTTAGATGTCATTCTTCCACTGGCTCGATACAACAACGTCGAAGCTCCCTGCAAACTCCGGAGGGTTCTCCTTCTGAAAGGCATCACAGATACATTCCCAAGAAGACGGGAATGCATGAGCCTGGACTGCGGCTACCACTGGTACCTAAGGTAGTTCTTGTTGCACAACTGCTAACGCAGCATTTAATGCCTGGGCTATAATGGCGGCAACTTGAGTAGCATTCATAGACCCCTAAATTGGTGCAGGCTGAGGCTCGGGATGGGCACGCCTGGGAACTCATTGTGCATATCGAGGAGACATCTAAAATGAGAGAGAAGTTTTATAAGTCCATAGTTAATATCTTAAAATAACTGAAGAATGTAAGATACAGAAAATAGTACAAGAATCCTAAAATATAAGGCTCTATATCAAAGTACGTTACGACAAAACATAACAAATCGTACAGATCCTAAGGACTCTTGAACCTGATGCTCTGATACCACACGTGACACCCAGACGAATTAAACACCGGGTAGCTAATCCTTTATTTAAATTAATATAAAATGTCAAGTTGGTTCAGTTCATAGCATCACTGTCAAGAACATTTAAATTAATTACTAACCACCTAATATTTAAAATAGTGAAGTGTCAAGTTTTAAAGTTTTAATTTAACCAACAACAAAATAATCAAAATCATCTTCCAACCGTCACATAAACAATCTCATAATATAATCAACATAATGAATAGATAATGTCTGGAGTAAACACTCCAATAATAATAGCAATGTAAATAAACTCAGTACAAATGTCTCAGTGAAATAAATAAATCCCAAGACTAAAATAACTGAAAGTCTAAAACTGTTATCAATGAATAGAATGGGAAATATGCCATAACTAGAATAAATAACTCCCCAAAGAAGCAAGGATAGTTGTGGAGGTGTTTATTAACGAGATCTTATAACTTCCACAACATCTATAGCACGTCAAAGGAATGGAACTCTTAATCTTGGCATCCCTGTGGATGGTCACCTAAAAAAGTTTAACAAGAAAAATAGATTTGGAAGAAAATGGGTCAGAGCCCAAGGTGAAAACAATTTAAAAAATATAACAAGTGTTTAAAATAAAATATTAAACAACACATATTAAACATGTTAGTCACGTACCCTTGAGATTCTCACCCCTCAACTATTGTACATGCCTAACGCATCTTTTAAATACCACTTAGTTATACCACTACTTGTCTAGTCTATTCGACCCCCATTCGGACAGTTCTTACTTTAAATGCCACTCGTATTATTTAAATGAAATATGTTCGTAACTCACGCATTCAGTAATTAGATTGATTAGCTCAAATATTAGTTAAGTCTACAATGTTCTTAACTCAATTAAATTCCTTAATTATTCGCATCTATTAAGTAACAGTGAATCAGTAACAAGCACATATATAAGTCACCCATTACGTATATACATATATGGCACCCCTAGGTTAAGATGCGGTGTACGCATACTCTTCTATCGAAGCCCGGTACATCACGTACATAAGGGTCATATGTTTCGAATCACTCAGGAACCGTTTCAATACAAATCACACGTAGTGGAGGTGAACATAGTTCACATACCCATGGGTCACACACATACTTACGCTCCCATGGTCAGCTGACTTATCAACTCACAAATAAGTTATTCACAGTCCTATGTCCTTAAGGTACCGTTCTAAATCCCCCCGAAGGGAGACCAAGATAAGACGATCCTTTTCCCAAAAATAAACCTCCCGTGATAGCAAGTATGGTAGGTATGTCATACACATAATCATTCATATACTAAGTATTCACACAAATTAGGTAATAATCATTTTAGTATTGGTATATTCCATCCCCATATGGTATGTCTCTCACATATAATAACATCGTCCCAATTATTCTACATAGTAGGTTTAGCGCGATAATTTTTGACGTATTCCGAGTACATACCCTATTGATAATATGCAAATATTGCGTATTTCATCCTCTGAACTGACGCATTTTAGCCCCCTCGAGTATCTTATTCCCTATATTTATACTCGTTAACCAGACAACCTCGTATTTCTACGTTAACATGTTTTGTAAGGGTTAATTGAGCTTTTATAGGTATTTGGATACTAAGTGTGAAGTTTGGACGCATTCCGCTCGATTTCCGTACACGATGGCACATTCAACGGAAATTTACTCAATTCACATTTTGGTCACCTGGCCCATCATCTTTACGGAAGTTGTAGCCCTCCTTTCAAGATTCGCGTGGCTGTGAACGGTGCACGATTCCGATTCATAACGAAACAGTTACGGCGATTTTAGTGGATGGGAAATGCATACAAGCCAAAACAGCAAGCAACTTGGCTCACCCATGCTTGATCGATCGATCGACCTAAGGTGTCGATCGATCGATCCTTCTGTTTTGCCAAATTGTGGGGAGACAGTGGGCTTCAATTTTGAGCATCGATCGATCGAGCCCAGGGGATCAATCGATCGATCCCCTATTTTCTACAGATATTTTGTGCTTTTCTTTTCTTTTTCCTTGATTTTAAACGGACATTTATAAAATCATGACCTTACAAATCCCCCCCCCATGCCTATGCCAGTACATACATAAAAACTATTCGAATTATGCTACCCAAACTCAAAATAAATGACATACAATTTAATATCCCCATTAAACCTAAAAATTGAAAATACTAAATGACATGTCTTCACAGATTTCAATATCTTCAAATTTTCAACTTTTACTCACTTTCATTGTCATCATCAGGGTGTGCAAAAATAATCCTCAATTTTGTACCTACACACATGAGATAAGAAAAAATACCCGTGACACACAACGGTTTGAAATATAATGATAAGCCTAAAAAAATATCAATTAAGCTGAAGCAAATCATTATTAAATCAAGCAAAAATTCTCCCCCATAATTCGTTAAACTCCCTCTTTTTATGATGTCCCCAAATAAACAAATATGAAGATCACAAAGCAATGAAAATGGAGAATGTCACAAGGTAATAAACTTTCTCTTTTTGAATTTTTAAAAATTTTTCTCATAAAATATACAACAAAGAATCACACCATGAAAGAACACAAAAATAACGAAGTCGGTGACAGTGAAAATGTAGGGATGTGAACAAATTCGACTGGAAAATCAATACATACAACCATAACATATGTGTACGATGAATTTCGGATATTTCTAACGAATGAACTCAACATCTTCCTTAGGTGAAAAAATAGTGGAATTTTAAGAAATTAACTCAATCAAATCAACAAATCAACAAATCAAAGCTCAAAGTGATTTCCACACCAATAACGCCCAAAACTATGTAACGCTTTTTCAAGACTTTCAAGGACGTTCAAACCCGTTTTATATTCCATCCAAACTCCCTCAATAAATAATAATTTTTTTATTTTTCTTTTAAGGTATTTGGCATATTATTCTTTTTATTGCCATTAATGTTTCGGGCTCTTTTCAACCTCTTTGTACCTTGGCTTCTGTTTTTTCCAAATTTTTATTTAGGTCGAATTTAAATGGTGTCTTAGTTGCAAAGGACAAATGAGAACCTTTCGCAACCCTTCCCTATTTTTGAAATTCACAGAAACTCACTACAACGGTTTTTACATGCACCACTTTCTTGTCAATTTTTATCGCATTTGGTTCATTGTATAGACATAATTGAGATTGAAACACTCAAGTCAATATGTGATAGACAATTACAATACTCAAATAATACCGTGCACGTGTTCAATAAAGGAGATAAGGATATAAACATGTAGAAGATATCACTAATCACATCTCAATGACTCCAAACAACATAAAGCACATGGATGAAATTATGGGCGTCTCAAATCACTATCAAACAGTCATGCAAAATATGGAATGAAGTTGTGACTATGGCTATCTTAAATGTTCATCCATAAAAGGTGTACACAAAATACAAAACAATTTTTGTGTTTTTAAAAAAAATTATAAAAAGAAAATCTTTTTGACTTTTTCTAAAATTTATCAAAAATAAAATCTTTTTGAATTTTTCAAATTTAATTTTTTTTTGTAATTTTCTATAAAGAAGAAAAAAAATATAAACAAAAAATAATTAATGATACAAATGATACACTCTAGAGATAGTAATCATATGATATGAACATGAAAATGCATCCTATTCTAGACATGGTAACCATCCCTCAGTCAACTGTGCAAATTCCTAAAAACTTCTTAAGACTCTCGAATCTAGGGGCGTCTAAAGGCTTTGTGAAAATATCGGCTAACTGGAGATTGGTAGACACAAAACTCAAGGATACGACCTTCTCTTTTACACGCTCACGGATAAAGTGATTGCGTATCCTAATGTTCTTTGTGAACAAATGTTGTTAGATTATGAGAAATGTGTATCACGCTTGTGTTATCACATGAAATAGTCACGGTGTCCTATGATATCATATAGTCCTCCAACATTTTCTTCATCCACAGAAGTTGCATGCAACAACTCCTGATAGCTATGTACTCGGACTCCACAGTGGACAAAGAGATGGAGTTTTGCTTCTTTTTCAATCAAGAGATAAGAGCAGAACCAAAGAAAAAACACCCACCGGAAATGCTCCTACATCCATATGCATCCCCCAGCCCAATCGACATCTGAATAGGTGAATAAACAATCATTGGTATCAAAGGAAAACAAAATGCCAAATGAGAGAGTCCCACTCACTTATTTGATAATACATTTAAGAGAGAGTAAGTATGACTCTTTCGGGGATGCCTTATATAGCGCACCAACTCCAACACAAAAGGCGATGTCGGGATGACGGAAGTCAAGTAGAGAAGACTATATATCATACTTTAATACAAGGTTTTCTCTACATCCTTTCTTTAAGTGTCATTTCTAAGCTTTTTTGAGGTACTCATCGGGGTACGTGCATACTTAGTGGAGTCTAAACCAAATTTCTTCACAAGGTCTCTAATATAATTGGATTGGGAGATGAACATCCCATCATCTAGATGACGAACCTAGAGACCAAGGAGGAAGGTAAGCTCACCAACCATGCTCATCTAAAACTCACTATTCATATCCTCCTCAAAGTTAGGAGCATATTGATTCAAAGATTATGCTGTCCACATAGACTTGGGCAACCAAAATAGCACCGTATCCTCTTTTAACAAACAACGTCTTATCAACTCCCCTCTCATAAAGCCACGGGCTAAGAGATAGGAAGTAAGATGCTAGTACCAAGAATGGGGTGCTTGCTTCTAACCATACAGGGATTTTCTCATAAAATATACGTAATCAGGGTGCTGAGGGTCTTCAAACCCTTTTGGTTGTTCCATGTAAACTTCTTCATGTAGAATGACATTCAGAAAGGCACTCTTGATATCCATCTGGTATAACTTGAAGCGCAGATGACATGTGATGGCGAGTAATAAGCGGACAGACAGAAGCCTCGTAATATGAGCAAATGTCTCATCAAAGTCTACACCCTGAATCTGTGTGTAGACTTGAGAAACCAACCTAGCCTTATTTTGGATAATGGTACCATTATCATCCATCTTGTTCTTATAGATCCACTTGGTACCTATCACATTCTTCTCACTCGGTCCGGGGACAAGTTCCTGGACATTATTCTTTCGAAACTAAAGCAACTCATCCTGTATAGTAGATATCCAATGTTCATCCTTGATTGCTTCCTTGAAGTTCTTGGGATCGACGTTAGATGTGTAGCAGGTAAAGTTAACCACATTCTCTAGCTGATCAAGAGTCTTGACCCTTAGGGTGGGATCTACTTGAATGGAAGTAGGATTATGACTCTTATGAACCCAAGTAGATGTGTCCCCCAAATCAGGAATATGGTCCACCCTGGGTGTGGGAGGCAAAATGGGATCATCAGCAGGAAGTGCACCCTCCTCACATAAAAGGTTAGAATCAATAAACGTCGATGGTTCGTCATCTTGCACTGTGACATTTATTGACTCCATAACCTCAGAGATACTTAACATAAAAACCTGATAAGCTTTACTAGTCGATGAATATCCTAACAGTATTCTCTCATCGCTCCAGGAGTCAAACTTTCCTAATTGCTCTCTATCTCGTAGGATGTAGAATTTTCTCCCAAAGACACGAAAATATGAAATGTTGGGTTTCTTTCCAGTCCATAATTCGTAGGGTATATTAAGTGTGTGTGGACGAAGGTAAACCCTATTTACCGTATGACATGCGGTAGACACTTCCTCTGCCTAAAATCTCCTAGCAACTCTATGACCTAGAAGCACAGATCTAGCCATCTACTGGATTTTCCGATTCTTCCTCTCAACAATCCCAATTTGCTAAGGAGTCTTCACGATCGAAAATTGATGTTTGATCCTAATACTATCACAGTAAAGATCAACTTTAACTTCCTTAAACTCAGTGTCATTATAACTATATGTATCCTATTGATAGTGACTCCGTGTTGATTTGCAAGACACAACACTTGGTCGTGAGAAATTCCACAACATCGAATTTCTCTCTCAGAAAACCTAAAATCGAGTAATGAGAGAAATCATCTACCATCACGAGGATATACCTCTTACCACCCAAACTCTCAGTACGAGTAGGACCCATAAGATCCTTGTGTATCAACTCAAGCACTCGTGAAGTGGTAATGGAATTCAACTTCCTGTGGGGGATACGGACTTGCTTTCCCAACTGACAGGGTCTACAGACCGCAGAAGTCGGCTTTCCAAGTGATGGCAAGCCACGTACTAAATCCTTTTTAGCTAATCTCTCCAAATCATTAAATTCACAGGACCTAAACATTGATGCCACAAATACATATGAGTGATCGTGGTGCTCTTGCAGAAAAATGAGGAATTGGGAACAATCCCATAGCAATTATCTTCAGTCCTCACCCTTTGCAATAGAAGTTTACTAGATTGATCATAAACATTGCACTTGTTCAGCGCCGCACAGTTGGCTAATGCTAAGAAGGTTCGCTTTTAAACCTTTGACGTACAAAACATCCCGTAGCTTAGGAAATCTTGGTATCTCTACTGTACCTCGTCCTACTATGCTAGGCTTTCTCCCATCTCCAAACCTGAATTTACCTTTCTTATGATCCTCTAGGTAGGTAAAAAATGAGACGTCACCAGTCATGTGTCTGGAGTACCCACTATCAAAGTACCACTGAGAGGTATTATGTGCTTTAAGAGCAAGATGAACAATAAGGGATTTTGCGACATGTTTAGGCACCCAAGTGGAAATTTTAAACTCTGAGATGTGGCGACTATAAACTCAACACACTCTCTAAGACTCAAAAAATTTCTAGTGGCACGTGGTGGAGAAAATATACGGCGTGTCCGACCCAAACTATAGAAAAACTCCCTAAGGTGGGTTTTTCTTTTACAATTAGTATAAATGTACTCAGTTTTAGGCCAACCCTGGTTTTCTTTTCTTGTTCGAACACTTCTCCATAGTTTTGGTTGATGACCATATGGATTCGTATTAAGCTCATGAATTGGTTCCAATGTCGCATGAGACGTGGAAGAACCATCAAAACCTATTCCCTGCCTTTCACCAAACCCTACAGCAGGGGTGAGGAACATATTTCTCATCTTTCTAGATATGTCCTCTATAATTACCTTGACCCCTCGGGCTCTCTCAAGGTCATGAGTGAGTTCGGACACAAGGGCTTTAATTTTCTTTCGAGTGTCTAGGGAGGAATGGAGATCACTCGTAAGACTAGCCACTTGTTTGGTCAAGTTCCCTTTCTCTTTCTCTAAACTGCTTTCTCTCTCTCCAAATAGTCCCCCTCTCTCTCTACACAAATAGTATATCTCTCGAGGCAGCACTAATGGAGCTCTCTCTCTCTCTCTCTCTCTCTCTCTCTCTCTTCCCCAAATCTTTCTCTAAGGCAACTATCATAAGTGATAACGCTTTGTTACGCTTTTTAATTTTAAAAGAATTAGCATATATATCAGTGTACGAACATCGTAAATCACTCTCGCTCTCAATTGCAGCATCCTCCCCCTCACTCACATCGCTTCCATTGTCGACGTGTCCATGTGAAGTATCCTCCTCATCATCGTGAGGTGCAGTGTCAGTACTCACATGACTAGACATGAATGCGGTGAAGTTACATTCATGTGGTGACTCGTCTCCAGAATCCACCGACTCCACCTCACTGTCGTCACTCAGGGAGGCATTTAAATAAGCTTTTCCTTTGACTTGACTCTTCAACCCAGTAGGACACTCAAATGACTTATGACCTCTACCGTCACACTCATAACATCTCTCCTTGTCTTCTTACACATGTCCTTTTTATCGTTATCATTTCTATTTTCACTTATTTTTCTCAAAATTCATTTTATCTTTAAAATTTCAATTTTTCTTTAATTTGAGAAATTTCTTGAAATTTTTTACAAATAAAACCAAATCGTCTAAGTCAAAATCAAACTCAGAATCAGATATCTCTTCCTCTTTTCTCCTAGATGACTCAGCTCTCTTTCTTGCTGACCCCTCACTATTCCTAGCCTGGGCATTAAGTGTTACCCCTTTATCTTTTGATTTTATCGTGTCAGGAAACATATCAATTTCATAAGTTTGGAGGTCTCCTACAAATTCTTCTAATTTCATACTACTCAAATTTCCTAAAGAATTTAGCACTGCGACTTTTGGGATAAAACACTTACAGAAACTAGTGTTTACAATATCAGATAAGCGTGTATTGATTTTATCAAAACACTCAGATTAAAGCATGGTGATTGTCTCAAATTGTGTAATTAAATTTTGCAATTTTGATTCTTTAACTGCATTAGTGCCTTCATGGGTAAGTTGAATAACATATCATCCTTCTTTCGATTTGGTACACATCATGATGCGTCGGGACTCGTGGGAGGTGACATTTTCAGAAATTGCATGTAGTTAGAGGTTTAAAAGTTGCATGTGCTCCATTTAAATTCATCCTCGGTCCATGCAGTCATAGGTTTAAAAGTTGTTATGTTATATACAGTGATAGTGGGAGGTGTCCAACCTCTTTCACATATAAACCGAACACATTCGCCAATGGCCTTTAAGTGAGATTTCATACGGGCTTTCCAATATTCGTAACTTGACCCATCAAAAATCAGCATTCGAATATACAAGTTTTCCATTGAAATTGCGCTTTTTCAAAATTCAATTTTTAAACCAAAATTGATATCAAGAAAAATTTTGCGGAAAAAATTACATGGTATAATTGTGTAATAAGCTACCAATTTGAGAGTGCACAGCAGTCAATGATTAAACTTGTTTAATTAAACTCCAGTTTTTAATCTAAAAAACCCTGACTCTTGAAAATAGACGTGACAGACGAATTAAATACATTAATCATGCAAGTCAATCACGCATGTGAGGAAAAATCTCCCAAAGGGGCAGAACCTTTTTTTATTTCACTATAATTCGTAACACTTACAATTATAAAGAAATACAGTGACACAAGAATACCCGTAGGAGTCGGTTAGTTATCGTCGACAAGAGATCCCGCAAGAGCTCCAAATCAGCAATGGAGAACATCTTTCTTCTCTGGAAGAATACTCCAGATGAGTAGAACAAATCATCTAGGGTTTATAAAGATTCACATATGTATTTGGGGAGGATTTGTGAATAAAAAGGTTTGAAAACTTTGAAAAATGAAGTATGAAATATGCAGCAGTTCTGTAGAAAATGGAGGTTGAAAGAATTGAGAAACGTGTATATAGAACATTGTTATTTATACAAAAATAGAGGCGGCGCGTCGCTCAAAAGACAGAGGGCTATCACTCGAACGAATAGGACAGTCGCTTGAATGACTTCAATCGATAGTTGTTTGTCGCTTGAACGACAGTGCGCTGTCGCTCGAACGATGTCAACATCATTTTTTTCTTGCATCTACACTTAGAAATAAATCTTTCTGCGAAGGAAAACATTTTGAAACCTTAAAAAATATTTTCTAAAAATTCACAAATAATTATGTAACCATTAAAAACTCTAAATTAATTATTTTACCATTAATGTGAGTGGAGTAGTGGGAATGAGAAATGTTGAAGATGCACGTTGCACGATGCTCAGGCCGTTATGGATGAACGTGTTGACGTTCTGAATGTAGTGGTATCAGACTTACTGACTGTGATCTAGGACACACAGACAACTTCCTAGATTCTAATCGAACATTTATAAAATCATTTATTTACAAATCTCCCCCTATGTCTATGCCGGTACATACGTAAAAACTATTCTAATTATGCTACCCAAACTCAAAATAAATGACATACAATATAATATCCCCATTAAACCTAAAAACTGAAAATACTAAATGACATATCTTCACAGACTTCAACATCTTCAAATCTTCAAAATTTAGAAGACATTTCTTCCTAGCCTCCATCAAAACACGAAGACTGTCTCTCTCACCCTTAACATACTATATCTTCTCTTAAGGATACCTTTCACTTTCCATAAGATCCTCAATCAAAACACTATCATTATTATCTATACCACGTTCTTTAAACCTAGCTTCCAACTCCTTAGACTTCTTCACCTTTAAAGTTTCCTCATACAACTCATGGAAGACAACTTATAGTTCACTCTCCTCCTCCTCTTCTTCATCCTCACTTTTATCTCCACTCTCTCAGCCATCATTAACTTGAGATCCATAAACCACGGCCTCGAAAGTGACATGGAAAGGAATATCTTCATGTGAAGATTTCTCATCGATGCTCACACGACTAGATATGAACGCGATAAAGTTGATCTCAATAGGGGATAATTTTCCTCTTTCGGATAACTATCACTAAGGGTTGAACAAAATGCTACAGGTTTCTTTCCCTCCTTCCTTAGTTTAGTGGGGCACTCAGCTACCATATGGCCATAACCATAATATCACTCTGAATCATCCCTAATAAAGTTATTATTCTGGTTCTTAGGAATGTAATCATACTTGTTGTTCTTATTTTTCTCAAATCTTTTTTCATCTTTCAATTTCTTTTAGAATTGGAGAAAATTCTCGAATTGCTTTGCCAATGTGAATTCATCATCAGAATTGACGCCAGACTCATCGTTCGAAATAGGTGTTTCCCCCTTTCGGGATTTCAAAGCTATTACCTTTTCTTTATTCATCACATTCTTGGAGGTAAACATGTCTAGCTCATGAGTTTTTAAGTCATCTACAAGATCTTCAAGTTTCATAGAATCTAAAGTACCTAAAGAATTCAAAATAGTCACATTTGGATTAAATTCATCAGGCAATGACTTTATGATTTTTTTTTCATTTGGTTGTTGGGTACCTTCTCTCCTAACATTAACAACGAGTAAACTATTTTGGATAATCTAACATAGACTCATCAAAGTTCTTACACTCATCAAAGTTCTCACTCTCCAACCTTTTAATCCTTTCAAATTGATTATTGAGCTTTTAGAGTTTGGAAGCCTTAACAACACTAGTTCCTTCATGGGTGAGTTGGAGTATATCCCAAGCCTCTTTTGACGTCTCACATGTCATAATACGGTGGAATTCCTTCGAGGTGACAGAACAAAACAGAGTATTTAAATCTTAAGAATTATATTGTGATCGTTTATGCTCAGCCTTATTCCACGATCTAATGAATTGCTTCTCCATCTCTCGTGATAAGTGGATCCCACTCTTTAATAACAACGAATCATAATCGCTCATCTATTGTCTTAAGTGATAACTTTATATTCATTTTCCAGTATATGTAGTTCAACCCATCAAACATAGCGGTTCTAAAACCATCCAAACCTCAAACATTCATGCCTAAAAGCACGGGATCAAACACAACAATTGTTTAAACGCTCTGATACTAGTTTGAGAATGCCCCTGCAGTGTGTATGCTTAGGCAAGGATGGTCTGAACAAACACAAGTCCAATATTTTTATACTTTTAAAATTTTAAATATTGAAACTTTAAACAAAATTAACCCAATTAAACTTAGCAATGATTACGAAACTATCTTGTGGAAGTCCGATTTACAAAATTTCATCTTTTTACCCTAAAGAAGGTATCTAAGGTGATGGAAAATAAAATAAAGAAAACATCCACAAGACGCCGATGTATGAGAAAAAACCTTGGACGACCCAGTCAAACAGTTTACTATGATACAGAATTATAAAAGATGATAGTAGACTTACACAATCACTCGATCTCCACCAGCCTTGACGCAGTTAAATCTTTGATCGTTATTCCACAATACAACGTAGGAATACACCTATGCTAACTGCCAAAATTAACAAGTCCACGTACATCTCAATATCCACCGATAAGGCTCATCAATCGTCAAACACCGTAAACAACATGCACAGAGTCCACCGCTCAAAACACATTCTCTCTGGATGAAAAAACAAACTTTGATTCCTAATTTCAAGATATAGAATCATATGAATTATAAGTCTTGTATCTATATACATATAGGGTGAAACATAGGGTTATGAACTTTTGCAAACAAGTAGGAAATCTTTTTTCACCTAAAGTCCTTAAAAATTCTGAGTCCACGACACCTTAAATACTGACTGTACGAATTTTGAGGCAATATCTCATTTGAACGAAAGCTAAAGTCATTCGAATGAGAATTTCATTTCATTTTAATGACATTTACATTTCATTGTAATGGAAAAGCAATTTAGTTTGAACCATCTTCTAACGAGCTTCTAAGGAGGTGTGATATCCTTGATAAAGGAATCTCATTTGATGTTTGCTTTATATTCATTCTAATGAGTTTAGAATGTCATTTGAATAAAGTAAGAGATCGTTCGAACAAAATAGGAATTTTGTTCTAATGAGCTTATATCTCGTTCAAACCAAAAATATTTTTCTTTAAAAAATTAAAAAATAGTTCCAAACATTTTCTAAACAAAAACAAACTCCCTTAAAAATATTTTCAAGGACTTATAATTAATATGCATTCATACCTGTGATATCCGCGATAAATATGAAGATAAACTTGACACTAAACATGGAATGATGTATCTAATCTTTTAAGCTTAGCCGATATGTCTTCATCAAATAATATCATAGGCTCATTGGATCAACAATACAAAATCTATACTATGACTCAAAAAATTTTGTCCAAAATAATTCTAGTTACATACAAATTGACTTGATTGAAAATTTGTCCTTACATAAATTGATCTTTCCCATACCGTACCACTTATACAAGTGGGTTTTGTGCATCGTCTAGGTTGGTCTAGTTTAGATCATGGCACTCCTAAAATTGGGTTTTAATCGATCTTTCCCAAATCGTACCACTTATACAAGTGGGTTTTGTGCCTCTTCTAGACTGATCTACTTTAGATCATACCACTCCTAAGAGTGGATTTTAACCGACCTTTATTGTGTCATACCATTTATACAAGTGTATTTTAACCGACCTTTCCCAGATTGAACAACTTATACGAGTGGTTTTTTTACTAAGGCAATACATACAATCTAAAATGATTAAATGCGAATAATTTTATTATGCATAAATGAAAGAATTCAACTGACTTGCTATGTAATGATAAAACTTCCTAAGTTGCATGGATTTATATGACCTTGGGACTACCCTCCCATCTATTTCTTCTAAATGATATGAAACCCCACAACATTTTGAAACTATGAAGTAAGATCCTTGCCATTTTTGTTCTAGTTTTCCATATGATGACTTCTTTACAATGAGAAACAACTTTTGGAGGACTAAATTTTGGACTTGGAATTCTTTGACCTTGACTTTATTGTCATGTTGTTTTGCCAGCTCTTACTGATAGGTGGCCAAATATATTAAGGCTTGGTCTTTTTTCGGCTAGGTCCAACTCATAGGCTATTCAGTAATCATTTCAGCCGTCTTCAAATATCTTGAATGTAAGTGTTAGTAGTTCGATATCCAAAAGAATTACTACTTCCATGCCGTAGGCAAGGGAATAGGGATTTTCCTTTATCGATTTTCTTGGGATCATCCTGTAAGACCCCATGACGCATTTAAGTCATCTACCCACCTTCCTTTAAACTTTTCTAGCCTATAATTGATGTCTAATAACATGATTTTATTAGTGATCTCTTCCTACCCATTGCATTAAGGGAAAACTATTGACACGTAATGAATCCTAATTTTGTATCAAGCATAAAAGTCCTGGAATGGATCGTAATAAAACTAGGTTTTGTTATCGGTTACCATCACTCTTAGAATGCTAAATCTTATGATGATGTTTCTCCAAATGAATCTCTTGGTGTCTAGTTCTCTAATTTGAGTGAGTGGTTCAGCCTCAAACTAATTTGTGAAGTAGTCGATCGTTGTTATTAGATATCGTCGATTTATAGGTGTTATTGACATTGATCCTATAATTTCCATGACCCATTGGGCGAATGGACATGAGCTTATAAAAGGGTTGAAATATTCAACAGGCTATTTCATCATCAATGAGAACATTTGGAACTTTAAGCACTTTTTATAAAACTACACTGAATCCTTCTACATTTACGTCCACCGGTACCCTTGAGAGATTTCTCTATAGGAAAATGATTTCCTACTTGTGTGTGCTCCACATCTTCTTCATGTATCCAATTTGACATGTTCAGGGGGATGTATTTTAATATGTGACACCCCACCTAATTAAATATCGGGTGATCAGTCCATTATTAAATTAAACCGAAGTGACTGCTTGGTTCATTCATAACATCACTATCAAAAAATGATTTTTCTTTATTAATCACCTAATAAATAATTAAGCTAAGTGTCAAAACATTTTCCCATTTAATTATGCCCAATTAAATCCATTAATAATTTTTCCATTCTTTAAAATATAAGCTACTCACATTCCGTAGGAATAAAAGAAATACTGGACACGAATAAAATATGGAAATCAGTCGGATTGGATAAAACATTCCAACTCAAAGTCACAAACCAACAAACCATAATATCCTCAAGTGTAACAGAAATAAAATACAAGAAGGAACTAAGTACAATCTCTATTAAGTGACGGGTAAAGGGAAAAACATGCCCCAAATGGAATATCTGAATAGAGTAGAGAGAAATGATAGAAGCGTTTAAGTGCAAAGGCCTGCAACTCCCACAATCGATGCAGCTCGTTAAATGATCTACGCATCTAAGTCTGATGGAAACCCTGTGGCTGGGTGCTTGATATTATATATATAGCAAAAGAGAGAAAGATAGTAAGAAACAGATCAGAGCCCGACTTGTAAAAATATTTGTTTTAGCAAGTATTTAAAACTGCAATGAAGCAAGTATTATGTGCATGTTAGTTTCGAACTCTCATATGAGATTATCACCTCTCAACCATTGTGCACACCCAACGTACATCTAACCCAACCTAGTTATCTATATCACTCCCAACTAGTCCATAACCTTATACTTCTAACTATATCCCCAAGCAGTATCCCATATTGCCCATAAAATACGTTATTAAAATAGTTTATCCCCCGAAACTAAATTCCATTATATTCCCTGTTCGAATGGGTAAACTTTTATTCACTGAAATTATTCTATTTCTCATTATTATTAAATCTACTAATTTCACATAGTAGAATTCTTCCCAAGAATATTCATATATATATATATATATATATATATATATATATATATATATATATATATATAGTCAACACATTCCTATATATATATTAATCACGCACCCCTTAGTTACTACCACTTGGCGCAAAACATTTTACTATTACCATATCTACTAGTTTCACAAAGTAGAAATATCCATAGACGCATATATACATATAGTCACAACATCCCTATGCATATAAATATATATAATAATCCTGCACCCATAGGTTAAGACCACTTGGCGCAAATGCATATGCTGCAATCATGTCCTGGTGCATCGCTCAATGCATATGGACAATTATTTCGGTGTCTCTCATGAACCATGAATTTCATAACACAGATATTGGAGGCGAGCATACTCACCAGCCATGTGGGTCATACACATACCTACGCTCCCATTCATTTGTCTAAACTATCATATGTCTCAGATAGCACATATCCAAGTTCATATGCACTATGTAGAAGTCAAATATCCCCCATTGGGTCACCCAGGATAAGATTATCCACTACGCGAAACCTCCTCCCGATAGCAAGAAATTTAGGTATACTATACACACAAATACAATCATATAATAGGCATTCTCACATCCTATTAAAAATCAAGGTATTCACCTAACCCATACATGTATTTTCCGTACGTAGTATTCTCTCATTACTAAATATAATATTGTTATTTCAATTATTATCTCTCTCAAAATTTCAACGATTAACTCACTTTTTAAAAATATATAAGCTATTACTCTACGAATATCCCTAGCCATACTACATGATGATACTAAAAACAACACCACCCGTCAAGGTGTTTGTAAGCTCAAACCAGAAATAACAATTGCAACACAAGAGTATAATAAATATAAGAGATTGAGAAGAGGAGAAGAGGACTAACACCAATATGTAAGTGGTTCAGCCAATTAGGCCTATGTCCACTGTGCAAGTGAGTGAGTAATGTCACTGAAATAAGGCATTAATGGCCATGGATATAATCTCTCAAGCTTTCTCTCTCTACTGTGTAATTCGACAGAGTTTCAGCTAGGGTTGTCATTTCGGATCCTCCTCAAGGTAGGAGAAGACAAGTATATATAGTGTTTGGGGGGTGTAATGTACCCCCCATGCATGCAATGAGTGTGTGTGTATTGATATAGCCAATCTAATGAAGACATCTGTCACTGTCACATGTAGAGAATGATGATGAAATTTTCCTCCACGTGAGGAGGTCGATTCAGTTACAACTGACTTTTTCCACGTGTTCATATCCGTTCATATGCTTGTAAATGCTCGGCTTTGTCCCTGATGGGTTCAACCTCGGCCTGGAAGAGTACAAGGTTGGTTAAGTATGACTATTGATTTATCCGAGGTTATTCATTAAATCTCGGCAGGTAGGATGGCCGAGGTAAGACAAGAAGTTAGGACGTCGGCCTGTGCTGGGGCTAGATAAGTATAGTTGGTACGTCGGCCTGGGCTGATGATGGCGATGAAGGGTGGTTGAACCCATGAGTCCTTGATGGTATCGGTTGATTTCCAATCGAGGTTGATGTAGAGGTAGATGTGATGTCGGCTGTGGATGACCTAGTGGATGGTTGGCCCCATGAGTTATGAGGACCTCGACTATTGCCTGATTATAGGGTAACTAGAAATGCCGGCCATAGCCGACCTTATATTGGATGAGATCACTGATAGTCAACCTTGGGCCCTTGTTACCTCGCTTGTCATGCTAGTCGAGGTTGGTGCCTCCGAGTTGGCAGGTACAATTTGGGAATATCAATCACCCCCTAGCCCTTAGTTACCTATGTAAGTAGGTGACTAAGGGGTATACATGTCCGATGTTATTTCTTCTTTGTGCCAATCTTCTTTTGACAAGTGTCGACTGTTGCAGTAGGTTGCATGCTTGGCAAGTGCAATGATGATTGCCTTTTGGGCTCCCAAGACAATGTTGGGCCTTGGGACGCGTGCAAGAAAATTTTAAGATTTTAAACCTTTTTCTTTCTCTTTCCTCCTTACTTCTTCTCACTTTCTCACCTGAGTTTTTTGTGCTCTCTCTTCAAGAGCTCCACTACTGCTAGGTTTTGAGGTTTTTCTTAATTTTTAATCCTCCCTTTCTTCATCTCGCATTCAGGTACTATTTTCATCTCGTCTTTCCATTTTTAGCCTTATTTTTCTATTTCTTGCATACTCCGGTGATAGTTCCTATTTTTCGGCAAGCTTATGGGTTTTTCGATGACATTTTGAGTTTTTCGGTGACATTGTTCTTGATTGTTCTTTATTTGAAAAACATTAAAACCAAGTTTTGATCCTTAGTTAAGTTGAGTCAATTTGTTTATTTTTTATTTTGGGTTCCAAGTGTAAGGTCATCCTCCTATACTCGGACCTCTTTATCATCTCTTTGAAGAATTCCCTTCTCTTAGAGAGAAAACTTTAGAGAAGATTAGGCAAATAGAGTGAGCCCAAGAGGAAGCTCGTAGGGTTGAGGCCTTCCCCCCTTAGACCAATCTTTCCACCTCTTCTAAGGATGATATACCTTGAGTCAGCCGCGCCAACTAAGAAAGTGGAGACTCCATTGAAACCTACTCCAATGTATGAGTCTGAGTCTGAGTCATCCACCTCAGACCCTATGTTTGTGGATTCTTTTCAAGAGGCCATGGACTTATCTATTAGGCAGGATCAGGTCCCTGATCAAGCCGAGGTTTCGAGCCGTGTCTCATCCCACAATGAGTCTATCTCTTCACGAGCCTCTTCAGACATTAAACTTATTGGGCCAAGTGTTGCCTTTCCTCCACCCATTAACTCTGTCCCTCTATCGGTTGCTATAGGGGATACGTTTGCTATGAGTTTCCCTGGTGGTGCTCCTATGCCTTCCCAGGCCGACGTTTATAGGGATGAGGATGATGGTCACGAAAGTGATGTTGACACCTCGGAGTCAGCCGAGATAGAGAGCTCTATTAATGAATTCGACCTCCTATCCTTTAGGCATCTTTATTCCATAGGCCCCTCTATCAAACTTAGGAGACCTCTGGGGGATGAGAGGGCCTTTAGCGGCCGAGATGGTGAAATCTGCTTATATGATCAGATGTTTAAGTTAGGATTTCATCTCCCCATTCATCCAATAATTAGGGCCATATTGTCCCACATTAACTTGGCTCCTTCCCAATTATCCCCCAATGCCTGGAGGGTAATGATTAAATCTATCATCTTATGGAGGGTAGTCCATCATGCATACCTTCCTATCCAGGTCTTCATAGGGTGCTACGTGCCCTCCTCTGCTAGGAACCATTCGAGTTATTACCACTTACTAGCTAGGAAGTCTAATAAGAAGATGTTTTTGGTTACCCAGACTCCAAACACAACTGGAAACCACGATACATTTTCACCTCAAGGGCATGGGAATTTGGTCCCTGTGCCACCTCTTCATCTTTAGAGCCGAGAACACCTCTGAGGTGGGGAAAGGTGTCAATGGATGCCAGGGTCGACCCTGGGTTAAGCCAGGATAACCTTCAGAAGGTCAAGGACCTTTAAGATCAGGGGGATCTTGGTCGGCTGGTCAAGTAAGAGTAGTTGATGACCCCCTACTACCTCTCTGAGACTGGTCTTGGGGGGAGCCCTCTGACTGAGCTTAGTAAGTAACTTCAACGAGTTGTACTTCTTATTTTACTATGTCTCTGATCTTTTAACTCAGACCTTTATTTTTACTGAATGCCCCGAAGGAATCTTAGATGACATTTGGGAAATGTCGGCCCCAAGTCTTATCAAGCTGGTGAAGAAAGCAGGCCTAAATGCACCTCCTCTTACCCCAACTTCTTCTAAGGCCAATGCCTCAAATAAGAGGAAATCCACCGCTACTTCCCCTGAGGATCAGAGGAAGACCAAAAACTCTAAGGGAGATCGTGCTATCCCTATTTCATCTGATGACACGCTAGCTTCTCGTCTGGAGCAGTTGAAAATCGGCGATAGCCTCATAGGCCAAAGTATGAAGGCCATGGATTCAATCGTCTCTGTGACGACCAATGCTGACAAACGCTTCTGCTATTCTTTGGATACTCTTCTACTGGTCGAGTTCTGCCTTCATAGGTCAATCCAGGTAAGACTTTTTACTTTTATACTCCAAGTGTAACCTCGGCCTTAAATTTTATTAACTCCTAAACGTATGTATCTAATTCTATTTTGCAGAGTATTATCTCCATGCACTAGTTTGTTGACTGGACTCTGAGAAAGTTGCCCCTCATTGAGAAGGGTAAAGATGCCCAGAAGGTGCAGGCTTTTTTGAACGCTGAGGTGGATCGTCTGAAGGATGCTTTTGAAGGGTTTGAGACTAAGGCTAAGAAAGTGGAGAAGGAGATCGCCCAAATTAATAAGGACCATAGCTCTGCCATGAAGGCCAAGGATGACTCTCTTCAATAAAAGGTTGATGCTGCAGTGAAAGATGCAGTTGAAGACGCTTCAGAGAAGATCTTGGATGACTATAAGGTCTCTGACGAATTTATCAGCTTTGGCTTTGAAATACCTCGAAATAGGTGTTAAGGCCATTGGTAAATAAATGGCCGTAAAAGAGAAGGAGTCAGGGATCTTGGCAACTTCATACTTTATTGGTATGGGCTTTGCTGACCCTTAGTTTGCTCAAGCCTTATAAGAGGTGGAGGAGGAAGGAGGTACTTCCCCTGCAGAGACTGCTGAATCGAAAGCCATAGAGACTGAGGATGTCAACCCCCAAGACGATGGGGCTGAGGTTACCAAAGTCGGCCAAAATGATCAGGCTAAGGTTACCAATCCTATGGATGTAGACCCTTAGGCCATAATTTATTAAGCTTTGTAACTTTTGTTAATCTGTAACTTCATAACTTCTGATAACATTCTTTTGCACAATTTTAACTTGTAATTTTAACTTCTTCATGCTATACCATCCTCTGAAGAGGACTTTGATTCTTTGATGAATGTTCCTTGAATGGTTTTATATATCATGCAATGGTGTTTGTATTATGTTCTGAAGCCTCAATATAATGGTGTCTTCATCACTAAACTATGATGTTACTCTTGTAACTTATCACCAAATTAATGATGTTTAAGGTCTGAGGTCATCCAAATATGATGTTTCACCTCAGACCTTGTCACCAAATTAATGATGTTTAAGGTATGAGGTCATCCAAATACGATGTTTCACCTCAGATCTTATAACCAAATTAATGATGTTTGAGGTCTGAGGTCATCCAAATATGATGTTACCCTCAAAGATTTTCACCAAATTAATAATGTTTAAGGTCTGAGGTCATCCGAATATGATGTTTCACCTTAGACCTTGTCACCAAAATATGATGTTTAAAGGGTTGAGGTCATCAAACTAAGATGTTACCCTAATAAATTATCACCAAATTAATGATGTTTAAGGTCCAAGGTCATCCAATTATGATGTTTTACCTCAGACCTTGTCACCAAATTATGATGTTTAAAGGTCTGAGGTCATCAAACTAAGATATTAGCCTCATAAATTTTCACCAAATTAATGATGTTTAAGGTCTGAGGTCATCCAAATACGATGTTTCACCTAAGACCTTGTCACCAAATTAATGATGTTTAAGGTTTGAGGTTATCCAATTATGATGTTTCACCTCAGACCTTGTCACCAAATTATGATGTTTAAAGGTCCAAGGTCATTCAAATATGATGTTTCACCTCAGACCTTGTTACGAAATTAATGTTTAGAAGTCTGAGGTCATCAAACTAAGATGTTACCCTCATACACTTTCACCATATTAATGATGTTTAAGGCCTGAGGTCATCCAAATATGATACTTCACCTTAGACCTTGCCACCAAATTAATGATGTTTAAGGTCTGAAGTCATCCAAATATGATGTTTAAAAGTCTAAGGTCATCAAACTAAGATGTTAACCTCATAAATTCTCACCAAATTAATGATGTTTAAGGTCTGAGGTCATCCAAATACGATGTTTCACCTTAGACCTTGTCACCAAATTAATGATGTTTAAGGTCCTAGGTCATCCAAACTAAGATGTTACCCCCATAAATTTCACCAAATTAATGATGTTTAAGGTCTGAGGTCAACAAACTAAGATGTTACCCCCATAAACTTCACCACTAAAGCACAATGAAACAAAGAATTGACACAGGAACTGGTCTTCTGATTAATATTCTCTTCATAATTCAATACATTTATTTAAAATAATTGCAACATCATATGTAGTACTTCTTCAGATGATCAGCATTCTATGGATTGGAGAAAGGTTCCCCTTCAAGGTTTTCTAGCCTGTAGGTCCCGAGCACAACCTCATAAATTACCCTATAAGGACCATGCCAATTCGGGTGAAGATTGTTTGTCTTCTTCAACACTAGGTCTCCTACAGCTATAGGTCTTGATTTCACCCTTTGATTATAGAACTTTTCTATTCTCTGCTGGTAGGCTGCCTGTATGATCTCGACGTCTTCCCTTATTTCCTCAATCAAATCTAAGTCAACTCTTCTCTCCTCCCCATTTTTCTCGGGGTCATAGTTTTGAACTCTATGAGTGGGGAGTCCTACCTCTGTTGGTATGGAGGCTTCTGAGACATGTGCTAACATAAATAGGGTTTCCCCCATTGGTGTCCTCGCTATTATTATGTAGGCCCATAACATAGCATAAACCTCTTCAGTACATCTCCCCTTAACTTCTTTTAATCTCTTCTTAATCCCGTCGAGGTATTTTTTGTTCGTGACTTCGGTCTGACCATTTTCCTGAGGATGGACTAGAGAAGAGAAAAAATTCTTAATCCCAACTCTCTTACAATACTTCTTCAAGGAAGAATTCTTAAACTGGGTTCTGTTATCTGAGATGAGGGTGTTTGGAGGGTCATGTCTGCACATGATGCTCTTCCAGATAAATTGGAAGGTCTTTTAATCTGTAATCGTGATCATCGGCTCAGCCTCGACCCACTTAGAAAAGTAGTCAATCGCTACTATTAAAAATCGATAATTATTCGCAGCCCTTGGCAAGGGACCCACTAAGTCAATTCCCCATACTGTGAAAGTCCAAGGGGAACTGATTAACGTCATAGGTTGATGGGGTTAATGGGGGATAATGGAGAATCTTTGGCATTTGTCACACCTCTTCACGTAGGTAGGCTGCAGCATCCTTGGACAAGGTCGACCACCAATATCCCTGCGTAATTATCCTCTCGACCAAAGGTCTTCCTCCTATGTGACTGGAGTAAGAACCCTCGTGTACCTCCTGTAGGGCGCGGGGGACCTCTGTGGGAATGACACATATGAGGAGGGGTAATAGAAATCCCTTCTTATATAGGAAATCTCCTATTATTAAGAACTTTGGAGCTCTGTACCTCAGTCTCCTCCTCTCTAGCTTTGATTCCAGTAGCTATCCCTCTCTGATATATCTGATGAGGGGGTCTATCCATGAGGCCCCTAGGTTCAAGTTGAGGAAAGAGATGGCAACCTCTTCTTCCTCAATGGTCAATTTGAGAAGGATCTCGACTGGTACTATCCTTCTGATGCCTGTCCTTATTGATGAAGCCAACCTTATCAGTGCATCTGCATGGCTATTATTTTGCAGAGATACCCTCTTCATCTTCACTTCTTCAAAGCCTTCTAGAATCGTTCTTACCCTCTTCAGGTATCTGGCCATCCTTTCATCCTTAGCCTCATAAACTCCAAACACTTGGTTGACAACTAACCTCGAGTCACTGTGAAGTAGGAGTCGCCCAACCCTAAGGGTCTTTTCCAAGGATAGGCATGCTATCATGGACTCATATTCTGACTCATTGTTTGATGCTTTGAAGTTAAACCTTAGTGCATATCTAACGTTGTTACCATCCGGAGCTGACAGTATCAGCCCTGTACGGCTTCCACTTTTGTAAGAAGACCTATCAACAAAGAGGTTCCAAAGATCTTCATTCAAAGAGAATCTCCCCTCTGATAGGGTTCCTTGCTTGAAGAGTTAACTATCTTCCTCATTCTCAACTATTCTGTTTCTATCTCTGCTGGACACAACAACTTCTGGGTTTCAAAAGACGTTACCATTTGATCCCTCTACAGTCTCTGGGTTATTCTCAACCTCAGCCTCTTCCCATGTGAACTCAGTAACAAAGTATGCGAGTGCCTGTCCTTTAATGGCCACCCTATGTTGATAAATAAGGTCATACTCTCCCAACTCGATGGCCCACATCATCAATCTTCCTGACTTCTCAGGCTTGTGAAGAACTTACCTTAGTGGGGAGTCGGTGAGGATGACCATAGAGTGGGCTTGGAAATAGGGTTTCATCTTCCTAGAAGCATGTATCAAAGCGTAGGCCAATTTCTCCATTCGAGGATAATTTTTTTTAGACCCCTGAAGGGCCTTACTATTGAAGTATACATGCCTTTACACCCCAGCATCTTCCCATATAATGGCTTCACTTATAGCTGACTCTGAGACTGCTAAGTAAACATACAACTTCTCCCCTAGAATGGTCCAAGATAAGAGTAGAGGGGATCCGAGGTAGGGGTTGAGTTGTTTAAAAGATTTATCACACTCTTCATCCCACTCAAAGGCCTTTCTAAGAACCTTAAAAAATGGAAGACGCTTGTCCGTGGCTCTAGAAACAAATCTGTTTAGTGAAGCTACTCTTCCAGTGAGCCTCTACACGTCTTTGATACTTCTTGGTGTCGTCATATAAAGCAAAGCCTTGATCTTCTGAGGATTCACCTTTATTCCCCTCTGATTGATAATGAATCCAAGAAATTTTCTAGCTCCTACTCCGAAGAAACACTTTGTGGGATTGAGTTTCATCCATATAAGTCCATGGTGTCGAAGGTTCTTTCTAGGTCTGCCACGTGAGTGTAGGCCTTGAAGCTCTTTGTCAACATATCGTCTACATTTACCTCTATTGTCTTGCTAATTTGATCTGCGAACATTTTATTTACAAGATATTGATACATGGCCCCTGCATTCTTCAAGTCGAAGGGCATAACCTTATAGCAATAGGTCCCCTTATCTATGATGCAGGATGTCTTCTTTGGGTCAGCATTAATGAAGATCTGATTATAGCCTGAATACTCATCCATGAAGCTAATAAGCTCATTCCCTACCGTGGCATCTACCATTTGATCAATCTGAGGTAAGGGATAACTGTCCTTTGGGCAAGACTTTTTCAGGTCGGTGAAGTCTACGCACATCCTCCATTTTCTATTATCTTTAGGCACGATGACGGCGTTTGATAACCACTCTAGGTATATGACCTCCCTGATGAAATCTGCCTCTTCCAACTTTTTGACTTCTTCCCTGATAACATCATACTTTTCCCTGGAGTCTACTCTTCATCTTTATTTGATTGGTTTAGCATCTTCTGCCATGTTGAGTTTGTGGCACATAACCTCCGGGTCGATATCGGGCATGTCTGTATGGATCCAAGGAAGACACTCTGCCTCTTCTTCAAGAATCTTATCAGCTCTTCCTCGATCTCTGATTTTAAGGCTTTGTCGATTTGGACGGTTTTTTCCGGTTCGTCCTCATTGAGGATGATGGATTCTACCTCTTCTGCGGCCTCTACTTTCTTCAACTTTGTTTCATCTCTAGGATCAAGTGTATTAATGTTATACGTTGTGTTTGCCCTTTTATGGGCCTCTCTCTCTTCCGCCGAGTTGAAGTAACATTCTCGTGCCGAAGTCTGATCCCCATGCACTTCCCCCACCCCATAGGGGGTCAAGAATTTTAGCATTTAGTGGACCGTCGATGGCACTACCTCAAACTCCTTAAGGGATACTCGTCCTATAATGAGGTTGTACGCTGAGAAGACATTTTCATCCATGATGAAAAAAATGATCTTCCGGGTCTACCTCTTAGGACACTCGTCTCCCATTCGTACATCCATCTCATACATGCCCAACAGATGGACCTTTTCACCGCTGAAGCCCATCAATGGATGATGATAGGGTAGCAGCCTTTCTCTACTAAGGCCTAGGCTCTTAAAACAGGGCCAGAACATCACATCTGTTGAACTTCCTCCATCTATGAGCATTCTTTGAACCTCACATCCATGAACCCTTGTTGTAATTACCAAAGGGTCATCATCCGGAGAAAAGATACCCTTAAAGTCGAGTGAGGAGAAACCAACTATAAGAGTATCCATATATACTTTCTTTCTATTCTGTTTTGCCTCTAAAGATGCCAGATTCACAACCTCTCTTATGGTCACGGACTTAGCCTCTGCCACGTGAGATTTTCGATCAGCAACTTCAGAGCCACCCCCAGCAAGTCCTTCGCAGATGGTGTTAACACCAAAGGAGATCATTCCAACCCTCGTCACTGGGGCATTGTCGTCTTTTGGTGGGAGGTCTGGATTGTCTTCATCATCCCCATCTGTGTCATCGTCTCTTCTTACTGGGGTATCATCTCGACATCTATAGTTTCTCTTATTTTTAGGTTCATCTATTCCCCTCTTAGGGGCCTTACCATCGACATACTTCCTCAACTTTCCAGATTTCAACATCTTCTCGATCTCATCCTTTAAGGCAAAGAACTTGTCTGTCACATAGTTGTGGTCTTGGTGGAACTCACACCACAAGTTCTTGTTCCTCTTCTATGGAGGAGCCTTAAGCTTCTCTGACCAACTCAGAGACCGATCATTCTTGATCTCGTTGAGGATGTTTTTGCAACTCACAGTTAGAGGAGTATAGCGTGCAAATTTGTCATCAGCTGACCTCTTTTTTCCATCTTTCTTTATTTGGAACATCCCACTGCCACTCCCATTCTCATCCTCATACTTTGCGATCATAGCCTCTTCGGCATTCATGACCTCTCCTGCAATCTGCCATAGCAACTTTTCCTTCTGCAGATCTCCAATGAGGGTTGTCATGGCTATATTCTCTTCAGAATCTTCAACCTCTAATTTCTCTTTATTGAATCTAGAAATGTAGTCTCTTAGGCTCTCGTTCTTACCTTTCTTGACATACAATAGATGGGTGGTCTTATTTTGAGGTCTTACCCCAAAACAGAAATTGTGAATGAACCGTTCATCTAAGCCCTTAAAGTTCTCAATTGAGTTCTTTGGAAAAGAGGTAAACCAGATGTGTGCATCTCTCATCAAAATCCCAGAGAAGGCCCGACACTTCATCTCATCTGGGATTGAATAAATTTTTTCTACAGACTGGTACATCTCAATATGATGCACAGGGTTGGTACTACCATCATACTTAGGAGATACCATTGGCGGTTTGAATTTGGCAGGGGTTGGGAAGTTCACAATTCGTGCCACAAATGGGGAGCCCTCTAAGTAGACTCTTTGTAGTGGGTCTCGGCTTTTAATGAGGTTCCCTATCTTCTCTTCAAGACGTTGAATGGAGCAATTCCATGGCTTTGCAATGTCGGCCTGGCTGAGGTTGTCCCTAGCCACCTCCAATGGGGGAAGTGAGGGTTCCCCAGCCACCGCACAACGTCGGCTATTGACCTCCTCTTGATCCCTGTCTCGGCCTTCCTGAGGTCGGTCATGATGAGGCCGATGTTCCCCATCTTCCCTTTGTGATCCTGCTACACTTATTGACCTAGATAAACTCTGCCTCAGGTCGTTAACTGGGTTGAGCCTTTTAAAGGCCGACCCTCTGCTTAAGCGATCAAAAGTTGATCCTATTTTTTGGGTACCACCATCTCTACTGCCCCCACAACCTCGTCTTTGTTGGATAGGACGTACAGTGTTGTTCGAAACCTCATACGGCTCCCAACAGCCCTATCGAGCATCTTCTGCCTCCATATCGTCGTACCTATCCTCAAGGAAAGGGTGTCCTTGCCTCCCTATATGTAAACGCCTAGGGTCAACAACGTCCCTCCTCCGTTGAGGCGTATGTTGATCCTTTTGCGGTGCCTGGGGTGGTCCTCTGGCTTCAGGGTGGGGCTGAGCTTCCACCGGAGTAATCATCTGCGGTGAGACCTCAGGTGGCCTCATCATGTTTTGGCTGAGCTGTGAAAATTGTTCCTTTATCGCTTACTGTGTTGCCTCCAAGGACTTCAAGGCTAAATCCACCTCATCAATTTCAGACTAGGGTGGTGCCTGGATGGAACTAGGTCCTCCAGTACTAGATGGTAGAGGAGGTGGTGGAAACTCCGGTGCCATATGTTAAAACTAAAGAGCTTGTGAAGAAAATGAGCTTAGTACCTTAAAGTACCTCTTTCAATGGTGAAATAACTCCACGCAAGGGCTGAGGCCTGGTTCACCACCAGAGTCTCTGGTGAATTAAGAAGAAAAAAGGAAGAGAAAGCTTCTCGTTCCCACAGATGGCACCAAAATGATGATGCTGGAAACAACACCACCCGTCAAGGTATTTGTAACCTCAAACCAGAGATAACAATGGAAGCAAAATAGTATATTAAATATAAGAGATTAAGATGAGGAGAAGAGGACTAACACCAATATGTAAGTGGTTCAGCCAATTAGGCCTACGTCCACTATGCAAGTGAGTGAGTAATGTCACTGAAATAAGGCACTAATGGCCATGGATACAATCTCTCAAGCTTTCTCTCTAATGTGTAATTCGACAGTGTTTCAGCTAGGGTTGTCATTTCGGATCCTCCTCAAGGTAGGAGAAGACAAGTATATATAGTGTTTGGGGGGTGTAATGTAACCCCCATGCATGAAATGAGCATGTGTTTGTTTATCTAGCCAATCTAATGAAGACATCTGTCACCGTCATATGTACAGAATGATGATGAAATATTCCCCCACATAAGGAGATCGATTCGGTTACAAATGACTTTGTCCACGCGTTCCTATCCTTGAATATGCTTGTAAATGCTCGACTTTGTCCCTGATGGGTGCAACCTCGGCCTGGAAGAGTACGAAGTTGGTTAAGTCTGACTATTTCTTTATCCGAGGTTATTCATTATGATCTTAGTAGGTAGGATGGCCGAGGTAAGACAAGAAGTGGGGACGTTGGCCTGCACCGGGGCAAGGCAAGTATAGTTGGTACGTCGGCCTGGGACGATGATGGCGATGAAGGGTGGTTGAACCCATGAGTCCTTGATGGTCTCGGTCGATTCTCAACCGAGGTTGATGTAGAGGTAGATGCGATGTCGCTTGTGGATGACCTGGTGGATGGTTGACCCCATGAGTTATGAAGACCTCGGTTGTTGCCTGATTGTAGGGTAACTAGTAACTTCGGCCGTAGCCGACCTTATGTTGGACGAGAACGCTGATCGTCAGCCCTGTGCCCTTATTACCTCGACTGTCATGCTCGCCGAGGTTTGTGCCTCCGAGCTGTCAGGTACAATTTGGGCATATCACTGCACTATGCTAAACTCATTAACCCACATTCCCAAAATATGTAAGGTATTACTCTACTAATATCCCCTAGCAATTCTACACTATGCTAAAATTATGAAATGATAGTTTTCCTCACTCAAAATAACTGTGCAAATCGAATTAAACTAAAATAGGATTTTATAGATTTTAAACTTGTCGTTCAAACCAGAATGAATGTCGTTCGAATGACATGCATTATCGTTTGAACCAGACTCAATCTCCTTTGAACGAGATTGATCAAAATCCACCCCTACTAGACCTGTTACGTTTTCCATCTGCTATAGTTCATCTTTTACAGTTTTTCAGTCCTAAAAACCTCTACTGTTCAAACCCAACACCAAATCATCAACTTAATTAATAATTTAACGTGCATAGATGATTTGTAGCAACCTAGAATTATCAAATTTTTACAATACATAAGTTAAATGTGAAATCACCAAATTTAACAATTAAAACCCTAGTTCTTCAACTGTTAATTTAAGACCCATTAAAATCCAGATTCGTTTCTCAATCACAACATAAAATTTTGGGATTGCTATTCTACATACCTAGGGATTCAATTCTTCATCAAGATAACTTTTAATCTATGGATCAAATTCTCTAAATTAACCCAATTCAAATCTAAATTCTATATTTGATACCTATGTTAACATGAGCACAATTATTGCTAATAGAAAGCAAGTAATAAACACTTGCCTCGATTTTCATGATTTGATATGTTGATGAAATTGGTAGGGTTGTTTTCCTCGCTCCCAGATCTACACATTGGTGGGATATGTGGTGTGAGGTCTTGAGTCTAGTACAAAAAAGACCTATGGATCTCTTCTTCTTCCTCTGTGGTTCTCCCTCTCTCTCTCTCTTAGGTTTAGAAATTGATAGACTCCCTCTCACCCACGTACACTCATCTTTAATTATCTAATTTTCATCATTAATTAAACCTTAAAAATACAATTTACCAAAATGCCCTCTCGAGACGCCGGTTAGGCCTAAAATTGCCCCGGGACCCAAACTAAACCCCCGGGTACACTATTCTGACTATCTCGACCCTTCTAGACATAATAGTGCACTTGAAATGGTCATACGAGTAACTTAAAAATAATTTACTTCTTTAATCCATTAAATTAGTCCCGATGTGACTCACATGCGTGTATCGACAAAATATACCAAACTGTCACGTTTCACATTCACGACAATTTATAAAATTGTATAATTCCATAATGCATAACCATAAAGTAATATTCACAAATTTTCATTAATAAGTATTAACCCTTGGCACGGTAGTTAATAATTATTTTAATCCGGAATAATTAACTAACAAATTAATTTCTCACCTTTTTAATTTAATTAATCCAATAATAATAATAAATCTCATAATTATTTAATATCATAAAAATACGGGGTGTTACATACATCCCCCCTTACAACAAAATTTCGTCCTGAAATTCGAAAAAGTAAATTAGGTACAAACAACGCTGAATATGTGGTGTGCATGGCATCATTGCACTTCCAAGTAAAGTACTCCGTACCACCCATATAGTACGCTATATAATACCCTTAATAATGAATATTTCAGAAATGTTCGTTTTAAACTCCAGGTTACCCTGTCACATTTAAGTTTCACTACTTAAACTTAATTTTTGATAACTACTATCTAGCCTTCTACTATTTGCAGCTTAGTAGATTAATCATTCTTTAGATACATTCAGTCTCGTCTCACGATGATCGCACACAAGTAAGTTATTTGTGCAATATATATTTTTGAGCACATAATATACTATAACTATTAACTCATCTCCGATCTTCGCAATAGCACCTGGTCCACCACCTTTAACTAACAAGCAACAGAACAACAAGAATTACTGTGCCATACCTCAACTTGCACAATGCCCAAAAGTGATTTTTTTATGAATTATTGTACCCAAACTCCACTAGTGGAAGGGACTGCTCTCGTCACCCCTTAAGACACAAGGTACACATATAATTTATTCTCCAACATTTGACTAGTCCATTTGTTTTTCCCATTCGTCCATGGATGATAGGTCGTACTCAATCACGACTTGGTACCCAAAGCCTCGTGAACTCTTTTCTAGCATCGAAAGACAAAGTTCTTATCCTATTCGGACACGATATCAAGCGGTACCCCATATACCTCCATTATCTCATTTAATAAGATCTACTTATATTGTCTCGTAGTATGACCAGTCCTACTAGCATAACATGAGAAACTTTGGTCAACCGATCCATTATCACCCATATAGGATCGTAACCCCTTTCTTAATAAAATCCTTGGGAACATTCTCCCACTATTACTTCAGAATCCCTAACGGTTGAAGAAACCTCTACTGGTTTCGGATGGCCAACCCCTTTCCAATTGATAGGTGACCCATTGCAAAATGAATTTAGCCATATTTATCCTCATTAAATCCCATCACCATTGTCATTTATAACAAGATACATCTGATATTCTTCTTAAATGTCCCTTTAACCTTGATCCATGTGACTTTTCCTCACTGCGTGTCACATGTCATTCCCCCGCTCTAAAAATCAGTTTCTCGTGAAATGTACACCGGTGATAAATCTTAAGGAATAAACTTCAACTCCCTGGGTTAAATATTGTCGAATTAACATGACAATCACAATCAAATGCTTAATACCATACCATTTTCGTTAGCGTACAATCAAGTCCTGATATCTCCACTTTTATGTTTATTTACCTTATCCCATATGTCCCGAGCGATAACAAAATCAAGATTCAATTACCTAGGGTGCCCATACACCCTATGCTTTGCGCATTATTGTATCGAGGAAATATATTCTTAGATCATAGTGGAATTATCCACTCTCAATTATACTCTCATAAATGTATAATTACTAAGGTACAAATCTCACGTACTATCATCCAAACTTCTTTCCAACTCCCGATGTTCGTTAATTTCATGCGTGGGATGTCTCGCAAACAGAAATCCAAACAAGGAACCCTCTTGATACACTACTACCTAACATTATCAGTCGTCGAGATTCGTAAGGCCCCTAGTCCATAACATGTACCTTCCCACAATCTCCGTATCTTAACATATTAGTCTACGTATGTCCATAAAAATAACATAAAACATGGGGCTATCACTATCCCAAGTTTCGGCGTTATATATAACAAGCTATATTTCATTGCTCGGTAAAGAACACAATGTATTATCAGTCACATCGGTAAATAAATTCCTATACATCGGTGTCATGTATAACTAGGAGACATACTCACTGGAGTCTACGATATCATGAAATTTTCACACACACACACACACACACACACACACACACACACACACACACACACACATATATATATATATATATATATATATATAGGCCCATCCCTATTTCAGGTGGCACCACAGATAAGTAATTTTACTCACCCGGAGTATCTAGCACGATAGTCTTATCATTCAATCTACTATCGTTCAATCATTTAGTAATTATCACTACACATTACCATAATAAGCTCTATTTTGCTAACTCGATCAATAGTTAATAATATCAATAAAATATGCTTTTAGGGCCCACCCGACTCACTCATGGGGGACATCAGAAAGCCCCTTTACCCATGATAAATATGTTTGTAACCAGATTGTTAAAACTAAAGTACCCACTAAACTCGACTTGAACACGAACGTTAGTGTTAACAATTCATATATGTATTGTGACACACCCATGTCACTTGACCTAATCCTTTTCTCACAAGGATGAAACAAAACTTCATCAGGCTCACCTGATCGTAGGGTCCCAGCACACAGCTGCCAACATGACCCATGAGCATCTATAATCTTTATACATCTATTATTTCACCCAATAGTTTCCCCTTCCTAGCTGTGGGAAAAATATTTTGTTCTTTTCCTTACACGCCCATCATTGAAACATTGGCTTAAATCTCGAGACCTCAATTATGGACTTACTGGCCACCCTATTTCCTCCTGGGCCTTGTCGACCCTAAATACGGTATACTAATGTTACCGAGGACTCTAATGGTCCTACCCGAACCCACCACTCTCGAGTTGTAACTTATTAGGATCAATTCTCTAGACCCTATTCCCCCTTCGAAAATATCACTTTCCCAGTTATGATGACTAACTGGTATGGTTTACCATTCTCAAATCTTATCGGTATCACTTCTCAATGTGGACACAATCAACACTAGTAGTCCCACTCTCTACACATATGGAAACTTCCCGAACCATTTCCCATCACTGGTCCCACTGACCATTTTGGAATGTCCTTCCCTCGGACTGGTAGTCTTAGCTCCCAATTGTTCTCCTATTGTCCCTATAGCTATGTGGGCCTTTCGGAGCTATTGTTGACCTCTACAGTCCTGATTGACTTCCTCGTCACTTTATAGGAAGTTAATCAATTAAAATTATCTAAATGCGTTCCCTATTGGGCATACTCTCATATGGTATTTTACTAACACCGTTAAGTTCAATTTTACTTTTCGATCAGACTCTCTAACCCTCCTGGCTCACTTCTTCTGGAAGTGCTAAAATAACTTGCAAACATATAACCTTGACGACATCAACATTAGTTCCTAGCTGGATTTCTCATCCATCCTCGTATTCTATACATGGTACTTTATTGACTATAAACCTTTTCATATTGTATGCCCATTTTCCAGGTATGAAGTTCGTTATGCAATTCAACCTTTCTCTCACGATCGGTCTCTAGCTTACCCACTGTGCTAAGTTCCAAAATTTCACTTGCATCTCTGTTATAACATCGAAAGGAAGACCTCATGGTCAAATCGTACTAAAATGTATCTTCATATTTCAAACACACTCCTTTATATTTGGTGATTGACTCTAATCACTTTATGTCATTTCTAAGAGCTACAAATTTAATCCCTATTTAATTCTGAGTGTCACTTCACTCCACTCTACTTAATTGCCTTCGAACTTTCTTCTTCCAGTGTCCTGTTACACTTTTTATCTTTCTTCTCTACATCTTCACCGATGACTTTCAAAAGATTCCCTCCAATTTCCCCCTTGTCGACTATGCTAGGTGGTCCTGAAATCATTCCACTATTACCTACGACTATGCCTGAGGAAACCTTTGTTCCTAAGTGATAATTATATTATCACTTGCTTATATATTACTCACGGTGACTTTTGTCACGATCGCCATTCACAGATTATTCTATGTCTTCTGTCAGACTTCTTCTCATGCAGTCCTTTTTATGGCCCTGGTTGGTAGTACTATAATGTTCGGTGCTCGAAGCACACATGATTTCGTATAATGAGTCACATCCATTATAATTCATAGAAGGAGAACTTAAGTCGCATACGTAAGGTAAGACAATAATCCTATAGTATGGCTCTACATGAAAGAATGCTACGTTGAAACGTGAAAAGTCGCACAGATCCTACGAACACTAGAGCTTGATGCTCTGATACCACCTATGACACCCCGCCTAATTAAATATAAGGTGATCAGTCCTTTATGAAATTAAACAGAAGTGACCACTTGGTTCAATCTTAGCATCACTATCGAAAAATAATTTTTCTTTATTAATCACCTAATAAATAATTAACCTAAGTGTCAAAACATTTTCCCATTTAATTATACCCAATTAAATCCATTAATAAATTTTCCATTCTTTAAAATATAAGCTAATCACATTCCACAAGAATAAAAAAAATACTGGACATGAATCAAATACTGAAATCAATCGGGATGGACAAAACATTCCATCTCAAAGTAACAAACCAATAAACCATAATGTCCTTAAGTGTAACAGAAATAAAATACAAAAAGGAACTGAGTACAATCTCTAATAAGTGACGGGGAAAGGGCGAAACATGCCCCAAATGGAATATCTGAATAAAGTAGAGAGAAATGATAGAAGCGTCTAAGTGCAAAGGCCTACAACTCCCACAACCGCTGCAACTCGTTAAACGATCCATGCATCTAAGTCTGATGCCAACCCTGTGGCTGGGCACCTGATATAATATATATATATATATATATATATATATATATATATATATATATATATATATATATATATATATATATATATATATATATATATATATATAGCAAAAGAGAGAAAGATGACAAGAAACGGGTCAGAGCCCAAGTTGTAAAAATATTTGTTTTAGAAAGTATTTAAAATTGCAATGAAGCAAGTATTATGCGCATGTTAGTTTCGAACTCTCACATGAGATTCTCACCTCTCCACTATTGTGCACGCCTAACATACATCTAACCCAACCTAGTTATCTAAACCATTCGAAACTAGGCCATAACCTTATACTTCTAACTATATCTCGAAGGAGTATCCCATATCGCCCATAAAATACGTTATTAAAATAGTTCATCCCCCAAAACTAAATTCCATTATAATCCCCGTTCGAATGGGTAAACGTTTATTCACTTGAAATTATTCTATTTCTCATTATTATTATATCTACTAATTTCACACAATAGAATTTTTCTCAAGTATATTCATATATATATATATATACTCACCACATTCCTACATATACTAATCATGCACCCCTTGATTACAACCACTTGGCGCAAAACATTCTATTATTACCGTATCTACTAGTTTCACAAAGAATAAATATCCACAGGCACATATATATATAGTCACAACATCCCCATATATATATATATATATATATATATATATATATATATATATATATATATATATATATATATATATGTATATATATATATATATATATATATATATAATAATCCTGCACCCTTAGGTTAATACCACTTGGCGCAAATGCATACTCTGCTATCATTTCCTAGAGCATCGCTCACTTCATATGGACAATTGGTTTGGCGTCTCTCACGAACCATGAATCTCATAACAAAAATATTGGAGGCGAGCATACTCACCAACTAAATGGGTCATGCACATACCTATGCTCTCATTCGGCCGTTGAAACTATCCTACGTCTCAGATAGCATGTATCCAAGTTCATATGCTCTGGGTACAAGTTAAATATCCCCCCATCGGGTCACCCAGGATAAGACTGTCCACAGCGCGAAACCTCCTCCCGATAGTAAGCAGCGTAGGTATGTTATACACACAAATACCATCATATAATAGGCATTCTCACATCCTATTAAAAATCAAGGTATTCACCCAACCCATACATGTATTTTCCATACGTAGTATTCTCTCATTATTACTTACAATATTGTTATTTTGATTATTCTCTCTATCAAAATTTCCACGATTAACTCACTTTTCTAAAATATATAAGATATTACTCTACGAATATCCCTAGCCATAATGCACTATGCTATGATCATTAACCCACATTCCAAAAATATGCAAGGTATTAGTCTACGAATATCCCCTAGCAATTCTACACTATGATAAAATCATTACATTATAGTTTCCCTCACTCAAAATAAATGTGTAAATCGAATTGAACTAAAATAGGATTTTTCAGATTCTAAACATATCGTTAGAACCAGAATGGATGTCGTTTGAACGGGATTGAACAAAATCCACCCCTACAAGACCTGTTACGTTTTTCATCTACTACAATTCATCTTCTACAATTTTCAGTCCTAAAAACCTATATTCTTCAAACCCAACACCAAAACATCAACTTAATTGATAACCTGACGTGCGTAGATGATTTATATCAACCTAGAATAATCAAATCTTTACAATACATCAATTAAATATGAAATCCCCAAATTTAACCATTAAACCCCTAGTTCTTCAACTTTCAATTTAAGACCCATTAAAACCCAGATTCGTTTCTCAATCACAACATAAAATTTTGAAATTGCTATTATACATACATAGGGATTCAATTCTTCATCGAGATGAATTTTAATCTATGGATCAAATTCTCTAAATTTGCCCTATTCAAATCTAAATCATGTATTTGATACCTATGCTAAAATGAGCACAATTATTGCTAATAGAAAGCAAGTAATAAACACTTGCCTCGATTTTGATGGCCAAATCCGTTAATGAAACTAGTATGGTTGTTTTCCTCGCTCTCCGATCTACACGTTGGTGGGATTTATGGTGTGAGGGCTTGAGTCTAACACCAAGAACACCTATGGAGCTCTTCTTCTTCCTATGTGGTTCTCCCTCTCTCTGTCTTAGGTTTAGAAATTGACAGAATCCCTCTCACCCACAAACACACATCTTTAATTATCGAATTTTCGTCATTAATTAAACCTAAAAAATGCAATTTACCAAAACGCCCTCCCGAGATGACGGTTAGGCCCAAAATTTCCCCAAGACCCAAACTAAACCCCCAGGTACACTATTATGACTATCTCGACCCTTCTAGACTCAATAGTGCACTCAAAATGGTCATTCGAGTAACTTAAAAATAATTTAATTCTTTAATCCATTAAATTAGTCCCGACACGACTCACACGCGCGTCCCAACATAATATACCAAACTGTAAGGCTTCACATTCACGACAATTTATAAAATTTTATAATTCCATATTACATAACCACACAGTAATATTCAATAATTTTCATCAATAAGTATTAACCCTTGGCACGCTAGTTAATAATTATTTTAATCCGAAATAATTAACTAACAAATTAATTTCTCACCTTTTTAGTTTAACTAATCCAATAATAATAAATCTCATAATTATTTAATATCATAAAAATATGGGGTGTTACATAATATTGGACCTATAAATGATCTCTAATAGACTTTTCTTACCTAAGTTGAGGAAAAATTTGGTCGATCTAATCTTCAACTTGTGTGCTTCCTTGTCATCTGCTGCTAGCTCGCTAGTTTTCAAAAATGAGATAATAGGATCCATCCATAATGGGTACAGTTGAACCTGAAAGATATTCAGATCTTTTATTGTACCTTTAATGTTTGGTGAGTTCACATACTCCACCTCAATTGTTCTCTTTAGATCGGGTTCAATGGAAGAGGCCAAAGTAGCTAAGGCATTTGTATGGCTATTTTCATTCATTCACACTTGCTCCACTAAGGCCGACACAAACTATTGGAGTAGTCCTCTGGCCTTGTTTGTGTACGCTATCATCTTGGGATCTCTTACTTCATATTCTCCATTGAGAAGGTTTGCGATCATCTGGGAATAAAAAAAATGCCGATGTGGCAAGAACCCGTGTTCATAGCTAATAAGGCAAAATATTTCATATATATCCCCTTAATTTTGTTACTTTTATGAACTCGTAGATTGCATTTAACTCGAATTTATCTCATATTTATGCTACTAGACCTTTTCTGTAATTATTTCTTATTTTGTGGATTTCTCATGTGTCTTACAGGTATTTCATGAAAGTGAATGTATAAGAGAAATCAAAACTGTGAATGAAACAAAGGAAAGGAAGTTGAAGGGAATTTTAGTTATTTTTTGTTAGACCCAAAGGAGGAGCCAATTGGAAAGTTGAATATCTTGAAGTCATAAGAATATTGAAAAAAATGGTACCTCAATCTGAGTTATGGTGAAGATTTTACGCACATTTAAAGTTGAGAAGAAAATCAACTAGCAGAATTGTTAATAAGATAACTTCGAGCACACAAAGCATCATTTGGGTAACACATGAAAACCGAACATGTTCGGGTCCAGGGAAAACCTATTCGCCATTAGTAATGCTCCAGATCAGTGAGAAACATTTGTCATGCTTTACAACCGTTACCAATTATTGGAAGCGGGATTTTTATTTTTTCCCTATTTTTAGCCTATAATTGTATGGGTTAAGGACTCTGGTAAAAATGGATTCATTGAGTTTTAAAACAAAATTATTCATATATAACTTGATTTTTCACCTAAGAAATAAAGGGAGAAGAAGTCAAGAACCCTAGTTTTCATTCATGCACTGAAGTTCTATAATTTTGGACCAATTTGCAAGGTTTTTAATATCAAGTTTGTTCTCTCTATCTTGTTATGGCATGTTCTTCCTCTTTGCATGTTTTTATTTATTTTCTGGGATTTTAAGACTTCCATGCATGTTTATTGATAGTTTCATCATGATTTCCAACACATGCAACGTTAGATTTTTGGTTATTTTCAACGTAGCTATGTCCGGCTAAGTTTTTAGCGGGTTGGGGTACATGAACCCAACCTAGGTATTAAAAATGAATTCAAAAGTGAATAAAATTTAATTAACATTTCAATGGTTTGGAATTTATCAAAATAAAGGTTGTAGGTCTTTTAATTCCGTTTTCCCTAAGTAATCGAAATTTTTAAGGGTACAATTGGCATTTTGATAATTTATCATCCTCATCAAATACAATTTTTGAGTTGATATTGCGAGGAGTAAAATCCACATATGTCGAATTCTTAGAAACTATTTGTTGTTTCTTTGAATTGAGAGTTAGGTTATTAAAGCTTTTATATCTACGTAATCACCGACGGTTCAGGGGAGTGTACCGTAACTCCATTTTCCATATTCATTTAAAGCTCGTTTCGTTATTCTTGCATACGTAGTTTATTTACTAATTTAATGAAATTTCATTAGTATATAGGAAAGTCACAAATCATCATTTTTCCCTCTTTCTATGAGTCAATCATAGGGTTAATCATTGTTTCTATTCATCCTTACATTCTACGTCTACGACACCCGGTTTACCGGATTATTACTTAAGCGGAAGACTTGAACTTAAGTCATAAACACACGCGTTAGAGACACAATTATTTAGTCACATCAAGTTTTTAGCGCCATTGTAGGGGACTAGGTACACATACTAGGTTAGGGTGAAATTAATCCAAATTTTGACTCTAATTCTTGAAAAAAGATAAAAAAATCATAAAATAAAAAAACCAAATAAAAATAAAAAACAAAAGGACAAAGATATAATTCAGAAAAAATAAGAAAATGTCTCAAGTCCTTCTCCTCAATCTACTCCAACGCGAATTGATGAAAATCCTATAGTTGAGTATGATCCTGATAGTCCACACACTCCTAAGGCTCCTCAGTTTTGGGTTCCACCACCTACACTGCCTAATCCATTGCGAGTCACACTTTTAGGATATCGAGTGAGGGTATTGAATCTTTGAGAGAGAGTGCGATGTCGAACAATGCTAGTCTTGGTACAGGTGAGGGTGAGTTGCCATATCACCCCATAATATGCCTCTTATATCCTAAGCGAATTGTCGCTCTGAGTTTCATTATATTCCCATATAATGCGAGGTAATTCTATTTTCATAATGGGATGATCCAAATTCTTCCCACACTCCATGGACTGGAGTTGGAAAAACCATACCTCCACGTCCGTGAGTTTGAAGAGGCATGTGAAACTTTTATTGATCAAGCGTGTTCTCAAAACATCACTCGCCTCAAGCTCTTTCCCTTCTCCTTAAAGGATAAAGCCAAGAATTGGTTATAGTCTTTGTCACCGAACTTAATTGGATCGTGGAGAGATATGCAAGCTAATTTTCTCCTGAAATTTTTTCCTCAACACAGAACAAATTCCATCAAAGCTTAAATTAAAATGTTTAAACATCATGACAATGAGCCTTTTGATAAATTATGGGAGTGGTTTGACGAGTTACTTAATATGTGCCCATACCACAAATTTGAGAAGTGGATACTGATCTTGTGCATTCAACACAGGATAAACTTAAGTTCTAAACAACTCGTAGAAACTATGTGCTAGGGGAAATTTCTAGTGTTAGATGAGGATGATGCCGAGGCTCACCTTAAGTATGTCACTGAGACTACTCAAGTGTGGGACACATATGATCCAAATTCCTGGGCTTGACACACGTCCACAACTCCTTCTGCGTCCAAACTCTATCAATTAGACAAAAAAACTGGGTTGAAACTTCAAATCAACTAACTTGATAAAAGATTAGAAGACTTAGTCGAGTCAATAGGAAGAGAAACATCCATCTCCACTCGAGAAATGAGTGAGAAGGTGTGTGCAATTTGTGAGGAAGGACATTCAATGAATGAATTCCCGACGATACCCCCTACAAATTCATGCTTCAAGAGAAAGTGGAAGCGGTAGGAATGTTTAAGGGTTCCCCTCACGGGAATTCTTACAACCCCTCATGGAGGAACAATCCTGGTTTTAGTTATGGGCAGCAACATGCTGCGTTAAATCCTAATTCACATGTTGTCCCTCATCCACTACCACTTTCACATTTCCAGAAGGCCCCACACATGTAAGCACCATCTCCTACACCTTATGTCACCCCACTATGGAGAAATCTTGAGGATACTTGGAACCAATTTATGCAAGCTCAATCGAAAACCAATGCTCAAAATTCTCGAATATTTGTCGAAATAAATGCTAACATTTATAAATTGCAATCACCATTAAGTATCAAAGAGAAGGGAAAGTTTTTGTCCTCAACCTAGTGTTAGATCTACGTCTGACGATCATCAAGAGCATTCTCAAGACGTTACCACTCTATGTAGCGGGAGAGTTAATGATTTATCAATCCCACATGCCGAATCTAAAGACAAGGAGGTTTCACCCAGAACGAAATAGGCTGAAGATGCCCCCTTAAATGAGAGTGACAATGAGGACACCACTATGTGACACTCCGCCGAATAAAATACCGGGTGATCAGTCGTATACCAAATTAAAACAGGAATCCCAGTTGGTTCATTCTTAGCATCACTGTCAAAAACCTTTTTAAAACTTACTAACCACCTAGTATTCCAAAAGTTGGTGCCAATTTTTATCTTATTAATTAAACCAAACAGTACATGCGGAAATAAATATAATCCATTCACACAACTGAATTAAATCAACTGAATAAATAATGACTACATGCTGAATAAACCATCGGTCACCAAAGTAAATAATCCAATACAAATATTCAACACCGGAATAAAATAAATTTGAAAACTGAAAGTTTGTGCGACATGCCCTAAAAAAGACTGGAACTAATAAATGATTACTACTCTAGGAATGAAAGAACGATGCGTCTAATCCAAGCTCCTTCTAGCATCCACATATGCCGCAGCTCCATGTCAATGGAATAGAATATCAATCATGGCGTCCCTGTGGCTGGATACCTAAAAGGTTTTGAAAATAGTTTTATAGCAAGGGTTAGAACCCAAAACATTTTGAAAATATTTAGAAAGTGAATTAACTGCAGTAATTTAAAATGCATGAATGTGTTTCATATATAAGTTAGTGTTGCACTCTCTTGAGGACATTCTTACCCCTCTACTATTTTGCACACCTAACGGTTACCTTAACCCCACCTAGTTGTACTACCCCGTCCAACTAGTCCTTGTATAATCTCCCCTTGACATACTACTCTAACCCGAGTATAATAATTCTTGGATTAATAATTTATCTCACCGATTAACTTAATTAATTTCCTTTAAATAATAATCATATAACTGTATCACAAGTTATATAAAACAATTACATCACACACTGTATTATTACCCGCATATAATATTTACTACCATTATATACATACCTTTACCACAACATCCACACATATATATATACACATCCATCCCTCCGAGTATACCCTCATCGGATGATTCCCTCTAAAGTGCTATCTTACTAGTTGTGCTCACATAACCTAGTTATCTGAGTTGGAATCACTCACCAACTTGGCTCAAAATATAAATGTAGTGAAGGCGGTCATACTCCTTCCCTAAAAGTGAGATAAATCCCTCAACCATATACTGGACGCTATGACCTGGGGATATGCTCACCCTACTCCTCAAGCTAGAGGGGATTCACCCACATCGCGTAACCTCCCTTGATAGCACTAGAGTATATAAATTAAATAAATATCTAGTCACTGATATTTAATGACACACAAAATATATACACGTATATATATATACTATCACTACACTGTATATATATATAATATAAACCCCGACTTTACCGTGTACTCAAAATTTCGTAACATGAGCCTGTAATCTCCTCAGTCTGTGGCCCGACTCAACTTAATTAATTTTCTCACTTATTAATTCACATGTCAATTAATATAATATTTCTCCGAGTCTATGGTCTGACTCTTATATAAATACTTTGCACATTGATTTATATAATATTTACCCAAGTCTTCGATTTGACTCTAATTTAATTAATTTACACATTAATTAATTAATACTAATCGAGTCTATGGTCCAACTCTAATTAAATTAATTTACACATTAATTAATTTAAATCCGAGTCTATGGTCCGACTCTAAATTAATTAGTTTTCACATTAATTATTTACCAATCCGAGTCAATGGCCCGACTCTAAATTAAGTAATTTTCACATTAATTATTACTCTGGTGTCACTCAACCCGTATACCCGCTTACTTGGTTCGTAACCTAATATTTCTCGAGTCAAAATTCCCACTCCAAATTAATATACTCCTCTCAGTAATTAATTTAACACATTGGTGTCACTCAACCAATATACCTAAACTCATTCACTTAACCCATATCTTAAATCTCAGAATTTAATTCCCAATATTCTCCCATAATATGTCACGCATTCATCTCTCCCAAATTTCCCTATTATATTTACTTATAATTATCAAGAATTATGCCCCTAATTAATTTTCATCATTTAAATCAACCTAAGAATGTTCCCAAATGAAAATCTCCCATACAATTAAGAACTGGCATCACTGCCAAAAATCCTATATCATCGATCGATCGTACCCCGTGGGTCGATCGATCGATCGTCCCAGTCATCGTCTTCTACAGCCTACTGTTCAGCCCCTGACGAACCCTAAAGCTTTCATTTTCATTATAAACCCTTACCCAATTAAAATCAATATTTCCTCCACATAAGAAAAGGGTCTAAACATCCTAAAGACCTTAATTCATCATCAAAGTCCATTAATTTCCAACATTTTCCCGATTTGGATTGTATCCGGGTTTCAAATCTCCAATACGATTTTCATCCCTATTAACAACAACTAACCATTGATTCTTATTGGTTTTAGCATACGATTCATGCCTCTACTTTCTAGAATCATAAACATAATAAATCTCACCCTAATTCCATTAAAGTATATCAATTTCCAAAAACCCAATTTTTACATGAAAACTCACCCAAAATGAATTTTGGCTTACACCTCCCATTATATGAATTGATTATCATCAATATAAGAATTACAACAATTAACCACTTTCCTGGAATCGTTCGTAGAGTCTTATCCATTGGTATAGTTTAGGTGTTGATGAAGAACACCCCATTAGTCCCTTAATTTGGCTCCAAAAAGATTCCCAATTGGCTTCTTGATTAACTTCCTCTAATCCCATCTCAAACCCTAGGTTTAGAAATTTCTATCTGTCATTCACTAGTCCCTCACTTAGGTTTAAAACACCTAATACCATTTTAGGCCACACGGGCCTAATTAAAATGGCCCAAATCACCCCGTGTGGGCCTGACTATGCTCAAAATACCCCGAGACCCAATTACTACCCCCGGGCAATCTTTTCTGACTATCTCGGCCCATCCGGACTCAACCGCGCACTCAGAATTGTCATCTGAAATACTTTTTGACATTTCCAAATTTGACCTCAAAAATGCGATGCACGTTAATTCGAACAATTTAACTTAAAGTCTCCAATTAAAAATAATTCTTCCCACTCAATGAAATTCTCCAAATCATAAATTTAAGTTTCTACAATTTAAATATTTTTATTTTCTCCCAAAAATAACTAAATACTGAATCCTCAAAATTACGATTGTTACATACTTCCCCCTCACAAAGGAATTTCGTCCTCGAAATTAAGATGAGCCTAGTGCTCCAAGCTTTGAATATCATTTTATAGACATGTGCCTCTAAGGTCGTTATATCTATCTCTCCTTCTTCTAACTATAAATTACACAAATATGCATTTTAATTAACCAGGGCGCCCATACACCTTGTACCTGTGCTTGACCGCACAAAAGTTGCCTTAATTAACCCGGGTGCCCATACACCATATCCCCGTACTTTATCGCACGAAATTTACCCGACTATGCTAGTCGTGACCCGTAATATAGCTTCCCACCCATAGTCATATCATATATATATATATATATATATATATATATATATATATATATATATATATATATATATATAATGGTTGGGGTACCCAACCCATGTACTAACGATCAAACATCTCCCAACTTCCAATGTTGCGCTAAGTTTCATGTGTGGGACGTCTCGCAAGCAAAATCCAAACAAGGAACCCCCCAATACACTACTACCTAACATTGTCGGTCGTTAAGATCCGTTAGACCCTCAGTTCATAGCATGTACCCCCAAATACTTATCTATTAACACAAAAGCATACACGCCTACTCTTATGCTACAAAAGAAAACATAAACTACTGCGCCCTTACTATCACTATTTCTTGCGCAAAATAAACCCCGAGCTACCTCTCCCTTATCGAAAATAATTCTAACTACCCTGATTCACTTCAGTAAATAGCCCTACTTACCGTGATAAATATGAGAACACAATACCTCACTATGTATCTATCGCACTACACAATACACCATATATACACATATATATAGGCTAGACGCCCTCTCAGGTGATACCTAGTAAAAATCATTCATACCCTGGTGTCGCGAACACCAAAACTTACCCCCACTATTTACAATAGTTCAAATAGATCGCTATCTAGCCGATATAAAAATTATCTACCCTACTTCCATACTCCTCGAAAGTAGTAACCCCTCGCATAATACCAATCCCATCTCTGTGCATACCCCCACTCTCTCATGGTTAACACTAAAGAAATTCACTATCCCACAGAAATATATGTGTAATATGGATGCTATCGCCATTGAACCCACTAAATTTGACTTACCAGTGAACTCTAGTGAAAATAATTCTTATATTGTGACACCGTCGCTGTCACTCAAAACATACCCCATGCCCATAGGATAAAAAGATAATTACTTCCATACTCTATCTGCAATGGTTGATCCTCGGGTTCCTGAGTAGCTTCCCCCGCCCGAACGCAGCCATAACTTATTGTAGTGGATGTACATCCAGGACCTGGTCCTGTAGTTGACCCCTTCCTCACTGAGGATAATCTCTCTTCACGTGTCCCACTTCCCCACAAATGAAACACCTCCTAATAAATTCACCTTGCCACTAATCCCTTCCTTATTGGCCTTGTCGGATGTCCTGGCCAACCTGTCGATAGCCTCCAGACCTAAATTGCTTTGCCTGATTCCCTTGTCGGGAATCCTGTCCCTGATGTCCCGCTGTCTGCTACTAAGATACCCCACTGGTATTATTCCCTCCCACTTTAGCCGACTGACTGGGTTCCCCTCCCCTCTTGCTTCCTCTCACGTGGGAGCGATATTCTTGACAGTGCAGGAGTTCTGCATTTACGACGTTCGTATAAGCTACTAATGCGGGATTACCAATCAAATGTTATCTGATCCTCCATACTAACCCATCCATGAACTTTAACTTCTTTCTTTCTTCATCGCGTACCTCATCTGGTACAAAATTTGCCAAACGAGTGAATTCTTCCTCATAGTCGGCCACTGAACGGTCCCCCTGAGTCACCTCTCTGAATTTTCTCCTCATTTCAGTCTCAACTGCTGGTGGAAAATACTTGCGGTCTAACCGCACCCAAAACTCAAAAATTTCTAATGTATCCATTTCCTCAACTGTGGTGATCGACTCCCATCACTAAAGCGCTGCTCCCACTAACCTAAAAGTGGCTAGCATTTTCTTCGGCACCTCGTTGCAATCTACCATGCGTAGGTGACGCTGGATATCCCTCTTCCACTGACATGCGAGTACCACATCTGAACCCCCTCAAAACTCTGGTGGGTGGCCCTTTTGAAAGACCTCTCGTACTTGCTGCCACTCCGATTGACCCGGGTGGGCCTGAACATCCGGTACCACTAACGCCTGTGGCTAATCTCATGGAAATTACCTTTCCATTATGATCAGTATCGCTTCAACTACCTGCACCACTAATTCAGTTCCTTGTGCTGAAATCATCTCTGGTAGTTATTGCGGTAACTTTTGCTCCTGATGGGCCTCCCTAGTCTCACCTCCCCCCTACTGACCTAGTTGCTCTCTCTCTCCTGGGCGGCATCTGAAATGAGAATCGAATCATATGAGTTCACCCTCAAATATAAATTAATTGGCAGAAGAACGTAAATGCGCATACGTATGAGAATACAACAATTTTATGATAGGGTTCTACATCAAAGACCTCTAAGCTGAAACGTGAAAAGCCGCACAGATCCTAAGAACACTAGATACTGATGCTCTGATACCATCTGTGACACCCCTCCTAATAAAATATCGGGTGATCAGTCCTATACCAAATTAAAACAGGAATCCTAGTTGGTTCATCCTTAGCATCACTGTCGAAAACCTTTTTAAGACTTACTAACCACTTAGTACTCCAAAAGCTGGTGCCAATTTTTATCTTATTAATTAAACCAAATAGTACATGCGGAAATAAATATAATCCATTCACACAACTGAATTAAATCAACTGAATAAATAATGACTACATACTGAATAAACCATTGGTCACCAAAGTAAATAATCCAATACAAATACTCAACACCGGAATAAAATAAATTTGAAAACCGAACAGAAAGTCTGGGCGACATGCCCTAAATAAGACTGAAACTGATAAACGATTCCTACTCTGGGAATGATAGAACGATGCTACTAATCGAAGCTTCTGCTAGCGTCCATATATGCCACACCTCCGTGTCCCTGGAATAGAATATCAATCCTGGTGTCTCTGTGGCTGGACACCTAAAAGGTTTTGAAAATAATTTTATAGCAAGGGTTAGAACCCAAAACATTTTGAAAATATTTTGCAAGTTAATTAATTGTAATAATTTAAAATCCATGAATGCGCTTCATATATAAGTTAGTGTCGACATTCTTACCCCTCCACTATTGTGCACACCTAACGGTTACCTTAACCCTGCCTAGTTGTACTACCCCATCCAACTAGTCCTGGTATAATCTCCCCTTGCCAAACTACTCTAACCCGAGTATAATAATTCCTGGATTAATAATTTATCTCACCGATTAAATTAATTAATTTCCTTTAAATAATAATCATATAACTGTGTCACAAGTTATATAAAGCAATTACATCACACACTGTATTATTACCCGCGTATAATATTTACTACCATTATATAGGTACCTTTACCACAACATCCACACACACACACACACACACACACACATATATATATATATATATATACATCCATCCCGCCCAGTATACCCTCACCTAATGATTCCCTCTAAAGTGCTATGTTACTAGGTGTGCTCACATAACCTAGTTATTCGAGTTGGAATCTCTCACCAACTTGGCCCAAAATATAAGCGTAGTGGAGATGGTCATATTCCTTCCCTGAAAGTGAGATAAATCCATCACCCATATACCAAACTCTATGACCTAGGGATATGCTCACCCTACTCCTCAAGCTAGAGGGGATTCACCCACATCGCGTAACCTCCCTTGATAGCACTAGAGTATATAAATTAAATAAATATCTAGTCACTGATATTTAATGGCACACAAAATATATACACGTATATATATATACTATCACTACACTGTATATATATATATATAATATAAACCCCGACTTTACCATGTACTCAAAATCTCGTAACACGAGCCTGTAATTTCCTCAGTCTGTGGCCCCACTCAACTTAATTAATTTTCTCACTTATTAATTCACACGTCAATTAACATAATATTTCCCCGAGTCTATGGTCTGACTCTTATATAAATACTTTGCACATTGATTTATATAATATTTACCCAAGTCTTCGATTTGACTCTAATTTAATTAATTTACACATTAATTAATTAATACTAATCCGAGTCTATTGTCCGACTCTAATTAAATTAATTTACACATTAATTAGTTACCAATCCAAGTCTATGGTCTGACTCTAAATTAATTAATTTTCATATGAATTAATTACCAATCGGAGTCTATGGTCCGAGTCTAAATTAATTAATTTATCCCTTAATTAATTTATTACTCTGGTGTCACCCGACCCGTATACCCGCTTACTTGGTTCGTAACCTAATATTTCTCGAGTCAACATTCCCACTCCAAATTAATCTACTCCTCTCAGTAATTAATTTAACACCTTGGTGTCACTCAACCAATATACCTGAACTCGTTCACTTAACCCATATCTTAAATCTCAGAATTTAATTCCCAATATTCTCCCATAATATGTCATGCGCTCATCTCTCCCAAATTTCCCAATTATATTTACCTATAATTATCATTTAAATCAACCTAAGAATGTTCCTCAATGAAAATCTCCCATACAATTAAGAACTGGCGTCAATGCCAAAAATCCTGTATCATCGATCGATCGTACCCCCTGGGTCGATCTATGGATCGACCCAGTCATCATCTTCTCCAGCCCACTGTTCGGCCATGGACGAACCCTAAATCTTTTATTTTCATTCTAAACCCTTACCCAATTAAAATCAACATTTCCTCCACATAATAAAAGGGTCTAAACATCCTAAAGACCTTAATTCATCATCAAATTCCATTAATTTCCAACATTTTCCCGATTTGGGTTTTATCCGAGTTTCAAATCTCCAATACGATTTTCATACCGATTAACAACAACTAACCATTGATTCTTACTGGTTTTAGCATACGATTCATGCCTCTACATTCTAGAATCATAAACATAATAAATCTCACCCTAATTCCATTAAAGTATATCAATTTCCAAAAACCCAATTTTTACATGAAAACTCACCCAAAATGAATTTTGGCTTACACCTCCCATTATATGAATTGATTATCATCAATTTACGAATTACAACAGTGACCACTTGCCTGGAATCATTTGTAGAGTCTGATCTGTTGGTGTAGTTAAGGCGTTGACGAAGAACACCCCAATTAGTCCCTTTATTTGGCTCCCAAAAGATCCCAAATGAGCTTCTTGATTAACTTCCTCTAATTCCCTCTCAAACCCTAGGTTTAGAATTTTCTATCTGCCGTTCACTAGTCCCTCACTTAGGTTTAAAATCCCTGATCTCGTTTTAGGCCATACGGGCCTAATTAAAATGGCCCAAATCACCCCGTGTGGGCCCAGCTATGCCCAAAAATACCCCGAGACCTAGGTACTAACCCCAGGCACTCTTTTTTTACTATCTCGACCCATTCGGACTCAACTGCACACTCAGAATTGTCATCCGAAATACTTTTTGACATTTCCAAATTTGACCTAAAAACTGCGACGCACATTAATTCGAGCAATTTAACTTAAAGTCGCCAATTAAAAATAATTCTTCCCACTCAATTAAATTCTCCAAATCATAAATTTAAGTTTCTCCAATTTAAATATTTTTATTTTCTCCCAAAAATAATTAAATACTAAATCCTCAAAATTATGGGGTGTTACCCACTAGGTCCAAAGTCCTAGTGAAATCGCCCACTATTGCACTTTTCCCTCAATGTTTGGTTCCTACTACTAAATGGGCCTCCCGCGAATATGTGCTAGATGTACTTAAGAAAATCAAGCTGAATTTACCTTTTCTTGATGCAATAAAGCAAATTCCATCCTCTGCTAAATTCCTTAAGGATTTATTGACGGTGAAACGTAGACTAAAGGTTAAAAAGAACGTTTTCCTAGGACAAAATGTGAGCTCAATTCTATTAAATGACCTCCCACCAAAGTTTAAAGATCTAGGTGCACCAACCATTTCGTGCATCATTGGAAAGAACCGTATCGATAAAGATTTATTAGATTTAGGGGAGAGTGTTAACATTCTCCCTTATTCCATATATAAGAAATTAGATTTGGGGGAACTCAATCCCACTAACATAACTCTCCAACTCATGCATCGTACTGCGAAGATACCTCGAGGGGGTATCAAGGACGTGATAGTCGAAGTGGATAGTTTCTACTTCCTGGTAGATTTTGTCATTTGGGACACAGAGCCCTCCACCCCCTCAAGTAATCATGTTTCCGTTATCCTTGTCCGTCCATTCTTAGCTATGGCTAATGCATTATTCAATACTTGAAATGCGCAAATGCAAATTACATTCAGGAACATGACCCTTGAGATAAATATCTTCAACATTGCCAAGCAAATGGGTGATAAAGACGTGTTCCACGAAGTAGATCTTATAGAGGAGGTAGTAGATGAGCACATAGAAGGATATATTGGTGAGTATTCATTAGGAGAGTGTATTAGTTTGGGTAGTAAGAGTGACGGGGCGTACACCAATTTCGTGAGGGATGTAGGAGAGTTCAGAATGATCTTAGATAAGAGAGATGATTTGGATATTGAGCTAGAGAGAGGACTCAGAAATTAATTAAGAAAGAGAGATAGGAGTTATCAGCCTAGAAGATTTTAAAAAAGAATTCGGACCATTGGATGAGAGACTTAATGTTGAAGTCCAATTACTTTTGTACTCCTTTTTTCACTTAAAGGAGGACGACTGGAAAGAAGGAATGGATCAGTTCCTTATGTGTTGCCATCCACACAGGTCACGTCCTCGGACGAGATCGAGGAGAGGACTAGATTTTTATCCAATTTAGATCCCGATCCATTCATTCTCAAGTATAAGGAGAATATAGGTTTAGAATGTCCTTCCAATGTTCACCGGGATATTATCTCAAGGTCGGGACAATGTTGCTGTGAGGTGATTGGGCACCCCGATGAGTTTATTCACACTACGCGTCATGAGCCTCGAGGTTTCCCCCATACATATGGGGATGATCCCAAATTGTTACGATTATTGGTTTACAATGTGAGGAAGATAGAGATAAAGAGAGCATTGGACCCCGTTCATGGGGTCGGGTAAGTTGTAGGGAGGGGAGAGAGGTCGTCGCACCCCCAACGCATATGGGATGATTTTTGTACTATTTTTGAGTCATGTGTTGGACTTATATAATGTCTTTTTGTATTTTAAATCTTTGCTTGTTTTATTTTTGCACATATTCTTTTTCTTCCTTAGGTTTTAGTCCTTTTGATTGAGGACAATGCAAAGTCTAAGTTAGGTGGTGACAAGTGCGTATTTATAAAACTTCACAAATTTCTATGATGGCCAAAAAAATAGAAAAATTCAAAAAAAAATTGAAAACAATTAAAAAAAATATTTTCCTTCAAAATAAATAAAAATTTAAATTTAAATTTTTTAAAAATATCACAAAATTTTTGTTTAAAGTCTCAAATTGTAAAAATAAAATGCTGAAAGTCGGAATTGACCAAATATGGAAATTGAGTTTAAATTGACGAATTTACGAATATGTGTGGGGATTATTAACCTGGTGATATTTCGAGCCTATCGATTTTTGTGAGTAATCAAATCAATCTGAGTTAATGGTTAGATCAAAGTTCAATTTATCTCCAAATAAGTCGTTCAGGATCTCAATTCCTTTGTTTTGATCGGTTACAGGAAACAAGTGAGATGTTGACTTGAAAACGCGCTAAAAATGTCTCTAAATTAAATTCAAACTCGAGACGCATATGCTAAAATAATTAGTAATTCAGACAAATGAAGTTAGGCCATCGTTTGTTACCAAAAACTATTAGCCATAAAAAGTGATGAAAAATTATTCTTTTACTAGCCATTTTGAGCCGAATAAAATTCCCAATTCATTTGATTAACCCGAATATAACCCATGAAGCCCGGAGTTGTGAAAATCTAAAAATTCATCAATTAAGTTCAAATGGTTCAATACAAATGGGGAAAGAGAAATAGAAAAATGCCCAACAAAAATAGAAAGGAAAAAAGAGAAAAAATATGAGAAAGATAAAAAAATAGAAAGAAGGCGAAAAAAAAGAGTAAATGCCCGTCAAAGCGCCAAAGGACATAGTAAGAAAAACATTTCAACTCCAAAATTACCCAATTATTGCCATATTACCCATTACACCTTAAACTCGAAAAAGTCATAACCGAGTCTCAATAACGAAATTTATTATCGCGTGAGAGCTAAAACACGAAAAGATAAAAAGAGATATTAATTGGTGTGGATAAGAAGCAATATTTACCATTTTCTAATGACCGTAATCCATTAAAGAGATATTTTCACCTGAAATGATTTCTTCTTTCAAGTTGTGTTCGTGAATTCGTGTTCCATTATATTTCCTCTTACCAATCATGTACACCGAGAGAAATAGCAACATTCTGAATGGTTTGTTTGTGGGTGCATCCATGAGAAATTGAATAAAAATAATTTTTTGAAAAGTAACGTAATTGTCAATTCGTGGAAATTAGCGGTTCAATTTTCGGCTTCGTGCACACACCCTACGAATTGAGACTCTTGAAATAAATTTATGGCGACTATTTTTGGGGAGTTTAAATTTTACAGTTTTTAAGTATTTTGATTTTTCTTTGAGTCAAAAAATAAATTTTGTGGGTATATTCACTGCAAACCCTCTCGAGACACCACTCATCCTAATAGGGTAACCTAGGGGCCTATCGGCTTGTTGCATATGCTAAATGCAATCGATTGCCCGCGAAAGAGGTATCCTATCACATTAATTGTTTATAAGTCCATTTCAAATCATGCTCTTATTCTTTTATATTACTCGGGACGCGTAACGTTCTAAGTTAGGGGGACTTGATAAGGCATAAATATTTATAATTTATTCCCTAAATTTTAGTACTTTTATGGTCCCGTGAATTGTATTTTAACTCGAATTTATCTCTTATTTATGCTACTAACCATTTTTGACAAGTATTTCTTATTTTGTGTATTCTCTCATGTGTCCTATAGGTATTTCATGCAAATGAATACGGGAGAGAAATCGAAATAGTGAAAGAAACGAATAAAAGGAAGTTGAAGGGCCTTTTTATAACTTTCTAGCTAGAACAAGGAGAAGGAGTCAACCAGAAAGTTGAATATCTTGAAGTCATAAGAATAGTGGAAAAAATGACACCTCAATCCGAGCTATGGTGAAGAAGTGATGTGCATTTAAAGTTGAGAAGAAAATCTAATGGCAATATTGTTACTAAGAGAACTTCGAGTACACAAGGCATCACTTGGGCAACACTGGAATGGAACAGTTCGGGCCCTAGGCAAATCGTTTTACCATTAGTAATGCTCCATATCGGTGACAAACATTTGTCACTCTTTAAAACCATTACAAATTACTAAAAGCAGGATTTTTATTTTTGCCCTATTTTTTAGCATAGAGTTGTATGGGTTTAGGACTCTTGTAAAAATGGGTTCATTGAGTTTTAAAACAGAATTAGTCATATCTAACTTGATTTTTAACCTAATAATTATAGGGAGAAGAAGTCAAGAACCCTAGTTTTCATTCATGCACTAAAGTTCTACAATTTTTAATCAATTTGTAAGGTTTTTAATATCAAATTTGTTCTCTCTATCTTATTCATGCATGTTCTTCCTCTTTGCAAGTTTTTTATTTAATTTTCTAAGAATTTAAGACTTCCATGCATGTTTAATAATAGTTTCGTCATGATTTTCAATGCACACAACATTAGATTTTTGGTTATTTCCCATGTAGCTATGTCAGGCTAAGTTTTTAGCGAGTTAGGGTACATGAACCCAACCTAGGTATTATGAATGGTTTTAAAAGTGAATAAAATGTAATTAACAATTCAAAGATTTGAACTTTATCAAAATAAAGGTTATAGGTCTTTTAATTCCATTTGTCCTAGGTAACTGGAATGTTTAAGGGTGCAATTGGCATTTTGATAATTTGTCATCCTCGTCAAATATAATTTTTAATTTGATATTGTTAGGAGTAAAATCCACATATGTCGAATGCTTAGAAAGTATTTGATGTTTCTTTCAATTCAGAATTAGGTTTTTGAAGTTTTTATGTCTACGTAATCACTAACGGTTCGGGGAGTGTACCTTAACTCCATTTTCCTATATTTATTTAAAGATTTGATTCATTATTCCTGCATACATAGTTTATTTACTAATTTAATTAAATTTCATTAGTTGATAGGAAACTCACAAATCATCATCTTTTCCCTCTTTCTTTGAGTCAATCATAGGGTTAATCGTTCTTCCTATTTGTCGTTACGTTCTACCTCCTATTCCCTAAGTTTGTCACTGGTTTATTGGATTATAACTTGAGCGACTGGCTTTCACATTAATTGTAAACACATGCATTAGAGACATAATTATTTAGTTGCATTAATAGCCAACCATACACCACATCTTCATACTAAACCTCGTTGTTTGAGCCTTCTGAATCCTAGTTTGATGGATTTTTCAATCATCCCACCTTGTGGGTTCAAGAAGACTATCCTAACTCTAGTGTATTTCTCATTTAACGAGCCATCAATAAAAAGATTCCACCGCAACTCGTTTTCAGTGAATAGTAATGCTTCCACGATGGTTGTGGATTCTCCTCTCTTAGCAATGTTGAGAACTCTGCCATGAAATCAGCCCTTAATCACTATTCTGGGCTCATACTTGATGTCGAATTGGGCCATTTTAAGTGACCATTTGGTCATTCCATTAGATAGGTCGGCCTTTTTGAGGGCGTCCATTAAGGGGTAGGTGATTAAGACGACTATAGTGTGCGCATTAAAGTAATGACCTAGCTTCCTTATGGTGGTCACCGGTGCAAGAACCATATTTTCTATGGGCTTGTATTAGTTTTCTGTTTCAAGAAGAGTACCACTCACGTAGTAGAAGTAGAGGTGACACTTGAAACGTTGTGTAAACATATCAATGCCGCACTTGTTGTGACACTTGAAATGTCCAAGTAGAGGTGCAGGTCTTCCCTTTCCTTGGGAGTTGATATCAAGGATGGAGATCCCTAGTACTTTCAAATTCTTTCTAGGGCTTGATTATAATCATTTATTCAAATTCTGGGACTTTCGTTCTTTAGATCTTTAAAAATGGGGAGGCATTTGTCAAAATATCTTAAAACGAATCGTTTATGGGCTTCCATTATCCTATTAATGACCTGAATGTATCTCATGGTGGTCGGTCTTCTAATGTCTTGAAGGGATTTAATCTTGTATGTATTTGAACCAGGTATCGCATAATTTTCTCTGATTTATACCTAACACACATATAGATGCATTGAGCTTCATCATGTACTCTCTAAGGATGTCAAACGTATTCGTAGGGTCTCCTAGATGATCGATCGATACCTACACTTAACAAGCATATCATCTATATACACGTCCATGGTAGAGCCAATCAACTTCTTAAATATATTAGTCACCAACCTTTGATAAGTTATGATGAAGGAGGTCTTCTCTTAATTTGACCCGGACATAAAATATCTACTAGTTGTCGGAGTATGCATCCATGAAGTTCATTCGTTGACGCCCCACCGTGGAATCTAACAACTGATGTATAAAGGAATTGGAAAACTATCCTTAGGGAAGTGTCTATTAAGGTTAATGAAATCAATGCAGACCCTCCACTTGCCAGTTTTTCTCTTAATAACAATGGTGTTGGACACCACCCACTTCGAAAATTGGACATCTATAATAGTACCAATCTATAGTAGGTTGTCAAATTTATCTTCCACCGCCCTCACCTTTTGGGAGCCTACATCCTTAGTTTTTATTTATCTGGCTTGGTTCTTGGTTCCACATGCAATCGGTGGTAGGCGATATCTAGGTTTATTCTCGAGAGATGATAAGGATGCCAAGTGAAAATTTATGTGTTTGCTCTAAGGAAGCGGGAGAGCTTTTCAGCTTCTTCTCTGTGAAGCTTTGATTTGAAGAGGAAAATATTATTTGTCTATGATATATCTAAAGGAATATAAATTAGTTCCTCTAGCACACTTTTAATAGGGGAAAAATAAGTTTCTTCGTCCCCTGGATGAACTCCCATTCATTGCTACTAGGGTTGATCATCCTCTTAGTTATCTTTGCTTTGATTATTCTTGGATTGAGCATGTTTTATCTTTATGGCTGAAAAAAATAGCTTATTGTCTCTTCTTAATCTCGTATGATTTTTATCACCCCTTGGTCAGTCATGAACTCTAGTTTTCGATAAAGTGACAATGGAACGCTCATCATATTGTGTAGCCATCCCCTGCCTCGTATGATGATGTAGGGTGATTTTGAGTGGATTATATGGAACTCCACCTCCTTATTAGTTGATTCGATCTTGATCGACAACTTAATTTTCCATAAGAGTGACTTTACATCCCCTTTAAATCCAATCAATGGGATGATGTTTATATCTAGATCCCTGACACAATAGTCAAGCTTATAAAACACAGTCAGGTACATGATTTCAAAGAAGATTCCTTAGTCTATCATTACTCTTCTCACGTCAAAGTTTGCAATTCGCAAGATGAGCACTAGAGCATCGTTACATGGTAGATTTATTCTAAATAGATCATCATCGATGAACATGATAGCTCGGTCAGTATCCAAGTCCTTTATTTCCCTTTTAAGTAGGATTGGTTTGGTTAGGTCTACATGGAATGCTTATTGAATGATGGTTGCTGGCCTCACCTTATCTTTTAGTTCCTTGCTAGTATACCGGGATGGTTTGGTGTAGTGGTGGATGACAGTGACCAAACTTGCCAGTGGAAGATCTTTCTCCACTTTCTAGACTACGTTAATCTTGGTTACTGTTTTTAGTTTCGTTGTGCTAGTGTACTCTTTGAGATGCCCCGCTTGGACAAGTTCCTCATATTTTTTGTAAATATTGTAATCTTTTGTGAGGTTATCGAGGTCCTAGTGGTAGTTGAATCTGAGACTGGCATCCCTAATGACCATCCTGGGAGGCCTCTTGAAGAAAGATTTTTCCTTGATCTGATGAATGATCCTAAAAATGGGATCTTTAAAGACTGCTTCCAACTCCTTATAGATACTCTAACCGGACTGATATTTGGAATGACTTATAAAAGCATCATTCTCTAATCCCTTCACAGCAAACGATAGTTGGTTTCCCCCTCTGAGAGCCTTCTTCAGCTCACTATGCTTTTGGTTGGTTGGGGAGGTTGCATTGGAGAGCTCATCTTCTACCTTGGCTTATTTTACAATGCTAGACAATGCGAGACATAATATCATCCATTGAAGAAGTTAAATTTCTTATCAAAGACGGGTAGAGATCATCTAACTGCTCCGACCAAACTTGAAAAAGGCGATCCTAGTTTCTCTTTGCAATTATCAATTTCTTTGTTTAGCTCATAATGCCTCTTGACGTACTTCCTGAAAGATTCTCCTTTCTGCTTCTTAAAAGAGATTACTGAATCTACCCACTTGACCACCCTACTGCTTGTGATAAATCAGTTTGTGAACTTCTCGATAAGCTCCCTAAAGGTGGAGATCATTATGGTGGACAATATATCAAACCAATTCAAACCAATCTTAACTAGGGTTGACAAGAATACCCTTCACATCAAAGCATCGTGATGTCTCCAAAAGGATAATGTTTACCGATAGTGCTTGATGTGATGAACTGGGTTTGTCTTTCTTTTGTATGTTGTCACTTTTAGCACGAAGAAATTCTTTAGTGGTTCGAAGGATTCACATGTTTTGTGAATGTTAATACTGCACCATGCTCCAGTGCTTTTCTGGCTAGGTCTTTGGGGGTCCTGGTAAGGTTTGGTTTCACCATTCCTTCCAATTCCCTACGAATGAGTCCTGTCAGTTTGTCTATCTTTAATTGATTTGATTGTGGTCTAGAACAAGATGGCCTGCTAGTTTTGTTTAACTCCATCGGAGAAGGTTGATGGCACCTATGGATGGTGGAATTACATCCAGGTGATCAATCACGTTGGCAATAATGAGGGAGCGAATTGGGACTTCTAGAACGAGAGACATTATCGGCTTGCACTAAATCAAAATAAGCTATTTATCATGGTCATAGACCTTGAAATGTCAAACTTTTCACTGTCAAAGATGGCGACAGGAATGGGAGTCACAACTATTTTTGTCAAAGACTTATCACGGTCAAAGTTCACGATAAGTTTCTATTATCACGGACTTTTCATGATGAATGTTCATGGTATGTTTTTCTTTATCACGAACTTTGACCGTGACTAGTCCGTGATAAAGGAAATCTTATCACGGACGCTGACTGTGACAAGTTATTGACAAGTTTCTTATCAAGGACTTGTCACGGTCAAAGTTCGTGATAATGTTGGGCAATAAAATAAAATAAAGTATTATACACTATGGCCACTGCTACTTCCTAGAAGTATATTATTTAACCTCTAGCAAAAATCAGTGATATATTTTTAGTAATAACTAACAACAATAAACATCAATATTGATAATAATCAATCACTAACAAAATATAAATAAGAAACATGATACATTAATCCGAATTTGAAAGTAAATTTTCATTGATTTTTAGGGTGGAGGAGAAAAGTAGGTCATACAATATAAGAACAAATACAACCCTAAATATGCCTAACTCCACACTATTCATTTAACCACGGGGCTTCATTTTCTTTTCCCACCACAATGCCAGTGATGCGAACCGGAGCCTCGTGAGGATGCAACGGACGGTTATGCACCAAGAAACCTTGGAGTATACTCGACTCCTTTAACCCCTTGTCAATTTCATCACCTCCCCATAAGTCTAGTAAATATACTTTCTTCCGGCCAATTATAAATGGAGTCTGGACAGTTGGGATCGGGGGCAGCGAATAAGTCATAAGGAGATGAGGGGTCTATAGGTAAGGGCGAGAAAGACGGAGTAGTTGTTCACTTATTCACTACTTTCTTCCTTCTCTTACCTAAGCTACTCTCGGATCCACCTTGAAGAGCTTGCTTAACCACCAAAAACATTTTATTCAATGTTGTCAAACTTTTGGTCTGAATTGGTCTTCAAGTCGTCAACCTTGCATGACAATCTACTATTGATCGATGTAATCTCGACGAGCTTCGACTTCCCACCCGATATCTTACACCATGAGTAGGCCCTATATGACTCCACCCAATCATTTGAATAAGTGCATCCCCAATCATAGATGCCTAGTCGGCATCACTCTGCGAGTTGTGGACCTCTTTAAGATTTTCCTAAAATAACAAAAAAGTAAGTTATTAGATGAAATAACAAAAAAGTATGTGATTAGATATAATGAATTAATAACATAAACACGATTTTAACTTAAAATAGTGGAGGCCACCACCGGATTGACCTCCTATTTTCATTTGAATCACCACATACTCATCGAGCCTACGAGCTTTACCCCCAGGACCACTCCCCCTCTCCCAAAATAAATTAATGCAAAACTAGTGAATTAGTATATAATTACCACCAAAAAGAATAGAATAAAAGTAAAATGAAATAAATTTCAAAAATACCACCCTATGCTCCACCTCGACATAAGACTTATGTCCAACGTAGTGCACGTCAACCTTTTTGGCCCGGTTTTCCCTCTTCGATTAATGAAAGGACAACGGCCTATCGGATATCTCATTATCGACAAATTGTTACCAGTTTGAAAATTAGATCGGCCCCTTTTTGGGTACCATGTCCCCTACGTCGTATGAAGGACTTCTAGTCCCTGCCAAAATATGATGCACATATGTTTTTCTTCCATATTTTCCATTGCTCCCTTATTTGTTCCAATGTGGCTTCTTATGATTTTGGGGGTAGGTCGAATTGTTCCTGTCGAACAAATACAAAAAAAAATAATAATAAGTAACTTAGTAATATTTTAATTATAAAATAATATTTAAATACTATTGAATCAAGCATATACCTATAATGACCATCTTAGGCTCAATGCACACCCACCTTCAATCAGTGTACTCGGGCCCAATAATAATTTTGGCCAATTCCAAGGGCCTTCCTTGGAAGGCCTCCACTACGCTCCCCAACATGCCCAAATTTAGGGGCTTAGTTTTAGATGAGTCTTCCTCGACGCCTCTTCCCTGACGCTCTGATGAAGACATATCCTGCAAAAATAATAATAATTATTATTATTATTATTATTATATATATATATATATAAGAATATGATTTAGAAATTTAAATGATGAATTAGTTTGACATTGTTAGATAATATGAATGACGAATTAGCAATGACATTTATCATAAATTTGACAAAGAGTTGTTTCAAATATTGCGTAAACTAATTAAAATCCAAATTAGCATATTCACTAACTCACCAACAAAGATTGATCAAGATCCCTAAAAACTGATCAAATCCAAATGAATAAAGCATTAAATTTTCATCCAATAAAAATATATCCAACAAAGCATTATACTATGATAAATCAAAATTGACGTTAGAAGAATACAAACTAACAATGACATTAGAAGTATACAAATTCAAATCATAAACCAAACCATGAATGGTTTAAAATAATTGGAATTCGTATTACAAATCCAAAATTCATTTCAAATTTGGGTTATCATCCAAAATGTATTGGTAATCGGTAGGAGCAGCCAAGTCACCCACACTACTGGTTAGACGTTTTGGCGTGTGTAAGATGATTGACCACGACTCCTTGTTGATATACTATGAGCAAAAGACTTTCTTTACCTTTTGAAAAGAACAAACAAACCTCTCATCTCTCATATGCTCATTGATTTTATTCTGAACAAGTCTAACATGATCAAATTGGAACCCAAGTCAACTTTACAAGCATTTTTGTCCTCAACTCTTACCCAATCGCTGAAAAACACAACCACTTTTAATCTTATATAGTCTAATTTAAATATATTCCGAATGGCACCATAGTAAGTAATTTCCACTTCATCGAGGTTTTTTTCTTTCACACTCGTTCGAAAATAAGTTAGACATGTACATAAAATTACTGAGTTATGTACATTTGTATTTTCCTCGTACACCTATGAACCGAATACATAACCATACAGACGATACTTTTTGTATTCATGTGCCATGAAATTGGGTCTAGTGGCTAGACGAGCAAGTCTTGATGTTGCATGACCCATCTTTAAGAGCTGAGATTATAGATAAATTAATTAGGTTAGTTTTAAAGTTTTCTTAAAATTCGTCATTTAGTAAGAAAGATTCTCATAATAATTACTTCATGTGACACCCATATCCTAATTTCATTGTCTGACTGTGCCATCATTCTTCTCCTTTTATTATTCCCACACGTATCACATTTCCTACATTGAACGTGACAAGCATATCATCAAATTGATTAGGAATAAAAGTTAAAATAATTTAAAAAAAACATAAACTTACTTTTTCCATTCTTTAACATCTTCACGAGTTTCAAATAATAACAAAATACTTGTTTGTAGTGTAAACTTTTCACTTGTATACCCATTAGATGACCACTTTCATCATCATTGTTATCTACAATGCTTGGATCAGAAGATATTCTCGAGCGAAGATTGATGACTCAACGGTGATGTATTCCTCTGCAATTGATACTTCAATATATCATGTATTCTTGACATCTTCTTTGACATTTTTTTTATCAACATTTCAAATGGGTACATCCATCGACTACTAACAAGGCCACAAAGAAGTGCATCATCGCATAAGTGTACCAACAAGTGAATACTTACATAAAAAATGATGGGGGAAATTACTTTTCTAACACACAAATCGCTTCAGATATATCTACTTTTGCATCCACGATGTGCTTTTTCTTTACTACTTTATCATATAAAAGTGTGAAGAAAATGGTAATTTGCATAATGGCCCTTTGCAAATCCTTATGCTTAAAGAAATAGTGCTTAAACAACAAATGAACCAATTATATGATCACATGCCAATCATGAGACTTGCACTTATGTAAATCGTGGATGAAATAATTAACAATCCTTTGCAAGTTATATGAAAAAATATAGGGAACTTTCAACTTATATATTGTGTCTAAAATTACCTTTCTTTCCTCACACGTCAAAGTAAATTCACGAGGCAGATTTTTTTTTTTTCTGCTACTATCTTCTTTCAACCACAACATTGGCTTAAGTTTTAACAATTTAAGGTCACATCGTGCATTTTCTTCATCCTTCGAATGAGTCCCTCCGAAGGCCTGTTCCCATAAGATGTTTGGTGATTTTCTTCTCTCCATGTATTACATCTGATACACGATGCACTGGGTTACCCTTCCATTAAGACAAGTTAAATAAAATTAACCTCCTAGAAAATGCCATTTTTTTCTTTATTTCATTCTCAATGGGGATCTTTTCATGCTTGGACTTCTTCAATTTAGGATTATTAGCTGGCATATTAGGTCCATAAATAGAAGATTTACTCTCAATTTGAACCTAAAATTTTTCTTAGGGTAGACTTCGTATAATCTCGAATGGTAAAAAAATAGAACCTTTCTCAAATTTGAAACTATCATTGGGGTATAAAAACCTCTAATGGAATGGTATATATTTTTTCCACCATCCTTAATAGGTTGAAATTAAATCTCCTCTTCACAAATAAGACACCCCAAATAATCCTGAACTACACAACCATATAGTGTCCCATAAGATGATAAATCATTAATTGCCCAAATCAACATAGCTTTTAGTATAAACTCTTCTATTTTTACAAGATTCACAAGGTTTCATGCCCTTTACCCACAACTCATTTAATTCTTCTATCGAAGGATCCAAATAGACATCAATTTCTTCACTTGGCCTAACTATCAATAAAGACAACATTAAAAATTTGGGTCCCATACACTCTAAAAGAGGGAGGTTAAGTGGTACTAAGATCACGGGCCATACACTCTGATTGGTACTTAGATTTCCAAATGGATTAAAATAATTTGTTTATACTGACAAACGAATGTTACGTTATTCCTGAGCAAAATTAGGATAATCATAAGTAATTTTATATCCAAAGTATAGAATCAATAGGATGATGCATGCGATTATCCCCTATTTCTGCCTTTGCGTGCCAAGTCATGGCCTCCGTTATCCATGGCACTCTGAAAAATGCTTCAATGTAAGCCCAATGGGAAAATATTTCAACAATTTTTGAGGCACTTTAGAAAGGGTTCCTTCCTTGTTAGTAGATTGAACATATCTAGGTTCCCCGTATATCAAACAACGATTGAGATTTTCATATTCCTTCCAGTATAGTATGTAGTCGTATCTACAAGCATGAATTGATTTATACTTCATTCCCAAACCTTTCAAGTTGTTCTTCATACTAGGATAGCTACTTAGAAGTGTATTCTTAGTGGGTAGCAATACCTTTACCCAATTCAGAAGCCATGTCACGCTACTGCTAAATAAACCATATTCGGGTCTTTAAACCATGCAAACCAACTATGGCATGCAAAGTTGTTTGATCTTTGCCACAACCAGTGTACAATGGTTAGCTCGCCTTAAATTTTAAACTTTGATAATCACGATCAAGGTTTATCCCAATACCTTTATGAGCCCCAAAACCTTATACATGGTTAGTGACCCGATTTTCTTCCACGTCATGAACTCCATAAACATCATTAACTAAATTCTCTATCATATTATGATCTCCATTATCCTATTAGACTTTTACATCTATCCTACTTGATGATTGTTATAAAGGTTGTTTCATTATGAAGAGAATATTCATTTCCCTATGAAAAATCCACGATCGATAATTGTCTCGCATACCCCACCATAAGAAGATGTAGTTCAACTATTTTTCACTCAAACACCTTACCATTCATATAATGTGCAAATGAACACGAGAACTCTTTATCATTAATATATCTCTTTGTGAATTTTACAAACTCATTGGAACCTCTACGATACTCATCTCCTAATCTATTTGACTCATCCATCAACTCTTTATATTAAGGATATCCCATCACAACTACCACGAACAACCACCTATTATGCGTAATAAGCATATATTCATGGATTAATATCAACAGCACTGTGAAAAATATTACGGTCTGTTTAGTAGTTCAAACATAATTAAAAATCCAAATATTTATGAATTGAAATTCGAATTTGAAAGAAATTACATTACCCAAGGAACACACAAACGATTTATCAACTAGACATACAAACAATTTAAACACACAAATAATTTTAAACAACATATTAACTAAACACACAAATGAGAGAAAGTTGGTCTGATCTATAAATTGTGTACAAAAATCCTTTACACTCAATTTTTTTCCAGTAACAAAACTGAATAGAATTCCCACTAAAATAAAGACTTAAATAATCAAGTGCTACACTTCGAAACACAAAAAATCAAATTTGAAAAAATCTAGAGTTAACATCTAAAAGCAACACATATATTACGCCACATACGAACCTTCATAAAATCAAACAATAATACCTACTAGCACCAAATCATCCTTAAACAGTAACAAAAAAATAATTATTAATGAATCGGGATGAATAATACAAATTCCACAAACAGTGAGAATGATAAACAAATCTAGCTCCCATAAAATGTATCTTCATGACTCATGTGCTTCAGCGACTTGATTGTTGAATGCTGAAAAGTTTGTTGATTTTTTTTTTTGAATGAACCTCTTAAAATACATTATTTGTATCAATTTACATGGTCCTGAAAGTTAATAAATCTTACTTTGTCTAAGTTACTTAGTTACGTGTTTTGAAATTATTTTTCATTGGAAAACCTGGAATAGATTTGAAATATATTCAACATTTACCAAGACATTCATCTTGTTGTTGAATTTTATTTATCATGAACCTCAACTCAGCATTTAACATTAAGATGAGATAAACATAAATATTTATTTATGTATACGTCAGGTATCCCTCATCATTTCCTTATGAATATCTTAAGAACATTTTTCGAGACTAAGAAATTTTGAATCCTCATTCATTAAAGAAGCTTTACATTCAATTGTTTTCGTGTTCAACTACATAGTTTCACACTTTCACCTAGTAAACTAAAACATTGATGCAAAACTTTTCTCTATAACGCTTCCTTATGAAAATTCTAATGTTATGAATAAACTTGATGATAGTGTCATCATCACAAACAACAAAATTTGGAAAATACAATCAAATCACATAAGAGATTTTTTCATGAAATAAATCAATGCATGAGCAAACTTTTAAAAATTAAATCATGATAATTGAAAAATAGACTCACAAAGTTTGTTGGTATGAGAGAAAAAAGAGATCGTGATTGCAAAAGAAAACGTTGGTAGCATATAGGTTATCATGATTTTTGTTGTCATGATTTTTTATCCTGACACTACCATGACAACAAAACAACTATTATCACGGTCTTTGACCCTGACACGACTGTGACAACATTGTTATCACGGTCTTTGACCATGACACAACCTTGATAATAGGTTATCATGGTCAAGTTAGGGTTAAAGACCGTGATAAGAGCTCCATGTTTATTGACAAGATTTTTTACCGTGACAAGTCGTTGCATGTGAAAGGTTATAAAATCCCTTTTGGGGTGTAGTGGTGATTTCTTAGGGAGTGAGGTCCCCTCCTCTGATGATACCGAGTATGTGAATCTAAGGTATCACCTTCTTATTTTTTGGATAGATATCTCCTAAAAAGGGCATGGTCATGATTGTTTTGTTTCTTTTTTTAATAGATCCTCTCCAAATGGGAGTCATCTTTTCCTTCTTGGTCGATCGACATCATTAGATATCTCCGACTAGGTCTAGATCTTACAAGTGAATGTCCTCTGAACCTCATTCGTTATTAGAGAGGAGGAAATCGCATAAGAGTTTGTTCCTTCCTTACGACGCGTATTTCAAATTGCACGTGACTGCTTGCATGAGAAGGGTGAGATTGATCTGCACTCTTGGTGAAGTTTGGTCTTTCTTTACTTTGATAGTGGAGAGAGCTTCTTTCCCACAGATGGAGTCAAATTTTAGGAGATTCTTCCAATAGTAATTATTAGAATTGCATAATTGCACTAAAAGTATTATGAATGCATGAAAATAAAAATAAAAAGCTATATGCATGGTTCGGGCGTGAGGTCAGCCAATGTCCACGAGGGTAATGTGGGAGTGTTTTGCTTTTGAAAAGGGGATGTCAATAATCGTAGCACTAGTGTTACTAGCTGAGAGTCCAAGCCATTACGTGCTAGTTTCAATTACCCTCTAATGTGGGCTACAACGCCCCAATTTACAGACTCAGTATCCCACGCTTGTGGGTTTCTTCATAATTATCTCTTTATATAACGATGTTGTAGATTTGATCATATCTAAATCACCATAGGCCAATTACTCTGCGTTCCCTCCTTACGCGACTTGACATGTGTTTAGCCATGTGGCTTAAGCCACACAACATTACTTAATCTTATGCCTTCATTAAAAATATTTGAAAATTATTAACAAAATCTAATAACTATAAAAAATCAATTTAAAATTTTAAAATTACAGAAAATATATTAAAACTCTAGAAATTACAAAAATAATATTTTTGAAATTAAAAAAAAAGTTAATATAGTCTGAAAATATGGAAAGAATTTTGAAAATATGGTAATATTGGATTAGCATATAAAATGTTTTCGTAATATAGAAAAATAAATAAGAATCGAAATAAAAAAAGGTGAAATTACAGAGAACAAATACAGAAAATTGAAGAAAAAATAAAAATTATAGTAAATAGTAAAAAACATTTAAACTTATGGAAATAATATAAAAATCATTTTAAAAGTTTAAAAAATAACTAAAAAACTTTTGAAAAATTTAAAAAATATTGAAAAAAATTCAAAGATATAAAATATTGGAAGACTGAAAGAAAATCTAAAAATATTAGAAAAAGACACGCTACGGGAAAAAAACATATTTCCAACAAAAAAAATTCCCAAAAAATTTATTTCTAGAAAAAAAACCTATTCCCGAATTAAAAAGACATTTTCTAAAAAGATTAAACCTTTTTTAAAAGATAAAAATCCTTTACAGCAAAAAGATATTTTCAGCCAAAAAAAAAGATGACATGTTCTATAAGAAAAAAACAGTCCAAAAATTGTTGTAAAAAATTTAGGAAAAAAATTACAGAAAAGTAAAAAAATTCCAAAAACCCATATTCTTTAATGAATTAATTTGAAACGACTTCTTCTTCTTCTTCTTCTTCTTCTTCTTCTTCTTCTTCTTCTTCAACAAACCCATAAAAAATCACATTCTTCAAGAAACCCATTTAAAAAATCCATAATATTTATAGTAAACCGAGTTTAAAATTTTCAAATCCTACATTTTCTTCCCAAACCCGTTTCAAAATATTCATATTCTTCTATTGTGACAACCCGCAATCCGAAATAAGGGGTGGCCAGCCCGATACTCCAGCATAACGAAATCATGGATGGAAATCATTCTCAACATCAACATCAATATGAAGAGTATACAGGAAATCCACCCAATAATTCAGAAAACAGGTTGCCAAAATTTTTAGTTTTATTAAAGATTAAGTTAAGAAAATAATTTAAACAACCCATTCTAAAAGATAGTGTAATTCCAAGATAACATATATAATACATCCATAACGAATATACAAGAAGAGGACCGAATATGCTGTCGGTCAATAGATACATACAATGTTTTACAACAATTTAATATGTTACATATTACAATAATTAAACAATTACAAAGGTTTGGGCAGCACGCCCGAGTGAAAGACCCAATCATATCTCGAATACAAAAAATGAGGGCGTCTAACAAAACATCCTGTAATATCCGCAAAATCTTACACCTCCGCAAAAGCATAGGAGTAGGAATATCAATACGGGCACCCTTGCGGCGGAGCACCTGAGCGGATACAATAACATACACAACATGGAAAATGAACGGGTCAGAGCCTGATTTTTATATGATTACCAGATGAATAAGAAGCATGATAGATATGAACAGTTAATCATGAATGATGAAGATGAGAATCTAACAACCTAATCACAAACCATAATAAAGTAGTTTACATGATTATGTCTTTTATTAAATTATGCTAGAGAATATAATTAGACATCATAAATTTAAAAGCCTCTATCATTATTTACCATTTCATTCCAATTTCCATTCCTTAACAGGAATATAACACCATCAGATTTTCTTATGGCATTTTACATATCTCAAGTTCCACTTGATTTAGAATGGTCATATTCTAATACATATAACGATTCTAAGACCGCCCCTCCGAGTTTCCCCAATGGGCGCGCTCCTAAATGACTATCATCTTCCAGGGCCCATCAAACAAGACAACCTGGGTACCTAACGCACGTCGAGAAGTGGACATATTCCTGCGAGTGAGTCATAACCACACCCGAAATTACCTCACTAGCGCAGAATAAAATATATAACAACCTCGCATATGGCCGAGGACTATAGTCTCCCTGCATTCACTAGCCAGGGGACATCACCTCATGCGCGAGCTTCCCTTATGATAGCATTTAGAGATATGTGTTTAAGTAAATTAACATTTACCTTTTTATTCACATTTTCATTTCCATTAATCATATTTGTTTCATTTTATTTGAAACCATAATCCTTGAATATTCTCATTAATATTCATCATGTTTTAAGTCCCGAGTTATTCTCCAAGTAATCACAATGATTCTCCAAATCCCAAGGTTTTATATACCTCAAATGAGCCCCTAAAGTCTCCAAGTATGGGCTTTTAACTCCTAAAATCCTAATAAGTTGTAAAAAGAAAAGTAATGTCTGAACATCACTTTAAACACCCCTGGAATAAACCCCATATGAACCAATTCTAATCTAGGGTGGCGACCAAACTCAACTAAGACTCTAGGACTCTAATTTTACTTCATAGAAGAAGGTTCCTAAGTCCTATGCCTAGAGAAAAGGGTTTAAATTGGAAAAGAAAAACAAATTAAAAATGCAGGATTTATGAATCGATTCGGCCTGGACGAATCGATTCGATCAGAGACAAGCAAATCGATTCGGACCAGCCGAATCGATTCGGTCAGGAAAACTCACTTTTTGCATAACCGTCGAAGCCATTCGGTCTAGTCGAATCGATTCGGTTCACTCAGACCTGGAAACGGTCCCTATGCGAATCGATTCGCCCTGCGAATTTTGCCTATTTTGGCTATGGAGTCTTGGACTCCTAAAATACCCCCAACTCAAAATCCATCCAAACCAAGATCATTAATGGCTACCAACTGATTATAAATGCTTCCAACAACATTAATCTACACCAATAAATATCCAAATCTCTTTCATAGATTCTAAAACCCAAAAATCCATTAAAAACCCTAACATTATGAAACCAAAACTAATACAAACCTATCATACTAATTATACATCTTAAATCACATAATAGCAAGTAGAAAACTTGCCTTGGGGTTCCAATCTCATATTTAAGGAAGATGAATGCAAGATCAAGCTCCAAATCTTCAATCTCTCTTTCTCCCAAAGTTTTCTTCCTCTCTCTCTCACTCTAGGTCAACAAATGCTCTTAAGAGAAATAAAAGGACTTAGCAAGACTAAATCGGGACATTAGTCTAAAGTCTCCCAACTTAAGTGGTTAATACCACATTAAAATGATTCCCAATACGCAATATACTAAAACCAGTCAAAAGTGCCCAAAACCTCAAAATACAATATGGCACACATTTTGACTATCTCGCACCTCCCGGAACTAACTACACCCTCCCAATTATCATTTGGAAATTTTATAACTCATTTTAAGTTCCGATTTCATTTTAAACTAAAATGTCATTTTAAATCTTATAATACAATAAAACACCACATGGTTATATTCACCCACACATACGGTAAATATGCAACATTTTAGTAAATATTAACTTTTCTTCATTAAATTAATACTTACTCCACAATTCAACATTTTATATATAATTACTTCACATAGTAAATAAATATAAAATAGTCTCTCAAAAGCGAGGGTTGTTACATACTCCCCCCCTTATGAGGGAATTTTGCCCCCAAAATTTAGGTTTACCTCTTATAAAGAGATGCAGATACTTTTCCCGCATTTCATCCTCATGTTCCAATGTTGATTCCTTAGTGTTGTGATAACTCCATTGGACTCGCACCAAGGGCATCACTCGAGACCTCAACCTACGCTCCCCATGCTCTAAAATAGCAGCGGGTTGTTCTTCATATGAAATGTCGGGTTGCAAGTCGATGTCCTCAAAGGGGATATGCCAAAGGGCACCTTCACACCTCTTGTACTTCTTCAAAGAAGAGACATGGAACACATCGTGGATTTGTTGTAAAGGTTTCGATAAGGCAAGTTGATACGCCACTGGACCCACCTTAGCAATAACGGGAAAAGGTCCAACAAAACGCGGCGCAAGTTTCCCCTTCTTTCCGAAATGCTTGATACCCTTCATGCGTGACACTCTCATCAAGACTTGGTCCCCAATCTACAATTCCATGTGCCTCCTATTTGCATCGTCATAACTCTTCTAACGGTCTTAAGCTATCCGAATGCGATTCCGAATGAGTTCTATCTTAGAAGAAGCATCTTGGATCATTTCAGGTCCAAGGAATTTATTATCCCCCACTTCTAACCAACATGTGGGTGATCTACAAGGCCTACCATACAAAGCATCATAGGGCGCCATCCCAATAGTAAATTGGTATGAGTTGTTATAAGCAAACTCAACCAAAGGAAGATATTGTTCCCAACCGCCTTTGAAATCAAGCATACACATACGAAGCATATCCTCCAACATTTGGTTTACTCATTCAGTCTGGCCATCTGTTTGAGGATGGTAAGAAGTGCTTAACTTCAATTCGGTCCCCATAGCCTCTTGGAAACTTCATCAAAAGTGGGAAATGAAAATCTTATCGCGGTCAGAAACAATATTTAAAGGCACCCCATGGAGTCTGACAATCTCCGCGATGAATAATCGGGCATGGCGAGTAGTGTTATAATCGATACGCACGGGTAGGAAATGTGCTGACTTAGTCAAGAAGTCGACAATCACCCAAATAGAATCGCAACCACTTTGTGACCTTGGCAAGCCTGTAATAAAGTCCATCGATATGCTCTCCCATTTTCATACCGGAATCTCCAACGGTTGTAACAAACCTGTCAGTCACTGATGATCTTGACTAACTGATAAGTAGTGCATTGAGATACGAACTCAGAAATATCTCGCTTCATACCTGGCCACCAATACTGACGGTGCATGTTTTGATACATCTTGTCCCCACCATGATGTACAGTGAACTTAAACCCGTGAGATTCTGCCATCACTGCCAGTCTCAAATCCCCTTCATCCGGGACAATGAGTCTTCCAGAGAAGCGTAGTCCACCCTCTGAACTTATCGAGTAGGATTTCGCTCCCTCGGACAACAATCGACGTATATGGTCCTGATAACATTTATCTCTCCCTTGGGCTTCTACAATCCTTGCCACAATTATAGGCGTAACGATCATCACTGACATGAACGCCCTAGGAACCGCATCCTCGTGACTGAGTTCTTTCCATTTAGCTTTCCATACATCGGCTAACTCTCATTCGGGACTTCTACTTAAAGCATCCGCTACCGCATTCGCCTTGCCAGGGTGATAGTGGATGTCAAATTGATAATCTTTCACAAACTCCAACCATCGATGCAGTCACATATTCAAATATTTCTATGAAAATAAATATTGCAACGACTTATGGTCCGTGAAAAGACTAAATTTCTCCCCTAGGAGATAATTTCTCCATATCTTCAAGGCAAAAACAACTGCGGCCAATTCTAAGTCATGCACCGAATAATTTCTTTCATGGGGCTTTAGCTTGCGAGAAGCATATGCAATAGCCCATCGCTCCTGTTGGAGTACACCTCCTAATCCTTATAGAGATGCATCGGTGAAGACTAGGTATTCCAACCCCGACTTTGGCAATGTAAGGACTGTAGCCGAAGTCAATCTATCTTTGAGCTCATCAAAAGCAGCCTGACAAGAGTTATCCCAAACAAAACTCACCCCTTTCCGGGTTAAGTATATTAAAGGTCTAGAAATTTTAGAGAAACCCTTGATAAACCGACGGTAATAACCCGCCAAACCCAGAAAACTACGAATTTCGGTCGGTGTCGTGGGTTGACCCCACTCCTTCATCGCAATCACCTTACTCGGATCCACCGATATACCCTGGGATGTCACAATATGGCCCATAAATTGTACCTCCTGCAACCAAAAGCCACACTTCTTGAACTTAGCATACAATTGGTGATCCCTTAACCTTTGTAGGACCAACCTCAAATGAGTAGCATGGTATAATTCCGTTCGAGAATAGACTAAGATGTCATCGACGAATACAATAACAAATTGGTCTAGGAAGTCCCAGAATACCCTATTCATGAGATCCATAAAGATGACGAGGGTATTGGTTGGTCCAAAGGGCATAACCAAAAACTCATAGGACCCATACCTCGTCAGAAAAGCAGTCTTGGATACATCCTGCTCCCGTATCCTCAACTGGTGATACCCCGTCCTCAAGCCGATTTTAGAGAAGTACGATGCTCCCCTAAGTTGATCAAATAAATCATCGATACGAGGCAAAGGGTATTTATTCCGGATGGTGACCTTATTCAATTCCCTGTAGTCAACACATAACTGGAGAGAATCGTCCCTTTTCTTCACAAACAACATAGGAGCACCCCATGGGGACGTACTACACCTAATGAATCCCTGCTCCAATAACTACTGAATTTGATTTCTTAACTCCCTCATCTCAACGGGAGCCATACGATACGAAGCTCTAGCAATCGATCGAGTTCCCAGCTCTAAATCAATCACAAACTCAATATCCCTACTCGGAGGCAAACTCGGTATTTCTCGAAAAACAACCTCAAAATATCTAACAACTGAAATAGAATCCAAGAGAACAACTACATCCCGAGAAGTCTCTTTCGCAATACAATACAAATAAGTACTAGTACGTCCTTCTAAACGAGGCATAACCACCAAGATAATTTCTTGTCCTGGAATGGAAAATACTATACTCTTCCTGTAACAATTAACTATCGCATGATACTTGATAAGCCAATCCATACCCAATATCACATCATACCCGACCATGTCCAGGACGAGTAAATCGGCCTCAAAGCATAAATTACCCAGAGTAATCCCTATATGTTTACAAACAAGGGAAATGAGTGAACCATCACCCATAGAGGACTCAACGCTAGTGAAAGTGCTCTCTGTAGATTTTATCAACTTTGTGGACTGAGAAAAACTTCTAAAAATGAATGAATGTGTCGCACCCGTATCAAACAGAACGCGACCCATGTGTCCTTGGATAGGGAACTTACCCTCAATCGCTGGGGGCACTGGCGGAGCAGGAGGATGCATAGCATCCTAGATATGATAAACTCTCCCATACTGTAGCTAACCCTGCTACGGAGGGACAACCGGATTTGGTGCCTGTGGCGAAAACTGAACATATGGCTGCTGAGGGACTCTAGGAGGCTGGCACCCAATCAACTGAGGACACTCATTCTTGTAATAACCCGCCTCCCCACATTAGAAGCACTTTCCCAATATATTCTTCGAAATACGGCCCCAGTTGTTTCTAAACTGGTTAACACCTTGGCCCTGATGGCCTCTACCTCCTTGACCACCCCAACCTGTTTGTTGTGGCGGGGCACCCTGACCGTGCCGATTATTATTCCCACCCGAATTAAACTCACCAAAGCGTTGTCTTTTTGACATGTCCCCCTGCTGGGGATCCCTTTCTCATTTCTTATTACCCGAAGATTGGGACGAGGAAAAAGCTCCTCCTCCATTCCCACTGCCTCCAAGCTTTCCCGCTTGCCCCACTACGGTAGCTTTCTTACTACTCTGCATGAACAACTGATGTTCTTGGCAATGGAGCAATGTTGCATTCATTACCTCACCAAAAGTTTGCAAGGCTGGATTACCCAGCAAATGTTGCTAGATTCTCCAGTTCGAACCTCCCATAAACTTTGAAACCTTCCACTCTTTCGGAGTCACCTCATCCGGTACAAAACTTGCCAACCGGGTGAACTCCTCTTCGTATTCGGCAACAGACCGCTCTCCCTGTACCACATCCTGAAGTCTCCTTAGCATCTCCCTTTGAACCGCGGGAGGAAAATACTTTTGGTCAAACAAGACCCAGAAATCAGTGATTGTCATAGTATCCCTCTGTTCTGGTGTAGTCATTGACTCCCACCAGTGCAATGCGTCCCCAACAAGCTTGAAAGTAGAAAGGACTTGTTTCTTCTCCTCACTACATTCCACCATTCGTAAATGGAGTTGCATATCTTTCTTCCATTGGTTTGCTCGAATAACGTCAGAACCTTCGTCAAATTACGGGGGATGGCCCTTAAAAAAGGACTCTCTAACTCTCTCCCACGGAGAAGGTCCCATAGGAGCTTGTACATCCTGCACTCGTTGTTGAACTTGTGGCATTTGCTGAGCCACTGCGATCATAGCATCATTGATCGCTTGAGCCACAATATTTGCTACATCAGCAGCATTAATAGTTCCTTGTGGCGGTGGAGGACCAACGTCATCTTCTACAACTCTATTACGTCTCGCTGGGCGACCTCTCTTAGGAGACATCTGAGATGAAGGAATAATAGAGTTAGAATACTATTCAAAACAATCTATATTGCAGAAGATCGCAAATATAAGCAACAAAGTCATCCTAACATTAGGCTCTATATCAAAGAACTCTACGGTAGAACGTGACAAGTCCGCATAGATCCTAAAGACTCTATAACCTGATGCTCTGATACCATCTGTGATAACCCGCAATCCGAAATAAGGGTTAGCCAGCCCGATACTCCCGCATAACGGAATCATGGATGGAAATCATTCTTAACATCAACATCAATATGAAGAGTATACGGGAAAACCACCCAATAATTCAGAAAACGGGTTGCCAAAAATTTTAGTTTTATTAAAGATTAAGTTAAGAAAATAATTTAAACAACCCATTCTAAAAGATAGTGGAATTCCAAGATAACGTATATAATACATCCATAACGAATATCCAAGAAGAGGACCGAATATGCTGTCGGTCAATAGATACATACAATGTTTTACAACAATTTAATATGTTACATATAACAGTCATTAAACAATTACAAAGGTTTAGGAAACACGCCCGAGTGAAAGACCCGATCATATCTAGAATACAAAAAATGAGGGCGTCTAACAAAACATCCTGTAATATTCGCAAAATCTTACACCTCCGCAAAAGCATAGGATTCGGAATATCAATACGAGCACCCTTACGGTGGAGCACCTGAGCGGATACAATAACATACACAACATGGAAAATGAACGGGTCAGGGCCTGATTTTTATATGATTCCCCGATGAATAAGAAGCATGATAGATATGAACAGTTAATCATGAATGATGAAGATGAGAATCTAACAACCTAATCACAAAGCCTAATAAAGCAGTTTAAATGATTATGTCTTTTATTAAATTATGTAAGAGAATATAATTAGACATCATAAATTTAAAAGCCTCCATCATTATTTACCATTTCATTCCAATTTCTATTCCTTAACAGGAATATAATACCATCAGATTTTCTTATGGCATTTTACATATCTCAAGTCCCACTTGATTTAGAATGGTCATATTCTTATACATATAACGATTGTAAGACCGTCCCTCCGAGTTTCCCCACTGGGCGCGCCCCTAAATGACTATCATCTTCTAGGGCCCATCAAACAAGACAACCTGGGTACCTAACGAACGTCGGGAAGTGGCCATATGCCTGCGAGTGAGTCATAACCACACCCGGAGTTACCTCACTCGCGCAGAATAAAACATATAACAACCCCGCATATGGCCGAGGACTATAGTCTCCCTGCATTCACTATCCAGGGGACATCACCTCATGCGCGAGCTTCCCTTATGATAACATTTAGAGAGGCGTGTTTAAGTAAATTAACATTTACCTTTTTATTCACATTTTCATTTCCATTAATCATATTTGTTTCATTTTATTTGAACCCATAATCCTTGAATATTCTCATTAATATTCATCACGTTTTAAGTCCAGAGTTATTCTCCAAGTGATCAAAACGATTCTCCAAATCCCAAGGTTTTATATACCTCAAATGAGCCCCTAAAATCTCCAAGTATGGTCTTTTAACTCCTAAAATCCTAGTAAGTTGTAAAAGGAAAAGTAATGCTTGAACATCACTTTAAACACCCCTGGAATAAACCCCAGATGAACCAATTCTAATCTAGGGTGGCGACCAAACTCAACTAAGACTCTAGGACTCTAAGTTTTCTTCATACAAGAAGGTTCCTAAGTCCTATGCCTAGAGAAAAGGGTTGAAATTGGAAAAGAAAAACAAATTAAAAATGCAGGATTTATGAATCGATTCGGCCTGGCCGAATCGATTCGGTCAGAGACAAGCAAATCGATTCGGACCATCTGAATCGATTCGATCAGGAAAACTCACTTTCTGCATAACTACCGAATCAATTCGGTCTAGTCGAATCGATTCGGTTCACTCAGACCTGGAAACAATCCCTATGCGAATCGATTCGGCCTGGCCGAATCGATTCGGCCCTGTGAATATTGCCTATTTTTGGCTATGGAGTATTGGACTCCTAAAATACCCCCAACTCAAAATCCATCCAAACCAAGATCATTAATGGCTACGAACTGATTATAAATTCTTCCAACAACATTAATCTACACCAATAAATATCCAAATCTCTTTCATAGATTCTAAAACCCATAAATCCATTAAAAACCCTAACATTATGAAACCAAAACTAATACAAACCTATCATACTAATTATCCATCTTAAATCACATAATAGCAAGTAGAAAACTTGCCTTGGGGTTCCAATCTCAGATTTGAGGAAGATGAATGCAAGATCAAGCTCCAAATATTCAATCTCTCTCTTTCTCCCAAAGTTCTCTTCCTATCTCTCTCACTCTTGGTCAACAAATGCTCTTAAGAGAAATAAAAGGACTTAGCAAGACTAAATCGGGACATTAGTCTAAAGTCTCCCAACTTAAGTGGTTAATACCACATTAAAATGATTACTAATACGCAATATACTAAAACTAGTCAAAAGTGCCCAAAACCTCAAAATACAATATGGCACACATTTTGACTATCTTGCACCTCCCGGAACTAACTACACCCTCCAAATTATCATTTGGAAATGTTGTAACTCATTTTAAGTTTCGGTTTCATTTTAAACTAAAATGTCATTTTAAATCTTATGACACAATAAAACACCACATGGTGATATTCACCCACACATAAGGTAAATATGCAACATTTTAGTAAATATTAACTTTTCTTCATTAAATTAATACTTACTCCACAATCAAACATTTTATATATAATTACTTCACATAGTGAATAAATATAAAATAGGCTCTCAAAAGCGAGGGTTGTTACATCTATATACCCATTTTAAAAAGACATTTCTTTTTGTCTAACCCATTTAAAAAATTTCAATTCCCACCTTATTATTCAACGAACCCATTTCAAACTCACCTTGTTCTTCAACCTCATTAATGGTGTGTGTGTTTTCAATCTGTGTTTTCAGTATGTGTGTGTATGTCTATGTGTGTTTTCAGTTCGGGTATATGTGTGTTTATATGTGTGTGTGTATGTGTGTGAGTGAGTGAGTGTGTGTGTGTGTCTGTGAGAGGGAGGGAGAGATGGATTTCCATATGTGGAGAGTAGGACAAACAGAGGAAAGAGAAAGAAAGAGAGAAATTAAGTAAAACGTAGTGTTTTATTCTAAATATCTTAAAATACAAAAAATTCCCTCTTAGACTTGTCAAATATGTGCCACACATCATTAGTCGTCCAAGAAGTTAAAGGAGTTAGTTTTAAGGGGTTATATTGAGTCATTTTTAAAGTTCGGGGCATTTAGTAAAGAAAATCAGAGTTTGGGTGGTGAAGTGAAGAAGGGAGTAAAGTTCACAAGTAGGTTTAATTAACCCTAAAAACATTCAAAAAAAATTTCATACATGTTCTACTCATGAGAGACATACCATGTTGTTTAGTGGTCCTTGTTTTTGAAAATTTAGATAATAAAAGTGGAATAAAAACATTACTTGTACTATATGTAGATTCAAATAATTAAGGAGACCTAAATGCATAACGCCTCTGGTAGTTATGACTATTATTTCATAGAATGTATATGGAATCAACAAAACCACAAGTAAGAAACTAATTTTAAATGGGGGTGTTTATGAAAAAATACAACATTAACGAAACACACCCTATAATTTGTTCATTTTCTTTTCCTTTCTTCAGTTTCCCATCAGTTATTATTCCCTTGCTTCATTATTTTATTTCTTCTGTTTCTTCCCTTTTCCTTGACCTTTTTTCCCTTTGTGTTAGCGAACATATGCAACATTTCATAAGGTTCATCATAAATTCCTTAAGTGGTTATACTACTCCCAATATTTTATCGGAAGGATAAATTACTCACATCTATATATAATAAATTACAAAACTTATGTATGTTATAAGAGACATCTTATGATGTCACAAGATGATTTTTTTTTGCACTTCCTATTTTGCCCTTGAAAATTTTAGATTCCCTATCTTTTCTTTCTCAATACTTAATTCCCCCTCTTCCACTTTAATTCAATTACAAGGATATTTTGGTAAACACACAACAAAATGTCGTACACTGACCAAAAACCTTCCTTTCTTTTATTTTCTCCCGTTTCCGCATTCATTTCAGCCGCACAACACAAACCCTCAACCTCGCTGCTCTCTTTTGGCAAAACCCTTCCTTGGGAGTTTTGGTTCGATTCTTGGTTCAAAATCTGACCTATATGGTTTGATGGTTGGTTTCATTTTGGGTACCAGGTATAATCTTTGTTTTTTGTTCATTTTCTTCTAAATCGGGTTTGTAGATGTGTGTGTTACTCTCTCTCTCTTTCTCTCTCTCTCTCTCTCTCTCTCTCTCTCTGTATATATATATATATATACACACACACACACACACACACACTCTATAAGGGTTTTGTTCAAAATAAGTTTATGTGGGGTTTGATTTGTATGTTTGTATGTCATACATATATAATGTTTAACCATCACACATTACACTTTCATCTCAGTATTGTAGGTACATAGGTGCTCATGTTCTTGATTAAAAATTTTAGTTAAATTTGGAGGTTTTATTCTTAATGTGAGTTTACAATGAGAAATCTCAAATGTTAAGAAAGATTTATTATTTTATGGTTTACATTCTCAATGTTGCATGACAATTGTTCGATGAAATGCTTGACCAATGTTTTAGTTTGTCATATAGTTGAAAAGTTTTGAAGCATAAACCATATCACATGGGCTACAGGAGAAATAATTAACTCTAAACTTGAGGGGACCCAACTATCATCACAGCCTTCGAGCTAAGATATCATAATCGGTAATGTAAAATTGATTCATTCTTTTCATGGTATGTGATGCTTTTGAGATTTTTTTCCAATTTACTAAAGTGATTTTTGTCCTATAATTTGTTATGAATAGGATTTAATTTGGTTGTTGTTATTTAGTTTGTTAGTTTATGATGGTATACACCAAGGGTGTTAATTTAGTAACCTTGGATACCAATATCTTTTCTTACCTTTGTTTTTCTTCAAACTCTATTTGAGAGAAAGAGGAACTCATTAATCTATATTTGTTTAAACATTAGTCTATTGATATTATTAAGTTTCCTATATTGTTTATATTTGAAGATCTCCTTCCAAATGTCATACTATTTGGTTTATGCTCTGGTCAAGTGCAAGACAAAACAATAATATGTCGTCTACACTTCATTGTGTACTATTACTTTTTGATTAGTTGATGTTTTGATAACTATAACCTGTCGATTGTGATTGGACCATCAAGAATTAGGTATTGGTGGAATGGGGAAAATATGTTAGTAGCATTAAAACTTAAAGTATGTACATGTTTGTAATTGACATATGTGTGTATGCATGTGTGTGGCTATCTATTATAGTCACACCTATTGTAAATATTATAGTCACATTTGCAAATATAGTTTTGGGACTAAAACCTAAGATGATTTTCATATTGCAAATATAGTGTGTTTATTGTATTGTGCATTACCTGATTTAGAGTCTTTCTATAGATAATGACCATTTTTTCCTAACATTTCTCATATGCTTCAGATATTGGTAGTTTCCTATTATTCTCTCTCTTTCTTAATTTCAGTGCAATGGTGTAATACCTACTTATTCGGATAATGTAAGCAATGACATGAACATCGTAGTAAATGCAAACCACAAAATAACAAAACTCAACACAGGGTTGCCGAAAGCACAAAATTTCTTGGGAGAGAATTCTAGTAATGCAATCTTGATCTTTAATTTTTTTGGATTGTTCGTTACTTTTTGTGGATGACAAATCTTGAATATTTTTACTCTAATATGGATCGATCCTTAGTTTTTGTAGGCAACTTTGTTGTAGTGTTATTTTTACTCTATTTATTTTAGCCATGTAAATTATTATGCACCTTTTCCATTTTCCCTTTACTTTTTTTTCTTTTATATGAGAAGTAACTCACATAGCATTATACGGTTAATTTTATTTTTTTAATCAAGAGGGGATAATATATAATCACAAGAGAGACATCCAATAAATTTTCCAGGGTAAGGCATCTACTATTACCACCTATGTTCATCTACTATAATTGGTCCATATAAGATATACAAATTAGAATGTTGTTACCTATCGATGAGAGGTGTGCAGTGAAAAATTGGAAATAGGTGAGAAATTATTTTGAAAGATCAATGGATCCTAAGGGTGAAAGAATTGAAGTCAACTATCCACTATCCAGTCCATTACATGGAAGTTCTCTTCGGGGGAGCTGAATACCAATGAACTTTACACCCTTTTCAACCACTAGGAATTAAATTCTATAAAAGTTATTCCCATCAGTTGAACAAACAAACAAGGTCAGTTAGTTTTTCAGTAAATCAAAAATGGCATATAGTCATTAAAACATAACATTTTCATTGAAGATAAGGAGGTTATTACTCAGTGTTATCAATAGATTTCTTATTATTATAGTATGTTATTGATAGTTACATGACTTTTTATGGATTTTAATTGGTAATAGATTTAAGCTAAAAAATAGGTAGTGGCTTTTAATTGCTCAGTGTTATCAATAATGTTCTTCCCATTCACCATCATTAGGAAGTAATTGGGACGATAACATTATTTGGAAGTATATGCTTTTAATGAATGGGATTTTAGGAAGAATACATTGAAAATAAATTGGAAGACATCCTTATTTACTTTCGTAGTGTGGCCTAAGCAATATGATAAGTTGATATATTTAAATTTACTTTTTATCTTTAATAATAAATGTTTTATTTTAGGATGAACAATTAGTTTTTCCATTAAGGATGTAATTACTGTTTGCATGTATATAACATAATGACATATTGTGCGGTGGTTCCGATGGCTTTGATTAACAATATAATGAACAATTTAATGAACAATGTTATGTTGTAATGATTATTTTATTCAATGACAATTTCTGTTTTATTCTGTGTATAATTTGTTTATGTTATTGAGTTGTTTCAATCCCGTTATCCCATGTGTAGTGTGGACTTTGGTTAAAGAAGTATTACGTTCACTTTTTTAGCTCACACGTGCTCTAAAACATGGAGGTACTCTCTCTCTATCTTTATCTACCCTAAAAGAGGGTCTAAAACTATATTGAGTATGTCTATTTTTATTTTAGGTTCTTTTGTTTTATCTTTAATACTATTTTGAGGATTTCTTAACTCTCTTTCTCTAACAGATTTATAAGCTGCTGGAATTATGCTCCTCACTTAATAAATGTATTTATTTTTTATTTAGTTAATACTATGTATGCAAGTATTTGATGAGGTTCACCTAGGCTATCAATGAAGAAAAAGAGCTAACTGAAGGTCTTTTGGCCTCATTTTGGTTCTGTTAATCGTTATTTGGGTCTGAATCTAAAGTAATTTACTGTTGTCGACGTATATTGCATTTTGCTTAAATGTCAGTTAAAATATGTAATCCTATTATGTTTATTTTATAGAGGTTTAAATCGCTAAGGTCATCTCTTATCCATCTTACAAAAGGCTATATAAGTCATTTTGAAAGTTGGAAGTCTCATTTTACAATTCCAAGTCACCTTTCGTATAACATTTTGGCATTTCTAAAGTTAAACGTTGGGCTACTTAACATGTTTATGATTCCGGCGACACGTTGAAAACTTAGGTGCTAAAGTTGAAATGAGTAAAGCTGATAGTTTATATTGTTGGCTATCAACTGTGTGTATATTACACTGTTATCTTTGTATTTATTATTTCATTCAGTATATTTATGTTCTATTATTGATGAAACTAATTTCACTTTTAGATCATTGTGCACAACAATGGAAATACACTGTGGCTGATTTTATTTTGTGCCTAGAATATAAAGAGAAAATAGAAAATAATGTTTTAGATAAGTTTTGCAGTATTTTTTTAGTACTGAAAACCAGAGAACGCAAGTGTTGCTGTATGCATAACTTTTAATAAATTGTGTTTGGACTATGTTTTCATTTGGTAATGTTGCTAATGTCAGTTTGTGTTCTTTTTAGCTGATTTGTAATGTTTGTAATGTTTTTTTGGATATTTGTAATGTATATTCTGGATTGATTGAGTATTTTACTAGGCACTACTTTTGGTTGGCTTTAATCACTTCAAAAACTTTTAAAACAATCCGTGTAGCTTTTATTATGACCTTCTTTTCCACGTCTTATAATATTTTTTGTTAAACATCATATATATTATATCAAACATGTTTTCGAATCCATATTTAACAAATTACGTTTTGTTCAGATTTAGAAGTAAATGTACTGTAGGCTTTGATTATGACATATTTTCATTGTATGTTGTATTTTACTAGGCACTACTTTTGGTTGGATTTAATCACTCCACAAAATTTTAAAGCAAATGTATCAACTTTCTATTTTGTTGTTAAACATGGAGAAAAACTAAACATGGAGAAGTTCGCCATTTATTTGGAACACTTTCCCTCGCTTAAAGAAATTGCGAGGTACGACATCTCCTAATGGAAAGTGAAATGCGGAATATGAATAGAAAAAAATACTCGATGAAACCCCTACCCCTATGCGCAATAGTAAGAAAAGATCTCACTTATTTTCCTAATACATTACATAACCATGCTTTTTGGTGTGTGTGAGTGTGTTTGTTAACGTAAAGAATTACAGGTTGGTAGGATGCACGTTAATAACAAATGGTATTGGTGTTATGGTTGTTTTTCGTAAAAGAAAACCGATTAATAGATACAATGAGATTATACTCAGGCATATAAAATGGGGTAAGGGAAAAATCAAAGCTCAAGAAGATGATAGCGAGGATTAATCTCTCTATGAGTGTGTATGATCATGGAAGGGGCATCGTGCTAAACCAAGCTTCAATAAGTTTTTTATTCATAAGTGCGAGGCCGAAGCTGCAACATGCAACGTGTTTTTAGATGATGATGTTACTCAATATTGCGATCTTTCTATTCAAAACCAAATATAATAGGTAATTGGTATGTCATTAATAATTGGTCTGAGGGAATGTTAGCTGCAATACTACCTTATATTTGGTTTTACACCTGAGACTAAGTTTTCACTTTTTTTGTTCATATGCAGGGTAATATACGGTGGATTTAATTGACTCTAAATTGAGTGGTATGTTATAATACATAATTTTCTCTTTCAGTTTGAATGTACACCTGATCCAAAAAAGTTATATGTATATTATTTTATCTATTTCTATTTGACTAATTAGTATATTTATGTTTAGGTTTGATTAGTTTTGGTCTTCACCTTAATATAAGAATAAAATATATGCTGAGGCTCTTTATTTACATATGTGTGAGTGTGTGTGTGTGTAAAATTCTTTTTCTGTTTTATTTATTTTATTTTTAGGGGGGGTCAAAATATGCTTCCCTTTGCAACAAGTCGACCAGTTGGGTACTTTTAAAATTTAATTTCCTGGGTTGTTTAATAATTTTTTTAGGGTGTTTCATTGACTATGAATTCATACTCTCTACTTTTTATTGAATTCAATTGGTGTGTTATTATGTATTTTTACTTATGATTAACTAATGTATTGTCGGTAATTTCATCTCTTTAATTTCATCTCATATGCAACCCTGGACGAAAACTGATTTGGAAATCCAACTGAAGGCATCTAACGACGTAACATTGCAATGGCAGTGGTTGCCAAAGCAAATATTCTTCTGCCAAAGCAAAGCCATTGTTACCTTTGCCTCCATTTTCACTATCCCTGGTCAGTATGTCGATGAATCCAATAATCTTCCTTCTAGATAAACTCTAGAATCGAATATTGATCCAAAGTCGGAGTTCACAGTATTACTCATATCCGACTAGCTCGCACTCTTAATATCTTTAGCCGTTGTGGTGGTACCAGCGTCTATTGTGGTTGTCAATAGGAAGGAAAAAAAAGCAGGTTATGTAGGTTATTAGCACGGTACTGTGGCTTTCGTCTGCATTTTTATCAGTGGTTTTTCTCATGTTGTCCTATATTTGTGACACCTGCTTAATTAAATACCAAATTAAAATAGGATTTCCATTAGGTTCATTCTTAGCATCACTATCAAAAACTGTTTTAAAACATTTACTAATCACCTAGCATTAAAAAAAAGTCGGTGCCAAAATTTATCTTTTTATTAAACAAAACAATATGAGAAAATAAATACAATAACTAACCATCCACATAATAAATGAATAAGCTAAACAATCACCTGATAAGCAACGGATATAAAATAATACCGAATAAACCATCGGTTCCCAAATTCAAATAAAAGTCCAATATAAATAAAATGCAAATACATAGTCTCACAACCATAAATAAATAACTAAGGGCCAACACGCCCAAATGAAATATTGAACTGTACCCTACACTAGGAATGAAGTAACTAAAATGTCTAATTCAAAATCTTGCAAGCATGCACAAGTGTTGCAGCTACGCATCCCTGTAACAGATCATCCTTCTTGGCGTCCATGTGGCTGGACACCTAAATGGCTTTGGAAAAAGGTTTTCCCAAGTACGGGTCAGAGCCCAAGTAAAAATCATTTGACAATATTTAGCAAGCATTTAAATATCAATTTAAATGAACAGTTATTAAATACATATGTTAGTTTGTGGACATTCCCTTGTGTTTTCTCACCTCTCATCTATAGTGCACACCTAACATCCCACCTAGTCAAGACACCTAATCTAACTAGGTCTCAATTATCTAATAAGCCTCAAATCAATCTAGCTCACTCGTACTGCCCATATAGTACGTTACCGAATACCGTGAACTACCATTTAATCATAGTTAGGATTCTCCTTAACTTACTCGTACCGCCCATACAGTAAGCTATCGAATACCCTTAATAACTAACATCTCTCCTCCGTTATTATTAAACCCATGTTACCATTTTACATATTTTATGGTTCAGGCCTTACCATTTAAGTTTCTCTACTTAAACTTTATTTTAGATATTCACCATCCATCTTCCTACTATTTACACCTTAGTAGATTCATCATCAATTAAATTTACACTATCTAATCTCCCTATTATTTACTCTTTAGTAGATTAATCGTTCTTTAGATACATACTACATCGTCACACTATTATCCCACATAAGTAGATAAATCTTTATTTAGATACACACTATCTAGCCTCACTATTGTCACACATAAGTAGGAGAAATCATCCGAGCATATATATATAATAGCATTCGCCAGTCTGGCCACCGTGATGCACATTCGCGTAGTCTGATATCAGTCCAAGTACCTCTCATACTATATCAAGGACAAATGGTTCGGCATGTCTCCTCGAACCCAAAATACAAATCACACATAATGGAGGGGAACATAGTCCCCAGCCAAATGGGTCACGTACATACCTTTGCTCCCATTCAACTGTCAAAACTATCATACTCTCAGATAGTACGTATCCAAGGTCCTATGTTCTGGGTAAAAGTCTAAAATCCCCCCAATGGGCTCATCAGGATAAGACGGTCCATGATGTGGAACCTCCCCCCAATAGCAAGCAGCATAGTTATGTCATATACATAATAATACATACTAGGCATACACAGAACCTATCCATATATATATTCAATATAGGTACACACATGGTCTATAACAATAAAATCGTATAAGTATACACTTAACCTATGAAAATAAATCCATATAGGTATACACTTAACCTATAAAAATAAAACCGTATGTTGTATTTTTCTCTCGAATGCTCAGTGTACAGTTTTATTTGATATATACTCTCTATTGTATATTCCCAAGTATTATTCTCTACTCGAAGGGCCTATTGTTACCCCCAAAGTTAATTCAGTATTTAATCCACAATTGTCATACTGGTCTACCTCATAATTTCCCTTATCCTCTCCACGATCCATTTTCATTCTCTCAAATTATTATAATAATAATTAAGCCCAACTAGCCTTAGCCATAACTCTCGCATACATGACTAAGTATCAAACCTATCAAGGCCTACTGTCATACAATACATCCCTAATTATATTATAAATATGTTCCAAAAATGCCCCCGATAGTTATCCACAAGTTCTGGGCTTAAAAACGGAAATTGTCAAAATCTGGTAAATCTAATTGAGTCGAAATTTTTTTGAAGATTAAACACCATGTGGTAAAATGTTGATTACTCCCTCTACAGAACTCCGATTGACCCGATTCAAAGCTCATTAGAAATATAAGACATAGATATTTCCATCCAAGTATGGATAACACTCTCATTCTAAGGATAATTGAAATGGAATACGTTTAAAGTTACGTCCAAAATTCTGGCAGGTTACTATGCTACCAGATCAAACACCCTATAGTAAAATATTAATTACTCCCTCTACAGAACTCCGATTGACTTGGTTCAAATCTCATTAGAAAGATAAGACTTATAAATTTCTATTAATGTACATATCTCACTCTAACTCTACGTACAATTGAAATGGTATACGTTTAAAGCTACGTCAAAAATTCTGGCAGATTGCATCGTGTGTTCATCAATTAGACCCTAAGTCATTCAAGATTCATGTTTTTCAACCAAGAAGCCATCAAGATTCAATATTAATCATCCAATATATTCAAATAACATTTTATATTCACATAGGGATAATTTTTTATGGAAATTTTACATAAATAACTTCAAAGATTCAATCCAAGAATCAAATTCTCTTTTAATAAACATAAAACTCTAGTTTTCTCATGTTCATCATCTTTCTTAATCAAGAACTCGGACTTCTATCTTATTAACCAACCCAAACTCAATGATTTCATATCATCATCATTAAGGAACATCTCTACATACATTCCTACTTTAGTTTATGAATTAAACCCTCCCAAATTCATATAAAACTTTCAAAATCACGCAATCAAACCCTAATCTACATGGGTATTATAGCATACTTAATATAAATTTCCATTTAAATAATTTCCTCTCAATATAAGGTTTTAAATTCATTGATAATATGGTGTGGTGGTTCTCCCCCCGCTCCAATCTCGATTCCGTTGCGTTTGGGGAGAAAAACTGTGTAAGAACCTTTGGATTTCTTCTCCTCTTCCTCTCCTCTTGCCTCTATTCTATTATGATTGTGCTAACTGTAGTTCCTATCTAAAATATCAGATATAAGACTTAGCATTTTCGGATTTCTCTAAACCACAAACTCCCGAATGACCGAAAAGCCCTTAAATAGTGTCGGGTTGGCCTAAAATCGTCCCGGGACCCAAACTACACCATCGGGTACACTTTTTTGACTATTTTGGCCCTTTCAGAATCAACTGTGACCTCAAAATTACCATTCAAATTAATTTTAAAATAATCTTATTTTCACCTCAATTTACGGCACGCGTGAAATTAACTTAAACTGAATTAATTAAATATAAATAATCCGAATTGAATAATTTCTCCAAATTATTCCTAAATCACCAATATAATTAATTTTCATATTCTCCAAAATATGGAGTGTTACAATATTGTTGTTGGAGAATATGGGAGGTGATTGGCGGTTGGGGCAACTGTAATAAGATCAGTGATCATGGTTGCTATGATGGGTATGATGTCTTTCCATGTTATTATGTACCGAAAGGAGGCTTCCAATTTAAGGAGCATTCAAAAGTTTTGTCGGAATATGAAACCAAAGTCGTGGTCTGTGTTATTACTGTTAGATTATGAGAATGATTCATTTAAGAACCTCTATGCAATTTCATTGTAATATTCCACATATTGACATTTGTAATATATACAATTAGATATGTGTATAATAGTGTAATATAATCTCCTATTGCCACTATCCAGAAAGTAGCTAGTAATTGTTATATAATTTATTTATTTAATATGTATGCATATTATATATAAAATTCTAAGATAATGACATTTCAACATCTTTAAATTGTTTAATCTTGGCAGTATGTTTAGTTTTTAGTTATTTAGGGAAGGTGGATATGTTTTCACTTATGTAATTTGATTCATAATTCATTGGTTTTTAACCCACGCGTTTGGAATATTCCTAAAAAGGTTACATAGTTTGAACAAAGTCTGTAAGTGACTACGTTTTTGGTTGTTAAATTATTTTTATGTCATAAATAATTGGATAGCCCTATAAATAAAAAAATTGTCCCATTTTAAAAAAAAAATAACTTTTTTGTATTAAAATTAAATCGGGTCTATCGTCATTTTTTTATGATCAGTTAAGCTTTCCTAAATATCGTCGTGCCTTCAGGCACTGGCATATCCTAGTGTGTGTGTGTATATATATATATACACACACACACACACACACACTAGCTATCAGTGCACATGCGATGGTTATGCGAGATTAATTTCAAACTAAATTTAATTACATATATAAATATAATTATTCAACTTTTATTTTGGATCTAATTTTTGAAACCATCCTTTTATTTAGTAAAATTAATGGTTTCCAAGATATGTTGGCATGTGCATTTGTTGAGACTCATTTCCATCTTTCTCCTTTTCTTTATCCAAAATCTTCTGTCCCTCTCCTTATCTCTCTCAAGCTCTAGAGTTATATCCATCATTCTATTTAATTGATTAAACACCCATTTATATAATTCTCTCTCTCTCTCTCTCTCTCTCTCTCTCTCTCTCTCTCTCTCTATGTGTGTGTGTGTGTGTGTATATATACCGAAAAAGACTAGCTTTCAGTGCACACATGACATAAACCAAAGTATTCCACTTTTATTTTGGATCTAATTATTGAAATTATCTTTTTACTTAGTAAAATTAATGGTTTACAAGATATGTTGGCGTGCGCTTATGTTGAGACTCACCACTACCTATCTCCTTCGATTTTTCCAAAATTTTAACTTCTTGAATTGTCTCTCTCATATATTTAACTGATTGAAGAAATATTTCAAAAATTATCTATCTAGCAAATTATCATCATGGCCATATTTCGTATATGGAAATGGTAATAATCCACTCACTTTGTATAGTATAAATAATATCCCCAATTTCCCATTATGGGCATCAAGTGAGGTAGGCACAGATCAGATGTGATCAATTAAAATTGTCATACTTAAAATAATGAGTGTGTTTAGAATGAGTGATCTGCCACTTTAAAATATAAAATTGTATCCTAAATATTAAATAAATGTTGTAATAGTAGTTGGTGTTTTGAATATATATCTTTTAGTACTTTTGCATAATTGTTCTTGTGTAATAAAATAATGTTAGTTTTTGTTCACCACTTCTGTAACTTCTTACCCAAAAATTTGGTATTAGAATCAAACGATCAGAGTACACTGTGAGGTTCCGCTAGAAAAACAAGTATTGTCAGATGGTGAATAATCTAGGACTATGCCATCCTAATTGTTCAAGGACCAATTTAATTTAAGCACTTGATTATGGAAGAATTGGTTAGTGCATTTGGTAGTAGGTTTGGAAAACTTAATCACGTCAATTATGAAATATATAGCACTTGCATGATGTCCTACATATAAGAACAAGATCAATGGGAGACTATCGGCGATAGAGAACCTAGCCTCACTCCTATGAAAATACTGAGGCTCTAGTGTAATTCATAGTAAGAGTGGTTAAACCAATGTACGCACTCGAGATATCAGTAGACCAAAAAATATTTCAGCATATTGATGATATGAAGACACCAAAGGATTCATTATACAATTTTGTCTCTCTCTTCTAAAGGATAAATGATTCATGTTTGTAGATATTGGAAAAGGAATTGATACTCACGATGGTATGACCATCCGCTAATGTTTTAAGAAAACTAATGATTTATGTCAATAAATCTTTTTACTAGATCATGAATTTAAAATTAATGACAAGGATATGAGGAGAATAATTATTTGTGGCTTAAGTCTAGAATATAATGGATTCATTATGGCAAATATACGGTTGGCAGACTCAGCTTACACTAGTTAAGTTGGAAAATTTATTGTCCAACCAAGAGACATTAATGAGACATATGAGTGGGGTCTCGATAAATGATGAAAATGATTCACTCTACACTAACAAAAAAGGAAGAACTTGATACATCGATGAAAAAGACACATGGAACGAGAGTCTTCCACAACTAGAGGCTATAGTCAAGGGGGAGATAAATAAGATGAGGAAAAATATGATCAATAACATGTCATATAGGTGAAAAAATAATGAGTGCTATGATTGTGGCCAAAAGGGTCACGATGTCAGATATTTTTGGTTTAAAAAGAAGACGATAGAATGTAACTTTACAACATTAAAGAGCCAAGAAAATTATAGTGAAGAAGAATGTAATTTCGAATAATCTCTTGCAAAAAGTAAGACAGTAGAAAAATACGTCTCAAAGGGAGAAGTAGATTTTAAGGATGAAATTAACCAGACTCAAATTGATGAAGATTAGAATGAAAAACAACCTGGATAATTTTTAATTGAATAATAAGGGGATAAGGATGAAGTAAACATAACTTCATTTGAGAAAATAACAAGTTTAAAATAATTCTAATTACGATAAGGACACAAACTCTAACAAAGTATGTCCTCAATTAACAAGAAATCACATTAACAAAACCAAAGCATTGGAATAAGATTTTATGGGTCCATTATCGTGGATTTCACAAGAAATGGATACATCGAAAATAGAAAAATTCGAGAGTCGATTTGAAGAAAAATTGGGGGAGAAGACTAAAAAATAAATGCTATTAGAACAAGGAACTAGTATTAATGAAAAAGAAAATGATGCGACTAAAGATAACGAATAAGATAATATTGACTAGAGTAACATATATCAAGAAGATGATGGCTATACAATAAATACCACAAAGACTGTCGTGGGGAAGGTTGACACACCCGTATTATATAAAAAAATGGAAAAGTTACAAATGTTAAGTACGAGGTGACAAAGGACTTGGGGGATCAAAATGAAGGAAACATCTCACTAATACAAAGGATCCATTCAAAATTAAGCAACCGGATAAAATAATGAAAAAAATCTTTCAAAATGAAATAGATCCAAAATACGCTAGCTATGAGATAAAATTATAAAGAATGTGATAGGCAATGTTAGAATTAACACACAAAATTAGGAAACTATGAATGCTAATTATAGAGGAGAATTAAAGTTAGAATTATTATTCATTGAATTAGTAGGAGATGAGATAAACGAGATATGAGAGTTCGCAATCACTAATAAAGGCTTTAATATTTATGAATATCAAAGACGGTCAAACTACTCATCAAAGACATATGATCATATGAAATGAAATACAATGATAAAATCAAGTACGCAATTCATAACAAATACAAATGTAATCACAATAAGTTCAATATTTCCCAAGATAGAACCATTGATAAGAAAGGAATAAAGTCAAATAAACTGGATCGCACAATTCAAGAAGAGAGTTGGTGCAGAGGGGGAGTGTTGAGACGCACTACTTTCTCTTTCTCCACAACTTGATTTCCTTACCTCTCTAAACTTCTAAAGTTTTCTTCATCTCTCTCTCTCTCTCATTCATTAAAGTCCCATTTACAGAATTCTCTCTCTAGATAATTCTCTTCACCACCATATTTTGTGCATTGAAATGTTGGTAATTAATCGAATTTGTATAGTATGAATAAAAGCCCCCACTTCCCATTTTGGGAATCAAGTGAGGCAATAAAAAAATAATTTAGGTCAAGAAAAAGTGACATAGTTAAAATAATGAGTTCTTTTAGAGTGAGTGAGAAGTCTCTTTGAAATAAAAAATTACGTGCTAAATATCTAGTAAATGTTATAATATTAGTGGATCTCCTAAATGTGTATTTGTGATTAAATAATTGCACTAAATTTTCTTCAATTGTTCTTGTGTAATAAAATAATTTTATTTTAGATTCACCGCTTGCGCAATTTCTTACTCAATAACGTACGCGTGCGTGTAACCCCCCCCCCCCCCCCCCCCCCATGTGCACACACATATGTATTGACATACATAGCTATATTTATGTTTATATTTTATTCGTTATGATATGGAACTATCTAGAAATATTTTTGGAATTGATTGTGGCTCTTTGGCCTCATGTTGAGGAGGAAAGTGTGATTCCTCCTTCTAACTCGTTATAAGCCACCAGAGTGTGGTTATTTCCCTTTGTATCATAATTAATATATCTCTAGGGGATGTCCCATTTCTTCAAAACCATATATATATATATATATATATATATATATAAAAAGAAAGAGAGAGAGAGAGAGAGAGAGAGAGAGAGAGGCTCTTCTCCATCACACTCTATACATCACAACATACATCATACTTAGTTCTAGGCCCTAAGAAACATTTTTCCAATTTTTTTTTCTCTTGAAATGAACCTTTTAATCAACACATATACAAAAAATTAGGTCAAAATACATTTTCTAACTATTTTAAAAAAAATCATAAAATTTTGCTAGCGCAAATCCTTATAAATACGATGTTTTTAGTAGTTTTTATTATATTTTTAAAATAGCTAGAAATTGTATTTTGATCTAATGTTTTGAATATGATTTTATTAGAAGGTTAACTACATGGATGTAATAAAAAAAATATGAAAAAATATTATGTGTGGATGATGTAATAAGCTTGATGTATATGAGCCTTATTCTCTCTCTCTCTCTCTCTCTCTCTCTCTCTCTATATATATACACACAACTAGGCTCTAATGCGGACGCAACTTGCGGACGGATTTTTGTGTGATTTTTTAAAAATAGCAAAATATCAAATTTCAACTTGATTTTTTTCTGTGGTATTTAATCATATCAGGGGACCCCTATAAATAATAAGCTTAAAATAAATTGTTTTTCTTTTTTTAAAAATCGATCAAACATATGTCAATTTTTAAGAGCTTAAAAACTGACATATGTTTTACCGATTTTTTAAAAATATCAAAACAATTCATTTTGAGTTGATTTTTTTATAGGGGTCTCCTGAAATGTTTAAATACCGTAGAAAAAAATCAAGTCGAAAAAAAGTTTTTGCTATTTGTAAAAAATACAAAAAAAATCGTCCGCAAGTTGTGTCCGTATTAGAGTCGGCATTATATATATATATATGTGTGTGTGTGTGTGTGTGTGTGTGTGTAGTTTTTTTTTTGTCTTTCGTCACATCTCCTAAGATTTGTTAGGCTCCCATCGCATGTGTTTTTAAAATTGTAGTAAGTACCGTAATCACCTAAAACCATCCATAACTACTCTGTAACTGCCTCTCTTTCTTTTCACGTAGAATGACATTCGTCCCATAGTGGTTATAATAGAACAAACAACTTAAAAAGTAAAAAAAGAGATAGACTATAATAAATCTTAAAAATATGACTTGGAGAGAGAGACAGCCAGACAGACAGAGGGAGAGATTCCATATAAATTGTAATCACAATTTATAAATACCATTGCAGTAAAATCAATAAAAAATATTGAAAGTGAAAGTGGATGGAAAATAATAATGGAAATGGATATGAAAACTCAAAAATCATCTAAAATATCAAACTGCAAAAAAATAAGCCCTATAAGAATTTTCTATCCATAAGAAGAGAAGTCGACTAGTTAGTATACATGAGTGTTGGTTATAACTTTATGAATATAGTAAATCCTCTCATTTTAATGAGCCCTCTTCATAGAAACATCTCGGATTTATGATGTAAAGTTACTCCCTTGTAGATGTTCCATTTTCTCGTGGTAACTGTTGATGTAAAAAATTAGATTGTATCTAATTATTTAATCACAGATAAATAAAATGAGACAAAGAACTTTTAAAGTGGTTCAGCCTTATAAGAATGGCCTACGTCCACTGTTTCGGTTATTGATGACTGTTTGGGAATTCTCGATTACAAGTTCAATCAAGAAATTTCGATCCCCTTACAATGAGGGTAATACAAGGTATTTATAACCCTGAGGTTGTAATGTGAAAGGGTAACACATTCAATGCTGTACATGTGAAATGGTAATACATTTAATGCCCCTTAAGTGTATACATCTGAATGATAAGCATTTAATGAACAGTCAAACTGTTGGTTATCCAGCTATTAATGCTTTGTTCGAGGTGCATCTCGGACAGCCTAAGCTCCTCGGTACTCAAAAATTCCTCGGAGAGTTCTTGTAAGTCGGAGCGTCTGAGTTGGTCGGGGAAGCAGTGTTCCTCGTTGTAGCATGGTTCCTCGGAGCATCTAAGTTCCTCGAAAGTGTTTGTTGTTTCCACGTAGATTGCCACGTGTCTTCACCCAATTGAGCCATGTCAACAGACTAAATTTGGTATCAACAGAAGCCCCCAATGTTTCATAGTTCGAAATTTGAGGAGTGTGAAACATTCTTTCTCGATATATGGCGGTTTTAAATGGTTATCCTGAAATTTAGGAGTGTTTCCTTTGTATTTATTTTTCCTTTCAAATTTTTAGAATCAGGCTGTTTTGAATTTTTATAACCACCTCGATCTCCGCGCACTTTTTGTCCTTCTAGTCGCCGGTAGCATAATCATTTCTTTTTGTAATCATTAACTTTACCGTTTCCCAAGGCAAAGTATTTAAACGCTGCAGAAAATCCCATCGTCTTCTACTTTTTCAAATTTGTATCTTCGAGTTTTCCATCGTCTCTTTCTCTCCTGTGCACTCATCTCTTCCATCGTTCGTTGTCAACAGATCCATTCCTTTTCTGTAAGATCTTCTTCCTTCTTCTTCATTTCCTTTATTCATCATGGTTTACCTTGTTGAATCTCTTGATAAATTTCATTCTGATTTTTCTATTCCTTCATGGGTTGTTCTGGAGGAACTTTCTGAACCTTTTGATTATTTCTGTTTGGCTGAGGGACATTGGTTCCCCAGTCTCTTTGTTGCTGAGTGTGAATTTTCTTTTCCCCCAAACCCTCTACGTCTGGAATTCTGTCAATACTTTGACGTGGTTCCTGCAAGAATAGCCCCCAATATATGGAGAATGGTTAATGGGGTTCATAGACTAAAATAAATTCATGGAACTCGCATAGGAATTCCAGAAATCATGTTTTGTTATAGATGGGCCGTTGGTGATAATACTTTTTATTTAAAAACTAGATTTTTAAATAGGGCTTTAGTGGTCAATCTCCCGGATGCCAATAGGGACTATTTTGAGCACGGGGTTGTTATAAAAAATGGGCAACATGCTCCTTTAGCTGGAGATGAAGTGTATCAGGGTCCCAGATGCCCTCCCTATGGCAATGGGATAGGTTATTTTTATTTCATTTTATTTGTTTTGAGATTATGCTTCCTTTATGTTTGATAAAATGTGCCACTGATATTTTAATGTTTATTTATTTGCAGTTGACAACAAAAGAAAGTGTCCAAAAGAGGCAGACGTTAATATAAGGCACTTAAAACTTATCTGGAGTTTGCATCAGACCATTGCCGACGAGCTTATTAGGTCAGCTTCATATCTGCTTCAGTACAAGAGTTACACAACTTCTTTCACTTCTCGTCCGGTGATAAGCGACGCAGAGCCAGTACCAACTTCTACCAGTTCTTCGCCTGAGTCACACGTTCCTTTAAGTGAAAGGATGAAGAAAAGAAGACCTCCCACCCTGTTCGAGAAACCTGCCTCTGGTGCTGGAGAGGCAAAAATAAGTAAATATGATGTCCCAGAAGGGACACAGAAAATTGATGCAACCCCTCCAGCTGCTCATGCGAAGGTTACCGAGAAGCCTTCAGTGGCCTCGAGCAAGGCTGCTGCTCCAGGCGAGGTGATTGTCATATCACCGACCAAGAGTTCTTCCTTGGTCGAAACTATTCCTGTTCCTCCGAGGAGGCTGAAGAAGAGCTCCTCGGTCAATTTGGCTGACAACGTCTCTCAGCCCCCGACTAGTGGAGTTCCCACTTTTGTTCCCCCGAGCTCTGCTATGAGCTCAGTGAAGACTTGGATCATTCCCGAGATCCAAGGCATTGAAGAAAACCTTTCTCGGGACACAGTTACCACATTGGCAGCTCGTAACATTACTTCTATAAGTATTATTGTTTTGAACTTTTCATCTTTCCCTTGTTATATCTATCTCTGACTTGCTTTCATTTTCTTTTCACAGTTGGTGAGATGCTTTAATACAATTTTAAATAAGGATGAAGCTATTAAAGCTTCAAGCTCCTCGTTTGGTGTGGAGGAAGCTCTGATGGGTCTGACGAGATCTTTGGAAGATTCTCACCAGCATGATGCTGATAAGGCTGCTTGGGAGAAGAAATTTACCTCAACTAAGCAGGAGAAGGATCAAGCTGTTGAAGTCTCCAAGGAGTTGGAGAAAAAATTAAATAGTCTGGAGGAGAAGAATAGAGAGCTTGAAAGGAAGCTAAAAAATTCTGAGGAGTTTGAAGATAAACTCAAGGTTGTTGAGGAAAAGTTGAGTCAGCTTCAGGAAGTAAGTCGACAGAAGGAAGAAGTTGAGAATAAACTGAAGGCTGCTGAAAATCTTCTGTCCGAGAAGCTTTCCTCGGAGAAGTTAAAGAGGAAATCGACTGTGAAGAAATCTTTCAGCGCTGGCTGGGATAAGGGGTGGAATAAAGGCTTGGCTGCCATGATGTCGCAAGTCGAATATGGCAGCCTAAAATACTTTAGATATGGGTGGGTCGCAGCTCTTCAGGAGATGAAGGTTGATGAAACTTCTGAGCTCTTCCAGCGACACATCCCTGGTTCCCCTCTAACTCCTGAAGACGAAGAAGAGGATGAAGCTGCCTCTGAAGAGTCTTCCATGGTGATGGGAGATCAAGTTTCTCATCCACCATCCATCCAGCCTGCTAACGAGGAATTTCAGCAACTCGTTTCTTCGTCCGAGCAACTTCCAGCGCTCCCCGAGCAACTCTCTGTTCCCTCCGAGCAACCTACCTCCTCGTCCCAGCCTCCCGAGAAAGTTTTGGGAGACAAGGAAAAGGTGTAGAGTTGTTTGGGTTTCTTTCTATTTTGTTTATCTTTGTCAATTGTATCTTCTGAACATGTAATTCTGAACCTTGTACTTCTGATCTTTATGATATAATAAAATTTAAACTTTTGTTTATGCATACTGTCATTTCTTCTCTTCATACTCAGTTGGTACTCTTATTGATTATTGTTTTTTCTTCCTCTACTAGTTTCTGGCCAGGATGGAATTATTATCTGCTCATGATACAAAGCTGTTACGGTAATGCAATGAATACTTTAAGGATGGTCACACAGATCTAAGTGCAGCACAAATCGTCGACATCCTCGGCCAAGATGCTTCGGAACAGGCAATTGAAGCTTACCAATATTTGAAGTGTCTGCTTGATCGTGCGGTGGCCAATAATGTATCTTATTATGATATGATTGAGGATCTCCAAGTCACTCTTGAAGACCTTCAACAATAATATAAGGAATCCACTACCCTTTTGCACGAGGGGTACGAGAAGAAGTATCAGCAAATCATTGCCGACAAGGGATATGAGAAGCGTTTTGCTGCTTATGATGTGAGGGAAAGAACATTGAAGGCTGAGGTCGAAGAGCATAGACAGATAGCTGAGTTATTAGAGCAAGAAAATAATAACCTGCAAAGAGAGGTGTCTCAGTTGAAGTTTGCAGCCTCCACCTCGAATGCTTTGATCCCAGTGACAGACGAGGGATTCTCGTTCTTGGAGGTAGAGAACGCCAACCTGAGGGATGAGTTAGAGACCTTGAAAAGAGCTGGCCCTTCTACGTCTTCTCGTGGACGAGCAAGAGCTCCTCGGGGATGAACAAGAGTTGCTCGGATTCTTGTCGAGGAACAGAGGACTCAATCTGCTTTAGAGAACCAAGCCTTCCAGCTAATGGCGAAGAACCAGGCATTGACTGAGATGTCTAAGAAAATCAGGGACCTGGAAGAGCAGCTTTCTGCGCAAAAATCTATCTTGGAGAATAAAGAACTCTTCATTAAAAATCTCCACGAGCAGCTGGAAAGACTGACATATCAATTTCACAAGCAGCCCAGGGAGTTCTAGATGGCTGGCTACAACGAGGCTCTCTACCACTTGGATGACCATATCTAGAATGCAAATAATGAGGGCTACAAACAAGGATGGTTGAATGCCCTAGGTGTGATGCAACTGGAACATGGTCATTACTTGTGGGATTACCATAATCCTGGTCTGCTCGACCTACCCGTGCCACCATTCAATCTTGATATGAGTTGGATCCCTGCTCGGGCCATCCCTCGGTGTTTAATTTCTAAGTACCTTGGCGATTACAATCTGCATTCCAATGTGGAGATATCTCGTCCCGAGCATCTACTGGATCGACCATCCGTGATGAATATCAGGATGTTAAAAGATCTTAACTTCATAAATTCTCCTCTTGCTTTAAATGATCCGCCTGCTTGCTAGGAACCTATTTCAAAAGTAGAGGGGAAGAAACCAATAGAATAGGAGTATTGATGTAATAAATCTGTATTTTATTTCTGATGTATTTTGTTCTATATTTAATGAAATAATTTTATTTGCAAATCTTAACTGCTATTGTTTTGTGACACTTTACATCTCTGTATGTGTATCTGTTAAAAAGATAATAATATTGTGTTATTTGTCGACCAACTTATTGTCGAGTAGTTTGAATTTGTGGTAGTCATTTGGCAAAAATGATGTTTTGTTTCTCGACCAACTTATAAAAAATTCTGCTCGATCACTTTCTCGTATTCATAAAATGTTTCTGACCAACCAAGGTCGGTAAATTTTCCTTCTCGACCAACTACAGTTAGTGGGTTTTTATCCCCGACCAGCCATAGTTAGTGAATTTTTCCTCTACGAGGAGCTTTGGCACTTTCTGGAATAATTTTACATCCCGACCAACTTTAGTTTGCGTTTTCGAGAATATATTTACTTCCTAGCCAACATAAGTTGGCATTTTTAGGAATACTTTTACTTCCCGAGGAATACACAGTTTTACTTCCCGGAGGAATACATAGTTTTACTTCCCGGAGGAATACAGTTTTACATCCCGGAGGAATACATAGGTTTACTTCCCGGAGGAATACATTGTTTTCCCGGAGGAATACATTTTTACTTCCCGGAGGAATACATAGTTTTACTTCCCGGAGGAATACAGTTTTACTTCCCAGAGGAATACATAGTTTTACTTCCCAGAGGAATACAGTTTTACTTCCCGAAGGAATACATAGTTTTACTTCCCGGAGGAATATAGTTTTACTTCCGGGAGGAATACATTTGTTTCTCGACCAACCTTAGTTGGCATTTTCGAGAAGAAATTTGAGTAATCCAAGTTTTGTCGAGTAGTGTGTAACACTAGTATTCCCCGAAAAACTTTCAATAAAAAGAGAGAATTTGGCAGAATATCTTCATTTTATTCATACTGACGGAACTGCATTACATGAGAACATACATCACTGATAATACTTGCGCAAGTGCTATGCGTTCCATGCATTCTTAAACTCCTCCCCCTCTAAAGTTGTTATTCGGTAGGTTCCTGGTCGAACAACTTCTGTAACTCGGTATGGTCCATGCCAGTTTGCCTCCAATTTGTTGTGCTTTTGAATCTCTTTCTTTAGCACATAGTCTCCTTCTTTCAGGTCGCACTTCTTCACCCTCTTATTGTAGAACAAATTTGTTCGTTGTTGATATGCAGCATTCCTGATGGTTGCTTCTTCTCTAACTTCCTCGAGCATGTCTAAATCCAATCATCTCATTAAGTCACTGACAGGGGAATTGAAATTCAAACCCTGTGTGTTGGGAGGCCCAACTCGGCAGGTATAACATCTTCACTTCCAAACGCCAACATATATGGTGATTCTCCAGTTGCTGCTCAGGGAGTAGTACGATAAGCCACAGTACTGACTGTAACTCGTTGATCCAGTTTGCTTTTGCATCACTTAGTCTTTTCTTCAAGCCATTTAGCAGTGTTCTGTTCGTCTCTTCAGTTTGTCCATTGCTTTGGGGATGTCCTGGTGCCGAGTGGATCTTCAAGACATTGTACTGATGGCAATAGGCAGCGAACTCCTCGTTGTCAAATTGTGTTCCATGGTCTGTGATGAAGGCATGAGGAAGACCATATCGACAAATGATGTCCTTCCAAATAAATTGGTACACTTTGCCGTACGTCATATCAATGAGAGGCTCAGCTTCTACCCACTTAGTAAAATAATCCACAGCGACCATGAGATACTTAAATCTTCCCCTGGTCGTCGGCAGTGGCCCAACCAAATCTATTCCCTATATGGCAAATGGCCAAGGGGAAGTAATGGGTGTCAATAACGCTTAAGGAGTTCTTCGGATGGAGGAAAAGCGCTGGCACTTGTCACATTTCTTGGCATAGGCTACACAATTAGCCCTCATCGTCGTCCAATAGTATCCTTACGTCATTACCCTTTGCAAAAGCGTCCGACCTGCTACATGGGCTCCACAGGACCCTTCATGGATCTCTTCAATCAATTCTTTCACCTCGGAGGGATGTACACATCTTTGTAAACCTTCCATAATTCCTCGTCTATAAAAAATACCGTTAGTTAATACATACCGAGCAGCTTTAAACTTCAATTTCTTGGTTGCGAGCTTGTCAATTGGTAATTCTCCCTCCTCAATATATGCCCTGATGGGATCCATCCATGATGATCCTAAATCAAGGGTAATAAAGTTCATCATCAGATCTTCATCTATACTCCGACCAGCTAAAACATCAATTGGGATTATTCTTCATAGCTCGATACGAGTAGCTGATGCTAATCGAGCTAGGGCGTCTGCTCTCGCATTCTCCATTCTTGGTATTCTGACCAGCTGAATAGCAGCAAATTTGGATACCAACTCCATCACCTTTGCATGATACTTGATCATTAATTCTCCTTTGGCTGCATATATCCCCAACATTTGATTTCCGATCAATTAAGAATCACTAAAGACAATGACCTGCTACGCCTCCATGGTTTTTGCCAAACTAAGTCCTACAATCATGGCTTCATATTTAGCCTCATTATTCGAAGCTTTGAATTGGAAACATAGGGCGTATTCTATGTCTACCTCGTCCGGACTGTTCAAAACTATCCTCGCGCCACATCCTGTAGTGCAAGATGAACCATCCACGTACAGACTCCATATAGGTAACTCGTCTTCAAATTTATGATCTGACAGAGTTCCTCGGTGGAAAATTTGTTGCTTCCTTTCATCCTCCCCTGATATTTCTTGCTCTTTGTCGATCATCTTTTCTTGTCCTTTTACCAACTTGAGTTGGTCTGGGCTCGAATTTGATGATCCTGTAACATCTACTTGCCCTTTTACCAACTTAAGTTGGTCTGAGCTTGTGTTTGATGATCCTGTAACATCCACAGGTTGATCAGCGAGCAACTTTTGCTCCTCGGGGGTATCAGGATAGGTGAACTCTGCTGTAAAATTCGCTACAGCTTGCCCTTTCAGCGATGATCTGGGTTCATAAACTATATCGTACTCACCAAGTTCTATTGCCCAGCACACCAATCTTCCTAACTTTTCAGGTTTGTGAAGGGCTTGCCTTAATGGCATATCATTATATACTACTATGGTATGAGCTTGAAAGTATGGCTTCATTCTTCTACTTGCCTCGATCAATGCTAGTGCCAATTTTTCAAGTCTTGGATATCTGATCTCTGCTCCTCGGAAGGCCTTACTTGTATAGTAGATTGGTTTTTGTACTCAATTCTCCACTCTTATCAATGCCGAACTGACTGCATTCTCGGACACTGCCAGATATAAGTATAATTTTGCTCCTATCACTGGCCTGGATAACAGTGGAGGTGCTCCCAAATATTTCTTCAAGTCTTGGAAAGCCTTCTCACATTCATCATTCCACTCAAAAGTTTTTTGGAGCGTCTTGAAGAATGGAAGACATCGATCAGTTGCTCGCGATACAAATCTGTTGAGTGCTGCTACTCGTCATGTAAGACTTTGCACCTCTTTCTTCATCGTTGGAGATCGCAGCCCTAATAGAGCTTTGATCTTTTCAGGATTTGCCTCAATGCCTCATTGATTGACAATGTACCCGAGAAACCTGCCTTCTCGTACTCTAAATATGCACTTCGTTGGGTTCAGCTTCATTTGATATTTATCCAGTTGATCAAAAGTCTGACTTAAGTCAACTAGATGATCGGCAGCTTTCTTGCTCTTTGTCAGCATATCGTCAACATAGACTTCCATATTGTAACTGATTTGTTCAGCAAAGACCTTGTTCATCAGCCGCTGATATGTCGCACCTGCATTTTTCAAACCAAAAGGCATAACATTATAACAATAAGTTCCCCTAGGGGTAATGAAAGAAGTACTATCCATGTCTTTAGGTTTCATTTTAATCTGATTGTAACCAGAATAAGCATCCATGAAACTCAGCAGCTCGTGTCTCGAGGTAGCATCCACCAGTTGATCAATTCGGGGCAGCGGAAAGTGATTCTTTGGGCATGCTTTGTTGAGGTCGGTGAAGTCTACACACATCCTCCATTTGTTGTTCTTCTTTTTCATCATCACCACATTTGCTAACCAGTCTGGATATTTAACATCTTCAATAAAGCAAGCTTTCTGGAGCTTCTCGACTTCATCCTGTATAGCTTGATTCTTCTCGGGACTGAATACTCTTCTTCTATGCTTCACAGGCTTGATCTCCTTATTCACATTGAGTTAGTGACAAAAGAAATTTGGGCCTATCCCAGGCATATCCTCGTGGCTCCACACAAAAGTTTTCTTTCTGCTTCTTAGGAAAGTTATCAATTCCCGTTTTAGTGAGGCTTCCAACGACGAACCTACTTGAGTAGTTTGTTCAGGGTGTTCGTCGTCCAGGATGATGTTTTCAATAGCTTCCACCACTTGACCCTTCACAAGTTACGATTCATCCCTAGGATCCAATGTTTCAATTTCTGCACCCTCATCCACTTGATAGGTAGTATTCTTTTTCCTTGATTCCTCCAGTTCCTCTTGCTTGGCGGATGAATAATAGCATTCTCAAGCTACTTTCTGATCACCTTTCACAACTCTTACTCCAAAATTTGTTGGAAATTTTTGGCACTGATATACCGTAGATGGTACATCCTCGAACTTCTTCAATCCTACTCTTCCTATGATGATATTGTATGATGATTGAACATTCTTATCCATCATGAAAAAGCGTATTCTTTCGGTCCGACATGCAGGCCATGTACCAATGAATATATCCAACTTGATCGTCCCAAGTGGAAATACTTTCTCGCCAGTAAAACCGAGGAGGGGTCTATGATAATGCTCCAGTTGAGATAGCTTTAGATTTAAACTGTTGAAGCACGAGTAAAACATGATGTCTGCCGAGCTACCATTATCGACCAATACTCTTGAAATCATTACCTCCTTCATCCTCATTTTGATCACCAATGGGTCATCATGAGGATATAGAACACCTGCGAGGTCATTCTTTGAGAAACCAATGACCAATTTCTCTTTGTTCACCTTTCTCGGGCTATCCTCCTCAGCTAGATTTATTCGTTGAATGTATGAGCAAGCTTGAGCCTCACAGAGGTAAGCGTTTCTCTCGGTAGTAAGGTCTCCTCCTCCTGCATCTCCACCTGTAATAACATTACAATCAAATGACCCAAAGCGTATTGAAAATACCTCACGTTCTGGTTGCCTTGGTCTCTTGAGAAGATCGGGGTCATCTTATGGATCAACTTCATGGTTTCTTTTCCTGTTCTCCTCTGTTCGACGAGGAGATCTAGACCTCTCTCTTGCTCGATCGTTGTTTCTTCTATCATTCTTCCGATCAACATAATTCGCCAGTTTTCCTCGTCTGATGAGTGTTTCAATCTCATTCTGAAGAGCTATGCAATTTTTGGTCATATGGCCATGATCTTTGTGAAACTCGTAATATTTTTCCTTATTTCTCCTTTCGGGGTCTGCCTTCATTTTCTCTGGCCAATTTAATGCCTCGTTGTTCTTGATTTCTTCTAGAACGTGGTTGATGTCTTTCTTCGAAGGAGTATAATTATCAAATTTTCTCAACACTTCCTAAGTCGACCTCATTTTTGAGTGTTTGTCATTACCATTTTTCTTATGCTCTTTCTTCTTAGCTTTATCACCTTCCACCTTGGTTTCTTTGGCATCCATATTCTTCTTCGCAATCATAGCCACCTCGGCATTCATAATCTTGGCCGCTTTTCCCATTAGATCTGACATGGTTCTAAGTGGATCTTTGGCCAAAGTGTAGTATAACTTGTTGGGAAATAGTCCACTCATTATGGCAGTAATCGTTGTCTTTTCCTCATAGTCAATGACTTTGAGCTTCTCGTTATTAAAACGAGTTATATAATCTCTGGTACTTTCACTAGCTTTTTGTCTAACACTTAACAAATGTGCTACTCGTTTAACAGGCTTTGCCCCAAAATAGAAATTCCCAATGAATAACTCAGTCAGTTGAAGAAAAGTTAAAATCTTACCCCGAGAAATATTATTATACCACATTTGAGCAGATCCAGTAAGAGTTCCTGAGAATGCTCTGCATCTCATCTCATTTGGAACAGCATAGATGTCGGTTGCAGCTTGGTATTATTCTATATGAAGGACATGGTCTGTCTTTCCATCATATTTGGGGGTCACAACAGGTGCTTTGAACTTTGATGGTGTTGGAAAATCTACAATGGCCTGGGCCAAAGGTGTTCCTCGAACAAAAGTTCGTTGTAGAGGGTTCTTGGCCTTAGCCATTTCCCCTAATCTATCCTCAATCCTTTGAATAGAGCCTTTCCATGCATTATTTCCTTCCTTGGGCCTGTCAGTTCGAGCAACTGATCGAGTTGATGTGTTTTCTTGGGATCTATCTTGACGAGCAGCTGGTCGCGACTGGGCAGATCTGTCACACCCCAAACCCAATATCCATACTAATCATTTATTATTAGAATAATTAAATCATAATCTAGAGCCCATTGGAAATATAATTCATCTATCCATATTTTACTGTATAATGCGCATAATCAACATAATATTATTATTGTGCCATAACAAAATCAATATCAGAGTCATAATTTAAGCGGACATACAATACTATGATTAACTACGATAAAATTTCACAATCATCAACTCAATCCATACTAACGCAAAATATACAATGTGTGAGTAAATTAAAATCTTCAGTGTGACAATGATAAAATCCCCACATTTAAACCCCGGCTCCTTCCAACGGTGCAACTGTCAAAGTTACCGGTCATATGGTATTCTAGTTGGCAGCATAGAAACCTGAAATTGTTAAAATATAACTGTAAGCATTAAGCTTAGTGAGGTACTCCTTCCCTACAATGTAATAACAATTCTATATAGAATAAGTGGATATAAAATCCGAACAATCCTGCCCATTGGCAATAACAAATCCTGGAACATAAGTTCCAACAAATCATTGGATCTTTGTCCAATTCCAATCCTGGATCATAAGACCCAACCAATCCTGGATATTTTAATATCCAAACAAATCCTGAATACCGAAGTATTCAAACAAATCCGCTCTTAGAGCTATATTCATATTAATATATGAAACAAATCATAAGTACACTCACCTTGACAGTTTAACTGGATTTTCCCTTGCCTTTATCCTGTACTTGTTCAATCAGCTCTCCTTCCCTTCCTATCATTCTCACAATATTAGTATCATCATAAGAATATTAATAGTCCAAAGAATAACTTCAATCATAACTCAATTCATAAGCATCATATTATTCAATTCAAATCATTCATTAAAATGAAGTCCCATCTAGACTCAGGTTCTGATATCTAACATATTCAAATTACAGCCCAAACCCTTTTTAATTATTCTTGGTAATCCAATCCTTATTATATCATGTTTCTAAAACAAAAGACGGCACATCATTCCGAGTTTCCTAGAGCAAAATAAGCCTATTTCTTCACTACATAGCAAATCTGCCCTATAGGCTCTTTTATCGTTCATTCAACTTCCAGGAATTTTCATGATTTTTCTACATCATAAATTTCTATGATCTTTCACCCAACATCAGTAAACACATTGAAAAATATAAGATTAAAGTTTCATAATTTTTAAGGTTCGTTTGCTATGTCAAGCAAAACACCGAACACATGGCGGGCATATTTTCACCCTTAGGGCAGATTTCTTACCCGAACTTCAAACCCTCACCAAGGACTCATTTGTTGGTATTTTCACATGATTTTCGGATATGTCATACATATATGAGTCCATGTTAATATCCAATTGGAAGAAATCGATTCCAGTAACTATACAAAAATATATGGAAGTTTGAATAAACAAAGTTTCTAAACAAAGCAATCTTAGGGTTTTGTACATTCAACTTAACTTAAACTTGCATATATCCATACATATGCACCCAAACATGAAAGTTCAATAAAAATCAAGGATTTATATCATATAAATCGTAAATGAAAGAAAAAATAGCAAGATTCATGGTTGGAATTACCTTAGGGGCTTTTTCGTAATTTTCTATGAATTTTCTTCAATTTTCTCCTCACTTTTTCTTCCTAACTTCCAACTTCTCTTTCCTTAGGCTTAAAATCTCTCATGGCTGCATTTTGGCTGAATAAAGAGGTAATTCTAAGGGTTTGAGGTCGGCCAAAGCCACCACCCTTCCCAACCAATGAGAATAAAACATTTGTTGCCATATTAAGACAAAATACTACTTAACGGATGGACTACTTTGCCCTTGTTTCGTAATTTTGGTATAACTTCTCACTCGAACCTCCGTTTCATTCACCGTTTGTTGTGTTACAACCATAACTCACTTGTCTACAATTATGTAGTTTTCACCTCAAGTCAATTGTTATGTCATAAAGGTCAAAACTAGCCTTAAACATGGACATTCCTATCGAAACCTTCAAATTTTGTATTTGTAACTAATTCGACATTTCATGCTTTTTGGAGGTAGGATTAGACTAAACATAATAAATTAACATCACATATATTAATAACACACTAATAATATCACACAAGCTAGGCATGATTTACGTATAATTAATCATAATTATATTCGGGTTGTCACAATTCTTCCCTTAAATCTGATGGTCGTCGAAAACTCCTCGATGCGACTTTAGGAGGACTTCTACTCCTTTTAGGTCCTAATCCATCAAAAGGTGATACCATGCTTAACCTCTCTAGCGCACTGGTCCTTTCTGGAGAGAGAGTGATACGTTGTTCAGTATCTATGGCCCGCACTGACGAAGTTTGTCCAGGTTGATAAGAAAAATCTTAAGATTGCTCAGTATGATATGAATCAGTACGCTTAGTACGTGAGGAAGGTAAACGGGTATTTCTTTGAATACTTCACAGTCCTGAATCGGTTGGTTCACCGCCATGGAGGGTTTGTATGAGTTGTCGCATCGTTTCTTGCATGACTGTCTGGCCCTGGGCCAGATTTGTCATTATCCCAGCCAGATCTGGAATATTAGGCGGAACAGATGGATTTGGAGGGCTTCCAGCATTTCGATTAATGGATTCTGGAATATCAGCCATTTGTGATGAATTATTTTTTATAAAAAAACGATATTACCAGTCGTTTCCCACAGACGGCGCCAATCTGTTGATGTAAAAAATTAGATTATCTAATTATTTAATCAAAGATAAATAAAATGAGACAAAGAAATTTTAAAGTGGTTCAGCCTTATAAGAATGGCCTACGTCCACTGTTTCTGTTGTTGATGACTGTTTGGGAATTCTCGATTACAAGTTCAATCAAGAAATTCCGGTCCCCTTACAATGAGGGTAATACAAGGTATTTATAACCCTGAGGCTGTAATGTGAAAGGGTAATACCCTCAATGTTGTACATGTGAAAGGGTAATACATTTAATGCCCCTTAAGTGTATACATCTGAATGATAAGCATTTAATGAACAGTCAAACTGTTGGTTATCCTGCTATTAATGCTTTGTTCGAGGTGCAGCTCAGATCGCCTAAGCTGATCGGAACGCCTAAGTTCCTCTGTATTCAAAAGTTCCTCGAAATGTTCTTGTAAGTCGGAGCGTCTGAGTTGGTCGGGGAAGCAGTGTTCCTCGTTGTAGCATTGTTCCTTGGAGCATCTGAGTTCCTCGGAAGTGTTTTTTGTTTCCATGTAGATTGCCACATGTCTTCACCCAATTGAGCCATGTCAGAAGACTAAATTTGGTATCAAGAGTAACTGTTAAGTTTTAAGATGGTAAGTTGTAATAACGAGATTTTGTCTTATGTATGTTAATTATAAGCTCCTTTTATTTTCTTATGTAAGCGTGATTTATACGAATACGTATAAATCTTAAAGTATTAATAAACCTCAATAGTCATCACTTTATATAATAGTAGACACATATATTGCGGGGACCAGATTTATGATGGCACATGACATGCACATGCCCGACATAGTCCCACGAACTTCTTGCACATGAAGTTAATTAAGAATCCATGTCATAAAGTATTCACGCATATATATCCCTTGAAACAGCTTAAACTGACAAGAAATAGGTCCAAACATCTAGGGATGACTATTTATGAAGCTTAGGACTCTCCTAAGGTCCTCTATAAATGTAAGCGTTCCTCTTTGGAGAAGGGAATGTGATATTGTGACATCAAGCAATACTATAACTTTGTCGATCTATTTTGTGATGTAATAAAATAGCAAAACCCCATACCCCATGGGCGTAGGCACGTTGCCAAAATATGTATATTCTTGTGTTGTGTGCTTTTGATCTAGACCCTTGAGTAATTTTCCTTATTTAGCTTGTCTGCATTGGACATAAATACTATCAAAAATTACCACCTACAATTGACACTGTTTGGGAAGTGATCTAACTTTTTTTATGCCAGCTAAACTCTTGCGATGTCTTACTCACCCAGCCTAGATCATATGAATGTAAATCACTAGGAGGGTCACCAATAACACAGCTATAGAGACCTATAGTGTTATCTCCTCGACCACGAAGATATGAATGACCAGTAGGGTTGTCAGCTAACCCTTCCCTCCCAGAGAGTTAGATATGGGATTAGTGAGTATCACTAATCCTCAGATGATCATTACCATCCTCATAAGAATAGAATAGTGAATAATGATGAGCTTTAGAGATCCAACCATATCTCAATGCTCATTGATAAGTATGAGAATCATCTCTGGTATGAAAAGGATACCAATAGGATCCAATATGAGTAAAATGTTGCATTCCTACAATGCCTAAGGAAGATGGAAAAGGAAGTCCACTGAGAGAAGTACAAGCATGGCTGCTGCTCGAGAACTCCTAGCCCTCAAGCGAGAAGAGCGTGCAATTGAAGAAGTACCCATCAATAGAATGAATATTCTCCTCACCGAAGGTCACCTAATAGTAGGCCATGCCCCGATGATCATCGAGGAGAGAGCGTGCTCTATGACTTTATCAAAAGGGAGGTAGAGTGGCACACGGTCCATCAAGGGGATCATAAAACTAAAGAGCTTGCTGAAAGAGCACCTGTATGCTAAATGAAGTCACCAATTATCCGATCAATAGAAGTTTTTTATCCCCAAGAATTTTTCTTCCCCATGATTCAGTATTTATGATAGGAAGATCGATCCCCTATTCATGAAAGGCAATATCTCCAGGAGATGAATATTTTGAACACTAACGAAGGATTGATGTGTCGTATTTTCCCCTCAGTCATGGAGATGCTTCCCAAAAGTTATTTGCAAAGCTACTACACCGATCAATAGCCTCTCCAAGCAAATGGTTGAATCCTTCATGACCAGATTCATTGATAGTATCACCTATCCCAAACGGATGTAATAACTTTTGACGATAAAGAAAAAGTTGTAGGAAACACTCACGAGTAAGATAGAAGGTACTGGGAGGTGTATATGAGATGGAGGACTGCAGAGAGCATGTCATGGTGGTGGCATCCTTCAAAATTAGTATATAAAGTGATTTCATATTCTACCAAACCCTTACTAAGCAGGAGTCCATCATGGCTGATGTCCTCATGTCTAGATTGAAAATATGGTAAGGTCAAAGATATGGTGACCAGAGTTGGATATGATGGAGAGAAATAAAATCATCCCAAGAATTGGGATAAGGAGGTGTTGAACAAAAAATTAGGAGGAAGGAGAATAGGAAAAATAAAGGGGTTGAGAAAAAGGATTCGTAAAAGTCATTCAAGGCAGTTAACACAATGTTCTTTGAACCAATTTATAAGAAATTTTACAAGATTAAAGGTAAAAAGTATTTCAAAAGACCTGAGAAGATGTTCAGGGATCCGAAGAAGAGGAACCAAGTAGTTAAATATGCATACAATAAGATCATAGTCATGTGATCGAAAACTTTAAGGAAGTAAAGTCCCACCTCGAGGAGCTAGTTCAAGATGGGAAAAATTAGTCTATGAAAAACATGCAAACACAATCACTCATAAAATATAACATGGGATGAATCATGTGAAAGTATGTGAGAATCAAAAAGTCCAATATTCAATGCCTCAAAATTCGATTGCCTAACCCAATTCATTGATGATTTAACACATTGGATTTTGGAAACCATGGTGACACGGGACTTAATCTTCCTAGGATATTTTCTAATACCATAACAAAACTTCCTAAGGTGACCTTTCCTACCTTAGTGTATACATGTGTATACACGAGAAATGTTACGTTTGGATTGACCTTTTCTAACGTCCTTGGCAATGGTCGAATCTCTTAAAACATGGTCTTGATTTTGGAAATGGAAGAATTTGGATCATCGTAGACCATACCAACTTTTTAAAAAAATTGTTTGGAAAATGCCTAAAATTTATCAACTTTTTGAATCTAAATTCCAAACCAAATTTGACACTACTTGAGTCTCTCAATTTATCTTCTAACTTCAAATTCCTAGACTTAAGAAAAAGTTTAGAATCGTTATATTTTAGGACTCCTTTAAATTTTCAATTATTCCTATAAGATTATATCGTTTCCCCTCAATGTAATCGGACCTAGCCCTAGGTGTATTCTCATATGACCTAAAATCTATAATTACTTTATTATTACTTTCTGTGGAATTATTTGAGTTCTTTAAATCACTATCCATAACACAGACTCTAGCCTCTTTCTCTTTATAGGGCTCTTCTAATTTATGAAGATCATGTTTTATGTCCTTGAACTTTTCATAAATAATATATCTTTAACTTGGAATATTTTTCAAAAAATCAATTTCATCTTTTAAGAAAAAAAATTTCCTTTTTAAGGAATTTACTATTTTTTCAAATTTCAAATTAAAATGATTTAATCTTTCAGCATGACTATGAAGCTCATTAAACTCATCTAGTATAACAAAGTTGTCGATAACCATTCTGCCTCCTGCATCCCATGGTGAGAAACTTAAACAATACAACGAACTTGATTTCAAGAGATGGAAAAAAAAATATTCAAATCTGACAACTATGTAGCTTTCGTGGTTTTTACATTAATATATACCCGTGGTTGATGATACATAAACAAATACGAAAATTGTGGCCAGTGTAGAAGCATGTAAGAATTTTGTCTTCTTATGCAAAAACTCTATCCTTAATAGATTGGACACACATTATACAACGTGTGTAGTCCAACAAAACTTTGAAGTTTCTATGTGAGTATTCGAATAAAAAGTATAAATAGGATGATGCCATCATGAATAATTATGTTATTCACAAATTCCTTGCTTTTAAAATGTTGGATTCGAAGACTGTCATTAGCCAAATTCAAGAGCTTCAATTAATTTTTCATGAAAATGTTGTTACTCCATGGGTATATATTTATTATAGATAATTATTGACACAAAAAATAAAAATATATAAAGTAATTAAAATTCAATTTTTTCTTAAGATTGCTATTATAGGAGTATAAATTTACTAAATAATGCAGATAATTATGAACACTGAAAAAAGAAGATAAAAGGACTTACAATTTTTTGTTATTATAATTATTGGCATTTGTAGAAGATGACTGAGTCGAACAAGTCTCTTTCCTTAAGAAAGAATTCTCCCTTGCTATGGTGATTATGGAAATGGAAAACGGGAATCTACCTCTCAGGATGTAATGGTCTTTCGTAAGTTCAAGAAGCACAACAATGTGCTTTCCTCACAAATAAATATTTGTGATAATCTCTCTAAATCTAAGAAAGAATAAGAATCATATAAAGAAAGGATTTTTAAAGTAAGTCCCTTATGTATGGTCCCTGAAGTGTCTTCTCCAAATAGTCATGTATGTTCATGAATAGACATCACCAATGGCCCAAATTTGATGATTATGAGGTTGATCCGTAATATTTTTAACCCCATATCCCCCTCTTACTTTATTTAACCAAATATCCTCATTTTACTCAGTCAACATCAAAATTAGTAGGGGTGGTGTACAACAGTCAAAGAGAAATTTCAAGGGCATGAGCCCCTGGACTTTTTCCCACTTTCGGAGCGAATATATTTGTAAACATTAGTTATATTATATATTTTTTATTTAGTTAATTAGAAAATACATCTGATGGAAGATCAGTTTATTTGAAGATATATATATTTTTTTCGCTCATATAATTGTTTGGCTGATATAGCTCATATTAAAGTTGAAGACTATTGGAATATTGAAGAATCTATTTATCTCAACAATATTCAAAAGAGTTATCGAAGTTCGGGAAAGACTTTAATTTTCAAGGGGTTTACATTTTTAAGAGTTTACATTATAAAATATTTTTAAAAGAAAATTTTGAAAATCTAACTCGTTGGAAAGAGATTTGGTTATCATTTGAACGAAATACATAACTTCATTAGAATGAGTTTTATGGTTCAAACGAAATCTGGAATATCGCCTTTTGGTCAGTTTTGGAATGTCATTTGAAGTCTCATTGGATGCCGTTCAAACAAGATTGGATACATTGTCAGAATTAAGGTTACCACAATCAAACGATACGATTTTTTGCCAAGCATTGGATTATCGTTCGAAATTTGATCGAACCAAAAAGAGTACTTCATTCCAATGAGGTACCAGGTCGTTCAAACGAGCATGGGATCTTTTATTTTTTAATTAAATATGATCCAATTTTCTTTTGTTTATCCTTTTGCAACATAATTCCTTATGAAAAAAATTGCGGGATTAGAGTATTTTAGAACACTTTTGAAATCTTTTCCAAACCCTTTTAGAGTTCCATTTCTGATCAAACTCTATCAATTTTCATCTTAGCACCTTGGAAATTTAGAGATCACTTTACCAAATCAAGAAGAATACTTTCTGATTCAAACACCCTTGTGAAGTTAATCTCTACTGCCGATATGTGGAGTCGAGGCTCTATTGCTGAAGATGAAGGATGATCTGTGGATACCGAGGTATGACTACTTCTTTTATGAGGTGTAGGACTGTGTCGTTATTGTAGAATACGTGAATAACTACACGTTATACTTAGTGATCTAAGCAATTTGTAAGTCGACTTGTATCTATAAAATCTTATACAGTGATGAAAAAAACGTTTTCCCAAAAGATATTTTTTCTTACTTTTTGCATGTTTGCTTGTATATTTTGAGTTATTTAATTTGGACTTCGTCACTGCATGCACACTAAATTAATTCAAGATAAAATTTTCTAAAATTGAATTCTTGTGTTAATAGAATAAGATACAGATCAATGCATAAAATCCCCACTTTCTCAAATTGGTATTAGAGCAGGTTACAATAAATTTTTAATAGGATGTTTATTTTTTATGGACCAAATTATGCATACTAAAAAGCTAAGATAGGGTATGCATTAAAATCCCTTGATGAAAGAGTCTGTTTTGTATGTGAAAGAAGGTGGAAACCACCCACAGTGATCCATAGTAATGTCATAGGTCCAAAACATGTCTTTGCATGGACATAAGATGATTTTAAATGCAGTAATTTTAACTCACGCGATCTTAGTGCCATTTTTAGAGTTGTCAGTTCCGCCGCATTATGATGTGAACCACATCTAAGGAAGCTTGAGATATCCTCTAACTCACTCATGAGGGTAACAATGCTGTGAGATATCTCAAGATTTAAAACCTCACCAAACAGTTTGAGACTATCACTATGCTAGAGTCTGAGCCTTCCGATTAATGTTATGAACAAGTATGTAATATCTTAAACTCTAGTTTTAATTTAGGTGAGAAAATTCCTAAAATGCATGTAGTAAAAAGGATTATGATATCACTTCTGAACCATTTTATCCCTAAGGTTACTGTGCTTAATTCATTATGAATATTAGATACGCTTAGATTATAAGAACTCAGATGATATACAAGTTTCCTAAAATTGTTAAACCCAGGGAAAAGGGAATTGTATTAAAAGTTCAATCTGAAAGGAAAGAGGAAGTGTCATATGACTCCAAATATGATTTTGATCTAGATGATTTATCCCTTTTTGCAAAAAAGAAAAATAAAAACATTTCTCAAACTTAGAAAAGAAAATCCTTTCAAAGAAAATAGGAGTTTTGAGAAAGACGAAAAAATAAATTGGGCAAGAAAAATTTTGAAAAAATAAAGAAACGATTACGTTAAGAAAGAAAAGGATAGATGTTATGAGTACGAGGGTAAGGGACACAAAGCTCAAGGGTGAGCTATAAGGTTAAAGAGATAAGGCAAAGGAAAATCTTCCTTTAATGCCACTCTAAGTGAGACTGATGTCGTCTCGGTGGATTTCGGGGATTAATCACCACATGAATGTAACTTCATCGCGTTCATGGGTAGTCATGTTTGTACACCTAGTTCACCTCACACCGATGAGGAAGATATTAAACATGATGACCTTGACAGTGAGTCTAGTCATTCTGGAGAGAGTGAGGGAGATGATGCTATGAGCGAAGGAGAGAGTGACCTTAAACGTGATTACGTCGATCTTTATGCTGAGTCCTTTAAAATGAAGAAATAAAAAAAAAGGGTTAGCGCTTAGAGTTTTAGCTTTAGAAAAGGAGTTAAAATAGGCAAGAGAGAGTGACTGATCGGTAAGATTTTCTTTAGGAGATATAGTCATGTTAGTTGATACGAAAATGATGACTTAACCAACAAAGTGTCTAGTCTTACGAGAGATCTTTAAGAACCCGTGGAGACTCGCAAGAAACTTGAAGCCCTTGTATCCCAACTCTGCCTGGGAGGTTAAGTTTACTAGTATAGATGATACATCGAAGAATTTTAGAAATATTCTCCTTGTTCCCACTTTAGGTTTATATTATTGGCGATGAATAGTTTACTACAATGCAACCATTTATCATACCGCATCAAAATCAGTTCTTAAATTTGTGATGGATACTTATTGGCCTCAACCTAAACCACAAAAGATATTTCAAACTAAGAAATCAAACCAGTGTAGACCAAAAAAAGTGTATGTTTTCATCTTTGGCAAATGAGATGTCACCATAGATATTTTTTTTAAAAGTTAGGTGGAACTAAACGTGCACATACTCCTACGCACCGCTCTAAAGACCTTGCTAATCTTAGAGAGAAAGTAGAGTTTCCAATCGCAACTTCACAAAGATTAAATGAATAATTTGAACAGATGTTTTTGCCGTTTGAGAATGGTTGTAATGCTCTGACTAGAGCCAAGAATGATAAGGGAAAATAAAAGGTTACCTCCACTTAGGTACCCAAGCAATGCGACAAATCCCTTGTTTGTCACGTTTCTCTCAAGGTTCAAAATAATTCTCAATGGTATTTTGACAGTGGGTTCTCTAAGTACATGACTGGTGACATATCAATTTTTTACTAACCTTGAGGATTTTAAGGAAGGGAAAATCACTTTTGCAGATGGGAGTAGGTCTAGTATTTTAGTAGTGGATGTGTTAAGATACCCGAATTTCCTAAACTCGACAATGTTTTATACATAAAAGGTTTGGAAGTGAACTTAACTATCATAATCGACATATGCGACGTAAACTTTGCGATAAAGTTTGATCGATTTGAATGTAACATTTATGATCAATTCGATGAACTTTTACTACAAGGAGTGGAGACAGAAGATAATTTCTATGAAATTGTTACCAAGTCCTCCTTTGTGTGCAACAATGCCTCGGTCTCCTCTATGGACCTTTGGCGTCAATGACTAGGTCATGTGAACTTTATAGATGTTGAGAGATTAGTGAAAAAATACCTAGTTCATGGCTTACCATCACTTAGGAAACCTAATTCCTCAGTTTGTGGACATTGCCAACAATGAAAACTAATTCAAAGTCCCCATCAAAAGTTGAATACCAATACAACCACGTGTGTTTTGAAGTTGATTCACATGGATCTTATAGGTCCTACTCAGTCAGAGAGTTTAGGTGGTAAGAGATATATTTTGTTTGATAGTCCATGGCTTTTTGAGACACTTTTTTTTTATTAAAGAGGGACGGTACCCCTACACATTTTATTAATATAATAAGGAGAAAAAGCCTCTCCGAAGCTTACAAACCCAAGCAAACTTAAAATCTAGAGGTTGGGTCCAATACTCTAGATTGAATGCAATAAATATGGGATTTTATCATAACCCCATTACATAGAGAGAACTTGAAAGAAATATGGAGATTTATCTTATCCCCATTTACAACTTTAAAATTCTTTTTGAGACACTGTTGTGGGGTTTCTTAGGGAAAACTCTAATACGGTTGAGTTGCTAACAATCAAGTGTCGTGTTCTGCAAAACTAACACAGTATCACTATAATCAGATGCTTAGTAATAATGACAATGAATTTAAAGAAATTAGAATGGATAAATATTATGATGGAGTGGGTATCAAACATGTGTTTTGGTCATTTGTACTCAACAAAATGGGATAGTGGTAGGAAGAACCGGATGATACAAGAGATGGATAGATCCATGCTTCTTGGGAAAAACATTGAATTTTTTGGATATAAGCGGTGAGTATCGCATACCATATGATGAATAGGGTATATTTTCGCCCGCACACACTACATAGGCCATATTAGTTGTAGACAGGGAAGAATCCCAACCTATCGTATTTTCATTTATTTGGGAGTACCTGATAGATCTTGAGAGATAGACAACACTTAGGAAAGTTTGATTCCCGAAGTGTCGAGTTTATATTTTTAGGTTATTCATCATTTAGTAGTGTCTATATGGTATTTAAACTTCAAGCTTTAGGTTATGGAGTCAATTAATGTCACAATTAGAGATGATGATTCAACGACATCAATTGATCATAGCCCCCGGTGTGGGGGTAATGTACACCCTGGTGATGATCCCATCATTCCTCATACTATCCCGCTGGACCCTACTCACCCGCTTAATTTGAAAGACTCATGACCCATTCTCTATACTTAGTGATCTTATATTAGGTGTTAAGACCCGTGCTCAACTTAAGAATGTGGTCCGCTATCATTGCTACACCTCATTAGTCGATACTAAGAATGTGAAAGAAACACTCAAGGATAAGCATTAGATATCCTCTATGCAAGATGAGTTGTTACAGTTTCGCAAGAACGATGTCTGGGAGTTAGTTCCCCGACCTAACGAGTCTAATGTGATAGGTACCAAGTGTATTTACAAGAATAATGTGGATGAGAATGTACCATAGTTTGCAATAAGATTAGGTTCATCGCTCAAGGCTACACACAAATTGAGGGTACAAGACATTCGCTCATGTTTCTAGCCTTGAGTCTATCGGCTTACTACTCACCATAACATGTCATTTGCATTTCAAGTTATGTCAAATGGATGTCAGTGGTGTATTTATAAACGACATTCTACAAGAGGAAATTTATATGGAACAACTAAAGGGGTTTAAATACCCAAAGCACTCGGGACACGTCTTTTATCTTAAGAATCCCTTGTATGGTTTTAACCAAGCGTCCCCGGCTTATTATGAGAGGCTCGCTTCCTATCACTTAGCTAATGGATTTAAGAGAGGGGGAGTGTATAAGACATTATTTGTGAGGAGAGAATGTGAGGCTATCTTGGTGCCCAAGTTTATGTGGATGACATAATATCTAATTTTAGGTACTCTTGATATGTTCACACTTTTAAAAAGGAGATAAAGATAGAATTTAAGATGAGCATGGTTATTGATCTTACATTCTCTTTTAGGTATCTAGGTGAGTCATTTAAAGGATGGGATATTCATATCTCAATCCAAATATGTTACAAACCTAGAGAATAATTTTTTTTTATAATAAACTAAGCACTCACGCACCCCTATGAGTACATCGACTAAGCTTAGAAAAGAAACTTTATCAAGGATGTCGAACAAACCCTTTATCGAGGAATGATAAGTAGTCTTCTATACTTGACCGCTAGTCGTCCTGACATTGCCTTTAGCGTTGGTGTCTTTGAGCGATATCAGGCATCCCCAAAAGATTCCCACTTGGTCGCACTTAAATGTGTCATCAAATATATGAGTGGCACTTATTCCTATGGTATTTGGTATTCATTTGATACCGATGACCATTTGTTTGCTTATTAGGATGCCGATTGGGCTAGGGGTATTAATGCTAATAGGAGCACCTCGAGTGAGTGTTTTTACATTAGGAGTGATCTTGTCTCTTGGTTGAGCAAGAAGTAAAACTCCATATCTTTGTCCATAACTGAGGTTGAGTATATTACCGTCGGGATTTATTGTACACAACTCTTATGGATGAAGAAAATGTTGGAAGATTATGGAATTTCATAAGGCACAATGACTATTTCTTGTGATAATATGAGTGGGATCCATATATTCCGTTATCCGTTCCAACATTTTCTCACAAAGTACACTAGGATACGTGAGCATTTTATTTATGATCTCATCGAGGAGAAGGTTATGTCCTTGAGTTTTGTGAGCATCAAACGTCAATTAGCTGATATTTTCACAGAACCTTTAGATGCACCTAAATTTAAGGATCTTATGAAATCTTTAGGTATTTGCTCCGTTGATTGAGTTAGGGAACTTTATTTTGTATTTGATAAATACCAGGCTCATATATTATATCTCTATCGCTAGATTAATTATATTTCTATTGTATTCATTGATTTTTATTTTTTAATATATATTAAAAAATTACAAAAAGATTCTTAGTTTTTATGAAAAAGTTTGAGAAGGAGAAAAAGATTTTATTTTGATAAAAATTTTGAAAAAGACAAAAAGATTTTTGTATTTCATTTCTTCACCATATATGGATGAACACTTAAGATATTCAGATCACCCCTACATTTCATCCATTCACATGAATTTTTCATAGGGTTTTGAGAAATGACTTTGTTTTGTTAGTGTACTTAATATAGTGGATAACCACTACACCAAATCTGTCGAATTGTCACGGTCATTGACCTTGACAATTTCAACTTGTCAAGCTCAATGACCGTGACGATTCTGGGCGAGATAACTTTTTTTGTCACGGTCATTGACCGTGACAAGTTCATTAGAATTGTCACGGGCTTGTCACGATCATTGACCGTGACAGGTTTGTCACGGTCAATTATGGTGATAAGCCCGTGACATTTTAAAAAAAATTGTCACGATCATTCACCGTGACAAGTCTGTGGCAACTTTCATTTTCAAGGACTTGTCACAGTCAATGACCGTGACAATTCTGGACAGAATTAAAAAAAAACTGTTCGGCAGTATGGCCACTGCCACTGCCACTGCCACTGCCCAGCAGTATATTTATACCTGTTATAGCAAGTTTGTACCTGTTCAAACATCATATATCCAAATAAACTAGAGATAATGCAAATATACATTCAAAATAAAAACAATATGCATCGCGATATAATCCAAATATAATTCAAATGTACCAACTTAAAAACAATTCTAATGTACCAACTAAAAAACAATACAATTCAATTCAAATAATGTCACTACATGTCTTGGGTAAGGTTAAATACGAGGAGGTGAGTAGGCCACACGATATACAAATTGACACACCCAATGATATACATCGTTCCGCATTGTTCGTACAACCACAACGGGGAGTTATCCTTACCGGGTAGAACATACGTGATGAGCACCCTGGACTCGATGTCTTAAAGCTCACGTCCATGAACTAGTCCACATGGACGACATTCGGGTCCCTCAACCCCTACCCTATCCTCTAGCCATCAAATATGTCCCGTATAAACACGCTCGGCCGACCAAGCGTCGACATCGATCGATCGAAGGGAGCCAAATAGGTAAGTGGATCATCAAATTCCTCACGTGTCGGCGATGAAGCAGCGAGGTCCACATCCTTGTCATCCCACACCTCGTCCTCCCGCACCCCTTCCCCCCACCTTCTCCTTTCCTTACCCCTTGTTTTTTCTGCCGCCCAACGAACGCTTCATGAATGAGAACATATCTTGGACCGTCGCCTCCAAACGAGACAGCTTCGGGTCATGTGAGTCCATCGTTCGAGCCAACCCGATGTCGCTCGTCTCTAATCCGATGATCATAGATTTGGCCACCCGTGAGCTCACCACCCCCTCTTATCCTCCCCTTGCGATCAGAGCCAAGCACTTGGATGAGTGCGTCTGTGGACAAAGATGCCTTGTCGGTATCAGACGACGACTCATGCACTTCTTTAAGCTTTGCTTGAAACGACAAAAAAGCACATGATTAGTAAAATAAGTAAATTAAAAAATTATAACGTAATTAACAACAAGTAAACTGTCGGATTACTTACAATAGTGGTCGCGATGCTCGGGGACACCTCCTTGTCCTTCCCCTTATTCGTCTGAAGAGCCACATAAGTATCGAGCCAATGTGGCCTATGCCCACGGCCACTCCCTGTCCCCTGAAATATAATAAAGTAAAATTAGTATCGGCCCCGCAAAGTAAAATAATGTAGAATAATATATTTATGTAGTTATAGAAAAATTAAATCTTACCATCATCCTATGCTCCACCTCGGTGTAAGATGTCCGGCCAGAGTAGTGCACGTCCGTCTTTTTTGCCCAGTTTTCCCTCCCTGATTGGCGAGATGCCAATTGTCGCTCCCCGATCTCATTGTCAACAAACTTTTGCCATTGTGCCAATGAGATCGACCCCTTTGGCGGAACGGATTCACGCCTTTGGATAATGGACTCTCGTGTCTTCCCAAAGTACCGGGTCCGCATATTTTTCTTTCATGTCTTGTGTTGCTCCCTCAACTGCATCAAGACGGAATCGCGTAGCTTTGGATCCAGGCTGAATTGTTCCTGTCCAACAAATACAATGTTAGTTGCAAATAAATATAAATATAAATATAAATATAAATATAAATATAAATATAAATATAAATATAAATATAAATATAAATATAAATATAAAATGAAATTGAAATCGAAATTGAAATTGAAATATTCATATGAATATGAATATAAATATAAATATAAATATAAATATAAATATAAATATAAATATAAATATAAATATAAATATAAATATAAATACATTACCTGTAGTGCCACCCAAATAGCTAAGTTGAGCTCATATGGAACCTCCTTCCAACTAATGTACCCCGAGTCGATGATCATTTTTACCAGCTCAAGGGATCTCGCTAATAGCCCCGACTTGTTCTCGATGGACATCCCCAATTTGACATATTTGGGGAGCCTAGGGGCCAAGGAGCCCTCGTCGCCTCCGCTACCACCGAGACCAGATGACATCATCATAGCAAGCTTCATCATCCTCGCCTTAATACCTAAAGGAGACATTTGCTGTAAAAAAATGTTATTAGTACATATCAAAATGAATTAAAAGAAGACATGCCAATATACTAACCATTAAAGTATACAATTATTAATTTACTAATTTACAATGAGCGGCAATCATATATTAATTTACTAAAAAAATTAATAACCAATCAATTCGTTTATAAGGGACGTTGCGCACAAACACGCACACTACATGCACACTACACACACGTGCACATACACACACACACCAGCGCACATTCACACACACACACACACCAGCCCCCTACCCAACTCCCCCCCCCATCCCTCCCTCCTCCCCCCTCCCCCCCCCCCCCCCCCCCATCTCCTCCATCTCCTCCTAAGGGTGAGTTCAAGTATGTTTCATTTAATTTCAAGTAATTTTCAAAAAAAGTTGAAAAATCCCACCCCCATATGGACAATAATCCAGTGTTTTTTTGTCACGGTCAATGACCGTGACAAGGCTAGCTGCTGGAAGGCTGCCAATTTACCCATTTTGGTGTACTGAACATTTAATTGATCATTGATTATTACTCTTTAAATGTTAGACTCATTGCCATATTTATTGCACACGTGCACGAACATTTTCAATGTTGTACGTGCTTATCATATGCCGAATATGATGTTCTTATCTCAATTATTCTTAGTAACGAACCAAATGTAAAAAGAGATAAGTTATGCTTATAATAATCGTTGCTCGAATTTCTTTTCCCAGGAAATATTTGTATACGTTAAGCAATGGAAATGGGCCATGAAAGAGCAAAATACTCTTTGCGTTAAAAGCCACCCTAGGTAAAAAGAGCCTAAAAGATTAAAGGCACACAAAAACATAAGTGCCAAGGCCCTTTTTTTTATATTCATTGATGCTTTGCTACATATGAGAATTATGATTTCTTTAAAATATTTTAGAGTGAATTATTATATATGTAAGATTTTGAGGGAACTATAGAGTTGAAGATCAATGGGTTTGCACAACGGATTTTCCTGAAAAATAATAAATAGTTTGGCATTAATGTTTTGAGAATCATTAAAATTCATGGCATATTACATAAGCCAAGTTAATTTCATTTGAGTTCAACTTTTTATAGCTATGGTAGACTTTGAGTTCTCTATTTATAAGTGTCCCATGACTTCATGGTCCTACGTTATGAATGTTTATGTTGATTTGCCTATAGAAAATATTCACACAATTTAATTCCATTTTCACAATTCAGATATTTTAGTGTTATTCCATGGTGACTATGTGTTTTTATACCTATATCTACTTTTTGTACCTTATACTTGAAAAAAATGAAAAACGTCAAAAGCGATAGGTGGAAAACACAGTATGCTTTTATTGGATTGTCATTTCATGTTCATTATCGATTATCTTTGTAATGATATCTTTCTTTTTCATGTGATGATTATTATTCATGTTTAAATTCTACTCCGTCGTCTATATTGGCAAAAAAAGGGAGAACAAATTGAGGGTGAGTTTTATATATCTTTTAAAATTTGTACACGTTACGGTATTTCTTTTGTCTCATATGTATGGGTCATTCTTCCTTGATGTTGATTTCATGGACCGCAAAAGATGAAGACATTTCAGTTAAAAACTTATACAAGATTGCATTTTTGTTTCTTAATTTTGGAGGGCATTAGTTGTATTAGTCTTTAGGTTAATTTTTCTTCGATTTGTATTTTGTATCAAAATAGCCAAAGGGAAAGATTTATAAGAGCAAGTTTTATAATTGCTCAAGTTATTTTTACTTGTCTTATCCCATTAAACATACACTGCACCTTCATAACTATATCTACATGTTTAAAGACAAATATGAAGACTATTGGAAAATTAAAGAATCGATTCGTCTCAATAATAGTCAGAAGAGTTATAGTAGTTTGGTAAAGCCTTTATTTTTCGTGGGGTTTATATTTTTAAAAGTTTTCATTTCAAAATGTTTTAAAAATATTTTTAAAGAATGTTTTGAAAATCTCGGTAACTCGTTAGAAGGATATTTTTGTTTTGCTCGAATGAGTTACACAGCTTCAATAGAACGCGTGTCATGGATTAAAAAAAATCTTGAACGCTACATTTTGTTCAATTTCAGAATGTCGTTCGAAGACTCGTTGAAAGTATTTTCAGTGAGATTGGGTACGCCATTAGAATGAAGGTTCCCACGATAAAAAATGTCGTTCAAAATGTCATTTGAAACATGATTGAACGAAAAAGTGTACGTCGTTCGAACGAGGTACCGGGTCATTTGAACGAGTGCGTGAGTTTTAATTTTTTAATCAAATCTGATCTATATATCTTATGTTTATCTTTTTGCAACAAACTTCTTTATAAAAAGAGATGTGGGATTAGAGTCTTTTAATACTCTTTTGAAAACTTTTTTAAACCCTTTCAGAGTTCCTTTTATGATCAAACTCTACCAATTTTCATCCAAACCTCTTCAAAATTTAAATGCCACTTTACCAAATAAAAAAAAACACTATTTGGTCCAAACACCCTTGTGGAGTTCATTGCGACTACTGATTTATGGAGTTGAGGATCTACTGTTGAAAAAGAAGGCTGATTGGTGGATATTGAGGGAAGGCTACTTAATGTGGGTGGTGCGTGGATGTGTCGTTGTTGTAGAAGACTTGAAGAACCACACATTATACTTAGTGAGCTAGGCATCATGTAAGTCATTGTATGTCTATAAAATATTATACAATACGGAAAATACAAGTGTGGCCATCCTGAGTTAGGGGTCGGGGTCTCCGGAGGTGGATACCTCCTTCCTTAGCTCTTATATTAGTGTACGCGCAGGATTGCATCCTTTATCAGGGCGCTCGGTCGTCGTCGATGTGGCGTGATATGCAGAGATAGAGTCGCCAGCCTATTTTACACAAAAAAGGTAAAAGAAATGTTTCCACCTCGAGATAATGGCATCAAGAATAATACTGATTCTTATGAAACCACGTAGTTCAAAGGTCCCGGGAATAAGCTACAGAATATGAAGGTATTAGGAACCCATCCCTCCCTTTCAATCTCTTATGGACATATGTTAATCTTTTCCTGTAGAACTCCGTGATGTGTATGCTTATGTGCATAATATAAATGGAGGATCGAATCGCTCGACTCGCGTTATGGATAAAGGCGGAGAGAGGTCATCCTTAGAAGTATTTACAAAGTAGTGATTGAAAATATAATGTAAGTGTTTGCCGATTCATAGATCATTATGGAGGAAGATTACGTATGTCGGACAAGACACAAGCAAACAAGCATGCAAAATGTATATATCCCAAATATATGATGAGAATAAAATAACAACTATATGAGGGAGGACTCGAGTCGAGGGGTTTACCCAAGGCGCTTACTTTTCCTAGGAGGCATGAATGTACACGTAGTTCGAAGACAATACAAGGTGGGGTTTAACCCATAAATCCAATTGGGCCTTTTATTTACGTGTGTGTGTGTGTAGAAAAAGGTGCTTTAGTGCGAGAAAGTGTGATGAGAAATCCCCTTTCGAAATTTAAAAGTGAACCTTCTTTTTCTTCGTTTTGGGTTTTTCTATGAAAATAAAGTATGTGCAAATACTAATAATAAAAATCTTGGAATTAAGACGTGTGATGTAATGAAGTAAGGTATTAAAGAGAAAATGAAGTAACTAATGAAAAAAATTAAAAGAAATTAAAGACAAATAGGAAGAAATGGACCTCCTTCTGAAGACTTGAAGTAGATCTAGCTAGTAGATGTACCGATCTCAAGTTAAAATTATGGTGGTTTGAGGAGCTAAATGGGAATTTACTTAAAAGAGTATGAAAATGATGGAAGGAATGTGGGATATGGGATTTTTAGGAAAAAATAGTTCTGAATTCGAGGAAATAATCTTTGAATTGCTGAGTGGGATGTTCAGGGGTGATTTTTAAAGTAAGGTCATCGCCTTTAAATTATCTCAAAAGAGTATCTAGGGACGTTCAGGGTTTTTTTTTTAAATTGGCAACCCTATGACTCTGTCTGAGGCATATTTTTCGAAAAAATGGTCGTAAAATGCAAATCCTAAGTAAAATAGTGTACGGGGTGGACTATTGAAAAGGATATTCAGATTCCTTCCAGAATCCATGAGCCACTCTCGTCTTCTGGAGCTAACCAAGGTCAAACGGGGCCCGAAATCTCCCGTTAGTCACTAGACAGGAAATTCCTGGAGGAAAATGGATCATTCGTTCAAATCGTGAGGAAGATTTGTGCGCATGATGGACCGTTAGAAAGTGTATTGAGTGACCTTCAAAGATTCATTTAACTTAATTCGGTTCAGAGAGCTGACCTGGGTCAAACGAGACCTGAAATTGCCCGATTTGTGCATGGGGCCATCCGTTCGTATCGTAATCGAAGTAAAATGGGTCATCCGTTCATATCGTAAGGCTGATTTGTGCACGGAGTAGACCATTGGAAAGGCTATTCAGAGCCCTTCAAAAATTCATCCAGTCTTGTTCGAGGTAACGAGTTAATAGGAGTCAAATGGAGTCCAGGAGCATACGGTGGCCTCCAAATCAATTTTCATGGTAAAATGAATCGTTCGTCCGAACCATATGTCCTATTTACTCATAGAATGGACCAAAGGAAAGGGGATTTCGAGCCCTTTGAAATTCCATTGAGATTTCTCCCAGGCAAGAAAGTGATCGGAGTTAAAATGTATCCCATGAGCACCCGATGGCCTATAAATCAGTTTTTAATAGTAAAATGGACCATTCTTTCGAACCGTAAGGCCGATTCGCACACGAAAAGGGTAGGGGAATCAGAGACTTTTTAAGATTCCTTGATATTTTGCCCATAATAGAAAGTTAAATAGATCTAAATGGGTCTCGGGTGCATCTAGTATCCTCTAGATTGGTACTCAGAGTATGACAATGGGTTTACAATGGATTAATGAGTATTAGGGACTTAAGGAAGGGCTTGGGGGTTCCTAGGACAGGGTGTCTACTGAGAGCCCCTAGACAGGTGAGCTTGGAATAAGTGAAGGACTTCAAATGATAGACACCACATCGACGTGGGGAACGAGGTTTCGTATGTTAATTCTGAGGGCCTAGAGGATGAGGATAATCAATTCGGAGGGTTGAGGTCAATTATGAGGACCTAAGGAGATGAAGATGGACGATTGAAAGAGTCTAGGTCAGTTAAAAGGTCCTAGGGAGATGAATATGAATGATTCAGTGGGTTGAGGTCAGTTCTCAGGACCTAAAGAGATGAGGATGATCGATTTAATAGGTCGAAGATGTGTTAGGATTGGTTTTAAAGGGATAGGAAGAACAATAAGATGGGTCGAGGTTAATTCTAAAATTGTGCTAGGGATGACCAATTATGTGGGTTAAGGTCGATTATGAGGACCTGAAGCTTGTAGCGACCAATTTTGAGGGTCAAGGTTAATTTTGAGGACCTAAATTTGTAGCAACAAATTCTGAGGGTCAAGGTCAATTCTGAGGCCCTAAAATTGCAGCGACTAATTTTGAGCGTCGAGCTCAATTATGAAGACCTAAAGTTTTAGCAACCAATTCTGAGGACAGAGGTCAATTCTCAGGGCCTAAAGTGATGACAAACATTTCAAAGGGTCGAGGTCAACTTTGAGGATCAAAAGTTATAATGGAAAATTTCGGGGGATGAGGTCAATTCTGAGGACCTAAAGTTGTAGCGATCAATTCTGAGGGTCGAGGTCAATTCTGAGGACCTTAAATTGTAATACATGCAGTTTCTTTTCTAGGGAATTTTAAATTATCTTGGGGGTGTGTGTGCACCTATGGTTTCACTGGGGATTGTATTTTTGGGGATTTTGCTGGGGAAGGATTTATATTTCAGATAAATGGTTGGGTATTATGTTATCTTGAGACTACACTAGGGTATGTTTAAGATGGGGAATTTTAGACTTAGATGTGGGCGCATCATTGGTTCTGCCTGCGGATAGGTTTGCAAGGTTAATTCATCTGGGGATTATGATGGACATAAGGGCGTAAAATTAATCTTGTTAAGGATTACAAGAGTCTTATAAAGGGGTATAGTGATCCAAAAGTGATTTTCTTAAGAAAAATTAGGCTCCATCTTTTTCTCAAATTTATTGGAATTTTCTAACAATTTTTGGGATTTTTCTGGCATTTTCTATAAAAATTCAGAGGGTCTGTCGATACGCAGTCCTGGTGGTGCCAATCGGCAAGGGCCTTAGGCTTCCCTACTAAAGGTAAAAGACGATCACTAACTTGCATGGTTAGGGGGCTACTGATCACCAGGGCCCTTAGCCATCTATAAAAAGGGGGAGAATCCTCCCCATTTTTCACACCTTCAAGTGTTAAAATATTTTTCTTTCTCTCTGTAAAAATCGATCCTAACTCCTTCTTACTTTCAGACTTCGAATGGAGGGTTCAAGTGAGGTATACAACAATGCGTGGTTGGCCTCTGATTAATGGGTTGGCCTGGAGTGGCAGTTTAGGGTGCCTCTTACTTTGGGCAACGATAATTTCTTTGATCTGTTTGACCCTAGCTGATAAGCATATCCTTCTATGCGAGTTGGCACGCCATCCTTCGTCTAGGGCGAGGAACCCTAGTGTTTTTGGTATTCCATTTAATTTTTTGTCTTCTTTGTGTTAGTGATGTGTTTTTATTCTTTTTCTTTTCTATATTGACATTACTCCTTTGACTATCCGATCTCGGGGGATGGCTGGGTTAAAGGAGGTCTAGAAGAATCTCCCTGGTGTGATATGTTGAATGGTCTCTTATGCGGGTTTTTGTCGCTTAACGGAGGCTCTGGATGAGACACCCCATTCTACTGCTATTTTGTGTGCTTTGGGAAAGAGGTGGTGGGACACTACCCACACTTTCCATCTTAGTTTTGGGGAGATGACGGTGACTCCCATATACACTCAGCAGCTGACAGGGGTTGAATGTGAGGGTTTTAAATAGTGATGGACCACACACTGAGGATGAAGCCAGAGGTGGTGCAAATGAATTTGGGCGATGTGGGTAGGATTGTTTTTAGGAATTCAATCCATATTTCTACTCTAAAAGATAAACTTTTGAAAGGGAGGGTGTATGTGACTGACAGGTGGCAAGTGAGGCAGACAACCCATCTATTTACACTACACCAAAATGGGTAAATTGGGACCCTTCTAGCGGCTAGCCTGGTCATAGTCATTGGTCGTGACAAAAAAAACACACGTTTTTTGTTACGATCATTGACCATGACAACGCCGCGATAAGGTATTATCACGATCATTGACCGTGATAAGACCGTAACAACTATACTTGTCACGGACTTGTGACGGTCATTGAGCGTGACAATCCTTATACTATTGTCACGATCAAGGATTATGACACGTCCGTGGCAAATGTCCCAGTAAAAAACCCTTTCCCCTTCTTTTTTTCTACCGTCGATTCTTCCCTCCTTTTTTCTCTCTCTCTTTACACTGCTCTCCCTCTCTCTCTCTACTTTCAGGTTACTTTCTCTCTCTCTTTCTCTCTTCCATTTATTTATATATATATATATATGTGTGTGTGTGTGTGTGTGTGTGTGTGTGTGTGTGTGTGTGTGTGTCTGTAATGGTGTGTGTGCGTGTGTGCGGTGGGTGGGGGTGGGGAAGGGTGGGGGAAGGTGGTGGGGGGATGGGGGCTAATTGTGTGTGTGTGTGTGGTGTATGTGTGTGTGTGTGTAATGGTGTGTGTATGTGATAGTGTGTGTGTGTAATGGTGTGTGTGCATGTGTGTGTGTGGTGGGGGAAGGGTGGGGGAAGGGGGTGGGCAGGGTGGGAGGAGGGGGCAGAGATGGGTGAGTGGGTGGTGGGGTAGGGGTGGGTAGGGTGGGGGGCTGTGTGTGTGTGTGTGCACAGATGTGTGTGTGTATGCGCTCGTGTGTGTATATGTGTGTGTAGTGTGCGTGTATGTGCGTGTTTGTGCGTAATGTCACTTGTAAACGAATTGATTGGTCATTAATTTTTTTAGTAAATTAATATATGATTGCCCCTCATTCTAAATTAGTAAATTAGTATATGATTAATTATGAAAGTATGATTGCCCCTCGTTGTAAATTAATAAATTAATAATTATATACTTTAATTGTTAGTTTAATTGATGAAAATAATTAATTGAGTAGATGAATTAGAAAGAGTACGGGATACACATTTGTTGTTGACATTGCTGTTGGATTATAGTGGATCGATGTTGGGTTGGTTAGTTTTAAAAGTGGAATAACCACTGGATTATTGTCCATACGAGGGTGGGATTTTTTAACTTTTTTTGAAAATTACTTTGTATATCGAACAATATATATATATAGTATGATAATTAAATGAAACATACTTGAAATTACATATAGTGCGCATAAATACTAGCCTTCAGTTATTATGCGTACGCATTCAATAGCCCTTAGACCCGTTCGAGAGTTATTACCCGTAATGAGATCTCTCGAATTATCCCGTTTGGACAGTTGGGACTGCATAATTTCTGTATAATATTCTTAGTGTCTTAAAGTTTTTACTTTTGGAGGAAGTTTTGCAGTCATATCCTAATCTTCTCGGGGTACATACTAGATTGACAAGTGTGACTGTTATTTCAATTGGTCAATTGAAATAACACTCACACTTGCCAATCTATGTCCTGTACTTGGAGAACTATGAGGATATGCTGTCGAATTTTTTTCAAATCGTAACAATGTGCATGAGTTGTTAAGTATATTACAGAAAAATGCGGTCTTGAATGGGATAGGGCCACTCACCCTTTAGAGGAGATGGAGGAAATAGAAATTTCTATTATAAATTGAATTTGAATATAAATAAGACATAATTAAATGAAACATACTATAAATCTAAGTTTTGTTTATACTAATCCATGAATATACACTTCGTACCTTTAATAGGTGATTAGTTGTGGTAGCTGTGATGGGATATCCGAAATACAAAGAGTGGATGGGTGAGACAAATAGAATAGGGGATGTGTTTCGTAGAGGTGCTAACGAATTTGTGAAATATGAAAAGAGATGTCATAATGATGAAGAGTTTCCGTGTCCGTGTGCTAGGTGTAAGAATGGTAAGGTGTTTGAGTGGAAAACAGTTGAACTACATTTGTTAAGATCGGGTGTGCAAGATAGTTATCGATTTTAGAGTTTTCATAGTGAATTGAAAGTTCCTTTTATCCCCGACCAACCTTCACAACAACCTTCAACAAGTAGGATAGATTTAGAAGGGGGCGACATAGATCATAATATGTTAGAGGATTTAGTTGATGATGCGTACGGAGTTTATAAAGCAGAAGAGAATGAAGTTACTGATGATGTAGAAGGTTCAAGTGCTCGTGAAGATATCGCGATAAAACTTGACGATGATTCCCAAAGTTTAAAATTTAAGGTGACCCAACCGTTATACTCTGGCTGTGAGAAAGATCAAACAACTTTACATGCCATGGTTGGTTTGCACAGTTTGAAGATGCAATACGGTTTGTCTGGCAATAGCATGACAGGAATTCTGAAATGGGTGAAGGGATTATTATCCAAGGAGAATACACTTCCAAATAACTATCATATTATGAAGAACAGTTTGAAAGGTTTGGGAATGAAGTATAAATTGATTCATGCTTGTGTGTATGACTACATACTATACCTAAAGGAGTATGAAAATCTCGATCGTTGTTCGGTATGCGATGAACCTAGATATGTCCATTCTACTAGTAAGGAAGACACAAGCTCAAAAGTATCTCAAAAAGTATTGAAATATTTTCCCGTTAGGCCTAGATTAAAGCGATTTTTCCCATTGAAATACTTCGCTAAACAAATTGTGGGCACTTGCCTTGGGGGGAGTCATTTGAAGGATGGAGAAAATGCACAAAAAGATCTTAAATCGTTGAAACTTAAGCCACAACTATGGTTGAAAGAAGATAGTAGGGGAAGGACAATAATTCCCCCTGGTGCGTTTACTTTGATGAGTGGGGAAAGGAAGATGCTTTTACACACAATATATAATTTGAAGGGCCCATCGACTTTTTCGTCCAACTTGCAAAGGATTGTGAATTGTGCTACTCATGATTTACATAAGTGTAAGTCCCATGATTGGCATGTGATCATGCAATTGGTTCCTCTATTTTTTAAGCATTGTTTCTCCAAGCACAAGGATTTGCAGAGGGCTATTATGCAAATTAGTATTACCTTATCACTCTTGTGTGAGAAGGTAGTCAATCAAGAACACATAGTGGCCGCAAACTTGGCGGTGATCGAAACGATTTGTGTGTTGGATAAGTACTTTCCCCAGCATTCTTTGACATAAGTGTTCATTTATTGGTACACCTATATGATGAGGCACTTCTTTGTGGTCCAGTTAGATATCGGTGGATGTATCCATTTGAAACATTGATGAAATTTTTTAAATATTATGTCAAGAATACGCGATATATTGCAGGATCAATTGTAGAGGAATACATCACCGTGGAGTCATAAATATATACTCGGGAATATATGCCTAACTCGACTACCATTGATGACATTGATGAGTTCGTCGATGATGGTGGTCATTTGATGGGAAAACGAATGAAATTAATGAGTTTGCAACATGAATAAGTAACTCGCTATCTATTTGACACACATAAAGATGTCAAAGAATGGAAAAGGTAAGTTTCAATTATTATAATGTGTAACATTATTTTAGATTATTTTATACATGATTAATTTTGTAATATGCAGAAAATATGAAGCCTGTGAGAATAATAAAAGACCAAAAATAATGGTACAATTAGACAACGAATTTAGGTTGTGGTTGACACAAGAGTTAATTATAATGAAAATGGTATTTATATAACGTTACATTACACTCAAATTTTATAACTAATATAATTAATTTATTTATATTCCCAGCTCTTAAAGACGGGTGATGCGACATCAAGGCTTTCTCGTCTAGCAACTGGACCCTTGTTCGTGGCACAAGAGTACAAAAAGTATCGATCGAATGGTTACATTTTCGGTGCTAAAGTGTACGAGAAAAGTACAAATGTACAGAACTCGAGCATTTCATACAAGGCTCTTACTTTCTTTCGAGCGAGCGCAAAAGATAAAAACCTCGTTGAAGCTGAAATGACTTACTATGATGTAATCCGAAATATATTTGAATTCGATTATATAAGCTTCAAAGAGGTTGTATTTTACCGTGACTGGGTAAGAGTTGAGGATAAAAATGCTTGTAAAGTTGATCATGTCACCAATTTGATCATGGTTGACTTGTCCAAGTTGAAGAGCAACGACCACGTGAGCGATGAGCTATTTGTTTGTGCATTTCAAAAGGTTAACCTAGTGTTTTACTCGGAGTATATCAACAATGAGTCGTGGTCAATTGTCCAGCACGCGCCAAAACATCAAAATAGTAGTGTGGATGACTTGGTTGCTCCTACCGAATATCAATCCATTTTTTATGATAACCCGAATTTTAAACAATTTTTCAATTTGTAATAAATATTCCAATTTGTACCAAAACATCCATTTTTAATGCTTTTAATTGATTTGCACTTTATCATTTTCACTCTTGTGTAGTGTGCGTGTGTGTGGGCAGTAGGGGTGGGGGTGGGGATGATTCGGATTTTTAGTAATTGTACATATTATGAGCTAGATGCTGTTGTTTTGGAATTCAGAATTGAGGTGTTTGACAGTAACAATTCATTTTTATTTGTAGTAATTGTACATATTTTCATGTATTCTTTTAATTCATTTTGATATGTACTAATAACATTTTTTTACAGCAAATGTCTCCTTCAGGTATTAAGGCGAGGATGATGATGCTTGTTATGATGATGTCGTCTAGGTTCGGTGGTAGCGGAGGCGACGAGGGCTCCTCGGCCCCAAGGCTCCCCAAATATGACAAATTGAGGATGGCCATTGAGAACAAGTCGGGGATATTAGCGAGATCCCTCGACCTGGTAAAGACGATCATCGGCCCGGTGTACATTAGTTGGAAGGAGGTGCCACATGAGCTCAAGTTAGCTGTTTGGGTGGCACTACAGGTAATGTATTTACATTTATATTTATATTTATATTCATATGAATATTTTAATTTCGATTTCAATTTCATTTTATATTTATATTTATTTGCAACTAACATTGTATTTGTTGGACAGGAACAATTCAGCCTGGATCCAAAGCTAAGCAATTCCGTCTTGGAGCAGTTGAGGGAGAAACACAAGACGTGAAAGAAAAATATGCAGACCCGGTACTTTGGGAAGACACGAGAGTCCATTATCCAAAGGCATGAATTCGTCCCGCCGAAAGAGTCGATCTCATTAGCACAATGGCAAAAGTCCGTTGACAATGAGATCGGGGAGCGACAATTGGCATCGCGCCAATTAGGGAGGGAAAACTGGGAAAAAAAGACAGACGTGCACTACTCCGGCCGGACGTCTTACGCCGAGGTGGAGCATAGGATGATGGTAAGATTTAATTTTTCTATAACTACAGAAATGTATTGTTCTGCATTATTTTACTTTGCGGGGCCAATACTAATTTTACTATATTTTATTTCAGGGGACAGGGAGTGGCCCTAGGGGTAGGCCACATAGGCTCGATACTTATGTGGATCTTCGGACGAAGAAGGGGAATAATAAGGAGGTGTCCCCGAGAGTCGTGGCCACGATTGTAAGTAATTTGGCAGTTTACTTTTTGTTAATTACGTTATAATTTTTTAATTTACTTATTTTACTAATCATGTGCTTTTTGTCGTTTCAGGCAAAGCTTAAGGAAGTGCATGAGTCGCAGTCTGATGCCGACAAAGCATCTTTGTCCACAGACGCACTCAACCAAGTGCTTGGCTCTGATCACAAGGGGAGGAAAAGGGGGTGAGCTCGCGGGTGGCCAAATCTAGGATCATCGGATTGTAGACGAGCGACACCGGGTTGGCTCGAACGGTGGACTCGCATGACATGAAGCTTTCCCGTTTGGAGGCTATGGTTCAAGATATGTTCTCATTCATGAAGCATTCGTTGGGCGGCGTAAAACGCAAGGGGAAAGGGAAGGAGAATGTGGGGGGAGGAGGTGGGGGGGGACCAGGTGCAGGATGACGAGGATGTGGACCTCGCTACTTCATCGTCGACACGTGCGGACTTTTATGATCCACTTCCCTATTTGGCTCCTTTCGACCGGTCGATGTCGACACTTGGTAGGCCGAGTGTGTTTATACTAGACATATTTGATGGCCAGCGGGTAGGGCGGGGGTTTAGGGACCCGAATATCATTCAGGGTGGACTAGTTCATGGACGTGAGCGTCAAGACATCGAGTTCAAGGTGCTCATCACGCATGTGATACCCAATAAGGAGAACTCCCCATTGTGGTTACGCGAACAGTGCGGCACGATGTATATCAGTGGGTGTGTCAATTCGCATATCGTGTGGCCTACTCACCTCCTCGGATTTAACCTTACCCAAGACATGTAGTGACATCATTTGAATTGAATTGTATTGTTTTCAAGTTGGTACATTTGAATTGTTTTTAAGTTGGTACATTTGAATTATATTTGGATTATATCGTGATGCATATTGTCTCTATTTTGAAAGTATATTTTCACTATCTATATTTTATTTGGATATATAATGTTTGAACAGGTATAACGTTGCTATAATAGGTACATATATATTGCTGGGCAGTGGCAGTGGCCATACTGCCCAACAGATTTTTTTTTAATTCTACCTAGAATTGTCACAATCATTGACCGTGACAAGTCCTTGACAACTAAAGTTGTCACGGACTTATAACGGTCAATGACCATGACAATTTTTTATTCAATGCCACAGGTTTGTCACGGTCCTTAATCGTGACAAAACTTGTCAAGGTCAAGGACCGTGACATGACCATAAAAAGTCTAATGAACTTGTCACGGTCAATAACCGTGATAAGTTCGTGAAAAAAAAGGTTGTCACCCCCAGAATTGTCACGGTCATTGGCCTTGACAAGTCCAACTTGTTAAGGTCAATGACCGTGACAATTCGGTAGATTTGGTGTAGTGTTATTTTGCTTATGTTGGGTGGCTTCCTTGTCACGAAGTCGTCCATATCTGGTTCTTATCGTATTTGTTGATGATTTCTGAGGTCCGGATGTATGATTGGGGGAGTTTGACCTTGGCGTCCATTTATTCTTCCTCAAATGCTTTAAACTGGTTCCGCCGAAAGACTTTTACACGGGCCATGTATCTTTAGGAGGTAATCTTGAATTCATTTTCCTTCTTCATGCATTTCCTTACCAACTTTTTTAGCTGTTGAATCATGTCTTTTCCAGACATGGTTCTACAAGGTGATTGGGTGTAATGTATGGTTGATTTCCCTGAAGGATGAGAGATTGGGGGACTTACGTCGTATGTTTTAGTGGCAAAAGTCCAACCAAAGGTCGAATCAGTCTTTGTCCATGGTGGACGTGCAGCGAGCTTTGGATGCCCTAAAAAGAGTTCATATTATTTTTCTGTATTTTTTGAGTCATTTGCTATGTTCATTCCTTTAGTAGATACTGATTCTCTCTTGGGAATTGCAGGTGACCTTCTACCCCTGTGGGGTGACTCCGCATGATACGAGGGTGACAGGCCTATATGCGTAGATGTGGCGATTGATCGTGCATGAATTTGGGTGCGTCTGGTACCTTGGGGAGAGGGTGGTTACGAAGATTATGAAGGAAGAGGTGGTGGTCCCACCGTTGCATACCCTACATACATAAGACAAGTGAGGGAGATATCGGATGATGACCAGGCGAAGGCGATGATCGGGGAGCCCTATAGGCTCTATACATATACAGCGACGAGCTATGAATATCTAGATTTCGTGAAGAGATGGATAATGCCCTCTTGTATCTACGATGTTGAAATTATGTACCCACCTATTATGGCTTCAGGCGGGGGACTAGTGCATCGGTGGGGTCATCCTACAATGGAGGTGGTGGCACGTCGGTGGTGGCAGAGGAGGATTCAATTATTCAGGTTACTCCTCCTTCTTACAATTCCTAATTGAGTATTGGGGAGTAATTGAGCATGCCGCATCTCCCTCGTGTATCGGTGTCTGGATTGACAGGGCTTAAGGACGATGCCCTTTAGCCTGAGGTATATTATTTTCTATTTCTTCTTGTTCTGTTGACTTTCCTTTGCTTCTTGAGAGATTTGCCTTTTTCTTGTTGCTTCTTTGCTTGTAATATATTGGGAGTCGACCAATTGGCCGAGTATAAAAGCATTGCATGCCCTCCATGTCGAAGTATATCAAGAGCTTATCTTCTTTATTATTTGTGCTGCCTTCCACTTTTTAAGAGAATTCTGGGAGTGGAGGATCCCCCCTCGCCATGAGGAAAAGTGTGTCTGCCGTGGGGGTTGAGAGAGAGAGAGAGAGAGAGTTTGTGGGTTCGGGTTGAGTCCCATTTTTTTTTCTCATATGAAAAATGTAAATCAGTGAAGCAATATATATGAAGAAATATGCAATTTCTTTTTATATTTTTTCTTACTTTAGTGACTTATCCTATATGCACTTCTAATTTTTTTACTGAGATTGGTTATTTTATGATAAGCATAAGAAGTATTATTAAAAAAAGAGTAAAAATGACTAATTCAGGGAAAAGGATTTTTGAGTACGGATTTATTTTCAAAAGAAAAGGATTTTCTTGAGAGAAAAATTTAAGTAAATAACCAGAGTTAATTTTCAAACTAAGAATTTTTCTCAAATCAATTTGGCTAAAAGAGGAAATAGGAAATTTTCCAAAATAGGGGGTTACCGATCGGCATAACCCTTGACCTGCCTATCGGCATGGGGGTCAAGTCAATCATCCTTAGGACTTGATTTCACCTTCCTATACTTCAGATTATTCTGGTAGGGTTGGATTTTGCTCGAGTCTACAGGGCTCTTATATTTTGCCAAAAATTTAAGTATAAAAGGGGGTGTATGGGATGGGTTTTTCTCCACCAATACCCGCATTCCTCTTTCTTTATTTCTTTATATTCCTTATTTTCAAGTGGCTCTTCCCTTATATGAAATATTTTCTTCGTACCTTAACGATCTAGAGAACATATGCTTATATAATGTGGATTACGACACTTTCAACCTATGCCGGATTTTTTTGTGGAGCAACCACGCTATAGACTGGAATCTATTGGCAATAATAGTACAATTTTGGTATCTTGAAGATCATGCTTTCCGTTTGGGACTAGATGAGGTATGTCCCAATTCTAAGGAATTTTCAACCATGTTGGGGGTCAGCCCTAGTGTGGCAGAGGCTATGCCTGATTTCCCCGTTCTCCTCAGATTTTCTTATCGGAGTTCTTCTTATTTCTCCCTCAGTGTCTAGATCATTGGTTAATGGAATGGAAATTTCTCTTAAGGAATTTATATATTCAATGCGTCTAAGGGGTTTTCAGGAATCCAGCTTTGTTGGGGTTGTCGCCTTAGGCCTTAATGCGAGGCTATTGTTGGTGATGGGGCTTAACTGTGTATTTCCAAGTTGTTGTGATAACAGCCTGAATGTCTTACCATCATAATCCCGTTGAAGTGGTGCTGGATGAGACCCTGAATGTCCTGGATGCTTGGAAGGAGGGTCGTTCTAACTTTCTGATGGTGAGCATCATAATATTGTTTATGTGTCTTGGAGAGAGGTTTCAGAGTACCCTTTGGCGATTGTGCTTAATTTCTTTATCCAACCTTTCTTCAGCTTTGGCCTATCGTGGAGAGTAGGGTAAACTACCTTATAGATCTTGGAGATTGGTGTCTTCATTGGTCAGTGCCATGGTGGGGGGAACTTAATCCTTATCTTGTAGCTCGGAGATTATTGATATGTGCGACTGGTGGGCCTTCGATAGACTTATTTCTATTTCTCCTAGAGGCTCCTATGCCAAGTTTGGTTGGAACCGAACGTGCCCCCTTGTATAACAAATTTCTTACCAGTGGAGTATTTGATTGAATCACTAAGGATGATGCTTGGCTCTTTGTTATTGTGCCAACGGCCATCTATCCATCCATCACAGTCCATATGAGGGGTCTAGAATGTATCTTGGGACTACTTGAAATAGCTATAGAAGCAGGTAGTAGAAAAGGTCCTTGTAAAAAAGATCGGTCATAGGTTGTTCATGGCCTTTGGCACCATGGAAGATGGTGTTATGGTTCTATATAGGTTTGGCAGGGCGTACCACTCCATGGAGCGTATATGAAATGTCAATAAGGAGTGGAAAATTTAGGGACCTCTAGCGGTTGGTGATGATGATGAAGCAGGGCCCTTCGACAGTTGAAGGTAGTGTATTATGAAGCTTTTAGTAATTTTTGTGAAGTTGTGATGATTGGGGTGTTTTTGTATCTGGGGTTTTGGAATAATTTTGGGTAGTTTGGTTAGGTTTAGGTTTGTTGAGGAACAATTTGGTCAGCCGAGAGGGGTGGTTGGTTTGACTCCCTTTGTTGATACTTCGTGTAACAACACCATTATCCTTAATCAAAAATAAAAGTTTATTTTGAACATATTTTGTTGCGACTCTTGATGAGTTTTGCATTTGAATCATCTTTACTAATATCTAAGTCATACATAATCCTTTTATTAATGTAATTGATAAGATGAACCGACATTCTTGAAGGTTAGAAAAGAAGAGCATTTTGTGAAAACAAGGGGACCGAACCCAAGAATGGGGTATGGAATGCTTACGTACCTCTGTGGTTTTTTAAAATTCTCATAAGTTTCATTTTGAAAAGAAAATGTTTTTGAGAGGATTAGGTTCTGGGTCGGGGTTAATGGAGATTTTTTTAGAAAAGAAGGGGGTGATAAGAGTAGTAGCACATTGAGATTTTAGACTAAGGGTAAAATTTCATAAGACGGTCCAAGTTGACTGGGCGTGCCATCTCTTATCCATCAAGGGTTGTGGGACATTATAATTTGGTTTTAATTTCCCTTTGGGGTCCCAAACGGCTTATATGATCTCTTTGAGGGCAAGGTCTCCTTCTTGGACACCACATTCCTTAACGTTTTTATTGAATGATCACGCTATCCGGCGATGGTACCCTTTTATATGGTATAGATCTTTGAGTCTCTTTTCATCCAATAGTGCTAATTTTTCCAAGGGGATCTAGTGCCGTTCTTTTTCGTACCCTTTTCTCTCGAGCAAGATGCAAAGGGAAGGTGTTTCCAGCTCAATGGGTAAGACTTCTTCCATGTCGTATACTAAAGAATAAGGGTTCCCCCCAGTGGGTGTTCTGATTGAAGTGCGGTATCCACAGAAGGAATAAGGGATTTGTTCTTCCCAATCTCTGTAACTCTCAGTCATTTTGTTGATTATGGTCCTGAGACTTTTATTGGCGACTTTAACGGCACCATTAGTTTGGGGTCAGTAGGAGACGATTTATGTCTCTGAATCCCACACTCGTCGAATAGTTTTGTAACCTCGATTTTAAAATGGAGCCCATAATCTGATATTAAATCATGGGGAACTCCGTATCGACAAATAATTTTCTTTCTGATAAATTTTGCTACTTTCTTGGCATTTAGCACCGCATGTGACTCAGTTTGACCCATTTGATGAACTAATCAATGGAGACTAAGATGAACTCGTGAGCATTTGAAGCTTTGGGAGTATCTTTCCCTGTGATGTCAATGCCCTAGCTGGACAAGGGCCAAGGAAAGGTCATGTTGTATATCTCATGGGGAGGCAAGTTTTGGAGATTGACGAACTGTTATCATTTGAGGAATCTTTGGACATAAGCATCGTAATCTTGATCCATGTTGGTCCAATAATTTACTTGATGGATTGTCTTTTGTAAATCATGTGACCATTCATGTGGAGCCCGTATTCCCCATCGTGAATCTTCTACATCATCAGCCCCTATTATGCAGTGCAAATGGGTTCCATTGAAGTTTCTTTTGAACAATGCTTTTTCACAAATGATATACTAGGCATCCAGCTTGCGAAAGGTCACACGGTCTTTCTTATTGGCATCTTGGGGATACCTACCATATTTGAATAAGTGCCGAATGCCATAGTACATAATACGATCATATTAGAATCTTCCTTGGTAGTGAGTTCAATGTGGTAGCAATGAGCAGCTTATCTTGTTTATGAACCTAGAATGGGGCTATTATTATTCCATTGGGCATGTCAACCATAGAGGCCAGCGAGTAAGGGTGTCAGTTAGGTTGTTCTTTGCAGGGTTCAAGTAGGTGTAAGGTGACATCATTAAACTGAGAGACCAATTCTTCTAGGCAGGCATGGAAGGGTAAGAGCTTTTCATCTTTGACTTTCCATTTTCTGAGGATTTATCCAAGGATAAGGGTAGAGTCTCTGTAGACATTAGGTGTGGAATTTTTTTTTTGGGTGCAATCCTAAGGCCTATAGTGCATGACTCGTACTCGATCATGTTATTGCTGCAATAGAAGTCTAGCTTGATGGTAATAGGGGTGCAAGAGTCATTAGGGGCGATTTTGAGTATTCTAATGCCGTATCTTTTCAGGCTGGCGGCTTCGTCAAAGAACATTTTTCTATCGGTGGTCCTCCTGAGATGTCTAGAGTATATATTAATCTGAAAATTCATAGACCCAAACATCGATTTCTTCCATGGGGTAATCATTAAGGTAGTCTCATATGGCTCTCACTTTCATAGCATTTTGCGTAACGTACACAATATCGAACACAACCAACAATATCAACCATTGGGACATTCGGCTAGACAGAGTAGGCTTTTTTAGTAAATACTTGATGGGATCCATACGGGATACCAATCTGATGAGGAACACATGCATGTAATGTTGTAATTTTTACATGACCCCGGCCAGGGAAACACATTCTTTCTCCAAAGTAGTGTAGTTAACTTCATACCAGCCTATTTTTTTACCTTCATAGAAAATGACTCTTTCCTTAGGGGATTTTTCAATGTATTAGGCTAGAAAATCCCCTGCTATAGTAGCTATCATGATCAAATATAGGAGGAAGGGAAAACCTTGCTACAAAAGCATAAGAACCGGAGGCCGGGTACGGTATCGCTTGATTTTTTCAAAGGCTTCTTGGAAGGCCTCGTTCTTGACTTTGATATTATCCTTTGGGAGAAGCTTAAAAATGGGTTCGCAGATAGAAGTCGGTTGGTTGATGAACCGACTAATGTATTGTACTTTTCCTAAGAATCCTCGAACTTATTTCTCAATCAGTGGTGGTGGCATCGCAAGTACAGCTTTCAGTTTGGTAGGATCTACTTCAATTCCTTTCTCACTGACCATCAATCTCAAGATTTTTTCTTTTGTGATTCCAAAAATACATTTTTGTGCATTCAGTCGCATATAGTATTGTCTTAGTTTCTTGAAAAACTTTCAGAGGGTGGGAATATGACCTTATCGAGTCATTAATTTGATTGTAGCAGCCTCTTTGTGAATAAGGCCATGCAGGATGGTTGTGCCAGCCTGTAGCAACTCGAATTTTTTAGGAAATAAAAAAAATGAATTAATTCGGTTAAATTTAAATTACACGTGTGACGTAATTTAATGAAAATTAAATATTATGGGCTGATTAAATTCTTAATTGGAGAGAAATGATTAATGTTTATTGGAAAAAAATTACTAATTTAATAGTAATTATATATTGACGTTATAAAGAGTGACAATGATGTGACAGTATTCTATTTCAACCGAGCATCATGTGTGGATTAAATGAGATCGAGATAGAAAATTAATTATGAGTAATTCAAATGATGATTTTTAGGTCATGGTTGGGTCCAAAGGGACCGAAATAGTCAAAATAGTATACTCGGATGTATAGTTTGGGTCTCGAGACAGTTTTAGACCAAACCGACACCCCGAGAGGGCATTTTAGTCATTTTATAGCCTAGGGTTAAGGGATATAAGAGTTTGCAAAGGTTATGTAAACTTACAGTTGTGGTAGGCTAGGGTAAATGAAGTAGAACACTTGGAGGCCATTAGAGAGGGGAGGAAGAGCTTTCTTGGAGCTTAGGAGAGGATTCTTTGAGAAGCTACCCTTGTTCTTGCATCACAACCATTTTTGGAGAGTGGATTAGAACGCAAGAGTCATCAAGAACACGAAATGAGATTACTTCCATATAAGGCAAAAATGTATCTTGCAAATTTGTATGAGTTATAATTTCCATGTAGAGTACGGCCATTGAATTAAGGATAATTTATGATATTCTTGTGTTTTAATGAATATAACTTATAATTTGGAGTAGGATTGCAGGTAGAATGAATCAAATTTCATAAGTAAAACGAAATAAAAAAATTGTGGGATTTAGATCATGGGATATATCTGGGTTTTGATGAACTTATGTGAACAACACAAAAATAGTGGGTTTAATGATTATTGGAGTTTTAATCAGATATTGGCTCAAATTTTATGGATTTCATATATGATTTACGTTAGAAATTATCCATACATGTATATTTGATGTTTAGTTATGTTAATTTGGAGTTGAAGATTGTTGGATCAAAGTTTGAGGATTGAAATGGTGAAAAAAATTCGTAACAACAAATTGAAGAAGAAGAGACCTGATACATTTTGAATCGATTCGGCCAAATGGAGAATCGATTCGGCCATTGGGCAAATCGATTCAATTCTTCCCAGAACGGAAAATTGTTCCTTTTAAGCATATATATTATGGAGAATTCATGAGGGGACTTTTGGGATATCCTTAAACAATAGAGGGAAATATAAAAACTCACAGTAGGCCGAGAATGGAGATTTGGTTTACATACAATGGAGACAAGTTAAGTATTGGGATAATTGAGAAAATATCCATAATTTCTAAATGAATGGATTTCGAGAAGGGTTGCATAATGATGAGTGAACCTATGTTTATGACCAGTAGTGAGGATGGGAATCAATACTTATTAATTTAGCATTAAGTAGGACCCTTCGAGTTGTGAGTTGTAACACCCCATACTTTTAAAGATACTTAAATTACACTGTGGATGTAATTTGGTAATTTGAGAAATTACTATGAATAGTAATTCTGGAATTTATGACGTGATTTGGTAATTTGAGTAATTACAATGAATAGTAATTCTGGAATTTATGAGAAAAATTAAATAAATTTAAAATTATAAAGTGAATAGTAAATGTTGATGTAAAAAATTAGATTACTCTAATTATTCAATCACAGATAAATAAATGAGACAAAAGATTTTAAAGTGGTTCAGCCTTGTACGAATGGCCTACGTCCACTGTTATGTTATTACTGAGTGTTTTGGAAGCTATCAAGAAATTCCGGTCCCTTTGAATGAGGGTGATATAAGATATTTATAGCCCTTAGGCTGTACATGAAAGGGTGATACATTAAATGATATACATATGAAAGGGTAACTCATTTAATGCTCTTCAAGCGTGTGCGTCAAGATGATAAGCATTCAATGAATAGTTGAACTGTTGATTATCTGGCAATCAATGCTGTGGTCGAGATGCAGCTCGAACCACCTTACTTGCTCATCGTCCAAGAGTTCCTCGAAGCACTGGAGTTCCTCGGAGGGCTGGTGTTCCTCGGAGTACACTTGTTGCTCGGAGTGAGTACGTTGGTCGGGGGAATGATCTTCCTCGTTGCTATTGTGCCACGTAGATTGACACGTGTCTTCTTATTATTCGTCCACATCAGCAAATTAATTTTGGTATCAACAGAAGCCCCCAATGTTTCATATTTCGAACTTTGAGGAGTATGGAACATTATTTCTCGGTATATGGCAATATTAAATGACCTTCCTGGGTTTTAGGAGCCTTTTCTTCGTATTTGAATTTCCTTCCAAATTCGCAGAATCCGCCTTTTTTGCATTTTTATAAGCGCTTCGATCTTCGTGCACTTTTTGTCCTTTTAGCCACCGGTAGCGTACTTGTTTCCTTTTTGTAATCATTTCTTTCGCCGTTTCCCAAGGCAAAGTATTTAAGCTTCAGAGGCAATCCCATCATCTTCTACCTTTTCATCTTCTGCTTTTGAGTTTTCTATAGCTTTTCTCTCTCCTGTGCGTTCATCCCTTTCTTCGTTTGTTTGTCAACAGATCTCCTTTTTCCTGTAAGATTTTCTTCCTTCTTCTTCATTTCTTTTTATTCACCATGGTTTATATTATCGAATCTCTTGAGAAATTCCGCTCTGACTTTTCTATTCCTTCTTGGGTAACTTTGGAGAGTCTTTCTGAGCCTTCAAATTATTTTAATTTGGCTGAGGGACATTGGTTCCCTAGCCTTTTTATTGCTGAATGTGGATTTTCTTTTCCACCAAACCCTTTGTGTTTAGAGTTCTGTCAGTATTTCGATGTTATCCCTGCAAAAATATCCCCCAACACATGGAGAATAGTTAATGGGGTGTATAGGTTAAATCAAACTCATGGAACTCGTATAGGAATTCCTGAGATTATGTACTGTTACAGATGGGTTGTTTTAGACAATGTTTTTTATTTAAAAACTAGGTTTTTGAATAGGGCCTTAGTAGTCAACCTCTCTGATGCAAACAGGGATTATTTTGAACATGGGGTAGTTATAAAAAATTGGCAACATGCCCCTTTGGTTGGAGATGCAGTATATGAGGGTCCCAAATGCCCTCCATATGGCAATGGGATAGGTTATTTTCATTTTATTTCATTTCTGAATTTATGATTTCATTGTGTTTGACAAAATGTAGGACTGATATTTCAATATGTATTTGTTTGCAGTTGACAGTAAGAGAAAAACTCCCAAAGAATCAGAAGTTAATATAAAGCATTTGAAACATATCTGGAATTTTCATCGAAGAGTTGTAGACGAGCACATCAGGTCTGCTTCCTATTTGCTGCAGTACAGGAGCTACACATCATCCTTTACTGCTCGTCCTGTGGTCAGCATTAGTGATCCTTTGCCAGCTTCTGAGGAATCTTCACCAGAATCTCACATTCCTTTAAGTCAGAAGATGGGCAAGAGAAGAGTTCCTGCTATCTTCAAGGAGACTTCCTCTGCTGGAGATGGAAAGAGAAGCAAGAATGATGTCCCAAAGGGGACAAAGAAAGTAGATGTTGCCCCTTCTGTTGCTCCTCAGAAGGCTGCCGAGAAGCCCCTAGTGGCTCCGAGCAAGAAAAGTGCATCTGTGGAAGTGGTCCCAACCAAACGTTCTTTGGTTGAAACTGCTGAAGTGCCACTGAGGAGATTGAAGAAATCCTCCTCGGTCACTTTGACTGAGACCATTCCCCAGCTCCAAGCTAGTGGAGTTGGTGTTCCAACCATTATTCCCCGAGTTCTGCGATGAGCTCGGTAAAGACTTGGACTATTCCTGAAGTACAAGGGATAGAAGAAAACATGTCTAGGGATATGCTGACATCCCTAGCTACTCGTCACATTGCTTCAGTAAGTTTCTCTTATCCTGAATTTTTCTTTCTTTCAGTCAATATATGTATCTCGGCATTGACTTATCATTACCTTCTTTTTCAGCTGGTGAGTTGCTTTAACACCATAGTGAAGAAAGATGAAGTACTCAAGGCTTCTAGCTCCTCGCCTGGAGTGGAGGATGCCTTTGTGGGTTTGGCCCAATCTTTGAAGGAATCCCGTCAAAAATACGACGAGGATAAGGGTGAATGGGAGAAGAAGTTGACTGCGTCTGAGGCAGAGAAAGTGCAGCTGGGAAAGAAGGTGAAGGACTTGGAGAGAGAAAATAAAAAATACGCCGAGAAGCTCACAAGTTTTGGGGAGCTTGAGAATAAGTTGAAATCGGCCGAGGAAGAGCTGTCCCTTCTGCGAGAAGTAAATCGCCAGAAAGAGGAGGTGGAGGCGAAATTGAAAGCCACCGAGGATCTTCTATCCGAGAAGCTCTCTTCGGAGAAAATGAAGAGAAAAGTGGCTGTTAAAAAATCCTTTCAAACCGGTTGGGACAAAGGATAGGATAGGGGGGTAGCTTCAATGATGGCTCAGGTGCAGTATGGGAGTTTGAAATAGTTTCGAGATGGTTGGGTTGCTGCTTTGCAAGAATTGAAGGTGAGCGAGGACTCTGAACTATTTCAACAACATCTTCCTGGTCCTCCTCCAGCTATTGAAGATGAAGAAGAGGATGAAGCTGCATCCGAGGAGTCTTCACTGATAGTGGGTGATCAAGTCATTGCTACACAACCCAACCATACATCTACTGAGGAGATTTCTTCTTTGCCTGCTCCTCCTGAACAAATCCCAACTCCAGCCGACCAGATTATTGTTCCCAACGAGCAACCAAGCTCCTCGTCCCAGCCTCCCGAGAAAGTCTTGGGAGACAAGGAAAAGGTGTGAAGTTGTTCGGTATTCTCTTTTATTTTTCCTTTTACTTGTACTTTGTATTCTGAACGATGTACTCTTTTTGATGATGTAATAAAATCACCTTTTTTTGCTCCTCTATATTGTTGATGCTCTATCTGCTTTTTATTAACTCTTGCCTTCTCCTCTGTACTAGTTTGTGGCTAGAATGGAATTATTATCTGCCATGATACAAAGTTGATGCAGCAATGCCATGAATATTATAAGGCTGGTTACACAGAATTGAGTTTAATAGAAGTTGTTGACATCCTCGGTCATGATGCTTCAGAGCAGGCAGTAGAAGCTTATCAATACCTGAAGGGCTTACTTGATCGAGCTGTGGCCAATAACGTGGCTTACTATGACATGATCGAGGAGCTTCAATATACTCTAGAAGATCTTCAGACTCAGTACAAAGAATCAACTTCCCTTCTGCACGAGGGGTATGAAAAGAGGTATCAACAGCTTTCTGCCGAGAAGGGCTACGACAAACTCCTTACTGGGTATGATGTCAGGGAGAGGACCCTAAAGGGAGAAGTTGAAGCTTATAGACAAATTGCTGAGCTGCTGGAGCAAGAGAATAATAATTTGCAGAAAGAGCTAGCACAATATAAGTCTGCAGCCTCTTCTTCAACAGCAGTAATCCCAGTGAATGATGAGGGATTTTCCTTCTTAGAGGTTGAGAATGCCAAATTAAGGCAAGAGTTGGATATCCTGAGAAGTTCTGGTACTTCTACTTCTACTCAGGGACGAGGAAGAGGTTCTCGTGGGCGAGGAAGAGTTGCCCAGGATGTTGTCGAGGAACGAAGTACTCCACCTGCTCGGGGTCGATCAAGAACTCCTCGTCGTAGTATTGAAGAAGCTCGTACTCTGTCAACATTGGAAACTCAAGCGTACCAATTGAATGCAAAAGATCGGGCTTTGTCTGAATTGTCCAAGAAAGTTAGAGACTTGGAACTAGAAATCTCTACAAAAGAATCTGAGTTGGAGACTAATAAACTTTTAATCCAGAATCTTCATGAGAAACTTGAGAGGTTAACATTCCAATTCCATAAACAGCCCAGGGAGTTTTGGATAGCTGGATATAACGAGGCGCTATTCCATTTAGATGCTCGTATCCAGAATGCCAATAATGAGGGCTACAAACAAGGCTGGCTGAATGCCTTATGTGTGTTGAAACTCGAGCAGAGACACTATTTATGGGACTACTATGATCCTGGATTGCTTGATTTGCCTGTGCCACCGTTCAATTTGGAAGTGGAATGAATCTCAGCTCGTGCCATTCCTCGGAGCTTACTTGCTAAATACCTTGGTGACTATAGTTTGCATTCTCAGTTTGAAGTATCTCCTCCTGAGCATCTCCTAGATCAACCTTCTTTGATGAACGTCAGGATGCTGAAGGACTTGAACTTCATTAATTCTCCTCAGACTTTAAATGATCCACCTGCTGGCGAGGAACCTGTATCAAAGACTGAGGGGAAAAAACCAATAGAATAGGAATTTTCGATATAACAGTTAGTACACATATGTAACTTGTAATTCATTTTGAGTTTTAATGAAAGACTTTCATTTTCTGTTTTGCAAATCGGTATTGCTATTGTCTTGTGCTTGTCAACACGTTATATTTATGCATATGTATCTGTTAAAAAGATAACAATATTGTGTTGTTCATCGACCAACTTAGTAATAAAAAGTTATTAGTAATGTTGCTCGATCACTCAATAAAGTAATGAGTATAAAAATGTTTAAAAATTCTTCCAACCAACCAAGGTTGTTAATTTGTGCTCGTCGACCAATTATAGTTAGTGAGAGTTTTTATCCCCGACCAGCTATACTTGGTAAATTTTTGTCTTTTTCATAAAATGTGCCCGACCAACCAAGGTCGATGATTTTTCCTTGTCGACCAACTATAGTTAGTGGGTTTTTATCCCCGACAAACTATACTTGGTTCAGTTTGGAATATCTGTTCTTCGAGGAACTTTTATGTAATAAACTTACTTCCCGACCAACATAAGTTGGCATTTGAGAGCATGTCTTGTTTCCCGACCAACCTAGATTAGCCACAATATTGTGTCGATCATCTTTTGTTCTCGCCCTTTTACCAACGGGAGTTGGTCGTGGGTTTGAACTATTATGTCCACTAGCTCTTTTACCAACCTGAGTTGGTCACACTAGTGTACGCCTCCTAACCAAAGGAGTATAGTTTGTTCTTGCCCTTTTACCAACTGGAGTTAGTCGTGGGTTTGAACTATCATGTCAACTAGTTCTTTTACCAACCTTAGTTGGTCACACTAGTGTACGCCTCCTAACCAAAGGAGTGTAGTTTGTTCTCGCCCTTTTACCAACCGGAGTTGGTCGTGGGTTTGAACTATCATGTCCACTAGTTCTTTTACCAACCTTAGTTGGTCACACTAGTGTACGCCTCCTAACCAAAGGAGTGTAGTTTTTTCTCGCCCTTTTACCAACCGGAGTTGGTCGTGGGTTTGAACTATCATGTCCACTAGTTCTTTTACCAACCTTAGTTGGTCACGCTAGTGTACGCCTCCTCACCAAAGGAGTGTAGCTTGTTCTCGCCCTTTTACCAATCGGAGTTGGTCGTGGGTTTGAAATATCATGTCCACTAGTTCTTTTACCAACCTTAGTTGGTCACACTAGTGTATGCCTCCTAACCAAAGGAGTGTAGTTTGTTCTCGCCCTTTTACCAACCGGAGTTAGTCGTGGGTTTGAACTATCGTCTTCTTTTTACTGCCGAGCAGCGTTGCGTACCGAGCAGCGTAGTGTTAAACACACTAGTATTCCTCGAAAAACTAATAAAAGGAGAGAAGATTGTGAAATATCATCGTTTTATTCATATTGATGGAACTGCTTTAAATTTTACATCACTGATAATACTTGCGTAGGTGTTCAGCATTCCATGCATTCTTAAATTCTTCTCCTTCTAGAGTTGCTATTCGGTAAGTTCCTGGTCGGACAACTGCAGTAACTCGGTAAGGTCCATGCCAGTTTTCTTCCAACTTATTGTGCTTCTGAATGACCTTCTTTAGCACGTAATCTCCTTCTTTTAATTCGCATTTTTTTACCCTCTTGTTGTAGAACAGGGTTGTTCGTTATTGATAAGCAGCATTCCTAATGGCTGCCTCTTCTCTAACTTCCTCGAGCATGTCCAAATCTAATCTCCTCATCAGGTCGTTGATTGGGGAATTGAAATTCAGCACTCTGTGTGTTGGAAGACCCAACTCGGCAGGTATTACAGCCTCACTTCCAAATGCCAGCATATATGGTGATTCTCCAGTCGCTGCTCGGGGAGTTGTTCGGTAAGCCCACAATACTGACTGTAGCTCATTAATCCAATTAGTTTTAGCCTCACTTAGCCTCTTCTTCAAACCATTTAATAATGTTCTGTTCGTCACTCCAGTCTGCCCATTGCTTTGAGGATGGCCTGGTGCTGAATGAACCTTCAAAATATTTAACTGATGATAATAGGCGGCAAACTCCTCGTTATCAAATTGTGTGCCATGGTCTGTGATGAAGGCATGAGGGAGACCATATCGGCAGATGATGTTCTTCCAAACGAATTGGTACACCTTCTCATATGTCATATCAATCAGAGGCTCAGCTTCTACCCACTTAGTAAAATAATCCACTGCGACGACGAGGTACTTGAATCTTCCTCGAGTCGTTGGTAGTGGTCCAACCAAATCCATTCCCCACATGGCAAAAGGCCAAGGGGAAGTTATGCGTGTCAACAATGATTGTGGAGTTCGTCGAATGGAGGAAAAACGTTGGCATTTATCACATCTCTTAGCATAGGCTATACAATCAGTCCTCATCGTTGGCCAGTAGTATCCTTGTGTCATCACCCTTTACAAAAGTGTCCGACCTGCTACATGGGCGCCACAGGACCCTTCATGGATCTCTTCAATCAATTCCTTCACCTCGGAGGGATGCACACATCTTTGTAAACCTGCCATGATTCCTCGTCTATACAAAACACCATTAGTTAGTACATACCGAGCAGCTTTAAACTTCAATTTCTTTGCTGAGAGCTTATCCTCCGGCAATTCTCCCTCCTCAATATATGCCCTGATGGGATCCATCCAAGATGGTCCTAAATCAAGGGTAATAACATTCATCGTCAGGTCTTCATCTATGCTCCGAGCTTCTAATACTTCAATTGGTATCGTTCTTCGCAGCTCGGTGCGAGTAGCTGATGCTAATCGGGCCAGTGCATCTGCTTGTGCATTCTCCATTCTTGGTATTCTGATCAACTGAATGGCATCAAATTCTGCCAACAACTCCATCGCCTTTGCATGATACTTGACCATTAATTCTCCTTTAACTGCATATGTTCCCATCACCTGATTCACAATTAATTGAGAATCACTGAATACTATCACTTGTTGTGCTTCCATAATCTTTGCTAAATTAAGACCTGCTATCAAGGCTTCATACTCAGCCTCATTATTGGAAGATTTGAATTGGAATCGCAAGGCATATTCCATGTCAATCTCGTGTGGGGTTTTCAAAACAATCCCTGCCCCACAACCTCTTGTGCAAGATGACCCATCTACATATAATCTCCATGTAGGTAACTCGTCTTCAAATTTCTTATCTGACAGAGTTCCTCGGTGAAATATCTGTTGTTTCCTTTCATCCTCCCCTGGTATTTTTTGCTCCTCGTCGACCATCTCTTCTCGCCCTTTTACCAACCGGAGTTGGTCTGGGCTTGAATTTGATGATCTTTCTACATCCACAAGTCCTTTTACCAATCGGAGTTGATCTGGACTTATGTCTGTTGATCCTGTAACATCCACAGGTTGGTCAGTGAGCAACTTTTGTTCGTCGAGGGTATCAGGATATGTAAATTCTGCTATAAAGTCTGCTACAGCCTGCCCTTTTAATGATGATCTGGGTTCATACATAATATCATATTCACCGAACTCTATTGCCCAATACATCAATCTCCCTGATTTTTCTGGCTTATAAAGGGCTTGTCTCAATGGCATGTCGGTATACACGATGATGGTATGGGCCTGGAAATAAGGCCTCATTCTTCTACTTGCTTCAATTAATGCCAATACCAATTTTTCCAGCTTTGGGTACCTGATCTCTGCACCTCGAAAAGCCTTACTTGTGTAATAAATTGGCTTCTGGACTCCATTCTCCAATCTGATCAATGCCGAGCTGACTGCATTCTCTGATACTGCCAGGTATAAGTACAATTTCTCTCCCATTACTGGTCTGGATAACAATTGAGGTGCTCCCAAATATTTCTTCAAGTTTTGAAAGGCTTTCTCACTTTCATCATTCCACTCGAAAGTTTTTCAAAGCGTTTTGAAGAATGGGAGGCATTTATCAGTTGCTCGAGATACAAATCTGTTGAGCGCTGCAACTCGTCCTGTAAGACTCTACACTTCTTTCTTCGTCATTGGAGATCGCAACCCTAAAAGAGCTTTGATCTTTGCTGGATTTGCCTCAATTCCTCGCTGGTTGACGATGTACCCGAGGAACATTCCTTCTCGTACTCCAAAAGTTCACTTCGTCGGGTTGAGCTTCATTTGGTATTTATCCAGTTGATCAAAGGTCTGACCTAAGTCAACTAGATGATCAGCAGCTTTTTTGCTCTTTGTCAGCATATCGTCGACATAGACTTCCACATTGCAACTGATTTGTTCGGCAAAAACCTTGTTCATCAGCCGCTGATATGTCGCACCTGCATTTTTCAAACCAAAAGGCATAACATTATAACAATAAGTTCCCCTAGGGGTAATAAAAGAAGTGCTTTCCCTGTCTTCGGGTTTCATTTTGATCTGGTTGTAACCAGAGTAAGCATCCATGAAGCTGAGCAGCTCGTGTCCCGAGGTAGCATCCACTAGTTGGTCAATTCTGGGCAATGGGAAATGATCCTTTGGGCAGGCCTTGTTGAGATCAGTGAAATCAATACACATTCTCCATTTATTGTTTTTCTTCTTTACCATCACCATATTTGCTAACCAGTCTGGATATTTCACATCTTCAATGAATTGGGATTTCTGGAGCTTCTCGACCTCCTCTTGTATAGCCTGATTCTTCTCGGGACTAAATACTCTTCTTCTCTGCTTTACACGCTTGATCTCCTTATTCGCATTGAGTTCATGGCATAAGAAGTTTGGATCTATTCCTGGCATGTCTTCATGACTCCATGCAAAAGTTTTCTTTCTGTCTCTCAAGAAAGTTATCAACTCCTGTTTTATTGAAACATCCAACGATGAACCTATCTGGGTTACTCGTTTAGGGTGCTCGTCATCCAGAATAACATTTTCTGTAGATTCCACCACCTGTCCTTTTACAAGTTGGGATTCATCTCTGGGATCAAGTGTTTCAATTTCTGTACCTTCCTCTACCTGGTAGGTGGTAGTCTTTTTCCTTGATTCTTCAAGCTCCTCTTGCTCGGCAGACGAATAATAACATTCCCGAGCTACTTTCTGATCACCTTTCACAACTCCCACTTCGAAATTTGTAGGGAATTTTAAACACTGATGTACTGTAGATGGAACTGCTTCGAACTTCTGCAAACCAACTCTTCCCATGATGATGTTGTAAGCTGACTGCACATTCTTATCCATCACAAAAAAACGTATTTTTTCTGTTCGACAAGCAGGCCAAGTTCCAATGAATATATCCAACTTGATCGTCCCAAGTGGAAAGACTTTCTCGCCAGCAAAACCCAATAGAGGTCTGTGATAAGGTTCCAATTGAGATAATTTCAAATTTAAACTGTCAAAGCATGAATAGTATATGATGTCTGCTGAACTACTATTATCTACCAGCACCCTTGAAATCACTACTTCTTTCATCCTCATTTTGATCACCAAAGGGTCGTCGTGAGGGTAAAGAACACCTGCCAGGTCGTTTTTGGAAAAACCGATGACCATCTTCTCTTTGTTTACCTTCCTCGGGCGATCCTCTTCAGCCAAATTTATCCGTTGAATGTATGAGCAAGCCTAAGCCTCACCGAGGTAAGCTTTTCTTTCTGCAGTAAGGTCTCCTCCTCCTGCATCTCCTCCTGTAATGACATTACAATCAAATGATCCAAAGCGTATTGAAAATACCTCTCGTTCTGGTTGCCTTGGTTTCTTGGGAAGATCGGGGTCATCTTATATATTATCTTCATGATCCCTTTTCTTTTTCTCCTCTGCTCGACGAGGAGATCTAGACCTTTCTCTAGTTCGATCATTATTTCTTCTTTCGCCTCCCCGATCAACATACTTTGCTAGTTTCCCTGTTCGAATGAGTGTTTCAATCTCGTTCTGAAGAGCTATGCAATTTTTGGTCATATGGCCGTGATCCTTATGAAAATCACAATATTTATCCCTGTTCCTCAGGTCAGGGTCTGACCTCAGTTTCTTTGGCCACTTTACTTCCTCGTTATTCTTGATTTCTTCCAAGACATGATTAATACCCATTTTCAAAGGAGTATAATTATCGAATTTCTTCAGGACTTCCCATGATGATTTATTATTCTTAGAATGCTTGTCACCGCCATTGCCCTTATGCTCTTTCTTCTTGGATTTGTCGTCTTTCACCTTGGTTTCTTTATCCATATTCTTCTTCGCAGCCATAGCCTCCTCGGCATTCATGATTTTGGCCGCTATTTCCATCAACTCTGACATAGTTGTAGGTGGATCTTTGGCCAAAGTGTAATACAACTTATTAGGCAACAATCCACTCATCAAGGCGGTGATTGCTGTCTTTTCTTCATAATCTATGACTTCTAGCTTCTCGTTATTGAAACGAGTTATGTAATATCTAGTACTCTCACCAGATTTGTGTCTAACACTTAACAAGTGTGCTACTCTTTTTACTGGCTTTGCCCCAAAACAGAAATTGCCGATGAACAACTCAGCCAATTGAAAGAAAGTTGAAATCTTACCCCGAGGAAGATTGTTGTACCATATCTGGGCAGGTCCAGTAAGAGTTCCTGAGAATGCTCTACATCTCATCTCGTCGGGGACAACATAGATATGGGCGACAGCTTGATATTGCTCAATATGAAGAACATGATCTGTCTTTCCATCATATTTGGGGGTCACCACAGGTGCTTTAAACTTTGACGGGGTAGGAAAACCCACAATGGCCTGGACAAAAGGTGTCCCTTGAACAAAAGTTCGTTGTAAGGGATTCTTCGCCTTAGCCATTTCTCCCAATCTATCCTCCAATCGCTGAATGGAACCCTTCCACGCATCGTTTCCTTCCTCGGGCTTATTAGTTCGAGCAATTGATTGTTCTGATGTGGCCTCTTGAGATCTATCTTGACGAGCAACTGGTCGTGATTGTGCTGATCCTTCTCTTAGATCTGATGGTCGTCGAAAACTCCTCGACATGGTCTTAGGTGGACTCCTATTCCTCCTAGCACCTAATCGACTGAAAGGAGACACCCGACTCAGTCTTTCCAAGGCACTGGGTCTTTCTGGAGAGAGAGTGATACGTTGATCAGTATCTGTAGCCCTTATTGACGAAGTTCGCCCAGGTTGATAAGAGAAATCATCATATTCCTCATTACGATATGACTCAGTATGCCTGGATTGTGAAGAAAGTAAATAAGTTTGCCTATGACCACTTCGTTGTCCCGAACATGCAGGTGCACCGCCATGAAGGGTCTGTATGAGTTTCCTCATTGTTTCATGCATGGCAGTTTGTCCTTGAGCCAGATTCGTCATAATTCCAGTCAGATCTGGAGGTGCAGAGGGATTTGGAGGATTTCCAGCATTTCCAACGTTTCGATTGCTGGATTCCAGGTTATCTGCCATTGATGATGAATGATTTTTGGTGAAAAAACGATAATAACAATCGTTCCCACAGACGACGCCAATCTGTTGATGTAAAAAATTGGATTACTCTAATTATTCAATCACAGATAAATAAATGAGACAAAAGATTTTAAAGTGGTTCAGCCTTGTACGAATGGCCTACGTCCACTGTTATGTTATTGCTGAGTGTTTGGAAATTCTCGATTACAAGTGCTATCAAGAAATTCCAGTCCCTTTGATTGAGGGTGATACAAGATATTTATATCCCTTAGGCTGTACATGAAAGGGTGATACATTAAATGATATACATATGAAAGGGTAACTCATTTAATGCTCTTCAAGCGTGTGCGTCAAGATGATAAGCATTCAATGAATAGTTAGACTGTTCATTATCTGGCAATCAATGCTGTGGTCGAGATGCAGCTCGAACCGCCTTAGTTGCTCATCGTCCAAGAGTTCCTCGGAGCACTGGAGTTCCTCGGAGGGCTGGTGTTCCTCGGAAGACTGGTGTTCCTCGTAGTACACCTGTTGCTCGGAGTGAGTACCTTGGTCGGGGGAATGATCTTCCTCGTTGCTATTGTTCCACGTAGATTGACACGTGTCTTCTTATTATTCGTCCACATCAGCAAATTAATTTTGGTATCAACAGTAAATATTAGTTTTCGAGTATCGGATTAATATTTACATGGATTTTATTTTCTTACGGGACTAAGTATATGAGTGGATTATTTTTATTACATGTCGCAGTTGGGTAAAGCGACAAAGGAAAATATTTTAATTGGAAAACATGCGTACTGGAATTTAGTTAAGTGACTCGGATGGAGATTTCAAGTGCGCGGTTGGGTTCGTAATGGCCGAGATAGTCAAAATAGAGTATCTGGGGGTAGTGTTTAGGTCCTGGGGTTTTTTGGACTAGTAGGGACTCGTAATTGAATACACCAGTAATTTTACTATTGGGTATACACCTAATCTCGGGTTTAATAAGAGGAGAGCCCTCATTTCTTCCCCAAATCTTCCCTAAGAGAGACAAATAGAAGAGATAAGGAAGAAAATAAGAGAGGAAGGGAAAAAGGGGGATTTCCGGTCAAGCTCCGTGGGAGTCGACTTGGGGTCGTCGGATTTTATCCATGAGGCAAGTGTTTAACTTGCTTTATGATTTAGTGTTTTTATTTCTCATATCATAGTTAGTGTAAAACTATAAATATTTTTGGGTTGAATTTTCGTGGATCAAACGGGTTTTCGGAATATTAGAACGGATAAAACTCGATTAATACCCAATCTGAGAAATTAAGAATTTATTGAAATTAGTTGTTGATTATTGGTTCTAGGATGATTAGAACCATTTTATGTGTGGATATATTGTTGTTTGAGGTTGGATGATGATGGTAGAGAAGATAAAAATCTTGGAGGTGCATTAATGGAGATTTGAAATTTGGAAAAGACAGTGAATGGTAACGCAGCACCTTGCAGGGTCGATTCGGCTAAGAAGCGGATTGATTCAGCTCTTAGTCAAAATATGAAAGTTCAAGATATTTTTTATACGATCGCGTGGAGCCAATCACATATTTTTCTGATTTGTTTTGAATTAGTTATGATTTTTTAAAGGAAACAGTTCCGATGTTGAAATCGTTAGCTGGGAAATCAAACCGGAAATTGGAAAAATAAAGGCTAGAATTGTTTGGAGATAAATATTAGGGGTTCCTAAATAAAGTTTTGGACTTCTAAATTACTTAAGGAAAAATAAAAAAAAATTGGGTTCGTAGAAATAAATCTGGACTACATTTTTAAATGATTATTTAGGATGGATAACACTCGAGAAAAGTCTTCGACAAGTGTGTTTATATAGTTATGTGTAGAGTATAACTACGGACCAAGTACATTTGAGTAAATTCTAGAATGCAAGTAGGATTGAATTTAATATATGGGCTAAAGAGGTTCAAGCTACTATCCGGTATGTCTTTATTGACGATGATTATTGTAGGTGATGAGATACCTACGAAATCAAGATATGTAGTGCGTATTCTATTTAATTATTACGAATTGGTATATTCAGGATTATATATACAAATCCTTATGAAGTGATTAAGGAGCGTTCTGAATATTAAATAAGAGAGTGCGTATTGGGGTAGTATTTTAAGTGAGTGAATGCTTATATTATTACGAATGGGAACATTCGAGGTTATTAGCTATCGCTATAAGAGTTTGAAAATTATAGCCATAACATATTGAGAAGTGATATAGATTATATATATACGATGTCATTAAAGTATATATAATATGAGACAAACTAATATATTGGTGCTATTGGTATTATCATCGTGCGGTGAGAAAATCTCAAAAATAATATATTGAGGATTGGTCATAATTGATAAATGCGTAGGATATTCGAGATATAAATATACTATGTATGGGATTTATTATATGGGTTGGGCATATGTCCTGATATTATTATATATATATTGGTTAAATAAATACCTATGGGGATTATGTATGGGTGAGATGAATACTCGTTGTTATTATATGTATAGATCAGACGAATACCTATTATTATCATATGGTTGTATGAAAACCTCATTGATATTATATTTATATAGGTGGAATGGGTACCTATATTATTGTTTATTATGTATATAACATACATACCATACTTTCTATCACAGGAGGTCGGATTTCGAAAGAGGAGAATCTTATCTTGTGTGCCTTCGGGGGATTTAGATTTGGTACCTCAAGAACATAGGATTGTGAAGGGCTTATTTGTGAGTCGATAAGTCTGCTGGATATGGGAGCGTAGGTATGTGCATGACCCATAGGTATGTGAACTATGTTCGCCTCCAATATGTGTGATTTGTATTGATACGATTCCTGAGTGATTCAGAATGCGTGATCCTTATGTACGTGATGTACTGGGATTTGATAGGAGAGTATCTGCGTACCGCAGCTTAGCCTAGGAGTGCCAGATATGGATGTATGTATTGAGAATAACATATATGTATAATTGTGATGTTCCATCATTGCTTAGTAGATGAGAATAACTAAGCTACTTATATTACTGCTCGGTGGATTGATTATTATACTTGTTGCCTATAGTATATTGTTTATATATGAGATGAGATATCATATAACGTAACCTTGTATAAAAGGGAAAAGAATGAATAAAGTGATATACTCCTTCCGGTAGATTTATATCCAGAGTTATATGAATATGGATCATAGGTTCTAATGATATATATATATATATATATATATATATATACAAGATGGTATAAGATGTGGTATGTACTGAGGGACTAATGGATCCCGATGATCAACATTGTCACGTAATAGTGTATCGGGGGAGTTCCTTGTTCTAATTTTGCTTCGTGAGACACCCCACACACGAATGTAACATAATGTTGGGAATGGGGAGAAGTTTAGTCTTTAGTACTCGAATTAAGGAGGATTATTAGAAGATGGGTGGGTAAATACATTAGTTAGGCAGGGTAGCTTAACTTGGTTGTTTAAAAGGTATACGATAGTGGTGCACTAATAGAAGAAGGGTGAGGTGTATCCCATGTGAGAACGATACCAGTTTAAATATGAGAAATATCATATTTTAAAAATAAAATTTTTAAGCACTTGCTAAAATGTTTTCAAAACTCGGGCTCTGACCAGTTTCTCTATTCCCCCCCCCCCCCTCTCTCTTTCTCTCTCTCTCTCTCTCTCTCTCTCTCTCTCTCTCTCTCTCTCTATATATATATATATATATATATATATATATATATATATATATATATATATATAGGTGTCCAGACACAGAGATGCCTGTATGATGATTCCTTCGAGTCAGACGTTTGCTGCAGCAGCTCTGGATGCAAGCAGGTTTATTGTAGACACTTCTATCAACTAGATTTAGATAGGAGGTATTGTAGAAACATTCGGGCTGATGGCCCAACTGCTCATTTATTCTTTTACCACCTTTTAGTGCGGCATTCGATTTGTTTGTACTATTTTGTACCGATTGTTCGGTTACTTTATTTCATTTGAGTTATTTCATATAAACTGTTGTAATTGTTTTACTTGAATGGTTTGGTTAAAAAGACTTGTTAATTAAAATTTTGACACCAGCCTAATAGGATATTAGTAATTAAATTGGTTTTCGACAGTGATGCTGAGAATGAACCATATGAGACTCCTGTTTTAATTTGATATAGGAGTGATCGCCCGGTATTTTCTTAGGTGGGTTGTCAAAAATGGTATCAGAGCATCAGGTTCTAGTGTCCTTAGGAATCTGTGCAGACGTACTACGCTTTCATCATTTCTTTTAATTTGATATAGAGCCTTATGATTAGGATTGTTGATATCCTCTTGTGAGATTTCGTTCTCCTGCCATAATGTAAGATTATTATAAATCTTTTACGCTCTTGTTCGGGATCCGTGTGTTGATCGACGAAGGGCGACCATGGAAGACGATTGTGAGGGAAGCAGGAGGTGGGGCTTAATTAGAGCTATAAGTTAATGTTGGGAATGAGGACCAGGAAAGAAGTCACCTTCCTTTTGGCATTGTCAAGGATTGCTGCATATGACTACTAAAGTATAGTAGTTATAATTATCTAGTATTGCAATAGTAGAGAGTGATGCTAAACTTGAATTACCGAGTGAAGTTAAATTGGGAAAAAGTTTGAAAGGTCTTTGATGAGGACCGTACGGTGAAGTTGATCTAGGCGGAAGCAATGTAGCTTTATCCAAAGGAAGTAGAAGGTTCAGAAGCTCTGGCTTAGAGTTGGGTATGGAAATACCCATATGTGAAAATTTGAGGAAAAAAAATTCACTCGTAGGAGCAATGTTGAAATGGTGGGAATGATGGTTACCATATTTGGTGAAGCATGATGTTTTGCTCATAAATGAATACTTATGGGAATTAAATCGAATTTTATATTCGGGAAATACGAGCTAATTTTACGAGAGATATGCACGATTAGCCGAATTATATATTGTGTGTATATATATATATATATATATATATATATATATATATATATATATATATATATATATATATATATATATTGAGATGTATATATAAATACGATATGTTTATAAATATATATTTGTGTGATTTGTATATTTATATGAAACATACCCTTCTAGTGCTATCATGGGAAGTTAATCAATTTGCGTGAGGCCCCCATCTTGAGGAGCAGGGAGCGTATAGTCCCTAAGTCATAGTGTTCATTTTATATTGTGTGATTTTTATCAGGAGTGAGATGTAGTGGGTATGTTTTGTTTTCATTTCCAAGGAGGAACTATCATCGCTTCACATACATTGTGATTCGATTTTTACCAAGTCAGTGTGATAGTCCGGCCACTGGTAGCCAAGATGATATGTGAGTAATTCCCTAGAAGATGATAGCATCGAAAGAATATATCCACTGAGTTATAACTCTGAGGGATGGTTATTATACTTATATAGTGTATAATATATAAGTATGGATATACTTGATGTGTATAGTATGTTGTATATATATTTAAACGAGGTGTGAAACATATGAACATGGATATAATAAAGAATGGAATGCGAGATAAATTCTAGATGAGATCGCCTTTATTATATGATTAGATGTAACTCTGATCAGGAGATGATTCATTTTCATGATTTTAGTGAATAGCAACCTTATAAATATAATTTAAGTTATGCATGATTTATTGTTGAGCTGTAGGATTAAGCTTATTATTGTTTGCGCTAAGGACTTAGTGTTAATGCAAGCGCTTGTGGTATGGATCCTTGACAGAAATAAGACTTCTAACCACACTTTTGTCGATAAGAGATATTGGATTATCCTAGTGGAATATTTGAACAAGCGGACCTCGACGACCGACAAAGTTAAGTAGAAGTGTATAGGAGGGGTTCCTTGTTTGGATTTCACTTATGAGACGCTCCACGCACGAACCTTAATGACGTCGGGAGTGGAGAGATGTTATAAAATGCAAGGATGTTGGTTTTGACGATAAGTCACCTGGTGTAGAGAAAACACTATAGACTGAGAGCCGTTTGATGACTGTATAATTATATAGAGATATAAGTACTATGGAGAAGCACTGAAATTGTTCTCTCACCACAAGTATGTGGGTGAACTAAGATAAGGGAAATTGATTTGAGACTTATATACACGCCTTGAATAGAAGGAAAATTCAGAGGAAATATGTTTTGGGTATAATGTTCGTAACACTTTTACAGAGAGTAGGCGCCCTGATTAGTTGAACTTACCACTTCCTTAAGATGGAAGGATATAGTGGTATAAGTACGTTAGTAGGTTAACAAGGTAGGATTTTGAACGTCCCGTTGGTGTCCCTTAGACCGTTATATCTCGATGATCGATGAAGTGAGGAAGTAGTGTATTGGGAGGGTTCCTCATTTGGATTTCTCTTTGGGAGACATCCCACGCATGAAACTGAACAAATGTCGGAAGATGAGAGAGGTCTTGGGAACTACGGATATAGTTAGGATAGTACTCATATTACATGTGTTGGCAACACCTTTATCTTAGTACTACCACGAAATAAGGCCAGTAAGATTATTGGCGCTGATATAGGAAGATTTTTGTGAGTTAACCACAAGAAGAATGATGGGTTAACCTTCAGAAGGATTGAATTTCCATGTATGCGAAGAATTGAATTTCGAATTATTCGGGTTAAGGGTACCCAGGTGTTATATACCACCGAAAATAGTAGGGACGTGGTATATAAAGCTAGAGATTATGCTGCAAGGCTGTTATAAATGGATTTGAAATGGATAGGATGGAACGTCGTAGGAAGTACAAAATGATCCAATTATATTTATGTAAAGAGTTAGCACACTTAAGATAAGCGAGAAGACTGACGGGAATAGTCGAAAGCTAGTGTAGTTTCCTTTTTTAGGGAAATTAGATGTCCTGAAGAAAATGAGTGAATGCTTTGAGTAACGGATCTCCGATGGGACCAATAAGTTAGAGCAGCGGTTATAGGCTCGTTTTCTTTATATGCACTTAAAGAAGCACTGGGTGCGATATGACGTTAGAGTCAACCCTATGACTAAGGTAGCGTTGTAACATATAGAGATTTGATTAAGCTAGTGCGTTAGAGCATACTCCTTGAGATAGGTGGAATATGGTGGGAGACCATTGTGTTAGTACCTTTCGACTTTGGGGAACTAGGGCGTAGTGTATATAGCGATACTAGAGTAGTGATATAGGCTATATCTAAATTTCGAGGACGAAATTCGGTTGTAAGGGGGAAGTATGAAATACCCTGTACTTTTAAAGATATTTAAATTACACTGTGGACGTAATTTGGTAATTTGAGGAATTACTGTGAATAGTAATTTTGGAATTTATGACGTGATTTGGTAATTTGAGGAATTACTATGAATAGTTATTCTGGAATTTATGAGTAAAATTAAATAAATTTAAAATTATAAAGTTAATAGTAAATATTAGTTTTCGAGTGTCGGATTAATATTTACATTGATTATATTTTCTTACGGGACTAAGTATATGAGTGGATTATTTTTATTACATATCACAGTTGGGTAAAGCGATAAAGGAAAATCTTTTAATTGCAAAACACGTGTATTGGAATGTGTTGGGTTTAATTGTGAATTTTAGTTAACTGACTCGGATGGAGATTTTGAGTGTGCGGTTGGGTTCGGAATGGCCGAGATAGTCAAAATAGAGTATCCGGGGGTAGTGTTTAGGTCCCGAGGATTTTTGGACTAATAGGGACTCGCAATTGAGTACACGAGTCATTTTACAATTGGGTATAGACCCAATTTCGGGTTTAATAAGAGGAGAGACCTCATTTCCTCCCCAAGTCTGCCTAAGAGTGAGAAAGATAATAGATAAGGAAGAGAAGAAGGAAGCAGAGAAGAGAGGAAGGAAAAAAGGGGGATTTTCGACCAAGCTCCACGGGATTCGACTCGGGTCGTCGGATTTTATCCACGAGTCAAGTGTTTAATTTTCTTTATGATTTAGTGTGTTTATTTCTCATATCATAGTTGGTGTAAAACTATAAAGATTTTTGGGTTGGATTTTCGTTGATCAAACGGGTTTTCGGAAGATTAAAACAGATAAAACTCGGTTAATACCCAATTTGAGAAATTAAGAATTTATAGAAATTAGTTGTTGATTATTGGTTCTAGGATGATTAGAACCATTTTATGTGTGGATATATTGTTGATTGAGGTTGGATGATGATGGTAGAGAAGATAAAAAGCTTGGAGGTGCATTAATGGAGATTTGAAATTTGGAAAAGACAGTGAATGGTAACGCAGCACCTTGCAGGGTCGATTCGGCTAAGAAGCGAATTGATTCAGCTCTTAGTCAAAACATGAAAGTTCTAGATATTTTTTATACGATCGCGTGGAGCTAATAGCGTATTTTTCTGATTTATTTTGAATTAGTTATGATTTTTCTAAGGAAGCAATTTCGATGTTAAAATCGTCAACTCGGAAATCAAAACGGAAATTGGAAAAATAAAGGCTAGATTGTTTGGAGATAAATACTAGGGGTTCCTAAATAAAGTTTTTGGACTTCTAAATTAACTAAGGAAAACTAAAAAGAAACTTGGGTTCGTAGAAATAAATCCGGACTATATTTTTAAATGATTGTTTAGGATGGAGAACACTCGAGAAAAGTCTTCGGCAAGTGTGTTTATATAGTTATGCATAGAGAATAACTATAAGCCAAGTACATCTAAGTAAATTCTAGAATGCAAGTAGGATGGAATTTAATATATGGTCTTAAGAGGTTCAAGCTACTATATGTCATGTCTTATTGACGACAATTATTATAGGTGATGATATACCTACGAAATCAAGATACATAGTGCATATGTTATTTAATGATTACAAATTGGTATATTAAGCATTCTATATACAAATCCTTATGAAGTTATTAAGGAGAGATTTGAAAATTTAAATAAGAGAGTACGTATTGGGGTAGTATTTTAAGTGGTTGAATGCTTATATTATTACGAATGGGAACATTCGAGGTTATTAGCTATCGATATAAAAGTTTGGAAATTATAGACATAACATAGTGAGAACTGATATAGATTATATATATATATATATATATATATATATATATATATATGTATGTATGTATATATATATAATGTCATTAAAGTATATATAATATGAGACGAATAAATATATCGGTGCTATTGGTATTATCATCGTGTGGTATGAAAATCTCAGAAATAATATATTGAGGATTGGTCATAATCGATAAATGCGTAGGATATTTGAGATATAAATATACTACGTATGGGATTTATTATATGGGTTGTACGTATGCCCTGATATTATTATATATATGGGTTAAATACCTATGGGGATTATGTATGGGTGAGATGAGTACCCGTTGTTATTATATGTAAAGATGAGACGAATACCAATTTTTATCATATGGTTGTCTGAATACCTCACTGAATGGTATATTTATATAGGTGGAATGTGTAACTAAATTATTGTTGATTATGTGTATAACATACCTACCATACTTGCTATCACGGGAGGTCGGTTTTTGGAAGAGGACAATATTATCTTGTGTGCCTTCTGAGGGATTTAGATTTGGTACCTCAAGAACATAGGCCTGTGAAGGGATTATTTATGAGTCGATAAGTCTGCTGGCTATGGGAGCGTAGGTATGTGCGCGACCCATAGGTACGTGAACTATGTTCACCTCCAATATGTGTGATTTGTATTGATACGGTTCCTGAGTGATTCGGAACGCGTGATCCTTATGTACGTGATGTACTGGAATTTGATAGCAGAGTATGTGCGCACCGCAACTTAGCCTAGGGGCGGCAGATATGGATATATGTATTGAGAATAACATATATGTTGACTTGTGATGTTCCACCGTTTCTTAGTAGACGGGAATAACAAAGCTACTTATATTATAGCTCGGTGGATTGATATTTATACTTGTTGTGTATAGTATATTGTTTATATATGAGATGAGATATCATATAACGTAACCTTGTATAAATGGGAAAAGAATGAATAAAGTGATATACTCCTTCCGGTAGATGTATATCCGGAGTTATATGAATATGTATCGTATGTCCTATTGAGAAATAAATAAATAAATATATATATATATATATATATACAAGATGGTATAAGATGTGGTATGTACTGAGGGCTTAATGGATCCCGGCGATCAACATTGTCACGTAGTAGTGTATCGGGGGATTCCTTATTTGGATTTCGCTTCGCGAGACACCCCACGCACTAACGTAACATAATGTTGCAAATAGGGAGAAGTTTAGTCCTTAGTACTCGGATTAAGGAGGATTACTTAAAGATGGGTGGGTAAATACATTAGTTAGGCTGGGTAGATTAACTAGGTTGTTTAAAAGGTATACGATAGTGGTGCACTATTAGAAGAGAGGTGAGGTGTATCTCACGTGAGAACGATAGCAGTTTAAATCTGCGAAATATCATATTTTGAAAATAATGATTTGAAGCACTTGCTAAAATATTTTCAAAACTCGAGCTCTGACCCATTTCTCTATTTTTTTCCCTCTCTTGCTATATATATATATATATAGGTGTCCAGATGCAGGGACGCCTGGATGATGATTCTTTCGATTTAAATGTTTGCTGCAGCAGTTGTTGATGCAAGCAAGTTTATTGTAGATGCTTCTATCATTGAGATCTAGATAGGAGTTATTGTAGAAACATTTAGGTTGATGGCCCAACTCTACTCATTTATTCTTTTACCACCTTTTAGTGTGTCATTCGATTTTGTTGTACTATTTTGTACCGAGTATTCGGTTACTTTATTTCATTTTAGTTATTACATATAAACTGTTGTAATTGTTTTATATGAATGGTTTGGTAAAAAATATTAGTTAATTAAAATTTCGATGCCTGCCTAATAGGATATTATTAATTAAATTGATTTTCAACAGTGATGTTGAGAATGAACCATATGAGAGTCTAGTTTTAATTTGATATAGGAGTGATCTCTCGGTATTTTATTAGGCGGGTTGTCACAGATGGTATCAGCGCATCAGGTTCTAGTGTCCTTAGGAATCTGTGCGGACGTACTACGCTTTCAGCGTTGCTTTTGATTTGATATAGAACCTTATGATTAGGATTGCTAATATCCTCTTGTGAGATTTCGTTCTCCTGCTATCATAAATCTTTTGCGCTCTCGTTCGGGATCCGTGTGTTGATCGATAAAGGGAGACCATGGAAGACGATTGTGAGGGCAGCAGGAGGAGAGGATTAATTAGAGCTGTAAGTTGATGTTGGGAATGAGGAGCACGAAAGAGGTCACTTTTCTTTTGGCATTGTCAAGGATTGCTTCAATGACTACTAAAGTATAGTAGTTATAATTATCAAGTACTGGAATAGTAGAGAGTGATGCTACACTTGAATGAACTAGTGAAGTTAAATTGGGAAAAAGTTTGAAAGGTATTTGATGAGGACCGTACATTGAAGTTGAGCTGGGCATAAGCAGTATAGCTTTACCCGAAGGAAGGAGAAGGTTCAGAAGCTCTGGCTTAGAGTTGGGTATGAAAATACCCATATGTGAAAATTTGAGGAAAAATTTTTCACTCGTAGGAGAAATGTTGAAATGGTGGGAACAATGGTCATCATATTTTGTGGAGCATGATGTTTTGCTCATAAATGAATACTTATGGGAATCAAATCCAATTTTCTATTCGGGAAATATGGGATAATGTTACGAGAGATATGCACGATTAGCCGAATTATATTGTGTATATATATATATATATAGGCATATTGAGATGTATATATAAATATGATATGTTTATAAATATATATTTGTGTGATTTGTATATTTATATGAAACATTCCCCTCTAGTGCTATCATGGGAAGTTATGCAATTTGCTTGAGGCCCCCGGCTTGAGGAGCAGGGAGCGTATAGTTCCCAAGTCATAGAGTCCATTTTATTGTGTGTGATTTTTATCATGAGTGAGACGTGATGGGTATGTTTCGTTCTCATTTTCGGTGAGGAACTATGATCGCTTCCCATACGTTGTGATTTGGTTTTTACCAAGTCGGTGTGATAGTCCGACCATTGGTACCCAGGATGATATGTGAGTAATTCCCTAAAAGATGATAGCATCGAAAGACTGCATCCACTGAGTTATAGCTCTATGGGATGGTCATTATACTTATATAGTGTATAATATATAAGTATGGATATACTTGATGTGTATAGTATGTTGTATATATATTTAAACGAGGTGTGAAACATATGTACATGGATATAATAAAGAATGGTATGCGAGATAAATTCTGGATGAGCTCGGCTTTATTATATGATTAGAGGTAACTCTGATCAGGAGATGATTCATTTCCATGATTTTAGTGGATAGCAACCTTAGAGATATAATTTAAGCTATGCAGGATTTATTATTGAGCTGTGGGATTAAGCTCATTGTTGTTTGCGCTAAGGACTTAGTGTTAATGAAAGCTCTTGTGGTATAGTTCCTTGACATAAATAGGACTTCTGACCACACTTTTGTCGATAAGAGAGATTGGATTATCCCAATGGAATTTTTAAACTAGCGAACCTCCACGACCGACAAAGTTAAGTAGCAGTGTATAGGAGGGGTTCCTTATTTGGATTTCGCTTGTGAGACGCTCCACACACGAACCTTAATGACATTGGGAGTGGAGAGATGTAATAAAATGCAAGGATGTTGATTTTGATGATAAGTCACCTAGTGTAGAGAAAACACTATAGACTGAGAGATGTTTGATGACTGTATAATTATATAGAGATATAAGTACTATGGAGAAGCACTGAAATTATTCTCTCACCACAAGTATGTGGGTGAGCTAAGATAAGGGAAATTGATTTGAGACTTATATCTAGGCCTTGAATAGAAGGAAAATTCAGAGGAAATACGTTTTGGGTATGATGTTCGTAACACTTTTACAGAGAGTAGGTGCCCTGATTAGTTGGACTTCCCACTTCCTTAGGATGGAAGGATATAGTGGTATAAGTACGTTAGTAGGTTAACGAGGTAGGATTTAGAACATCTCGTTGGTGTCCCTTAGACCGTTATATCTCGATGACCGATGAAGCGAGGGATTAGTTTATTGGGAGGGTTCCTCATTTAGATTTTGCTTTGCGAGACATCCCACGCATGAAACTTAGCAAATGTCATAAGAAGAGAGAGGTCTTGGGAACTAGGGATATAGTTAGGATAATACTTATATTACGTGTGTTGGCAATACCTTGATCTTAGTACTACCACGAAGTAAGGCAAGCAAGATTATTGGCGATTATATAGGAAGATTGTTGTGAGTTAACCATAAGAAGATTGATGGGTTAACCTTAAGAAGGAATGAATTTCCATGTATCCGAAGAATTGAATTTCGAATTATTCGGGTTAAGGGTACCCAGGTGTTATATACCGCCCAAAATAGTAGGGACGTGGTATATAAAGCTAGAGATTATGCTTCAAGGATGTTATAAATGGATTTGAAATGGATTCAATGGAACGTCGTAGGAAGTACACAGGGATTCAATTATATTTATGCAAAGAGTTAGCACACTTAAGATAAGCGAGAAGACTGACGGGAATAATCGAACGCTAGTGTAGTTTCCTTTTTTAGGGAAATTAGATGTTGTGATGAAAATGAGTGAATGCTTGGACTAACGGATCTACGATGGGACCAATAAGTTAGAGAAGCGATTATCGGCTCGTTTTATTTATATGCACTTAAACAATCACTAGGTGCGATATGACGTTAGAGTCAACCCTACGACTGAGGTAGCATTGTAACATATAGAGATTTGGTTAAGCTAGTAAGTTAGAGCATACGCCTTGAGATAGGTTGAATATGGTGGGAGACCATTGTGTTAGTACCTTTCGACTTTAGGGAACTAGGACGTAGTGTATATAATGATACTAGAGTAGTGGTATAGGCTATATCTAAATTTCGAGGACGAAATTCTGTTATAAGGGGGGGAAGTATGTAATACCCCGTACTTTTAAAGATATTTAAATTACACTCTGGACGTAATTTGGTAATTTGAGGAATTACTATGAATAGTAATTCTGGAATTTATGACGTGATTTGGTAATTTGAGGAATTACTATGTATAGTAATTCTGGAATTTATGAGTAAAATTAAGTAAATTTAAAATTATAAAGTGAATAGTAAATATTAGTTTTCGAATGTCGGATAAATATTTACATGGATTATATTTTCTTACGGGACTAAGTATAGGAGTGGATTATTTTTATTACATGTCACCGTTGGGTAAAGCGACAAAGAAAAATATTTTAAATGGAAAACACGTGTATTGGAAAGTGTTGGGTTTAATTGTGAATTTTAGTTAAGTGGCTCGAATGGAGATTTCGAGTGCGCGGTTGGGTTCGGAATGGCCGATATAGTCAAAATAGAGCATTCGGGGATAGTGTTTAGGTCCCGAGGATTTTTGGACTTGTAGGGACTCGCAATTGTGTACACGAGTCTTTTTATAATTGGGTATACACCAAATTTTGGGTTTAATAAGAGGAGAGCCCTCATTTCTTCCCCAAATCTTCCCTAAGAGAGAGAGAGAAAGAGAAGAGATAAGGAAGAGAATAAGGAAGAAGAGAAGAGAGGAAGGAAAAAAGGGGGATTTCCGGCCAAGCTCCACGGGATTCGACTCGGGTCGTCGGATTTTATCCACGAGGCAAGTGTTTAACTTGCTTTATGATTTAGTGTGTTTATTTCTCATATCATAGTTGGTGTAAAACTATATAGATTTTTGGGTTGGATTTTCGTGGATCAAACGAGTTTTCGGAAGATTAAAACGGATAAAACTGGGTTAATACCCAATTTGAGAAATTAAGAATTTATTGAAATTAGTTGTTGATTATTGGTTCTAGGATGATTAGAAGCATTTTATGTGTGGATATATTGTTGGTTAAGGTTGGATGATGATGGTAGAGAAGATAACAAGCTTGGTGGTGCATTAATGGAGATTTGAATTTAGAGAAGATAGTGAGTAGTAGCGCAGCAGTTTGAAGGGTTGATTCGGCGAGGAAGCGAATTGATTCAACTCTTAGTCAAAACATGAAAGTTCTCGATCTTTTTGATACGGTCACGTGAGCGTCGACCGCGTATTTTTCTGATTTTTTTTAATTAGTTATGATTTTTCTGAGGAAGCAGTTCCGATGTTGAAATCGTTAGCTCGGAAATCAAACCAAAAATTGGAAAAATATAGGCTAGAATTGTTTGGAGATAAATATTAGGGTTCCTAAATTAAGTTTTTGGACTTCTAAATTACTTGAGGAAAAACAAAAAAGACCTTGGGTTCGTAGAGATAAATCCGGACTATATTTTTAAATGATTGTTTAGGATGGATAACACTCGAGAAAAGTCTTCGGCAAGTGTGTTTATATAGTTATGCGTAGAGAATAACTATGGGCCAAGTACATCTGAGTAAATTCTAGAATGCAAGTAGGATGGAATTTAATATATGGGCTTAAGAGGTTCAAGCTACTATCCGGTATGTCTTATTGACGACGATTATTATAGGTGATGAGATACCTACGGAATCAAGATACGTAGTGCGTATGCTATTTAATGATTACAAATTGGTATATTCAGCATTCTATATACAAATCCTTATGAAGTGATTAAGGAGAGATTTGAATATTAAATAAGAGAGTATGTATTGGGGTAGTATTTTAAGTGGGTGAATGCTTATATTATTACCAATGGGAACATTCAAGGTTTTTAGCTATCGCTATAAAAGTTTGGAAATTGTAGCCATAACATAGTGAGAACTGATATAGATTATATATATATAATGTCGTTAAAGTATATATAATATGAGACGAATAAATATATCGGTGCTATTGGTATTATCATCGTGTGGTGAGAAAATCTCGGAAATAATATATTGAGGATTGTTCATAATCGATAAATGCGTAGGATATTCGAGATATAAATATACTACGTATGGGATTTATTATATGGGTTGTACGTATGCCCTGATATTTTTATATATATGGGTTAAATAAATACATATGGGGATTATGTATGGGTGAGATGAATACCTATTATTATTATATGTGAAGATGAGACGAATACCAATTCTTATCATATGGTTGTGTGAATACCTCACTGATGGTATATTTATATAGGTGGAATGTGTACCTAAATTATTGTTGATTATGTGTATAACATACCTACCATACTTGCTATCACGGGAGGTCAGTTTTTGAAAGAGGACAATCTTATCTTGTGTGCCTTCGGGGGGATTTAGATTTGGTACCTCAAGAATATAGGACTGTGGAAGGCTCATTTGTGAGTCGATAAGTCTGCTGGCTATGGCAGCGTAGGTATGTGCGTGACCCATAGGTACATGAACTGTGTTCGCCTCCAATATGTGTGATTTGTATTAATACGATTCCTGAGTGATTCGGAACGCGTGATCCTTATGTACGTGATGTATTGGGATTTGATAGCAGAGTATGTGCCCACCACAACTTAGCCTAGGGGTGCCAGATATGGATATATGTATTGAGAATAACATATATGTATACTCGTGATGTTCCGTCGTTGCTTTGTAGATGAGAATAACTAAGCTGCTTATATTATAGCTCAATGGATTGATTATTATACTTCTTCCATATAGTATATTGTTTATATATGAGATGAGATATCATATAATGTAACCTTGTATAAAAGGGAAAAGAATGAATAAAGTGATATACTCCTTCCGGTAGATTTATATCCGGAGTTTTATGAATATGGATCATAGGTTCTAATGAGAACTATATATATATATATATATATATATATATATATATATATATATATATATACACAAGATGGTATAAGATGTGGTATGTACCGAGGGCCTAATGGATCCCGACGATTAACATTGTCACGTAGTAGTGTATCGAGGGGGTTCCTCGTTTGGATTTCGCTTCGCAAGACACTCCACGCACGAACATAACGTAATGTTGGGAATGGAGAGAAGTTTAGTCCTTATTAATCGGATTAAGGAAGATTATTAAAATATGGGTAAATGCATTAGTTAGGCATGGTAACTTAACTAAGTTGTTTAGAAGGTATGTGATAGTGGTGCACTATTAGAAGAGCGGTGAGGTGTATCTCATGTGAGAATGATACCAGTTTAAATATGAGAAATATCATATTTCAAAAATAAGGATTTTAAGTACTTGCTAAAATGTTTTCAAAACTCAGGCTCTGACCCGTTTCTCAATTTTTCCCCTATCTAGCTATATATATATATATATATATATGTTCAGACACAGGGACGCCTGGATAATAATTCCTTCGAGTCAGACGTTTGCTGCAACAGCTGTGGTTGTAAGTAGGTTTATTGTAGACACTTCTATTATTAAGATCTGGATAGGAGGTATTGTAGAAACATTCGGGATGATGGCCCAACTGTATTCATTTATTCTTTTACCGCCTTTTAGTGCGGCATTCGATTTGGTTGTACTATTTTGTACCGAGTGTTCGATTACTTTATTTCATTTTAGTTATTGCATATAAATGTTGTAATTGTTTTATTTGAATGGTTTGGTTAAAAATATTAGTTTATTAAAATTTTGACTCCAGCCTAATGGGATATTAGTTGTTAAATTGGTTTTCGACAGTGATGCTGAGAATGAACCATACGAGAGTCCTGTTTTAATTTGATATAGGAGTGATCGCCCGGTATTTTATTAGGCGGGTTGTCACATGAATGATACTCAAAATTATATAAATTGGAATTTTAATTAAAATTAATGGTATGTCGAATATGTGAGGGATATATACTACGTACGGGTTGATGAAATTGAGTTGTGTGTATACCTACAGAAATATATATATTGGTGGTGCGAATACCTATAAATAATATTTGATTATGTGTGTGAACATACCTACGCTGCCTGTTATCACGTGGTTTCCATGCAGAGGGAGATCCCACTGTGATGATTCCAGTGAGGTCTGGATTACTGCCCCAGAGCATGGAACTTAGGACGGACCATTATGTGTCGTGTATTTATGGGATCGGTGTGTCATTTAGGTAAGTTAGTTGTGTGCGTATCCCAAAGTATTAGAACTATATTCGCCTCCACCGTTATGTTGATTGATTTTGGGTTCGAGGAGACATGTCGAACTAATAGTCCTTATTTGAGTATGAGGGGTACATGGACTTGATAGCAAAGTATGCCAGCATCACGAAGGGACATTCCTGGGATGCTATGTTTATGTATATATTATATGTTTCATGAATATATAACGGTGTAATATATCTACTTATGTGAGACAGTATATTTGATAGAGGATGTATATCTAAAAAAAACTTAAATAGTGAAACTTAAATGATTGATTCAATAATAAAATGAGAATAAATAAATTTATTATTAAGACTGTAATATTGTGTCGTATGGAGAAATACGAGGGAACGAGACTTAGTGAGAATAGTCAAATACATTAGGTAGTTGGGAAAGGGATACTAGTTAGGTAAAATACGTTAGGCATGCACATTAGTTGAAAGGTGAGGATCCCAAGTGAGTGTATGTGGATAATACATATGTAATAAATAACTTATTTAAATTGTTATATAAATACTTTCAAAATATTTTACTTGGGCTCTGACCCGTGTCAAAATTATTTTCAAAACCTTTTAGGTGTCCAGCCACAGGGACACCAAGCTTAGAGATCCTATCCAGGGACGCGTAGTTGCAGCAGTGTGAAAGCTTGCAGGGGATTTCTATTAGACGCTTCATCTCTTTCATTTTAGATAGTAGTTTCCTTAGCAGTTCATTTGGGCATGTTACCTTTAGATAATTTCTCTTATTCAGTTATGCATCAGACTGTATTTAGATTTAGTTTTACTTAATTCAGATTGTGGTTGGATTATGTACCTGGAGAACCAATGGTTTATTCGATCTCATTTATTTAGATATCTGTCATGTAATTGTTCATACTATATTTATGGGTGAATGGTTTAGTCATTTATTTTATTTTCGCATGTGTTCATAATAAAAGATAAAATTTGACACCAGCTTCATTTGACATAGGTGATTAGTAATTAAATAGTTTTTTATAGTGATGCTAAGAATGAAACCATTAATGATTATTATTTAATTTAATAATGGACTAATCACCCAGGACTAAAATAGGCGGGGTGTCACTAATGGTATTAGAGCGTCGGGTTCTAGTGTCCATAGGATCTATAAGTCTTATTACGATTTCAACGCAGTGTTCTTTGACCTGGGGCCCTATCAATTAGGATTGTTGCATTTATGATTACGCATTAGAACTTTGTTCTTTTGCTATTATAATTTTATTGACAGTGAACTCATACAATTCAAATCTTCTTTTAGATGCCACCCAGGAGACGGAGAGCGGCGAGAGTAGCGGATCAGAATAATGCAGGGGAGGCTCAACTAGAGCCATAGGCACCACAGGGGACAGGGATCGCGGTTGAGGTGGCGATGATAGTGGTATGGGCAGTGAATTCAGGGATGACTGTCATGGCTTAGCATTTCCATCAGGTCCAGTAGCCACCACAACTAGTGGCACTAGTTGTTTAGGCACACCCAGGGCTGACAGAGTGGCAGAGGATTAGGAAGGCTTTCCATATGGCCATCCATCAGAATTTCAGGTGAGTTCTAATGTGATTACAGCGTGTCAGTGGAAGAAATATATCTAGTGCCACTTGCGTATGGTTGACTGTAGTGAGGTACATAAGCAGATTCTTGCTACTTTTAGGTTAGTTGGAGCAGCTATACAGTGGTGGGAGTTAGTGACCACCATTGCAGAGAGGGATACTATGACTATTGTTGATTTCTAGGTGCAGTTTGATCGAAAATACTTTCACCAGCCGTAGAGATAGAAAGGAGGAAAAAGTTCAAAAAGGTGGTTTAAGTTGACCATTCAGTGGACGAGTATGAGGAGGAGTTCACTCATTTGTCTAATTTCGTAGCAGACTAGGTGAACAATGAAAAGATGAAGAAGGAAAAGTTTATGGATGGTTTGACCTGGAGGATCCGATAGCACTTCATTGGCAACCCCGCATTAGTGACTTATATGGATGTCATCAATGTCGCACTTTTACATTGTCAGGGTCATGCTTCCATGTGAAAGGGAGAACAAGAGGAGGTGACCCTTGCCAGCAGGGCAAGATAGGAGGGAGTGGTTCTATTGGAGTACCAGAGCAGCATCAGTTAGGCAGACACTAGGGGTAGGATTCTTAATAGGGGGATCAAGCCAAATGGTTTAGAATTGGGGGCCATCGACCTGAGAGCGATTTTAGTCAAGTCTAGCAGGGTCCTCAGCAGCAATAGTTTCCTCAGGGCCACCAGGGCCAATGGAACAATGTGTTAGGTTAGCAGGTTCGAGGCCAACAGGGCCAATAGTAGGGTCAATACCGTCAGGGAAATCATGGTCAACTATAGGGAGATTTTCTAGTCCATTATTTTATCAGTGGACATATGTGCCACAACAGGAAGGATTGCCCACAATAGAGGATAACTCCACAGTTGTAGGGTGCCCTTCAGGAGTAGTTGGCACAGAGGCCACTTGCGGCACCAGCCCCACCTGTACCACCACTTTAGGGACAACTACATTACGAGCGTGTTTATAACGTTCGCGATGTCATCATACAACAGGCCCCACAAGCACCACCAACAGTATCGAGTATGTTTCCTATTCATGGGCTTTAGGGTAGGATCATATTTAATATTTAGTCTTTGATCTTTTTGTATTTGATATGGAGGGATATGACGTTATCTTGAGTATGGACTAGTTAGCTGGATATTGGGCGATGGTGGATTATTTCGGAAGGACTATTATATTCTCAATTCCAGGGTATGAGATGTTCTTAGTGGCTATGCCTCTTTTTGATGGAGGGTCGGTCACACATCTATATTATATCGAGGAGGAGGCCTCACAGGAGGTGGTAGTTTCCTTAGACTCGATTCCAGTCGTGGAGTTCGAGGATGTATTCTAGGACATACTTGGGTTAACTCCTATTTGAAAATTTTATTTTTTTATTGACCTAGCACCAGGTACGAGACCTATAGCTTGAGCGCCTTATTGCATGGCCCCATTAAAGAAGTGGGAGTTTAGGGAGAAGATTCGGTAACTATTAAGGCATAGTTTTATTCGACGGAATACTTTTAGGGTGCACCTGTTTTATTTGTCAAGAAGAATGATGGGTCTCTTCGGCTATGCATTGACTACAGATTGTTGAATAAGGTCATAGTCTGAAATAAGTATCCATTACCTCTTATTGATGATCTATTCGACTAGCTGAGGGGAGCAACTTACTTCTCCAAGATAGATTTGAGGTCCGATTATCATCAATTGCGCATCAGGGAGGAGGACATTCGAACGACTCCTTTGTTAACATGATATGGGTCCTAAGAGTTTAGGGTGATGATATTCGGACTCACCAATGGGCCAGTAGTGTTCATGGATATGATGTACCGGGGTTTTTAAGAGTTTCTTGACTATTTTATGATTGTCTTCATAATGATATTCTAGTTTACTCTCATTCTGAGGATAAGTATGACGAGAACTTACGAAAGGTTTTATAGAAACTTAAAGAACACCAATTGTATGCAAAGTTTAGTAAATGTGGGTTCTGGATTCAGGAGTTGCAATTTATGGGCCATATTGTGTCTAATAATGGTATCGATGTTGATCCAAGTAAGGTATCGGAGGTGAGGGAGTGGGGATAGCCCATGACACCAACTGAGGTCCGTAGCATGTTGGGGTTAGCAAGATATTACTGAAGGATTGTTAAAGGTTTCTCTAAGATTGAGGGTCCATTGATAAACTTGACTCAAAAAGGGATGTCTTTGATTTGGGACGACCATTGTCAGCTAGATTTTAATGAGCTAAAGGACAAACTAACCTCGACACCTATAGGTGAACTACCTAAGGGAGGAGTGGATTACTACATCTACACTGATGCATCCTTGCAGGGACTTGGGGGTATATTGTATAAGGAGGAAAGGGCTATAGCTTATGTATATAGCAAGCTCAAGCCACATGAGAAGAATTACCCATACATGACTTGGAGTTGACCATAGTGGTATTTGCTTTGAGACTCTAGAGGCATTATCTGTTGGGAGAGCAATTTACCTTATTCACAAACCATAGATCTCTTCAGTATCTTTTCACGTAGTAAGATCTGAACATGAGACAGAGGATGTGATTAGAGTTCATAAAATAGTACTAGTTTGATATTCAATATCATCCTAGGAAGGCTAACGTGGTGGCAGATGTGTTAAGCTGAAGGCCTGCAGGAGAGCTAGCAGTGATTTAAAAAGTGAAGTGAAGACAGCTTCGCCATGATGATGAGATTGCTCTATTTTTCAGAGAGATGTATGCATTTTAACGGGAGACTCATGGTTCCAAAGGGTGATGATTTGAAGCATGTAGTAATGTTAGAGGATTGTAGGTCCCAATTTGTGGTACATCCCGATGGGGATAACATGTACCAAGATATGCATAGATAATATTAGTTATCGGGAATGAAATGGGACATAACAGAGTCTATCTCGAAGTGTGAAACCTTCCAGCTAGTGAAGGTAAACCTCCAGAGACCGACGGGGAGGTAAACCTCCAGAGACCGACGGCGATGTTATATCCACTAGAGATTCCTGTGTGAGAATTAGAGAGTATCTTTATGGATTTTATTATCGAGTTACCCTTATCGCAATAGGGTCACAATTCGATATGGTTGATGCTGGATCGAATGACCAAGGTGGATCATTTCCTTCCCGTTCGTATAGATTTTGAGATGAAGTTGTATGCACAATTATTTATCGATGAGATAGTATGATTATATGGGGTTCCACTCAATATTGTGTCCGATCGGGATAAGATCTTTGTGTACCATTTCTAGCAGAGTTTTTAGGAGGCGATGGACACAGATTTGCGATTGAGTATAGCATATAACCCACAAACGGATGGACAAACTAAGAGGGTTAATCAGATGCTTGAGGATATGCTGTTAATGTGTATACTTGATTTCGGGGGAGGATGGGAGAAGTATCTTCCTTTGGTGGAGTTTACATATAATAACTCCTACCAATACAAGATTGGCATGGCACCATTTGAGGCACTGTACAATCGGCCTTGTCATTCGCCTACCTGCTGGTTAAAGGTATGGGGTAATAAATTATTGGGGCCATAGATGATTCAGGATACCACTGCCAAAATTGATTTGATTCGAGGGCGCATCTGGATAGCTCAAGATAGGCAGAAAAGTTACGTTGATGTAGACAGGAGGCACACTGAGTATGAGGTTGGCGAACAGGTGTTAGTGCGAGTGTCTTGAAAGGAGTTATGAGATTTGGCAAGAAGGGGAAATTAGAGCTGAGATATATTGGACCGTTTCTGATAATTAAGAGAGTGGGACCATTGGCTTATAGATTGGGACTATTAGAACATCTATAGTGGATTCATGATGTGTTTCATGTGTTATCGCTGAAGAGATACCAGATGAGCGAGATGGATTTTTGGCATGCTCCATCAAAGGAGATCGACTTGCATATCAACATCTCATATAAGGAGAGACCGTTCGCGATAGTTAATCGTAGTGAGTGTAAACTGTGGTCAAAGGTCGTACCCTTGGTTAGAGTGCAGTGGGGACACCAAAATGTAGACGAGTCGACATGGGAGAGGGAGGATGACATGCGTGAACAGTATACAGAGTTATTCACCGTATGTATGTTCGAATTTCGAGAAAGAAATTCCCTTGTAAGGGGGAAGTATGTAACAACCTGTATTTTTAGGAAATAAAAAAATGAATTAATACGGTTAAATTAAAATTACACGTGTGACGTAATTTAACAGAAATTAAATACTATGGGTTGATTAAATTATCAATTGGAGATAAATGATTAATGTTTATTGAAAAAAAATTACAAAGTGAATAGTAATTACATAATTTACGTTATAAATAGTGAAAGTAATGTGATGGTATTTTATCTCAATCATGCGTCGTGTGTGGACTAAATGAGGTCGAGATAGGAAATTAATTATGAGTAAATTGGATGATGATGTTGAGGTCACGGCTGGGTTCGGAAGGGTTAAAATAGTCAAAATAGTATACTCGGGTGTATAGTTTGGGTCTCTGGACAGTTTTAGACCAAACCGACACTCCAAGAGGATATTTTTGTCATTTTGTATCCTAGGGTTAAGGGAGCTACGAGTTTGTAAAGGTTATATAAACTTGTAGTCATGTGAGGCTAGGGTAAATTAAATAGAAAACACATAGAGGACATTAGAGTTGAGAGGAAGAGCTTTCTTGGAGCTTAGGAGAGGATTCTTGGAGAAGCTACCCTTGTTCTTGCATCACAACCATTTTTGGAATATGAATTAGGAGAAAATAGTCATCAAGAACACTAAATCAGATTACTTCCATACAAGGAAAGTATTTATCTTGCAAATTTTTATGAGTTATAATACCTATGTAGAGTAGGGCCATTGAATTAAGGATAATTAATAATATTCTTGTGATTGATGAATAAAACTTATAATTTGGATCAGGATTGCATGTAAAATGTATCAAATTGTATAAATAAAACAAAATAAAAAAATCAGGATTTAGATGATGGGATAAATCTAGGTTTTGATGAACTTATGTGGAGAACATAAAAATAGAGGGATTAATGATTATTGGAGCTTCAATCATATTTTGGATGAAATTTTATGGATTTTATACATGATTTACGTTAGAAATTATCCATACATGTATGTTTGATGTTTAATTATGTTAATTGGGAGTTTAAGATTGTTGGATGGAAGTTTGAGGATTGCAATGGTGAAAAAAATTCATAACAGCAAACTGAAGAAGAAGAGACCTGATAGATTTCGAATCGATTCGGCCATTGGGTGAATTGATTCAATTTTTTACAAAATTGAAAATTATTCCTTTTAAGCCCAGAAATTATGGAGATTTCGTGAGGGGACTTTTGGGATATCCTTAAATAATATAGAGAAATATAAAAATGATAGTATGCCTAAAGTGGAGATTTGGTTTACATAAAATGGAGATGAGTTTAGTATTGGGATAATTGAGAAAATATCCATAATTGATAAATGAATGAAATTCGAGAAGGTTTAAATGTGAAGAATGAACCTGAATAACTACTTATTAATTTAAAGTTAAGTAGGACCCTTAGAGTAGTGAGTGATACTCGAAATTATATAAATTCAAATTTTAGTTATAATTAATGGTACGTCGAATATGCGAGGGTTATATACTACGTACAAGTTGATGAAATTGGGTTGTGTGCATACTTACTGAATATATATATATATATATATATATATATATATATATATATATGTGTGTGTGTGTGTGTGTGTGTGTGTGTGTGGTGTGAATACCTATAAATATTATTTGATTATGTGTGTGAACAAATCTACGTTGTCGGCTATCAAGAGGTTTTTGCACAGAGGGCGATCCCACCTTGATGATTCTAGTGAGGTCTGGATTACTGCCCCAGAGCAGGGAACTTAGGACGGCCCATTTTGTGTCGTGTATTAGTGGGACCGGTGTGTCTTTTGGGTACGTTAGTTATTTGCGTATCCCAAAGGCTTAGAACCATGTTCGCCTCCACCATTATATTGATCGATTTTGGGTTCGAGGAGACATGACGAACCAATAGTCCTTATTTGCATATGAGAGTTACATGGACTTGATAGCAGAGTATGCCAGCATCACGAGGGGTCATTCTGGGGATGCTTTGTTTGTGTATATATTATATGTGTGATGAATATATAGCGGTGTAATATATCTACTTATGTGAGATAGTAGAATTCATAGATGATAAATATCTGGAAAAAAATAAGTAGTGAAACTTAGATGATTGACTCAATAATAAAATCAAAATAAATAAATTTATTATTGAGAATGTAATATTGTTTGTATGGAGAAATACGAGGGAACGAGACTTATTGAAATAGTCAAATATGTTAGCTAGTTGGGAAAGGGGTACTAGTTAGGTAGAATACGTTAGGGGTGCACATTAGTTAAGAGGTGAGGATCTCAAGTGAGTGTACATGGATAATATATATGTAATAAATAATTGATTTAAATATGTGCAAAATATTTTCAAAATGTTTTACTTGGGCTCTTATCCGTGTCAAAAATATTTTCAAAATATTTTAGGTGTCTATCCTTAGGGACGCCAAGCTTAGAGATCCTATCCAGAGATGCATAGCTATAATAGTGTGGAAGCTTTTAGGGAATTTCTATTAGACGCTTCATCTCTTTCATTCTAGATAGGAGGTTCCTTATGAGTTCATATGAACGTGTTGACTTCAGACTATTTCTTTTATCAGTTATGCATCAGACTGTATTTAGATTTAGTTTTACTTAATTCAGATTGTGGTTGGATTATGTACCAGGAGAACCGATGGTTTATTCGCTCTCGTTTATTTATATATATGTCGTGTGATTGTTCAGACTATATTTATGTCTGAATGGTTTAGTAATTTTATTTATTTCTGCATGTGTTCATAATAAAAGATAAAATTTAACACCAGCTTAATTTGACATAGGTGGCTAGTAATTAGAAAGATTTTCGACAATGATGCTAAGAATGAAACCATAATGATTTATGTTTAATTTAATAATTGACTAATCACTTAGGATTAAAATAGACAGGGTGTCACACAACCGTTTGGTAGGTAGCCCAGACGTTCTTGTGTTCGAATGGTATGACAGTGTAGCAGAAGGTTCCAATGGGGTGATGAAGGCAGTTTTCTCCTAATGGTCAGGGTGTATCTTGATCTGGTTGTATCTGGAAAATCCATTAAGAAATGACTTGAGGGCATGGGTAGCCGAGTTATCCACGATCACATCGATTTTGGGTAATAGGTAATAATCCTTTGGGGGTGCTTTATTCAAATTCCAGTAATCGACGCATATGTGGACTTTTCCTCCTGACTTCAGCACAGGTACAATGTTGGCGAGCCATATAGGATATTAGACTATGCAAATGAAAACTAATTTCAATTTCTTGACCACTTATACTTTTACTTTAATCGACCATTCAGTGAGGAGATTATGTAGCTTTTGTTTGATTGATTTGTATTCTAGGAATGTTGGGATCTCATGTTTATCTATTTCTAGGCCAATATTATGCATGTCGTCATAGGATCATGCAAAGACGTCCATGAATTCCTTTAGTAGCTCTTCAAATTGCACAGGCTCATGCTCTTTAAGGGTTGTTCCTATTCTAATCTCACGGAAATGGCTCCTGGAATCGACATTAATAAAAATAGTTTCATCATCATTTATTTGAACATTGTTATATTGTTTGTTATTCTCCTATTATTCTCCTGATTTAGATCAGTAAAGAATTATTCATTTGTAAAATGATCATCATCAAGAGTTTGATCAGAATCAAAATAATTAATGTAAGGCACATCAAGATACTCAAATTCTTAATTTATTTCATTTTTAGGAAAAATAGCAGTGAGAACCTCGTTAAAAGGGGTCTCATTTACATTGATATCAGAAAAAGGAACAACAACATTAGATGAAGAGAACTAGATAGGGTAAATAGCACGGTCAAGTTGAATCTGGGCAGGTTAGATAGACATGGCATTTCAGTTGAGGAGAGGCATATCAGGAGCTCTAATTTAAGTAGACGGGTCCAACGGCGCAACATATGAACTGATCATGCAGAGACTCATCCCCAGTGTCTGCAGGTTGAATGAGTCCTCAGAATCACATTCCACCAAATCCTCGATGATTGTCATAACTTTTTCAGTGTGAGGTTAAACTTCATGCTGGCAGTTGACAGCACAAGGGTTACTATTTTTAAAATATTATTTCTAGCCTCGGTTTCATCTTTTTTTTTTTGTCGTGGACATCGGAGGCCATTGATTTCTTCAGGTGATGTTTTTTAGCCCACATCACATGGGGAAAGGCCTCCTTCAGTACTATGGGCTCAATTATCCCTTACTATCATCGTCCTAGCCCCATTCTGGGCATGAAGTTCATGTTATTTAACATCTGAATCACGTTGACGTTATCCTAAGGGTTGTGTTATAGATAGACTCGATCTTTGAAAGTATCTCCTACTAGAAGGGGAAGTAGGTTAACTCTGAAGCCAAAGAGGATCATATCATTCGTCCTACGTTGGATATCTAATACTGAGTTACTAGTACCGACAGTGTATGAATTATTTGTAATACCCTGTAATTTTATTGATATTAATTTAAGGGATTAATTGAATTAAATGAGAATTAATTGGAAATTAATCCGGGTATAAATACTAACGATATAAATACTAATGAGATGTGAGTTGGTATTTGATTATGATGTTATTATTTCCGAGTATGTATGGTAATGCATGAGTATTGATGATATCTAAATTGTCACGAGGTAGATATACGTCAATTTGAAAATTTTAATTGGGACGCGCGTGTCAGTCGCGTTAGGAACGTAATTAATTGAATTAAAAAGACAATTTTATTTTTATCAATCGAATAGTCATTTTGAGTGTGCCAACATGTCCAGAAGGGTCAAAATATTCAGAAAACACTAGCCGGGAGTTTAGTTTGGGTCCCGGGGCATTTTTAGGCCACATCGGCAACCTAAAAGGAAAGTTTGGTAATTTTAAAAATAGGGGAATTAAAACCCATGAATTTTAGAGGTTATTTTTATATTAGAAAAGAACCCACTAAGCCATTATCAGCATTTGGGAAGTTAGAGGGCTACGGGAGTTATAGGGAGGAGTCGGAAGAAGTTCCAAAAAGGAAACCCTAGCCACCATCACCATCTTTGGAAGAAATTTATAGAGAGAGGGAGGAGAATCAACATTCAATTCTTCAACATCAAATCATAACATCTGAGGCAAGTGGTTTAATTACATTAATTTTAAGCGAATGTTTCTTCCATGCTTAGAATTGAATAATTGTCTTATATTGGAAGTTTGATGAAAACCCATGAAATTGGAGGTAGGATTCATAATATGATATAGGGATTGCATGTAGAATGTTATTGGATGAATGTCATATACAAAATATATCTTTTGATGATGTGAAAACGGATTGATAAGGAGAAATTTTAGTCATTAAACTTTGGGTTCATGATTATAGGGTTTAGGACAAGGTTTGGGAATTTTGATGATTATATGTTAATTTAAGAAGCATTGACCCCATATATATGTTAAAGAGTGACCTAGGAGGACTTAGAGTAGTTTAATAACATTAAAATACTATTGGGATGATCTTAGGATGAGTTTAGAGAAGAGAAAAATTGAGAAAAATGAAGTAGTGAATTTCTGGGCTGAAATTGCCATCTCGTTAGAAGACCTGCCCAGGTCGTTCGAACAACCTCGTTCGAATGAGCTTCTAATGAGATGACAGTATCCCTTCTAACGAGTTGGTAGTTCGTTCGAAGCCTTTCATTCGAACGAACTCGTTCGAACGGCCTCGTTCGAACGAGACTTCTAAAGAGTTGACAGAATGGCCTTTTTGGCCTGATTTCATTTATAATGTTCCGTAGACTTATTTAATTGGAGTATTAACCTTCCCTCATTGATTAGTGGGTATAATTGTGAGAATTGGGGTACGTTGAGGAGTAGAACTTAGAACCTTATAATAAAATCGGATGTCAATTGTGGAGTAGGAAAAGAGTACCTAATTATGACACGAGAAAGGTTGATAACGTTAATATGCAAAATCGGGGACTTGTGATCGTATAACATTAAATTACGGTATAAGAACGAGAAGTATACCTATATTAATAATACGAGATATCTAAGATGTGCGAATGCTTAGTATATGTGGTTTTATGTGCATAACATACCTACCATACTTGCTATCATGGGAGGTTTGCGTTCGATCAGGGCCATCTAGTCTTTGTGTGCCTTCGGGGGGGATTTAGATTGGTACCTCGAGGACATAGGTCAGAAAAGGACTTATTGAGAAGTTAATAAGTCTGTTGAACATGGGAGGGTAGGTATGTGCGTGACCCATGTGATGTGAACTATGTTCGCCTCCATTGTCTGTGATTGTTGTTTATTCAAAATGATTCCTGAGAGATTCGGAATACGTGGTCCTTATGTACGTAATGTACCGGGATTGGATAGCAGAGTATGTGTGCACCGTAGCTTAGTCTCGGGGTGCTAGTAATGTATACTTATGATGAGAATAATATACTGTTAATTGAAATGAGCAGTCATGATTTAATGTGAGTATAATTATAGCAACGTTATGTAAAGATAAAATGGATGATCTTTAGTATATTAGTATTGCTAATAATTGGGAAATCGAGAATTAATGTAAAGCTCTCTATTTAATTGATGATGTTGGAATTAAAGCGTGAATCGTATAGAAATGTTAGAATTTATTTAGGACTAGTTAGTTATAAGAATCACTAGAATGGGTACGGGTACGTTAGGAGCGCACAAATAGTCGAGAGGTGAGTATTTCATGTGAGAGCACGTCCTAACATGTATTTTGCATTCAATGTTTTAATGTCATTAAAACACTTGCTATATTTTAAACTATTTTCCACAATCGGGCTCTGACATGTTTGCTTTCAAATATATTTTCTTGTAAAAACCTTTTAAGTGCCGAGCCACAAGGACACCAAGCATAGGAGTTCCATTCAGGTGACGTACTGTAGCTGTTGTGGAAGTTACAGGATATTGGCAGTAGACGCCTACATTTTCAATCGTGACTCTATTTATAGATTTCCTTATCAGTTGGGCATGTCGCCCTTTTCTTTTAGAAACATTTTATATATTCATTTCATTTCAGATTTTGGGTTGTAATTAATTTAGTGATGCAGATTTAGTATTTGTTTATTTCTGTATTCGGATTGTTATGAGGAGTATTCCTCCAGTTTCATTATTATTGCATGATTATTCCATTGTCATTATGTTGTGGCGGTTATGTTAGCATTTCTTATCTACTTGCATGTTAATCGGTTTTAATTAAAATTAACAACTCACTTTTTAAATATTAGGTGGCTAGTAATTAATAAAACGTTTTTGACAGTGATGCTATGAACTGAACCAACTTGGCATTTTGTATTAATTTAATCAAGGAGTAGCTACCCGGTATTTAATTAGTCGGGGTGTCACTGGTGGTATCAGAGCATCAGGTTCTAGTGTCCTTAGGATCTGTACGGCTTGTTATGTTTCCGCTGAGCTTTCTTTGATGTAGAGACCTATATTTTAGGACTGTTGTATTCTTTTGTGTATGTTTCGCTCTTCAGCTATTTTGAAATAATTACTGTGAACTTATAGACTTTACTCTCATTTTATATGCCTCCACGACGTGCACAACGAGTTCCTAGGGATGCATATCCCGAGCCACATCCTGCACTAGTTCCGGGCACCATGAATGCCGCAGAGGTTGCAGCCATTGTAGCCCAAGCAGTGAATGCCACCCTCGCAGTTGTACAGCAGGCACCACCTCAGGTTCCAGTAGTCGCGCCAGTTCAGGCTCATGCATTCCCGTCTTCTTGGGAACGCGTCCGTGATGCTTTTCTAAAAGCACACCCTTCGGAGTTTGCAGGTAGCTTCGATGTTGTGGTATCCAGTCAGTAGAGGAAGGACATTCAGAGGCACTTAAGGATGTATGAGTGCACGGATGTTCAGAAGAAGATAATAGCTACTTTTAAGCTAGTAGGATCAGCATTGCAGTGGTGGGATTCCATTACCACCGCGGAGGAGGGGGACGCTCTCACTATTTAGGAGTTCTGGGTGAAGTTCGATCGCAAATATTTTCCGTCAGCTGTTCACACTGAGATGAGGAGGAAGTTGATGAACCTCAAGCAGGAGGGAAAGACCGTAGCCGAGTATGAGGTTGTGTTCACCAATATCTTGAAAATTATTCCGGATGAAATTCCAATCGAGGAGAAGAAAATTCTTAAGTTCACGGATGGATTGACTTGGAGAATCCGTCATCACTTGTTGGGGAATCTCTCGTTGGCCACTTATTCTGATGTGGTTAACGCTGCACTACTTCACTGCCAGGATCATCGCTTCCACATGTCTGAGAGCAAGTGATCAGGAGAGTCCAGCCATCAGGGCAGGACCGGGGGAAATGGTGCCAGCGGGGCACAATCTGGTCAGGGACAACACAAGCAGGGTGATCAGGGTTCCCAACAGCGGGATCATAAGAGATTCAGATCCGGGGGTTTCAGGAATGGCCAGGGAGGTTTCAGACATGGCTATTAGGGTCAGAATGGCCATCAGGGCCAACAGTGTCAGAATGTTCTGCAACAGCAGTTTTAGTAGGGACAGCATGGTTAGGGTAGGAATGGTAACGTCCAGCAGGGCCGTGGGCAGCAGGGATAGTGAGGGGGAAACTTCCCGGGGAAGTTCTTCATTTGTGTCAAGACTGGCCACAAATGCCAAGATTATCCTGATAGGGGCAGGGCCCCACCGCAGCAGCAGCAGGGTGCTCAACACGAGCCACAAAGGCCCATGTTTCCGGCTGCCCTCCCAGCACCACCACAGATGGCAGCATTACCCCCCATTCCAGCGGTCCCACTCCAACAAGGACAGCTTCAGTATGGGAGAGTGTATCAGCTCCAGCATGCCGCAGTACCACATGATCTACCTGCTATTGAGGGTATGTTCTCTATTCAGGGGACTTTAGGGCGTATTTTATTTGATACGGGGGCCACACATTGTTTCGTTGCCATGATGTTTGCACGCACTATTGGGTTATTAGACACTGCAGAGAGCACGGTTACTTGTGTAGATTCACTATTGAGTAGGGGTTCCATGATTTCACTTATTTTTAGAGGTGTGGGTATAGAGATCGGGAGGTTTACTTTACCCGCTGATATGTTAGTGTTAGAGATGACTGAGTATGATGCGATTATTGGTATGGATTAGCTAGTTGCATACCAAGACATGATTGATTGTTTTAGTAGGAGTATTATCTTTTCCATTCTCGGGCAGGAGATGTTTTTAGTGGCGATGCCTCGCCCTGAGGGAGGATCATCCACTCATTTGTACTATATAGAAGAGGAGACCTCTAAGGAAGTGGTGCTACCACTCGATTCGATTCTAGTCGTGAGGGAGTTTGCTGATGTATTTTAGGATATACCTGGATTACTGCCTAGTAGAAAAATAGATTTCGTGATCGATTTGATGCCGGGCACTCGGCCGATTGCCCGCGCACCTTACCGTATGGCTCTGGCAGAGATGAGAGAGTTACGGGATCAGATAGAGCAGTTATTGGGTCAGGGGTTTATCCGAAGGAGTACTTCACCATGGGGTGCCCCTGTGTTGTTCATAAAGAAGAGGGATGGATCGTTGAGATTGTGTGTAGACTACTGGGAGTTGAATAAAGTCACGATACGGAATAAGTATCCGTTGCCCCGAATCGATGACTTATTCGACCAGCTGAGAGGAGCTTCCTTCTTCTCAAAGATTGATTTGCGATCGGGATACCATCAGTTGCGTATCAGGGAATAGGACATCTCGAAGACTGCTTTCTTAACGAGATATGGTTCCTATGAGTTTCGGGTTATGCCTTTTGGCTTGACCAACGCTCCAACCGTGTTTATGGACTTGATGAATAGGGTGTTCAAAGAGTTACTAGACCAGTTCGTCATTGTCTTTATTGATGACATTCTGGTTTACTCCCAGAAAGAAGAGGAACACGTAGCTCATTTGAGATAGGTTTTGCAGACGTTGCGTCAGAACGAGCTTTATGCAAAGTATGATAAGTGTGGGTTCTGGTTGAAGGAGGTTCAGTTTTGGGGACATATCATTTCAGACCGGGGGATATCTGTTGATCCAGGGAAAGTGTCCGCGGTGAGGGAGTGGGGATAACCCACGACACCGACTGAGATCCGTAGTTTCTTGGGCCTAGCAGGATATTACAGGAGGTTTATTCGGGGGTTTTCAAAGATAGCGGGTACTTTGACACATCTAACTCGCAAGGGTGTGCCATTCATCTGGAGCGATGCCTGTTAGTTGGCATTCGATGAGTTGAAGGACAAATTGACCTCAGCACCTGTGTTAGCATTGCCCAGACCGGGAGTTGAGTATTTAGTTTACATCGATGCGTCCTTACAAGGACTCGAAGGTGTACTGCAGCAGGAGAGTCAGGCCATAGCTTATGCTTCCCGTAAGCTTAAGCCTCACGAGAGGAATTACTCAGCCCACGACTTGGAGTTGGCGACAGTCGTATTCTCTCTTCGAATTTGGAGACACTATCTCTTGGGGGAGAAATTTTGGTTGTTCACGGACCACAAGTCTTTATAATACCTCTTTACGCAGAAGGAACTGAATATGCGTCAACGACGGTGGCTTGAGCTTGTGAAGGATTATCAATTCGAGATCCAATATCACCCGGGGAAGGCTAACGTAGTAGTAGACACGTTGAGTTGTAGGCTAGTAGATGAAGTGGCCGGGGTGTGGAAAGCCAAGTGGAAGGAGTTGGGACAGCAGGATGCTGTGGCCCGATTGTTCATATCTGTGATGACTATTACACCTCAGATTGTTACGAGGGTGCTAAAGGCCCAGACAAATGACTCGTTTTGTCAGGAGCAGATAGTTCGATTACTAGCAGAGGGAGCCGAGTACTATACCATTAGCTCAGACGGGGGATTACCCTTCAATGGGAGACTGGTCGTTCCGGAAGGGGAGGACTTGCGACACGAGGTAATGACGGAGTCGCACGGCTCACGGTTCGCGGTACACCCTGGTGGGGATAAGATGTACCAAGACATGAGATGCCAGTATTGGTGGAGCGGGATGAAGAGAGATATCACCGTGTTCATTTCTAAATGCGCCACTTGTCAGCTAGTAAAGGTGGATCATCAGAAACTGGCAGGATTTCTACAGCCATTAGAGGTTCCGACGTGGATATGGAAGAGCATATCCATGGACTTTATCACGGGATTACCTACGTCATAGAGGGGTCACGACTCCATTTGGGTAATTGTGGATAGGTTGACCAAAGTTGCTCATTTTATGCCCGTGAGGACCGTCTACACTACGGGATAGTATGCCCAGCTTTTCATTGCGGAAATAGTGAGACTTCACGGCGTACCTCTAAATATCGTGTCTGACCGAGACAAGATATTTGTTTCACAATTTTGGGAGAGTTTCCAGGAGGCCATGGGTAAGGAGTTGCGGTTGAGTACGACTTATCACCCTCAGACTGATGGGCAAACCGAGCGGACAAATCAGATGTTGGAGGACATGTTGCGTATGTGCATCCCAGACTTTGGAGGTGGATGGGAGGAGTACCTTCCACTGGTGGAGTTTGCTTATAACAACTCCTACCAGTTCACCATTGGCATTGCTCCATTTGAGGCATTGTACGGTAGACCTTGTCGTTCCCCAGCATGTTGGTTAGAGGTGGGGGATAACAAACTCCTTGGACCGGAGGTGATTCAAGACACTTCAACAAGGATAAAGTTGATACGGAGTCGCATTCGGGTATCTCAGGATCAGCAGAAGAGCTATGCTGATGAAAAGAGGTTCTTCAGAGAATTCAAAGTGGGGGACCAGGTGTTACTCAGAGTATCTCCTATGAAGGGGATTATGCGTTTTGGAAAGAAGGGGAAACTGGCACAAAGTTATGTGGGGACATTTCCTATCATCGAACGGATTGGGCCAGTTGCGTATAGACTTGGGTTATCGGAGAACTTGCATAGGATTCATGATGTGTTCCATATTTCCTCGCTAAGGAGATACCTTAGGGATGATTTGGCCCATACCCACATTACTTTGGAGGACATCGATCTTCAGCCAGATAGTTCCTACGAGGAGCGGTTGATTGCTATTTTGGACCAAAGCGAGCGGAAACTGAGGTCAAAGATAGTACCATTAGTATGTGTTCAGTGGCGATATCATAATCCCGAGGAGTCCACATGGGAGCGTGAGGATAAAATGCGCGAACGTTATCCAGAGTTGTTTTTACCAGGTACTTTTTAGTTCCGAATTTCGGGATGAAATTCTGTTATTAGGGGGGAAGTATGTAATACCCCGTAGTTTTATTGATATTTATTTAAGCGATTGATTGAATTAAATGATAATTAATTAGAAATTAATCTGGGTATAAATACTAACGAGATGTGAGTTGGTATTTGATTATGATGTTAAAAATTTATTATTTTCGAGTATGTATGGTAATACATGAGTATTGATGATATCTAAATTATCACGAGGTAGATATACGGCAATTTGAAAATTTTAATTGGGATGCGCATGTCAGTCGCGTCAGGAACGTAATTAATTGAATTAAAAAGAGAATTTTATTTTTATCAACCGAATAGTCATTTTGAGTGCGCCAACGTGTCCGGAAGGGTCAAAATAGTCAGAAAACACTAGCCGGGGGTTTAGTTTGGGTCCCGGGGCATTTTAGGCCACACCGGCAACCCAAAAGGGTAGTTTGGTAATTTTAAAAATAGGGGAATTAAAACCCACGAATTTTAGAGGTTATTTTTATATTAGAAAAGAACCCACTAAGCCATTATCATCATTTGGGAAGTTAGAAGGCTACGGGAGTTATAGGGAGGAGTTGGAAGAAGTTCCAAAAAGGAAACCCTAGCCACCATCACCATCTTTGGAATAAATTTGTAGAGAGAGGGAGGAGAATCAACATTCAATTCTTCAACATCAAATCATAACATCTAAGGCAAGTGGTTTAATTACATTAATTTCAAGCGAATGTTTCTTCCATGCTTAGAATTGAATAATTGTCTTATATTGGAAGTTTGATGAAAACCCATGAAATTGGAGGTAGGATTCATAATATGATATAGGGATTGCATGTAGAATGTTATTGGAAGAATGTCATATACAAAATATATCTTTTGATGATGTGAAAACGGATTGATAAGGAGAAATTGTAGTCATTAAATTTTGGGTTCATGATTATAGGGTTTGGAACAAGGTTTAGGAATTTTGATGATTATATGTTAATTTAGGAAACATTGACACCATATATATGTTAAAGAGTGACCTAGGAGGACTTAGAGTAGTTTAATAGCATTAAAATACTATTGGGATGATCTTAGGATGAGTTTAGAGAAGATAAAAATTGAAAAAAACGAAGTAGTGAATTTCTGGGCTGAAACTGCCATCTCGTTAGAAGACCTGCCCAGGTCATTCGAACGACCTCGTTCGAACGAGCTTCTAACGAGATGATAGTATCCCTTCTAATGAGTTGGTAGTTCGTTTGAAGCCTTTCGTTCAAACGACCTCGTTCGAACGAGACTTCTAACGAGTTGACAGAATGGCCTTTTTGGCCCGATTTCATTTCTAATGTTCCGTATACTTATTTAATTGGAGTATTAACCTTCCCTCATTGATTAGTGGGTATAATTGTGAGAATTGGGGTATGTTGAGGAGTAAAACTTAGAACCTTATAATAAAATTGGATGTCAATTGTGGAGTAGGAAATGAGTACCTAATTACGACGCGAGAAGGGTAGATAACGTTAATATGCAAAATCGGGGACTTGCAATCGTATAACATTAAATTACGGTATAAGACCGAGAAGTATACCTATATTAATAATATGAGATATCTAAGATGTGCGAATGCTTAGTATATGTGGTTTTATGTGTATAACATATTTAATGTGAGTATAATTATAGCAACGTTATGTAAAGATAAAATGGATGATCTCTAGTATATTAGTATTGCTAATAATTGGGAAACCGAGAATTAATGTAAATCTCTCTATTTAATTGATGATGTTGGAATTAAAGCGTGAATCGTATAGAAATGTTAGAATTTATTTAGGACTAGTTAGATATGAGAATTACTAGAATGGGTAGGGGTACGTTAGGAGTGCACAAATAGTCGAGAGGTGAGTATTTCATGTGAGAGCACGTCCTAACATGTATTTTGCATTCAATGTTTTAATGTCATTAAAACAATTGCTATATTTTAAACTGTTTTCCACAATCGGGCTCTGACCCGTTTGCTTTCAAATATATTTTTTTTAAAACCTTTTAGGTGCCCAGCCACAAGGACACCAAACATAGGAGTTCCATTCAGGTGACGTACTGTAGCTGCTGTGGAAGTTACAGGATCTTGTCAGTAGACGCCTCCATTTTCGATCGTGACTCTATTTAAAGATTTCCTTATCAGTTGGTCATGTCGCCCTTTTCTTTTAGATACATTTTATATATTCAGTTCATTTCAGATTTTGGGTTGTAATTAATTTAGTGATGCAGATTTAGTATTTGTTTATTTTTAAATTCGAATTGTTGTGAGGAGTATTCCTCCAGTTTCATTATTGTTGCATGATTATTCCATTATCATTATGTTGTGGTGGTTATGTTAGAACTTTTTATCTACTTGCATGTTAATCGGTTTTAATTAAAATTGACAACTCACTTTTTAAATATTAGGCGGCTAGTAATTAATAAAACGTTTTCGACAGTGATGCTATGAACTGAACCAACTTGGCATTTTGTATTAATTTAATAAAGGAGTATCTACCCGGTATTTAATTAGTCGGGGTGTCACATTATTGTCATTCGCCAAGATGGTGATAACCTGGCCATTATTCAAGAATTTCAGTTTCTGATAAAGAGAATACGATGCCACTCAGATACTGTGGAGTCATGGGCGGCCAAGAAGAAGGTTGAAACATGCAGTTATGTTAATAACCTGCAAATGGGTGATAAGATTGATTCAGCCAACCCCTATTCTGAGTTTTATGGTCCCTATTACATCCCGATGGGTATTGTCTTAAGCACGCATAGCGGAGGATGTGGGGTGATATCACCAACTTTCAAACCCAAGAAATTAAAGGTTCTAAGAGGGAAACATTGAGGGAAGATTCGTTATCCATAAGTGAGAGTGGGACTGTCTTTCTCAATACTTCAACGGACCTATTGAGGGCATAATTGTGGCTAGGGCCGATCTTTGTTATTTCTACTTTGAAAGAGGAGAGTAGTTTGGAAGAGTTCAAGGACCCAACCATATTGATAACTTCTTTGGGGGCAGTGGAAGGAGAGACTGTAGGCCCAATGAAGATTCTTATCAGAGCATTTTGATGCAACTTGAAGGACATGAAAAGCCCCCATAAGGTGATGTTAACTTGGGTTATCTGGAGCTGGTTAAGGACTTTACTTTTTTCGATGGTCATCTTTGGCATAGGGAGTTCTTCGAAACTCCTTTTCCCTTATCTATCTCGATCACATAAGGAATTGGATATTTACAGTATCTCCTTGATCCGGTTATATTAGTTACTGAGGTAGAGAACGACAGGAACCCTGTGTCTTTATCTATTTCTGGATGAATGGCTACCTTATTGACTTTCCCCGATACATTTTTTAAGGATATCATTCTGCATAAATTGGATACTAGACTGGTGTCTTTTCGACTAGTCTCGTCATCTGAGGTGTTAAAGTCATCTTCCCATTGGGTGGCGACTATGTCGTCTCGCCAAGAGAAATCAATTTATTCAACAACCTCGAAGACTTCATAGTACAGATCTTTCCACTCAATATGGAGGTCCATAAGTGAACGGACCAATCATAGCTGAAGCTTCAAAGAGGTGAGTATCTCATTAATACTGCAAATTTCACATGTCTATCGAAAGGCATCGGCCATAATCAGCACTATGTCATATAGACCGACTTTATCAATGGGTACACTACAAGAAAAATGAGTATGAGGGACGGTAAAAATACATCCCTTAAAGCACAAAATCCATCCCAAAAGAGTATTTAGGACGGATTTTGCAACGGAGAAAATTCCTCCCTTATACTAGGCGTCGCAAATATTTTAGGGACGGATTTTTCCATCCTAAATGTTAATTCATGGACGGTCTACATTTGGCATTAGGTATGGATTTTTCTATCCCAAAAGGTGTTCCCACAAACAATTCTCACACCCGTGAGTAGTATTAGGGACGTATAAATCTTCCCTAATACTACTCAGATTTTGGTAACCCCAATTAGGACGGTAAAAAAAGTCCCAAAAGGAGGTTTTAATTAATGCAAAATTGGTATTAGGGATAAATTAAAATCTTTTTAAAAACATTTGGGGGCTAACCTTGGAAAAAAAAATCTTTTTTAACAGATTTTTCATTTTCATTCGTATAATACAAATACAAAAAAATTCTATACAAGATACGATAAGATACTATACGAAAAATCTTCGAAAAAATAGTGTTCATATGCATAGACTCAAAACAAAAAATATATTAATACAAAATTGATAAATGTAAAAAATACAAGCAAAATCAAAACCAAAAAGAGCATGTATCAGATGAGTACACCACAACAATAAGGTTAAAAATTAAAACATTTATACAAATGAGTACACATACCTCTGAGATAATATTATTATACAATAATCAACCATTGAATAAGAGAGAGAGAGAGAGAGAGAGAGAGAGAGAGAGAGGAATGTTGTTGTCGGTGTAGGGGGTGGGGCTGCGGAGGAGGGAGGAGGAGGCGCAGGGGAGAGGAGGCAATGCAGGGGTGGAGCGGCAGAGATAGTGAGAGGGAAGAGAGATCGTAGAAGAGAGATACAGAGATCTGAGAGGAGCGAGAGAGAGAATGGAAGTTTGCTCTTAGTTAGGTCGCGGGCTTAAATTTGGAAAGGCAAAAAAAATGTTAGGGAAAAATAAGGAAAACTACTAAAAGGGTCAGAAACAACCGTCCCTTTTGGTATATCAAAAGGGTTGGATTTTAAAACCGTACTTTTTGGTATACCAAAAAGAATGGCCTTAAAAATTCATCCCTTATTTTTGTTTGGAAAAAAAAATTCAAGTTTCCATTTGCTATACCAAGTGGGACGGATTTTAAAAATCGTCCCATTTGGTATAGCAAATGGAACGATTTTGAATATCCATCCCAAATACTTACTGGGAAAAACTAAGAATTCAAGGTATACTAAATGAGACAGATTTTTAATGCCATCCCTTTTGGTATAGTAAAAGGGACGGTTTTTAAATACCGTCCCATTTGGTATAGCAAATGGGACGGTTTCAAAAATCCGTCACATAAATTATCCGGGAAAAAAGAGCGCTAAAAATTCTCATACACTTTAAGGGATGGTTTTTAATAACCGTCCCATTTGGTATAGCAAATGGGACATTTTTTTAAAAACCGTCCCATTGAGTATAGCAAATGGGACATTTTTTAAAAACCGTCCCATTTGGTATAGCAAATGGGACAGTTTTTAAAAACCGTCCCTTTTGTGATTTATCAAAAGGGATGACAATTAAAAATAGTCCCTTTTGGTATATCAAAGGGGACAAAATGATATGGCAGTCCCAAATACTCCCGTCCCTAATACTAATTTTCTTGTAGTGGTACCACTCGATTATCTCACTCCTAAGCCCATTTTCAAACTTATATGTACAAGGCACTGAATTTTTGTCAGTCAACGATCATCTTGACGGGCAACTTCATCCAAAACTGTAAGAGTTGGTTCAACACAACAGGTAACTCCATGTCCTTACCTTCAGACTAGGTACAGATTACAATGCATGTCCTTATGAGGAGTGATAAATATTGGTCAGTGAAGCAAGTAGGGTGTATGAGAAAATACGAGCAAACTTTAAGTGGTTTAGATGAGATTACGGGTATAATGGGGGATTTACTGGGAAAAATTTGAGCAGGTGGATCAAATTCTGGGTCACTCTCTATAAAGATGGCATTTTCATCGGTTGGAAGTGAATTATGAGCGGTGTTGGTTTTAGGATTGGCTGGCGGGGCGATGATACCCCAATCAATTAAACCTTGGATCACATTCCGAAGATGAAAGCACTAGTCGATATTATGGCCAGAAAAAATGAAGGAAATTACAACGATCATCAGGTTTGAAGTTTTTAGGGAGTGGATTTGATAGAGGACGAGGGTCCAAGGGTTTTATGAGGTTTTAGCTCAGTAGGGCCTGTAAACTTTTCATAGGGTAACATGAAGCTCAGTGTACTCTTTCTTGGTAGGGTTAGGTTGATTTTCTAGTGTCTAAGAGGTAGAAGGTTAAGAGGTGTTGATGGTTGAGACTATAGCACTGGCCTATTTCTCATACTTTGGGCGAGTGAACTCTCCAGTTACTATCTTTGGCTAGGATTCGACTTTGGTAGTGCCTTCCTTAATTTCTACACTAACTTCTCGAAACGCTTGAAAGTGTGGGTAGTATTGTCCTCCCACAGACGCTAGGATATGAGGTAAGAAGTTCTTCTTTACGATACTAACTTAATCCTCCTCGGAGGGTCTGTTGGTCATGGGAGTAGCTTTCTCTCTCCACCTTCCTACAAAGCTACTTATTGTTTACCCAAGGTTCTACTTTATAAGCTCTGGATCTTGATACATAACCTCTATCCCCTCATTATACTTGTTTTGTGACATGAATTTTGGAGTGACATCCTCCCAACTATGGATTTTGGATTCTTCAAGGGATAGAAACCAACGAATTGTTCTTTCTTTCAAGATCTGCTAGAACATTTAGGCCATTATCTCTTCAGAGGAACCAATGAGGGCCATGGGTCGGTGATAGCTTCGAAGGTAGATAATTGGGTGTCTTCTTCCCATAAACTTCTCGATGTTTGGATTTTTGAACTTCTTTGGCAATAAGGCTTTGGGATAGGGAGACATATGGGTGTAGCCCATGTAGTTACCAGATATCTTTAACTTTATCAAACTCTTTTGACAATAGCTTGAGGTCTACCTTGACCTTGTTTAATTCATCTTCCTTATGATCTGTGGGTACTGACAGATTATCCCCTAGTTAGGCAAGGTTTGGGATAGGGAGGTAAGCTGTCAGCAACCCATTAGCAGGCGAGGCGCGTGGAGCATATTGATACCCTTTTAGGACCCAAACAGGCTTGGGAGCGGGTGGTCCCATAAAATGATAAAGGTGAATCTTTAGTTATTTATGAATTTGGCCCAGTGATACTGTATCTTATGGACATTAATTTGAAGGTTCTCAATCTTGGCACTGAGCTGGTCCAAGACGGTCATCAAATCGTGTAAATGCGATGTGATACTGATTCAATCGAAATCGCAAGTTTCCAACCTAGACTTATTAAATTGGAGTCAATTTGCAAACCAAATTAATTCAGTCCCTGAATATGCAATTGAGCGTGTGTTTGTGTGTGTGTCAAACCATCACAAATAAAATTACTAACTCACAGATTTCAGGAAAAATCCCTTTCGGGTAAAACCTTTTTATTTCACTAATAATACTCACAATGATTACAAGCGAAATCTGCAATGAATATCGCGTAAATACTCACATAGGCACGCAGCCTAAAATCAGCAATGGAACAGCTGCAGCAGCCCACAAAAACAGTAAAAACTAAAAAAAATTATTTCGTCAAAAACTCTGCCTCAACACTTAAAAAAAATTTGACGAAATGCTCTTCTTCAACACTTAGAAAATATTTTAGAAATATTATCCTAGCACTTTAAGTGAACCGTTAAGGTATTTAAACTCAACATTATCAAAATTAATCTCGCGGAGGCATCTTTGTTGAAGAATATTGATATTTGGATCCGTCTTGATGCATGATTGAACTTGAATAAGTCTTCAACGATTGTAGCGGTATACGACATATTCAAATGTAAACCAGATAATAAAATAATGTCCTTACAAATCTCCCCCTATGTCTATGCCGGTACAAACTAAAAACATCTGAATTATCAAATCAAAATGCCTATACAAATCTAATACCCTCCCATGATCCCAAAACGAAAAAGGTACTAAACATGTAAGTCTAAAAATTTTCTTCAAATGTATCTTCAACTTCAAATCTTTAAGCTTTTCTCATTAGGGTGTGCAACATATGATATTCAGTCTTTGTACCTACACACATGAGATAAAGCAAAACCTTTGTGATGCATCGAGTTTGAAATGATAGAAAAATAAATCAATCATAATAATCAAATATCCCCCATAAAATCATAATTCGTTCTCCCTCTTTTTATTTATCCCAAATAGATAAGGAAAAGAATAAACCAATATAAGCATGGAGTATCACGACAAATATGCATAGCAAACATGGATAAAACTACGCTCATGCAAAGGAATCCTCAAAGGCATCCACAAACTATTTTTCATTTTTCATTTTTTATACAAAAAATGTAAAACAAATAGCTTTACAAAAATCACACCATGAATTTTCAATAAGATAACCAAATAATGGAAATGGAATAAATGGGTGTGAACAATTCGATAGGAAAATCAATGAAATCAAACATACCATATGTGTATGAGGAATATGTGTACTCCTAACGAATGAATCTCAAAATCATCCTTAGGTGTGAATTTAGATGACATCGTCTTAATCAAATTGACAAATCAAAGTCAAATATGATTTTAACTCAAATAACGTCTAAAACTATGTAGCACTTTGTCAGGACGTGCAAACCCATTTTATATTCCATCCAAACTCCCTCATAAATAATAATGCTTTTTATTTTTCTTTTGAGGTGATGAAACAAAATATATTGGCCCATTTTATGGCATATTTTTCTTTTTACTACCTTTAAAAATTTTCGGGTTGTTTTCAACCTCTTTGGACCTTGGCTTCTGTTTTTGTACCATAAATTTTCTAGATTCGATTTAAATGGTGACTTAATCGCAAAGGATAAATGAGTACATTTCGTAGCCCTTTCCCGTTTTTTAAAATAAATCGCACACACTCACATCAACGGTTCTTACATGCACTACGTTTGTTGTCAAGTTTTATCACATTTGGTTCTTTTTAAAGGCATAATTAAGATGAAAACACATCGACCAACAGGTGATAGACAAGAACAATAGTCAAACAAATCTGTCCAAGTTTGTAATAAAGGAACTCATGAGTCGAACATGTAGGTGGTAACAACTAATCACATCTTAATGACTCCAAACATTGCAAAGCACATAACTGAAATGATGACTCATATGAAAACTCTACCAAATAGTCACATGAATATGGAATGGAATTGTGACTCAGTCATCATAAATGTCCATCCATAAACGGTGAAAAACAAAATACAAAACTCATTTTGGATTTTTCAAAATTTTTATCAAAAGTAAATATTTTTGTATTTTTCAAAAGTTTTATCAAAAACAAAAATCTAATACAAAAAGTACATGTGTCATAACACTAGCAAACATATATCATGAAGCACAACTAGTGTATAACAAACAAAGCATGCAAGCAACTATCCATATGAAATAGCATGTAACCCATCATGTGCAAGCATATGAGAGGCAACCAACGAAGTATTTAACATATCCAAAACAAATTTCCTAACCCAAACAGGTGTGTACCTAACTCGAGGGGTTATGGGAACCGACAAGGCACTATCCTAAAAATTCCTAGGACCTCTTCCAAGGTCAAAATAGAAACGTCTAATGTGACCTTTCCTACCACAATGTGAACATGTGTAAGCTGGTGGACCGACACCTATGGGTTGCCCTTTTCTAACGTCCTTGAGATTGATTAACCCTCTAAAATAAATAATGGTCTTCGATTTAACACTCAAAACATAAGAACACGACGATCCACTACCATTGCTACTAGCACTACTCGACTCTGTCAAATTATTTTTCATCTCCAAAATTTTTTACTCAAACAAAGAATTAGACACTTCCAATTTTAGGGACTCCTTCTCTAAATTACTAATTATTCCTAGAAGGTTATCACGTTCTCCCTTAAAATACGTACACTTATCTCTAAGAGTCTCGTCACGTACCACAAACTCATCGATTAACATATTATTATCCTCATTGGCATAAACACCAATCATAGAATTTTTAAAGTCCTCCAATTCTTTTTCTAAAAATAGGACTCTATCATCACTCTCCTTTTTGGACAATTCTAAAGCTTTTAAGTCATGGTCCAAAGAAATAAATTTCTCACGATAAAAGTCTCTTTGATTTTGAACCGTTTGAAAAATATCCATAGTGGATTTAAAATGAATTTTTTTTTCCAAAAAATCAATTCTTTTTGCAAACGTCAAATTCAAACTATTTACATCGTCAAAACTCTAACTCATGCCATCAAAGGGAGGCATCCGATTACATAAGTGTTCCATCCGAAAAATTGCGATTTTTCACCAAACAAATTTTTCAAAAAAAAATCAAAATCACATAATTTTGCGAAAAACAAGGATCACTTGATGAATTAGAGAAACCCACTATGATACCAATTTGTAAATGCGGTGTGGTATTGATTTAATCAAATTCGTAAGTTTCCAATCTAGACTTATTTAATTGGAGTCAATTTTCAAACCAAATTAATTCAGCCTCTGAACTTGCAACTACGTGTATGTGTGTCAACCCATCACAAATAAAAAATTTAACTCACAGATTTCAGGAAAAATCCCTTTCGGGTAAAACCTTTTATTTCACTAATAATACTCACAATGATTACAAGCGAAATCTGTAATGAATATCGTGCAGATTCTCATATAGACACACAACCTAGAATCAATAATGGAACAATCGCAGCATTCCACAAGAACACGCGGTCCCAATTCAGTTTGGAACACCCACGAGCACTCCCAATCGACACGGAGTCATAGTTCAGCCGTAGAGATAACACTTCATAAAGAAATAACTTCATTAAAGCTGTATCTTGGGCTCCAAAATAATTCATTAAAGTTGATATTCGGATCCGTCTTTATACATGATTGAACTTGAATAAGTCTTCGACGATTGTAGCGTTATACAACATACTCAAATATAAATCGTATAATAAAATAATATCCTTACAAATTGGGTTGCACATTCGGCGCTTGGTTGGAATTCTCCATGAAGAGCTCGTAAAGGTAAATCCTAAACTCGGATGAGGTAGGAAAAGATCCGATGGAGCTTCAGAGAGGTTTGATGAAAGACCGAAGCTAATAGGGAGCCAGACCAAAGTTGGGTATGCAATCGACCTGAGAGGGAAAGCGGTTCAATTTTTTTTTAAAAAGGATGGGAGAAAATTTTGGTTATTTAGAAAGGAGGAGAAAAATATTTTTGGTATATTTGATAAAGGATAGAAAAAGGAGAGGAGTCCCAACATGATTATTATTAATGTTATTATTACATTCAAACTTGTATTAGGTTTGCCTAAATGCGGGAAAAATGTTGGACAGGACCCAAGCCTACGAAAATGGGGTTTGAAAATATATGTAAAACAAGGTTGGACTTGTTTTTCAGGCTCACGGACGGGGTCCTATTTTGAAAAAAGGGAAAATTGGCCTAATATTCGGGCAATATGCCAACGCAAAATTTTGACAGAGTTTCTCATGGTAATTGACAAACTAAATATGAATGTCCTAGATTTGACATCTATATGAGGTTTATGCAATTGTTGGGTTAGTGGTAGGGTTCTACCCTCTTTCCTATAAGGGAAATCATTCATCAGTATGTGTGGACAAGACATTTGATATACTTGAGTGTACGTGAATAGCCTCACTATATACCTCGTGGGGACAGTATGTGTGAGAGAAAATTCAATATACTCAATGTACGTGAATGAGCTATATACCTCCCGCCGTGAGTTCGGTCAAGTGGTATGATGCCGGGGAATCGTTTGATATACGTCCAAGCTAAAAGGCCAATGGAAGGTGAGAGTCATATAGTTTAGGCTAACTGCAACCCGCAGGTCCAACATCTATCACAAAGTGACCCCCAGCACGGGACAAAATTTTGGTCAATATAGTCATGCTCTTGGTGGTGTAGTGTGAAAGAATGCACGAGTCTTAATTAACATATTATGGAGAAAGAATATTTTTTATCATTTTTTTTTATTTACATGATGAGTAAAGGGACTATTATACTAAATGGGGAGTATATACAAGTATGTCTAGCATAAAAACTATACTATGCATGGATACAAGTGGGTATGTGTTATGGGAGTATATACAAGTGAGTGAAGTTTATAAGTGAGTGGAAAGTGATATATATATATATATATATAAGAAGAGAGAAGAAAAGAGAACATCCAGATATATTCATAAGCACACATGCAGAAAAGAATAACACCCATGATAAATAGAGTTTAGTCCTCTTATAATGGTCCCTAACATAATCTCCACTATGGCCATCCTTAGTTAGGGGGTCGGGGTCTCTGGAGGTGGATCCCTCATTCCTTCCCACTTTTTTCAGTGTGCATAGGGGATGACATCATTTATCAATGTGCTCGATCGACATCGATGTGGGGTGATATGTAGAGATAGAGTTGCCAGCCTATTTTGCATAAAATAGTAAAAAGAAATGTTGCCTCCTCGAGAGAATGACAACAAGGACAATACTAATTCTTATGAAACCATGTAGTTCAAAGGTCCGGGGACTAAGTTAAAGAATGGGAAGGTGTTAGGAACCCATCCCTCCGTTTCAGTCTCTCATGGTCATGTGTTAATATTCTCCTGTAATACCCCGTGATATGTGTGCTTACGTGCATAATATAAATTAAGGATGGAAGCGATCGACTTGCGTCATGGATAAAGGTGGAGTGATGCCATCCTTATAAGTGTTCCCAAAATAGCAACTAAAAATATAATGTAAGTGTTTGCCGATTCACAAGTCATTATGGAGGAACGTTTACGTATGTCGGACAAGACATAAGCAAACAAGCATGTAAAATGTATATATCATGAATATATGATGAGAATAAAATAACAACTATATGAGGGAGGACTCGACTCGAGGGATTTACCCAAAATGCCTATGTAGTCCGGGGGCATCAAAGTTCATGAAGTTCGAAGACAATACGAGGTGGGGTTTAACCCATAAATCCAACCGGGGACTTTATTTCTGTGTGTGAGTAGAAAAGGGTGCTTTAGTGTGATAAAGTGTGATGAGAACTCCCCTTTTGGAATTTACAAGTGAACCCTCTTTTTTCTTTCTTTTGGATTTTTCTATGATAATATAGTATGTGCAAATACTAATAATAAAAAGCCCGAAATTAAGATGTGTGATGTAATGAAGTAAAGTACTAAAGGAAAAATTAAGTAACTAATGCAAAAAATAAGAGAATTTAAAGACAAAGAGGAATAAATGAACCTCCTTATGAAGATTTGAAGTAGATCTTACTTATAAATGTGTTGATCTCAAGGTGAAGTGATGGTGGTTTGAGGAGGTGGGTGGGAATTTACTCAAAAGAGTGCAAAAATGATGGAAGGAGTGTGGGAAATGGGCTTTTTAGGAAAGAACAACTTTGAATTTGAGGGAATTCTCTCTGAATTGTTGAGAGGGATGTTCGGGGGTGTTTTTCAAAGTGAGTTCATAGCCTCTATTTATATGGCTAAGGGGTGCCGATCTGCATGGTCCTAGACCTGCCTATCGGCATAGAACCCTAGACACACTATCGATTAGAAGGGTCATGGGATTGCCAATTGGTAGTCTGAGGTAGGTTTTTAGAAAGAAATGATTGTAAAATGCGAATCGCACATGGGGTGGACCTTTAGAAAGAATATTTAGAGTCCTTCAATAATCCATTGAGCCATTACCAAGTTCGAGAGTTGACAGAGGCCAAACGGGGCCCAAAAGTGCCCCATTGGTCACTAGACAAGAAATTTTTGAAGGAAAACGAATCGTTAGTCTAAACTGTAGGGATGATTCGCGTATAAGCCCTTCGAAGATTCATTCAGCTTCATTCGGTTAAGAAAGTTAACCTTGGTTAAATAGGGATCAAAAACTCCCTAGGAACCTTCTAAGTAAAATGGGTCGTTCATTCGTATCAGAAGGCTGGTTTGACCACGAGGTAGATTGTTAGAAAGGGTATGTAAAGACCTTCAAAGCTTCATTCAGTCTCATTTGATATGAAGAGTTAACTGAAGTCAAACAGAGCCTGAAAGTGTCTGGTGGATTTCGAATTAGTTTTCAGGGTAAAACAGATCATTTATCTTAATAATAAGTCTAATTCACGCATAGGGAGGACCATTGGGAAGGGAATTCAGGACCTTCGAAGAACCATTGAGCTTTTGCTCAGGCGAGGAAGTGACCACAGTCGAAATGGGGCCCAGAAGCGCCCGTTGGTGCCCTGATAAGTTTTTATAGTAAAATGAACCATTCATCCTAATCATATGGTTGATTCATGCATGGGGTGGACCGTTGGAAAGAGAATTCAGATTTGTTCAAAGATTTATTGAGATTTCACTTAGAAGAGAAAGTTGATTGGAGTCAAACGGGCCCCATGAGCGCCTGGTACCTCTAGATCAGTACTCGAAGTATGACCTAGAATTTGTGGTGGATTATCGAGTTCTAGGGGGCTAAGGAGGTGCTTAGGAGGCGTGTATACAAGAGGTTTTACCCGAAATGGATTTTTCCTTACTTGTTCACATGTTAACTTTTTTAGTTTGGGTTATTAATTTGGACTTCATCACTGCATGCACACCAAATTAATTCAAGATAAAATTTGCTAAAATTGAATTTGTGTATGAATAGACTAGGATACGAATCAATTCATAGAATGCCCTCTTTCTTAATTTTTTATATGAGATGGTTATGCTTGTTATGAGAGGTGTTTTTGTGTGGTTTTGCATTAGTAGCTAGTCTTTATGTTATGATCATCCTTTTGAGTTTAAATTCTGATATTGCTTTACTTGCATAAAAGTTGGTTGGTCAAATAATCAAGTGAATGTTTTTTTTGCTGGACGTAATCAAGTGCTTCAATTTAAGAAAAATATTTCCAAGAATGTCACCTTTTTGTTTGTTGGTTCAAGAAAAATATGTAATACTTGTGATTTTTTATGACATTCCTCTATTATATTCCATTGCCTTGGTATAATTTTATTTGCTCATAATTTTTTCTTAGACTACTCAAGAAGACGACATCTCAATCGAGTGAGAATCTCCTCATTATCTCTAGATTTTCCTAACTAAAACTGGCCATCGCGCCCATCATGGATTCAAATCCACCTTTCTTCTTGGATTTTCATCCAAAACCTTTGATGTCCCAAATGTCAATCTCGTATCTATCCTAAACACTTCATTTAAAGAAGACGCTCTCCCAAAACCATCATTTGCAGTTGTTCTATGCGATAAAAATGTTTTTTTGCAACAAGAGGAGAAGACATTGATATGTCTCCCTCCACTTACTGAGCCATATCTTCATGGTGACACACTAGTACTAAATCCGAATGAGGATGCTTATAAAGAGGTAACCAAATCTTGTTAAAAATCCACCTTACTGGAAGAATTGTTGTTATAAAGGGGGCTAAGCCATGTAAGGTGGAGGATCTCAAAATCGCTTCAATAATATTTGGAAGCTTCAAAATCCTTGGATCCTCACATAAGTTGGTAAAGGTTTTTTAATATTATTTTTTCTTATTCTGATGAGATAAGTAAGGTATGGTCATCAAGAAGCTTTAAACTCTCAAATGGTTCTTTTAATCTATTTCATTAGGTTTTTTATTTTCAATCTGAACTCCATGCCCAATCTATATCTTCAGTTTGGAGTCATTTTATGGGTTTATGTCAAGAATATTCACCCTTGATAGATCTTATAAAAATTATGCTAGAGTCTTGGGGGGAATTGACCTTTCTCCAACAGCCTTCAGAACGAATTTTGGCAGAAAGAGGTGATGGTTTTTTTATGTCCAAATATCTTATGATCTACCAATTTTTTTGTATTTTTTGCAAAAAAATTGCTCACTCTTTTAATGAGTACAAAAATCTCAAAAAACAAGTTTTCAAACTAACTGTTAATAGAGAGAGTAACTATATACAAAAACCTATAGTTGTTATGGAAAGTAACAGTTAATAAGAGAAAAGGCAATACGCTCCAGGAAGAATTTCATTTATGAAAAAATGGTATACTTATTCATGAAAATGATGAGTTCGAAAAGGGTTTGGCTAACTAACAGTTTTCTAAAAAAAACTCGAAGATTTGACTAATTTTGTTCAGTGGTGGGTGTCGTATTTTTTTAAAAAAACTATGGAAATTTTGAATCTTAACTTCAGCAGCTAAAATTAGTGGGCGAGGTTGTTTCTGGGGAGAATAAAAGGGAAGAGGATATCCCAATTGTGAATTTGAATGCATATCAGCTAGGTGGTTTAAGAAATTAGGTAAAAGCTTCTAATATTATGCGATCAAGCCCATTGAATTTTAAATAGGTATCATCCCAATTAGAGAATGGGAGACCCAAAATCCTTGATATTTAAAGCATGGAAAAAACAAACGTGGAAAAAAACATCCATTGGAGTTTCTTAAATATAAGGATCCGACTAGAAATAAGGAAATTAATTTGTATGATCATACCCTAAAAAATATGGTATTGGATCCTCAAAAGAACAGCTTTCCATTGGGGCATATAAGCAGTACTAAAATTTATGGGTCACAATCAGAAGATGAAATGCCCCCTCTTATATAAATTTCAAGTTTTAATGACGATTCATTAAGTGTTGAAGAGGATAGTACCACTCCTGGTTTAAATTTACATGTTGAGGTTACGTCTAAGCTTGTGATTTCATTGGAAAAAAAATCAATATCAAATGTTCAATTCTCAAGTGAGTAATTCCTTTGTTATTTTAGGCAACATTGAAGATTCGAGAATTACTAATCAAGACGTGGTGGGCGGCAATAATCTTAACGGAGAAACAAAAAATTCGCCAATAGATTATTTTTCGTGCTTATCTAAAGAGGCAAAATCGGCTCTTAAAAATAACTTTAAAGTCGTCCTTGTATCGTACTAGATTTTGCAAATTTTAGTTTTTTAATTTATATTTTCATTAATGCATGTAAGAGATAATAGGAGAGGCTATTTCTCCTAAACTTATTAATAAATTTCTTTTCTTGTTAAAAAAAAGAAGGGTCATTTGATTTATTTTGTCCGTAAGGTAGTTTATGAAACTAGGAATACTTGAATTAGAGTGTGATCTGAACGAATATTTCCATTCTTTTTTTTTTCTATGCTTCATGATTGAGCGAAAACTACCGGAGTAATTTAGGTGATATTTTCAGTATTTTATGAGTCTATTTTCCTAGGTTGTTTGAATTAGTATGTAATATTGAATTTTGATACTGGCCTTGCGCTTGCAACTATTTTGTATTTTAATCAATAAATTATGTGATGTATATTGTTTTATCTAGATTTTTTCAGTGTTTATTGAGCTATCTTTTTTTACCTTTATGAAGTTACATAAATAACTTTTACAAAAACCTATTAATTGATTAAAAGTATTTCTTGGGATCAATATATTATATATCTCTTCAATTAATAAAATGTACTAAGCTTGCCCCGTAAGTAGCTGTAATTAAAATATGAAACATATCTCGCACTTTTCCAGGTGTAAGTGTTTCCCTAGAACTCTCCAAATTCATTTTCCAGGTGCAAGTGTTTCCCTAGGATGAACTCATGACCATTTAAAGATTTGGGAGTAACTTTCCCTGTGATGGCAATGCCCTAGGTGGATAAAGGCCAAGGAAAGGTTATCTTGTATAGCTCACGAGGAGGCAAGTGTTGGAGATTAGCGAACTGTTAGCATTTGAGGCATCTTTGGACATAAGCACCACAATCTTGAGCCATGTTGGTCCAATAATTTACTTGATGGATTATCTTTTGGAAAGCATCTGACCATTCATGTGGAGCCCACATTACCCACCATGAATCTTCTACATCATCAGCCCCTATTATGCAGTGCGAATAGGTTCCATTGAAGTTTCTTTTGAATAATGCTTTTTCACAAATGACGTACTAGGCATCCATCTTGCGAAAGGTCGAACGGTCTTTCTTATTGGCATCTTGGGGATACCTACCATATTTGAGTAAGCGCTAATTGCCATAGTACCATAATACGGTCATATTAGAATCCTCCTTGGTAACGAGTTCAATGTGGTAGCAATGAGTAGGCTTATCTTGCTTCTGAACCTAGAATGGGGCTATTGTTATTCCCTTGGGCATGTCGAATATGGAGGCTAGCGAGTAAGGGTGTCAGTTAGGTTGTTCTTTGCAGTGTTCAAGTAGGTGGAAGGTGACATCATTAAACTGAGAGACTAATTCATCTAGGCAGACATGGAAGGGTAAGAGCTTTTCATATTTGACTTTCCATTTTCTGAGGATTTATCCAACGATCTCATGGACCTCGATTTGAAGGTTGTCAATCTTGGCACTGAGCTCGGCCAAGACGGTCATCAAATCGTGTAAATGTGATATGATACTGATTCAATCAAAATCCCAAGTTTCCAATCTAGACGTATTTAATTGGAGTCAAGTTACAAACCAAATTAATTTAGTCCCTGAACATGCAACTGCGTGTGTGTGTGTGCGCGTCAAACCATCACAAATAAAATTGCTAACTCACAAATTTCAAGAAAAATCCCTTTCGGGTAAAATATTTTTATTTCACTAATAATACTCACAATGATTACAAGCGAAATCTACAATGAATATTGCATAAATACTCACATAGGCACGCAACCTAGAGTCAGCAATGGAACAACTGCAACATCCCACAAAAACATGCTGTCCTAATTCAGACAGGAACACCCACGAGCACTCCCAATTGCCACGCAGTCGTAGTCAGCCGCAGAGATAACACTTCACAAAGAAATAACTTCACAGAAGTTGTATCTTGGGCTCCAAAACAATTCACTAAAGCATATGTGATTTTTGTGAATTGAAAATAAAGGATTTGAACCCTAAAATTGAAGAAGACAAAGTGTACTACAGAATGCAGTTTACTGGTATCGAAATTCGCCAGGTCTTCTTAACGAAAACGGAGTGGTTTAACACGCTTTATATAAAAAAAACTTAAGTTGGTGTGTTGCTCGAACGAAATCATCATGTCACTCTAATGAGGACACGTGTTGCTGCAACGAGTTTACGCAACGTACCAATGTCGCTTGAACCACATATTGCTGTTTCTCAAATGGCTGTAAAAACTAAAAAAAAAATATTTTGTCAAAAACTCTACCTCAACACGTAAAAAAATTCTTTGACAAAAAACTCTGCTTCAACACTTAAAAAATATTTTAGAAAAATTATCTTAACACTTTAAGTGAACTGTTAAGGTATTTAAACACAACCTTATCAAAATTAATCTCGCGGAGGCATCTTTGTTGAAGAACATTGATATTCAGATCCATCTTGACGCATGATTGAAATTGAATAAGTCTTCAATTGTTGTAGCGGTATACAACATACTCAAATGTAAACCGGACAATAAAATAATGTCCTTATAAATCTCTCCCTATGTCTATGCCGGTACAAACTAAAAATATATAAATTATCAGATCAAAATGCCTATACAAATCTAATACCCTCCCATGATCCCAAAACTAAAAAGGTACTAAACATGTAAGTCTAAAACTTTTCTTCAAATGTATCTTCAACTTCAAATCTGTAAGATTTTCTCATTACGTTGTGCAACATATGATATTCAATCTTTATACCTACACACATGAGACAAAGAAAAACCTTGGTGATGCATCGAGTTTGAAATGATAGAAAAATAAATCAATCATAATAATCAAATCTCTCCCATAAAATCATAATTCGTTCTCCTTCTTTTTATTTGTCCCAAATAGACAAGGAAAAGAATAAACCAATATAAGCATGGAGTATAATGACAAATACACATAACAAACATGGATCAAACTACGCTCATGCAAAGGAATCCTCAAAGCCATCCAAAAACTATTTTTGATTTTTCAATTTTAATACAAAAAATGCAAAAAAATAGCTTTACAAAAATCACACCATGAATTTTCAATAAGTTAACCAAATATTGAAAACGGAATATTTGGGTTTGAACAATTCGATAGGCAAATCAATGCAATCAAACATAACATATGTGCACGAGGAATATGTGTACTCCTAAAGAATGAATCTCAAAATCATCCTTAGGTGTGAATTTAGATGAGATCGTCTTAATCAAATCGACAAATCAAAGTCAAATATGATTTTAACACAAATAACATCTAAAACTATGTAGCACTTTGTTAGGACATGCAAACCCATTTTATATTCCATCCAAACTCCCTCATAAATAATAATGCTTTTTATTTTTATTTTGAAGTGATGAAATAAAATAAATTAGCCCATTTTATGGCACATTTTTCTTTTTGTTGACTTAAAATTTTTCAGGTTGTTTTCAACCTCTTTGGACCTTGGCTTCTGTTTTTGTGCCGTACATTTTCTAGATCCTATTTAAAAGGTGGCTTAATCGCAAAGGATAAATGAGCACCTTTCTTAGCCATTCCCCGTTTTTTAAAATAAATCGCAAAAACTCACATCAACGGTTCTTTCATGCACTACTTTCATTGTTAAGTTTTATCACATTTGGTTCATTTTAAAGACATAATTGAGATGAAAACACGTCGACTAACATGTGATAGACAAGAACAATAGTCAAAAAAATCCATGCAAGTGTGCAATAAAGGAATTCATGAGTCGAACATGTAGGTGGTAACAACTAATCACATCTCAATGACTCCAAACATTGCAAAGCACATAATTGAAATGATAACTCATATGAAAACTCTATCAAATATTCACATGAATATGGAATGAAATTGTGACTCAGTCGTCTTAAATTTCCATCCATAAACGGTGAAAAAAAAAATAAAAAACTCTTTTTGGATTTTTCAAAAATTTTATCAAAATAATTTTTTTTGTATTTTTCAAAAGTTTTATCAAAAACATAAATCTAATACAAAAAGTACATGTGTCATAACACTAGCAAACATATATCATGAAGCACAACTAGTGTATAACAAAAAAAGCATGCAAGCAACTATCCATAAGAAATAGCATGTAATACATCATGTGCAAGCATATGAGAGTCTACCAACGAAGCATTTAACATATCCAAAATAGATTTCCTAATCCAAACAGGTGTGTACCTAACTCGAGGGGTTATGGAAACTGACGGGACACTATCCTTAAAATTCCTAGGACCTTTTCTAAAATCAAAACTGAAACGTCTAATATGACCTTTCCTACCACAATGTGAACATGTGTAAGCTGGTGGACCGACACCTATGGGTTGACCTTTTCAAACGTCCTTGAGATTGATTGGCCCTCAAAAATAAATAATGGTCTTGGATTTAACACTCAAAACATAAGAACACGACGAGCCACTACCATTGCTACCAACACTACTCGACTCTGTCAAATTATTTTTCATCTCCAAAATTTTTTACTCAAATAAAGAATTAGACTCTTCAAATTTTAAGGACTCCTTCTCTAAATTATTAATTATTCCTAGAAGGTTATCACGTTCTCCCTTAAAATACGTACACTTGTCTCTAAGAGTCTCATCACGTGGCACAAACTCATCGATTAACATATTATTATCCTCATTGGCATAAACACAAATCATAGAATTTTTAAAGTCCTCCAATTCTTTTTCTAAAAATAGGACTCTATCATCACTCTCCTTTTTGGACAATTCTAAAGCTTTTAAGTCATGGTCCAAAGAAATAAATTTCTCACGATAAAAGTCTCTTTGATTTTGAACCGTTTGAAAAAGATCCATCGTGGATTTAAAATGAAAAAAAAAATTTCCAAAAAATCAATTCTTTTTGCAAACATCAAATTCAAACTATTTATATCGTTAAAACTCTAACTCATGCCATCAAGGGGAGGCATCCGATTACATAAGTGCTCCATCCGAAATATTGCGATTTTTCACCAAACAGATTTTTCAAAAAAAATCAACATCACATAATTTTGCGAAAAATAAGGATCACTTGATAAATTAGAGAAACCCACTATGATACCAATTTGTAAATGTAGTGTGGTACTGATTTGATCAAATTCGCAAGTTTCCAAACTAGACTTATTTAATTGGAGTCAATTTTCAAATCAAATTAATTCAGCCCTTGAACATGCAACTACATGTGTGTGTGTGTGTGTGTGTGTGTGTGTGTGTGTGTGTGTGTGTGTGTGCGTGTGTGTCAAACCATCACAAATAAATAATTTAACTCACAGATTTCAGGAAAAATCCCTTTCATATAAAACCTTTTTATTTCACTAATAATATTCACAATGATTACAAGCAAAATATGTAATGAATATCGGTAGATACTCATATAAGCATGCAACTATGAGTCAATAATGGAACAATCGCAGCATCCCACAAGAACACGCGGTCCCAATTCAGTCAGGAACACCCACAAGCACTCCCATTCGACACGCAGTCATAGTCAGCCGTAGAGATAACATCTCATAAAGAAATAACTTCATCAAAGTTGTATCTTGGGATCCAAAATAATTTATTAAAGCATATGAGATTTTTGTGAATTGAAAACAAAGGATTTGAACCCTTAAATTGAAGAAGACAAAGTGTTCTGCAGAATGCAGTTTACTGGTATCGAAATTTGTCAGGTCTTCTTAACGAAAATAGAGAGGTTAAACACACTTTATATAAAAAAAACGTAAATCGGCACGTCGCTTGAACGAAATCAACTTGTCACTCAAACGATCTTTGAGCGACATACCAATGTCATTTAAACGACATACTGATGTCGCTCGAACGAGACTAAAAACTAAAAATAAAAATAAATTTCGTCAAAAACTCCGTCTCTACACTTAAAAAAAATTCTTTGGCAAAAAACTCTGCTTCAACACTTAGAAAATATTTTAGACAAATTATCCCAAATTTTTAAGTGAACCGTTAAGGTATTTAAACACAACCTTACCAAAATTAATCTCATGGATGTGTCTTTGTTGAAGAAAGTTAATATTCGAATCCGTCGTAACGCATGATTGAACTTGAATAAGTCTTCGACGGTTGTAGCGTTACACGACATACTCAAATGTAAACTAGACAATAAAATAATGTCCTTACAAACTGGGTTGCATATTCGGCGCTTGGTTGGAATTCTCCATGAAGAACTCGTAAAGGTAAATCCCAAACTCAGATGATGTAGGAAAAGATCCGGCTGAGCTTCAGAGCAGTTTGATGAAAGACCGAAGCTAATAGGGAGCCAGACCAAAGTCGGGTATGCAATCGACCTGAGAGGGAAAACGGTTCAATTTTTTTTTAAAGAGGATAGGAGAAAATTTTGGTTATTGGAAAGGGGGAGGAAAACATTTTTGGTATATTTGATAAAGGATGGAAAAGGAGAGGAGTTCTAGCATGATTATTATTAATGTTATTATTATGTTCTCACTTGTATTAGGTTTGCCTAAATGCGAAAAAAATGTTGGACAAGACCCGAGCCTACGAAAAGGGGGTTTGAAAAATATGTAAAACACGGTTGGACTTGTTTTCAGGCTCACGAACGGGGTCCTATTTTGAAAAAAGGGAAAATTGGGCAAATATTCGGGTAGTATGCCAACCCAGAATTTTGACAGAGTTTCGCATGGTAATCGACAAACTAAATATGAATGTCTTAGGTTTGACACCTATATGAGGTTTATGCAATTATTGGGTTACTGGAAGGGTTCTACCCTCTTTCTTATAAGGGAAATCATTCATCGGTATGTTTGGACAAGCCATTTGATATACCTGAGTGTACGTGAATTGCCTCACTAAATACCTCATGGGGATAATACGTGTGAGAGAAAATTCAATATACTCAACGTACGTGAATGAGCTATATACCTTCCGTCATGAGTTCGATCAAGTGGTATGATGCTGGGGAACCGTTCAATATATGTTGAAGGTACAAGGTCAATGGAAGGTGAGAGTCATATCTTTTAGGCTAACTGTAACTCGCAGGTACAGGACCCATCACAAAGTCACACGCCAGCACAGGACAAAGTTTTGGTCAATATAGTCATGCTCTTGGTGATGTAGTGTGCAAAAATGCATGAGTCTTAATTAACATATTATGGAGAGAGAATATTATTTATCATTTTTTTTATTTGCATGATGAGTAAAGGGACTACTATACTAAATGGGGAGTATATACAAGTATGTCTAGAATAAAAACTATACTATGCATGGATACATGTGAGAGAGTATGTGTTATGGGAGTATATACAAGTGAGTGAAGTGTATAAGTGAGTGGAAAGTGATATATACATGAAAGATATATATATATATATATATATATATATATATATATATATATATATATATAAAGTTAAAGAGATAAGAAAAGAGAACATACAGATATGTGCATACGCACACATGCAGAAAAGAATAAGGCCCATGATAAATAGAGTTTAGTACTCTGATAATGGTCCCTAGCAAGGTCACCACTATGGCCATCCCGAGTTGGGGGTTGGGATCTCCAGAGGTGGATCCGCTCTTCCTTCCCACTTTTTTCGACGTGCGCGGAGATGACATCCTTTATCAAGGCGCTCGATGGTCGTCGATGTGGGGTGATATATAGAGATAAAGTTTCTAGCCTATTTTGCACAAAATAAGAAAAAGAAATGTTGCCTCCTCGAGAGAATGACATCAAGGGCAATACTAATTCTTATGAAACCAATTAGTTCAAAGGTCAGGGGACTAAGTTACGGAATGGAAAGGTATTAGGCACCCATCTCTCCCTTTTAGTCTCTCGTGGTCATGTGTTAATATTCTCTTGTAATACCCCGTAATGTGTGTACTTATGTGTATAATATAAATGGATGATGGAAGCGATCAACTTGCTGTGACACCCCGCTTAATTAAATACCGGGCGATCACTCCTTTATTAAATTAATTCAAGGTGAACAGTTGGTTCATTCTCAGCATCACTGTCAAAAAATAAAACTTTTCCAATTTAAACACCCTAATTAATTAAGCTAAGTGTCAAAACCATTTAAACCTTTATTCTCATTTTATAAAATCCGGTTATAAAACCTTAAACCATTAACATCTAAAGAGTCTCACAATAAGTAGAAGAATAAAATGAACATTCAAGAGTTTACCCAACAATAATAAATCCCATCATTAAAATACTAAGGAAAACATCCTGACAGTAACAATCCCGAAATAAAGATACTGAAATTAAAAGAATTACAATCTCTCGTAATATCAACTAAATAATGGAGAAAGGGCGACACATGCCCCCACTGGATAAAGCTGAACTAGAAGTAGAGTCAACAACGAGGTCGTCTAATCAATGGCCTGCAACTCCCACCTAAGCTGCAGCACGTTCCTTCCAATGGATCCTAAGTAAGACGCCCCTGTGGCTGGGCACCTGTAATACATACATATATATATACAAGAGAGAAAAAGAAATAGAAACGGGTCAGAGCCCGATAGTGTATATGATTTAAAAATTCGTTTAGCGAGTATTTAAATTGATTACAGGCCAATGCAACAACATATCAGTGCGACACTCTCTTGAGAAATTCTCACCTCTCTTCTAATGTGCACTCCTATCGCACTAACCTTCCCAATGGTTTATCTCATCATATATCACACTATCTTTCCCCAAGGGCTTAACATATCTTAGGTGACTCTCAAGATTTAAGATTTAACAACATCCTGGTTTAAAAGGATAATCTCATTTAGTACAAAACGCTCATTTTAACTTTATTGATTCATTAAGTTTTTCAATATCATATTATACTTTTCAAAACAAGTATTTCCAATTTGAGTCATTACACATGTCTTACTTACTATAACACAGTAGGCAGTTTCCCAAATTCTAGAAGTATATATATATATATATATATATATATATATATATATATATATATTAAATACTCGTATAATATATATATTCTAAAAGCACCTCACATAAAAATTATGGTGTGGGCATACTCTGCTATCCAATCCCCGTATCAATCACACTAAGGGAATACAAGTTCGGAATCACTCTCGAACTGTATAAATACATACACAAATAATATTGAGGCGAAGCATAGATTCCAAGTCCAAGAGGTCAGTACATACCCTCACATCTCTTAGGACCGTCCGACTATCGATCCGATAGCCCGTACCTAGGATTTCTATCTTCTAGGGTACGAGTCAATATCCCCCATAAGGCAACACAGGATAAGATCGTCCCAGCGTGGTAACCTCAGGGATAGAAAGTAGCGCGGGGATGTTTTTCATACATAGATAGCATATGCATACACAATCATATAACTATACTAATATTACCATATCAATATTGGGTATATTCTCAAATCCCATACTTACGACATTATTTCTCATATCTCATTATTTGTTATCACATGTAACAGTTCATTTCTAACCTTGATTCGGTTTTATTCCAACTTACCACATAACTCTCATGGTTATATCCTCCCACCTATAAAAATTCAGTAGGTATTCATCTATTCCCTTTCGTAACTATTTTACGTAATCTTCTCACTTTAAATACGTAGTTTTATCGTTTCTTATATATGAAATCTCCCAAGGATACAACTCTCGTCTAACCTTAAAGGTCCCAAAACTTATTCATATACCCTACTGGTCCTCTTTATCTCTCAAAACATATTTATAAGGGTATCCATGAATTATTCCTCATTAAAGTGAATTTCAACTAATTAAGGAGGGAAAACATGAGTCTGCCAGGAGGGGTCGATCGATCGAGGTCTGGGGTTCGATCGATCGAACCTTCGATCGATCGAAGCTCTGGGCTCGATCGATCGATCAAGCAGGTCTGCGAAATCTGCAGATTTGCAGTTACGGGTTTCATCTTCTAACCTTCACCAAATCCATATTTTTCATACCCAATCAACCCAAAATTTATACTACTGACATTATATCATCATACTATAAAATTTCAACGTAAAGCATGTAAATTTCCATCACTAAACATGGATTAACAGCCCAAAATTCATGTAAATATCAAGAACCCTAGAAATCTCTTAACCATGGTTCTAACAAATCTTTTCCAGAATTTCCTTCTTATAAAACATCATAAATTCGTGGTTTAATCCTCTACATGGAACAAGGGTTTCCAGAATATCATTTAAATCATCCTTACATGCAATTTCCTATCTCAAATGGGGTTTTTCTTCCATACAACTCATCCTAATCATTCCTAAACTAATATGAGTGATGCATCAACGAAAATAAGCAAGATAAACACTTGCCTGGGATTTTCGACGTTCTAGTTTGGTGCCGAATTTGGTGTGGTTGCGTTCCCCGTCTCGCGATCTACGCGTTGGTGGTGGAGGCGGTGCAAACGGATGGATTTCGGGACTTGGATTGCTTTGGAAGCTCTCTCCTTCCCTCTCCTATGGCCATCACTTGTCTTTGGTTGTTCTAACCCTAGAAGGCAACCTTAGACATCTGATATAACCCTTGAAATTTCGTGGGTTTAATTACCCAAAAATATAAAATGACCAAAATGCCCCCCGGGGTACTAATTAAGCCTAAAATAGCCCCGAGACTCAAACTAAACCCCCGGGTACACTTTTTTGACTATATCGACCCTTCCGGACACGTTGGCGCACTCAAAACGACCATATGGATAACTAAAAATATTTCACTTTTATTAATCAACATTTATTCCCGACGCGACATAGGCGCGTTCCATAATTGTCATTTTATTCACACTTGACAATATTATAAAAGTAAATCTCATATATTACTATACTCATCCAGTAACATTCAACAAATAACAAATTTCCAATAATTACTAACTCTCGTCATGCTAGTAAATATTTAAAACAACATTCCGGATTAAAATTAAATTAATTTATCTCAATTAAATTTAATAAATCCCATAATTTAAAAGCTATAAAAATACGAGGTATTACACTTGCGTCATGGGTAAAGGAGGATCAAGTTCATCCTTAGAAGTCTTCCCAAAATAGCAACTAAAAATATAATGTAAGTGCTTACTGATTTACAAGTCATTATGTAGGAACGTTTATGCATGTCGGACAAGACACAAGCAAGCAGGCATGTAAAATGTATATATCACGAATATATTATGAGAATAAAATAACAATTATATGAGGGAGGACTTGACTCGAGGGATTTATCAAAGATGCCTATATAGCCTAGGGGCATCAAAGTACATGTAGTTCGAAGACAATACGAGGTGGAGTTTAACCCATAAATCCAATCGGAGACTTTATTCCTGTGTGTGAGTAGAAAAAGGTGCTTTAGTGTGAGAAAGTGTGAAGAGAACTCCCCTTTTGGAATTTACAAATTCCTCTTTTTTCTTTCTTTTGGATTTTTCTATGAAAATATAGTATGTGCAAATACTAATAATAAAAAGCTCAAAATTAAGATGTGTGATGTAATGAAGTAAAGTACTACAGCAAAAAATAAAGTAACTAATAAAAAAAATAAGAGAATTTAAAGACAAAGAGGAAGAAATAAACCTCCTTATGAAGATTTGAAGTAGATCTTGCTTATAAATGTGTTGATCTCAAGGTGAAGTGATGGTGGTTTGAGGAGGTGGGTGGGAATTTACTCAAAAGAGTACGAAAATGATGGAAGGAATGTGGGACATGGGTTTTTTAGGAAAGAACATCTTTGAATTTGAGTAAATTCTCTTTGAATTGTTGAGAGGGATGTTCAGGGGTGTTTTTCAAAGTGAGGTCCTAGCCTCTATTTATATGTCTAAGGGGTTTCGATCGGCATGGTCCTAGATCTACCTATCGGCATAGAACCCTAGACACACTATCGATTAGCAAGGTCCTGGGATTGCCAATTGGTAGTCTGAGCCAGGCTTTTCAGAAAAATGATTGTAAAATGCGAATTGCAAGTCAGAATCGCACGCGGGGTGGACCTTTAGAAAGAATATTCAGTCCTTCAAGAATCCATTGAGCCATTCCCAAGTTCGAGAGTTGACAGAGGCCAAATGAGGCCCAATATGCCACATTGGTCACTAGACAAGAAATTTTTGAAGGAAAACAAATCGTTGGTCTAAAGTGTAGGGATGATTCGCGCATGAGACATACCGTTGGAAAGGGTATTCAGAGACCTTCGAAGATTCATTCAGTTTCATTCGGTTCAGAAAGCTAACCTTGGCTAAATAGGGATCGAAAATGCCCGATGAACCTTCGAAGTAAAATGGGTCCGTATCAGAAGGCTGGTTCGAGCACGGGGTGGATCGTTAGAAAGGGTATTCAGAGACCTTCAAAGCTTCATTCAGTCTCGTTTGATCTGAAGAGTTAACAGGAGTCAAACGGAGCCTGAAAGCGTCTGGTGGCTTCCGTATTAGTTTTCAGGTTAAAACAAATCATTTATCTTAATAATAAGTCTAAATCGCGCATAGGGAGGACCGTTGGGAAGGGAATTCAGGACCTTCGAATAACCATTGAGCTTTCGCTCAGGCGAGGAAGTGACCAGAGTCGAAACGGGGCCCAGAAGCGCCCGTTGGTGCCCTGGTCAATTTTTGTAGTAAAATAAACCATTCATCCGAATCATATGGCCGATTCATGCATGGGGTGGACCTTTGGAAAGAGAATTCAGATTTGTTCAAAGATTTATTGACCTTTCTCTTAGACGAGAAAGTTGATTGGAGTCAAACGGGCCCCATGAGTGCCCGGTGGCCTCTAGATCAGTACTCGAAGTATGACTTAGGGTTTGTGGTGGATTACTGAGTTCTAAGGGCCTACGGATGTTCTTAGGGGGGGTCCTATAATGGGGTGTCTACATGAGATTTTACCCGAAATGGATTTTTCCTTACTTGTTCACAAGTTTACTTGTTTAGTTTGGGTTATTAATTTGGACTTCATCACTACATGCACACCAAATTAATTCAAGATAAAATTTGCTAAAATTAAATTTGTGTATGGATAGACTAGGATACGAATCAATTCATAGAATGCCCTCTTTCTTAACTTTTTATATGAGATGATTATGCTTGTCGTGAGAGGTGTTTCTGTGTGCTTTTGCATTAGTAGCTGGTCTTTATGTTATGGCCATCCTTTTGAGTTTAAATTCTGATATAGCTTTACTTCCATAAAAGTTGTTTGGTCAAATAATCAAGTGAATGTTTTTTTGCTGAACATAATCAAGTACTTCAATTTAAGAAAAATATTTCCAAGAATGTCACCTTTTTGTTTGTTGGTTCAAGAAAAATATGTAAGACTTATGATTTTTTGTGACATTCCTCTATTATATTCCATTGCGTTAGTGTAATTTGATTTGCTCATAAGTTTTTCTTAGACTACTCAAGAAGACGACATCTCAATCGAGTGAGAATCTCCTCATTATCTCTAGATTTTCCTAACTAAAACTGGCCATCACCCTCATCATGGATTCAAATCCACCTTTCTTCTTGGATTTTGATCTGAAACCTTTGATATCCCAAATGTCAATCTCCTATCTATCCTAAACACATCATTTAAAGAAGTCGCTCACCCAAAACCATCATTTGCGGTTGTTCTATGCGATAAAATGTTTTTTTTTTGCAACAAGAGGAGAAGACATTGATATGTCTCCCTCCACTTACTGAGCCATATCTGCATGGAGACACACTAGTAGTAAATCCGAATGATGATGCGTATAAATAGGTAATCAAATCTTATTAAAAATCCACCTTACTGGAAGAATTGTTGTTGTAAAGGGGGCTAAGCCATGTAAGGTGGAGGATCTCAAAATTGCTTTCAATAATATTTGGAAGCTTCAAAATCCTTGGATCCTCACATACACTGGTAAAGGTTTTTTAATATTAAGTTTTCTTATTCTGATGAGATAATACGGTATGGTTATTAAGAAGCTTTAAACTCTCAAATGGTTCTTTTAAGCTATTTCATTAAGTTCCTGATTTTCAATCTGAACTTCATGCTCAATCTACTTCTTTAGTTTGGAGTCATTTTATGGGTTTATGTCAAGAATATTTGGATCCAAGACTTCTACTTCAAATTCCTTAGGGTGTAGGTCTTCCCATTTGCATTGACGAAGCCACCCTTGATAGATCTTATAAAAATTATGCTAGAGTCTTGGTGGAAATAGACCTTTCTCCAAAAGCCTTCAAAACGGTCCAAATATCTTATGATCTACCCCTTTTTTGTATTTTTTGCAAAAAAATTGCTCACTCTTTTAATGAGTGCAAAAATCTCAAAAAATAAGTTTTCAAAGTAACTGTTAATACAGAGTGTAACCCTATACAAAAACCTATGGTTGTTATGGAAAGTAACGGTTTATAAGAGCAAAAGCAATACGCTCCAGGAAGAATTTCATTTATGAAAAATGGTATACTTATTCATGAAAATGATGAGTTCGAAAAGGGTTTAACCCACAGTTTTCTCAAAAAAGCGCTTTGACTAATTTTGTTCAGTGGTGGGTGTCGTAGTTTTTTAAACAAACTATGGAAATTTTGAATCTTAACTTCAGCAGCCAAAATTAGTGGGCGAGATTGTTTCTTATGAGGATAAAAGGTAGGAGGATATCCCATTTGTGGATTTGAATGAATATCAGCTAGGTGGTTTAAGAAAATAGGTAAAAGCTCCTAAGATTGTGTGATCAAAGCCATTGAATCTGAAATACATATCATCACAATTAGAGAATGGGAGACCCAAAATCCTTGATATTTAAAGCATGGGAAAAACAAACGTGGAAAAAAACATCCATTGGAGTTTCTTAAAAATAAGGATCCGACTAGAAATAAGGAAATTAATTTGTATAATCACACCCTAAAAAATATGGTATCGGATCCTCAAAAGAACAGTTTTCCATTGGGGCATATAAGCAGTACTAAAATTTATGGGTCACAATCGGAAGATGAAATGCCCCCTCTTAAATAAATTTCAGGTTTTAATGAGGGTTCGTTAAGTGTTGAAGAGGATAGTACCAGTCCTGGTTTAAATTTATATGTTGAGGTTATGTCTAAGCTTGTGATTTCATTGAAGATTCAATGGGAAAAAAATGTCAAAAAAATCAATATCAAATGTTCAATTCTCAAGTGAGTAATTCCTTTGATATTTTAGGCAACATTGAAGATTCGAGAATTACTAATCGAGATGTGGTGGATGGCAAATAGATTATTTTTCGTACTTATCTAAAGAGAAAAAATCGTCTCTTACAAATAATTGTAAAGTCGTCCTTTTCTCGTACTAGATTTCGCAAATTTTAATTTTTTAATTTATATTTTCATTAATGCATGTAAGAGCTACTAGGAGAGGCTATTTCTCCTAAATTTATTAATAAATTTCTTTTCCGTAAAAAAAATAGAAGGGTCATTTGATGTATTTTGTCCGTAAGGTAGTTTATGAAACTAGGAATACTTGAATTAGAGTGTGATCTTAACGAATATTTCCGTTCTTTTTATTTTTTCTATGCTTCACGATTGAGCGAAAACTACCGGAGTAATTTAGGTGATATTTTTAGTATTTTATGACTCTATTTTCCTGGGTTGTTTGAATTTAGTATGTAATACCGAATTTTGATATTGGCCTTGCGGTTGCAACTATTTTGTATTTTAATCAATAAACTATGTGATGTAAATTGTTTTATCTAGATTTATCTTTTTTGACCTTTATGAAATTACACAAATAACTTTTACGAAAACCTATTAATTGATTAAAAGTATTTCTTGAGATCAATATATTATATATCTCTTCAATTAATAAAATGTACTAAGCTTGCCCGTAACTAGCTGTGATTAAAATATGAAACATATCTCGCACTTTTCCAGGTGCAAGTGTTTCCCTAGAACTCTCCAAACTCATTTGCCAGTTGCCACTCATTCAGCATTCCATGAGCTCTCAATCGGTGAATTTGCCCACACATACCGTCATGCTATGGATAAGGCTTTGAATATGATTGCATGTATAGAGTGGAATCCAAATCTTCAACACCCAACCATCATGGGTAGGTGATATAAGACAACTTCCTATTAACGCCATGGGTTCAAACTTTTACACTTCCCTTAGGTTTATGCTTCTGCTCGTACCCTATAAATAGTGGCAGGGGAAAAGCTAGTGAGACATTCTCATCCTTCTTAGTTTCTTTCTTTGGAGATTTATTATAACTGTTTCCCAAGAATCATGAAGTCTAAAGCTTTAATATCCCTGGGTGTTCTCTTCGCTCTTGTTCTTTTCATCTCTTCCACAATTGCAGCGGAGACATCTCGTGATGAGAAAAAGTGTGAGTATATATGTTTTTCTCATTCACATTATACTTATTATCCACACTCTTGTGTATTTTTTAGATACTAGATTTTGCATTGATGTTTTGGTAGGTGGTGGTTACAAATATTTTCACTCAATGAAAAAATAATAGGTAAGAAAACCTCAATGTAAAAACTATTTTCGAACAAATATACTCTAAGAAAACTAAGTTGATAGATACGATGATTCGTGAAAGTTATTTCTGATTTCACAGTTGTTATTTTCGTTTAATACTATTATGCATTACTTGCCTTACTCATTAAGGGATCTATTCCAACTCGAAATTTGATCCAATTTCTAAAATCAGCTATGGTTTACTTGTACAGCTGACGCGACAAAAGAGTCCAATAAAGAAATGGAAGTTCAGAACGAACAACGTAAGTATACTTTGATAAAGAAAAAATATATATTGACCATAAATAGGAATATAAAATGTTTGGGTAAGTTGTGCAGTTGATGAGGTGAAGGAGCCCGACCAATATGGACAACCACGACGTTGCTACTATGGGTGCTGTGGGGGTTGGGGCCGCTATGGATGTTATAGGTGCTGCCGCCCTGGTGGTGGCTGGGGTGGCGGCTGGAGAAGAGCCGGTGACCCAGGTGAACATTATCTACTACTAACACTTTACTCAAAGATCTGCCTGGGGATTTAAAAGGGTTTTATTTTTTGTATTTTTCTGTGTTCTTATTTTTTCTATTTTTCTGTGTTTTTATTTTATAAAGTGTTTTCCTAAGCAAACAAAAAGAAATGTGAGAACACTTTTTTATTTTGTAACACTGCTAAGGCTATTGGCTGATACGTACATACGTTGGCTATCTGGCAATGTAAACCTGATACGTACATACGTTGGCTATCTGGCAACGTAAGGCTCGTACAGAGTTCTTGGGTCACAAATCAAGAATAATATTTCTAAAATGTCTCTAATCAAATATTATGCAATATGCCAAATTTAATGTTAGTTAAATTGTTGTTTATCTTAACGAACCTAGTATGCTAAAATTACTGGTTCTTCAAACTTCTTGACTTTCAAATAAGCAGCAAAATATAATTACGTTATGGACTAAATTTCCTTGAGGAATAATATATATATATACATATTCGCGCGGGCACTCGCGTGTATATGTTTGTGTACGTGTGATAAGCTTTGTTCATTTATGCAGCTGACCTAGCTGACAGAGAAGCAGATCAGGAAGCTGACGAAGTTGAACAATATGGCGGTGGTCGAGGTGGTAGTTATGGCGGCGGCCGAGGTCGTGGTTATGGTGGTGGCCGAGGTGGTTATGGTGGTGGCCGAGGCGGTGGTTATGGTGGCGGTCGAGGTGGTGGTTATGGGTCCGGCAGAGGTGGTGGCTATGGGGGTGGACGTGGTGGCTACCGAGGTGGACGGGGTGGGGATTATGGAGGAGGAAATTGATAAATGTTGCCTTTGGGATAAGCTGAAGCCTACATGGGAATGAAGCCGAACCTTAAATCTCAAATCTCCGGATAGTATACAAGAATATTGTGCCAACATCCATGTATCCTTGTACTTAATTAAATAATACACATGGACTAATGTATTATCAAATTATATATAAAAATAAAGAACGTATGTTCCCACTTCTCCAACTAGGGTTTCTGAACTTATAATGATATTGGCTGCAATAAATATTAGTTCTTTCATTTTTATGCATACCTCTTAATTGATTCATCTGGGGAATATTAAAGTTTCTCTCCGTGTTTTACGTTTGAAATATTGAAATCTTGGGCATGAATACTCTAAGAGTATATGGTGAAGGCTCCCGAAAGCTAAATTTACAAAACAAAAAGTGGGTTTACCTTTCGTCTTGAAGCAGCATTTACAATGGAGAAAAACTTTAAAATTTGTAAAACACTTCTTACGAACTTCTGTTGTTCGTAGGAAACAAAATAATATTTCTTACGAACAACAGAAGTTCGTAAGAATTCTTACGAACTTTTGTTGTTCGTAGGAAACCATAAATATAATAAAAACGAGTATTTATATTTTCTACGGACTTTATTTATTCGTAAAAATTCCTACGAACAAATGAAGTTCGTAGGAACCTTTGCAAATTCTCTTCCCAGTTTGCATCTTTGCAGCACCACTACAAATCGAACTAAAGAATTTGTTGAGTTTCGTCCACCACTGCAAACGTCTCATTTTGTAAACTTACAAATTTTGTTGGGTTTTTCTTCCACCATTACAGATGCTCTAAGGCACTGTTTGATAGAAGTGGGTGGAATTAATTTCCAAGTCATTAATTTTCTGGAATTCAATTCTTTGGGGACCCCCAAAGAATTGAATTCCATGGCAAATCAATTCTTTGTGCTTAGGTGTTAATACCTTAGTGTAAGTGGTAATTATTTTTCAGGGCAAATAAATGCTATCAAACGCAACTAAAAGCTTGAAAATAAGAAAGATTCCTTATTTGTCATGACAAATGTTGCTATGAAACGGACCCTAAGAATAATGTTAGAGGTACCTTTTTTTCTCCATTAAATCCTCATGTGAAAGAAGTTAAAAATAATTATAAAAAAAAACTATTCTAAAAATTTTAAAAAAAAAACTATTCTAATTTTTTTGAAATAATTTTTAACTTATTTACTCCCTTAAACACCCATTTACCATATATTCTCTTATTTTTATTGGTCCGCGCCAGCGGCACCCCTTATTTTTAAACTTAATTTTTTAATTCATTTAGTCCCTCAAACACCCATTTACTCAATATTCTCTTATTTTCAAAGCTCCGCGCCAGCGGCACTCCTTAGTTTTAAACTTAATTTTTAACTCATTTACTCCCTTAAACACCTATTTACTCAATATTCTCTTATTTTTAAAGCTCTGTGCCAGCGCCACGCCCTTAATTTTTAAACATAATTTTTTTTTAAATTTTACAACATTTAAAACCAATTTAGCATTTCTTAAAATTGTTTTAAAATGTAAAAGAAAAGTATTTTTTATTTATATTAAACAAATTTTTATTTTTAAAAATAGTTTTTTTTTCAAAAAAAATTATATTTTTTATATTAAAATAGTGTGTTTTAACAATAATTTTTTTAAATATATCAAAAATATTCTTTTCTAATAAAAATTTTTTTTAATAATTTTCACATGTGAAACCAATGAAAAAAAAAAGGGGTTTTGGTACTAACCCGGGGTTAAGACCCGATAAGAGTATCACTACTCATACTCTAATTAGGAATAAAGTTATTAGCAAATTAGTTCCTTAAAGTTTGGGCAAATTTTCACTTTAGTCCCAAATATTAAAAGTGACACTAAAAACTTCAAAGTTTGAAAATTGTCTTATTGGAATCCAAATTGGGATGGTCGTTTAAGCGTTTAACAGAATTAGAGATTTGAGTTTAAAAACATCTGTCACATGGAAAAATGATTTAATCCATTGTTAGGCCATGATTCTCACTTTGGTCCCTAACGTTTATATATCTCACTTTGGTCCCTAAAGTTTATATATCTCACTTCAGCCCCTAATATTTTTCCCCTATAACCCTGATTCCGCTAAAGATTTCAGCATCTGTCAAAATTTGAATTTGATTTATACATTTTCCAAACTTTGGATTTTATTTGCTACCCTTAAAACTTTAAGGACTGGAGTGAGAATTTGACAAACTTTATGGGAAATATTTGATAACCTTCATAGAAAATATGTGAGAAGACTCGGGATTTTTTAAGGAAGCTGAAACTGCATTGGTTTCGATTGTTTTTCTTGAAATAAATTGGGTAGGATTTAACTAGTCAAAATTTAATGGCGAAATTAAGAATTCGAAAAATAGATCGTGAGATGCCATAATGTTTATACCTATGTCAATATTATATCTGAATGTGGGCAGGAATAAGGTTTTTATTATTATTTTTTAGGACACTAGATAATAAGCTTAATTGTTTACGATATATATATATATACACACACACACACACACACACACACACACACACATTAACATTCAAAGTCATTTTTAAATAATTGTTCAGTTCAATACGATACAATATTAAACTCTTTGTTTTAGACGCATTTTATTTAAGTGTGATTAGCTTACTGAATTTGAATTGAAACTTATGAATTAAAATTAAGTATTTCAATTACAAATTATTAAATCAAAGGGAAATCATTTTTACTCACAATTTCTTAATGGAGTCTGAATGTTTTATATTTTGTAGTTTATTAGGCTAAGTGCTTGATGATTGAATGCTAGAATTTCAAAACGCGAGTATGAAAAATTTTCATAGATATCATTATATACCTAGAGATATTGATATTGTATGATACATTTATCTCTTTAAAGCGCTAACTCTAATAATAACTTGGAAATAATTGTAAAGTAGTTCGTGTTTATGAGAAATTCAAAGATTAGTGGAAAAACATCAATTTTGGTTTTGTCTTACTATTCAAATGTTTCATGAAAATTAATTCATCAAGGGTGGATAAGAAGTGGGTTCCTTTACAAATGAGAAAAAGACAAAGTAGTTGAGGTTTAAATTTTGTATATATTTAGGATTTCATATACTAGTAGTTATACTTTTAAGACAATGGGTTAGTTACAATTCTTGTCCTGAACATTACCCCATGTTCACTTCACTATTAGAACTCTCATTTTCGGGACTAAATTGCCTAAACTTTAAAAATGACTTCACGTTACCCAAAAATCCTAAGTGTTAAATATTTTGATGAAAAAATGGTCATATGCCATGTACATAAGGGTATTTTGGTCCAAGTCAATATAAAATATTATTGAAAATTAGAAGTTTAAAATATTTAAAAATTATTTTAAAAATCTAATAATTACAAAAAATCATTTTAAAATTTTAAAAATTGTAGAAAAATATTTTAAACCCTAGAAATTACAAAAATATTATTTTTAAAATTTTTAAAAAAAAGGTTTGAAAAATTCTAAAAATATTAAAAGAGTTTTAAAAATCTGATAATATTGGAAAAAATATTTACAATGTTTTAATAATATCATAAATAAATAAAAATCTGAAGAAAAAAAACTGAAATTATAGAAAAAAAAATATAGAAAACTGAAGGATAGTAAATAGTAAAAAAACATTTAAAATTTCTAGAAATAATATAAAAATCATTTTAAAAGTGTGAAAAACAACTACAAAACTTTTTAAAAACTTGAAAATATTGAAAAAAAACTATTTAAAAATGTAAAATATTGAAAAGACTTTGAGAAAATCCGAAAATATTAGAAAAAATCACATTACTAGCAAAAAAAACATATTTCCAACAAAAAAAAATTTCCCAAAAAACATATTTGCAATAGAAAAAAAGCATGCTTCTCGAATTAAAAGGACATTTTCCAACAAAAATGAACCCTCACTTACAACAAAAAAGCTTTTATAGCACAAAAAATATTTACATTTCAACAAAAAAAGGACATTTTCGAGAAAAAAACATTTTTCATAACAAAACTTTCCAAAAACTGTTATGAAAAAAATTGTAGGAAAAAACTTATTCCAAAGGTTGAATTTTTTTTCCAAAAACCCATTTTCTTCAATGAATCAATTTTAAATCCCTTCTTCTTCTTCAATAAACGCATCAGAAAACCCACCTTGTTCAACAAATACATTTCAGAAATCCACATTCTTCTTCAACAAATCCATTTCAAAAATCCACATTCTTCCTCAATAAATCAATTTTAAAGTTTTCAAATCCTACTTTTTCTCCAACAAACCCATTTCAAACAATTAACATTTTTCAACAAACCCATTTCAAAAAGACATTTCTTCTTATAAAGCTCATTTCAAAATGTTCAAATCCCACTTTTTTATTCAATGAAACCGTTTCAAACTGACCTTGTTCTTTAACCTAATTAATGGTGCGTGTGTGTTTTCCATCCTTGTTTTCAGTCTATGTGTGTATGTGTGTGTTTTCATTCCATGTATATGTATGTTCTGTTATGTCTAATATTTATAAATAACAATTGTACAGAATTATGAATTATTAATATAATTACAGAATTAAAGAACAATTACAGAAATGAAATAGTTACTTGAATTTGCAGAAATAATAAAAGAATTAAAGATAAATCCGAGCACTGTTAAGAACAGTCTCCTTAAGACAATTTATTCCCTCCGATGTGCTCCGAGGTTGATGAATATTGTCTCCCAAGATAAAACGGATTTTCCAATTAATTATGTAGCAGGACAATAATTAATTACAACGGACTCAAATTTTGTGGCTTTTACTCAACAACAATGCAAGATATGTTATGAAGGAAAAAGAATTTTTGGAACAGATATGACAGGAATTTTCTGGGACAAAAATGACAGCAATTCTGGAGGAGGAAAATTTTTCATTATTAAATAAGGAGGGAGGCATCTGTACTTATAGCAAAGTAACAATAACTGTCAAAAATAGTTAATCAGTTAAGCGAAATTAACTGTTGACTGTTGGTAATAACTGCCAATAGTTTATTAATTAATTAATTAATTTCCTAATTAATTAATAATTAAAGCCCAGAAAGTTAAATAAATTCGGCCCAAAAATGTAGGAGATTTTTATAAGCACAAGTCGAGCCGAGCCCGCCGATCGGACGCGCACGCGCGCGTAGACTTTTGACCGAAAGTCAACCCGTGCATAGCTTAGGTCATCTCCCCTTCAAAGAGTTGGGATACCCCAAGGCATCCAAGCCTTAGTCCATACTTGGGGTGTTATTAACTCATCAAATTTTCACTACTCTTCCAATATGGGACAAGGGTTAAAACACACCCAATTCATTAACTTTCATTGCTTTGTGAGTCACTTTGGGAACATATTTATCATTCATAACTTATTAAAATTGGACGTATGAATATACTACGTTAATCTCCTTGCGGAGACGAACGCGTTCGTATATGGTCCCACGATTTTCGTAGTGTGGGTCCCACCTAAATTTGAGCTCAAAGTTGCTCAAAATTCTGGACAGCTTTCTAAAACCCAATTCAAGTCCAATTTTCCAACAATCCTCCACATGAATGATATATCGCTATAAATAAAACCAAACAGATGCTAATGCAGATGCAGTCACAAGTTGAGTAAAACTGAAGACTTATTGCATCGGGAGAAGTAGCCTAGTGGCCTTGAACTTTCCTTAGTGATATACTATCGGATTTACTTGGTTAATCAGTAGACTTCACGTCCTTGAACCGTCAACCATTTTTGTAAACCTAGACAATAGTCACTACACCAAATCTGCCCATTTGTCAAGGTCATTGACCTTGACAAATCCAACTTGTCAAGGTCAATGACCGTGACATTTCGAGGCGAGATAACTTTTTTTGTCACGGTCATTGACCTTGACACAAACTCGCATTTTGTGACACGGTCGTGTCGCGGTCAATGACCGTGACACGTTTGTCACGGTTACAAACCGTGACAAAGCCGTGACCCTTTTTTAAAAAATTGTCACGGTCAATGACCGTGACAATTCTGGGAAGAATTTAAAAAAAATCTGCTGGGCAGTATGGCCACTGCCACTGCCCAGCAGTATATTTGTACATGTTATAGCAACGTTGTACCTGTTCCAAACATCATATATCCAAACAAACTAAAGATAATGCAAATATATATTCATGACGATATAATCCAAATATTCAAAATAGAAATAATATACATGACGATATAATCCAAATATAATTAAAATGGACAAACTTAAAAGTAATGTTACTACATATCTTGGGTAAAACTGAGGAGGTGAGTAGGCCATAGGACATACGAATTGGCGCACCCACTAATATACGTCGTGCCGCATTGTTCGCGCAACCACAGTAGGGAGTTCTCCTTCCCGGGTATGACATGCGTTACGAGCACCCTGGACTCCATCTCTTGAAGCACACGTCCATGGACTATTCCACCCTCGACGATATTCGGGTCCCTCAACCCCCGCCCTATCCGCTGGCCATCAAATACGTCCAATATGAACACGCTCGGCCAACCAAGTGTCGACAATGGTCTGTTGAAGGGAGCCAAATAGGGAAGTGGATCATCGAAGTACGAACGTGTCGGTGATGAAGCAGCGAGGTCCACATCCTCGTCATCCTGTGCCTCGTCCTCCCGCACCTCCTCCTCCACCGCCTTCTCCTTCCCTTTCCCTTTCCCTTTCCCTCTACGGTCTCCGCCCAACGTACGCTTCATGAATGCGTACATATCTTGGACCGTCGCCTCCAAACGGGACAGCTTCACGTCGTGTGAATCCACCGTTCGAGCCAACCCGGTGTCGCTCGTCTCCAATCCGATGATCCTAGATTTGGCCACCCACGAGCTCACTCCCCTTGCGATCAGAGCCAAGCACTCTGCTGAGTGCGTCTGTGGACAAAGATGCCTTGTCGGCATCAGACTGCGACTCATGCACTTCCTTAAGCTTTGCTTGAAACGACAAAAAGCACATGATTAGTAAAATAAGTAAACAAAAAAATTATAACGTAATTAACAAAAATTAAACTGTCGGATTACTTACAATCGTGGTCGCGACGCTCGGGGACACCTCCTTGTCCTTCCCCTTCTTCGTCCGAAGAGCCACATAAGTATCGAGCCTATGTGGCTTACCCCCTGGCCCACTCCCTACCCCCTGAAATAAAATAAAGTAAAGTAAAATTAGGATCGGCCCCGCAAAGTAAAATAATGAAGAATAATATATTTTTGTAGTTATAGATAAATTGAATCTTACCTGCATCCTATGCTCTACCTCGGCATAAGAGGTCCGGCCGGAGTAGTGCACGTCCGTCTTTTTTGCCCGATTTTCCCTCCCCGATTGGCGAGATGCCAATTGTCGATCCTCGATCTCATTATCAATGAACTTTTTCCATTGTGCCAATGAGATAAGCTCCTTGGGCGGGACGGATCCGCGCCATTGTATAATGGAATCTCGTGTTTTCCCAAAGTACCGTGTCCGCATATTTTTCTTCCACGTCTTGTGTTGCTCCCTCAACTGCTCCAAGACGGAATCGTGTAGCTTTGGATCCAAGTTGAATTGTTCATGTCCAACAAATACAATGTTAGTTACGAATAAATATAAATATAAATATAAATATAAATATAAATATGAAATTGAAATTGAAATTGAAATTGAAATATTCATATAAATATAAATATAAATATATTACCTGTAGTGCCGCCCAAACAGTTAACTTGAGCTCATATGGCACCTCCTTCCAACTCATAAACCCCGGGCCGATGACCGTCTTTAGCAGCTCGAGGGATCTCGCTAATAGCTCCGACTTGTTCTCGACGGTAATCCCAAATTTTCCATATTAGGGGAGCCTAGGGGCGGAGGAGCCCTTGTCGCCTCCGCTACCACCGAGCCCAGACGACATCATCATAAACAGCATCATCATCTTCGCCTTAATATCTGAAGGAGACATTTTTGCTGTAAAAAAATGTTATTAGTACAGATAAAAAAAAATGTTAATAGTACACATACACACACCCCTACCCCTACCCCACCCCCACCACACACACGCACACGTCATGCCACTTTTAAAACTAACCAACCCAACATTTCATCAATTAAACTAACAATTAAAGTATACAATTATTAATTTACTAATTTACAATGAGGGACAATCCTAGTTTCATATGAAATTGGCACTAATTATTAATTTACTTTCATCTAAAACTATACAATTAAAATTACAATTAAAGATATAAAATTGTTAAAATTGCTCCTCCACACCCCCACACCCCACCCCCACCCCCACCACACCCCTTGCCCCCCTCCCCCCGCCACGCACACACGCACACACCTACGCACCAACACACACACCCCACCAATACTATCACTAACCTTGCATTCATACTAAGGTTTAAATAGTTTTAACAAATTATAACAAAATATTATCATATTTTTAGTTAGAAAATCCCACCCCCTCCCCCCACCCACCCCACCCCCACTACCCCCGTCCCCCACCACCCCCACCCCCACTACCCCCCTCCCCCACCACACACACATATACACATACCCCACCCCCTCCCCCCGCCACGCACACACGCACACACCTACGCACACACACACACACACCCCACCCCCATCATATCATAAAGGGATAAATCCAACCAAGTACAGAGATTCTACAAATTAAAGTGAGAATTAAATTTAAGACTTTCTAACAACATGCATGTGTATGGATTCTATATAGTTGGGCACGAAAGTAACTAATGATATTCCTAAAAACATACAATTGGCAACATTTTGTGAATTTACTAAACTTTATATAATATTATCAAATTCTGTTAAAAAATTATCCAATTGGCAACATTTTTGAATGAAATATTTATTTTGAATGAAAATAAATTGTTATCCAATATTTTTGGGAGCGATTGTTTATTTTGGATTTCCTTTCATATTTAAACAATCACACCATAGGAGTCATTCTTCTCCCTCAAAATTCCAAGAAAAGTGAACCTAAAGAAATCATCCACAATCACAAAACAATATCACTTGCCTCTTAAACTCTTAGTTTATAAGGACCCTTAAGATCAATATGTACTAACTCTAAAGTCTTAGAAGAATTTATCTTATTTAGTTTCTTGTGGGGACTTTTCATTTTTTTCCTTTTTAACATATTCCACAAAACTTGGTATCTGGTTTTCCTAACTTAGGTAAAACCTCTAACTCGTTCCTTTCTAGATAATCTATCCAAATATCTATAGTTGATGTGTCCCAATCTTGTAAGACATAAGTCAATGGCTTCAATTTTTGCACTATCACACACAAACTTCACATCATTTGTGAAAACATATCAATTTTTTTTGCACTATCACACACAAACTTCACATCATTAATACAACATTGCAAGTATAATTTTCTTTTCTAATTTACATATATATACACACATACACACATATATATATACACACATGCACACATATATATACACACAAACATATATATAAATGGAAGAGAGAGAGAGAGAAAGAAAATCGACCTGAAAGTAGAGAGAGAGAGAGAGCAGCGTCGAGAGAGAGAGAGAGGGAGGGAACGGCGGTAGGGAGAAAAGAAGGGGGAAAGAGTTTTTGCTGCAAACATTGCCACGGTCTTGTCAAGGTCATTGACCGTGACAAGTATTTAAAGAATTGTCACGGTCATTGACCGTGACAAGTAAATTTGTCACGGCCTTGTCACGGTCAATGACCGTGACAATTCTTTGTCACGGTCGTGTCAAGGTCAATGATCGTGACATAAAACGCGTGTTTTTTGTCACGGTCAATGACCTTGACAAGGGTGACCGACTGAAAGGTGACAATTTAGCCATTTTTGTGTAGTGAGTATTCACACAACAATTATTCAACACAGTTAGTTCTCACGTTTGTGTTCATTTTGGCCGTGAACACCACTTGGTTCCGCAAGTATTTTAGAGAATATGCCTTTCATTATTCTCATAGAAGTGGCCCCCTTCTTACTCACGTAGGTGACTTCCATAAAGAGTATTCTGCAATACCCCACTTAGACGTACTAAGATATAGATGTCATTAAAAGCATAACTTATCCTAATTTCGCGGCAGATATGCACTGTCTCATCTTTGGAATGGATAGGATTAAATATCCTCCAGTGCTTACTAAATACAACGTAGTTCGGTTTGCCCATTGAACCTAGATCTTGGGATCTCCAGTCAGCTAGGTTGGGTCGCCACTATATTGATTCTTATTTATTTATAGGCTTTAGACCCATTCCTCTCGATGATCTTTCAACTTGCTCTCGGTTTAAACCTTTCGTTAGTGGATCCGATATATTATCTTTTAACTTTACATAGTCAATTGAGATAATTTCGTTTGAGAGAAGTTGTCTAACGGTATTGTGTCGACGACGAATATGTCGTGACTTTTCGTTATACATGTGATTTTGTGCCCTTTCAATCGCTGATTGGCTATCGCAATGTATACATATTGCGGGCACGGATTCAGACCAATTTGGAACATCCTCTAAGAAATTTCGAAGCCATTCATCTTCTTCTCCAGCTTGGTCTAGTGCAATGAATTCAGATTCCATTGTCGATCTAGCAATGCACGTTTGTTTTGAGGATTTTCAAGATACGGTTGCACCTCCGAGAGTAAACACATACCCACTTGTAGACTTAGAGTCTTTTGTATCGGATATCCAATTTGCATCGCAATGTCCTTCAAGAACAGCTGGATATTTTGAGTAGTGTAGTCCATAGTTTTGAGTATATTTTAAATAACCCAAAACTCTCAATATAGCTTTCCAGTGATCTCTTTCTGGATTACTCGTAAATCGACTTAGCTTACTTATTGAGTATGCTATGTCCGGTCGCGTACAGTTCATGATATACATTAAACTGCCGATAATACGAGAATATTCTAGTTGAGATATGCTTTCACCATTATTTCTTACAAGATGTAAATTTACATCTACAGGTGTCTTGGTAGGACTAATATCATACTTCTCGAATTTTTCAAGTACTTTCTCTATGTAATGAGATTGAGATAATATAAGTCCATCCGATGTTCTAGAAATTTTAATTCCTAATATAACATCGGCGATTCCCATATCTTTCATGTCAAATTTACTACTCAACATTTGTTTCGTAGTTTTGACAATTTCCAAGTTACTACCCATGATAAGCATATCATCAACATAGAGGCATACAATGACATATCCATTATGAATGTATTTAAAGTAAACACATTTATCACATTCATTAATTTTGAAACCATTTGATAACATTGCATTATCAAATTTTTCATGCCATTTCTTAGGTGCTTGTTTTAATCCATTTAGTGATTTAACAAGCTTACATACTTTTCCTTCTTGTCCATGAGATTTGAACCCTTCAGGTTGCTCCATATAAATTTCCTCGTCTATTTCACCGTTTAAGAATGCAGTTTTTACATCCATTTGATGTATTTCAAGTCCATTAATAGCAGTTATTACTATTAACATCCGAATGGTCGTTATTCTTGTTACCGGTGAATATGTGTCGAAGTAATTCAACCCTTCCTTTTGCCTATAGCCTTTAGCTACAAGTCTAGCTTTATATTTATCAAATGATCCATCGGCCTTCAATTTCTTTTTAAAGATCCATTTATAACCTAACGGTTTTGAACCTGGTGGAAGATCCACTAGTTCCCATGTATGATTTTGTAATATGGATTCAATTTCACTATTAATTGCTTCTTTCCAATTGGAAGCATCGGGTAAGGATATAGCTTCTTTATACGATTGAGGTTCATTTTCTAACAAATATGTTAGAAAATCCGGACCGAAAGAAGTCGAGGTTTTTGCTCTTTTACTACGACTTGGTTCATCCTCTATTGATTCAATAGGTTGATGAGTACCACTTGTAGTAGCTTGATTTGTCCTTTTAGAAGGACCAAATTCTCGGGTCATGTTATATGGGAATTCATTTTCAAAAAATAAAGCATCCCTCGATTCAATAACCGTATTTACATGAATGTCCGAAATCTCATATTTACAAACTAGAAATCGATATGCACTGCTATTAGTAGCATAACCGATGAATACACAATCCACGGTTTTTGGCCCTATTCTTACCTTTTTAGGTTTAGGAACCATCACTTTGCCTAAGCACCCCCACACTCGTAAATATTTATAGGAAGGTCTTCGACCTTTCCATAATTAATAAGGTGTCTTGTGAGTCTTTTTGTGAGGTACTTTACTGAGAATGTAATTAGCAGAAAGTAAGGCTTCCCCCCACAAATTTTGTGGAGCTCCTGAACTTAATAACATTGAGTTCATCATTTCTTTCAAAGTACGGTTTTTGCGTTCAGCAACACCATTCGATTGAGGAGAATAAGGAGTGGTTGTTTGATGAATAATCCCATTTTCAGAACAAAATTCCTCAAATGGATATTCATATTCACCTCCTCTATCACTTCTAATAGCCTTTATCGTTTTGCTTAATTGATTCTCAACCTCATTCTTATATTGTTTAAATGCATTAATAGCCTCATCTTTACTATGTAACAAATATACATAGCAATATTTTGTGCAATCGTCAATAAAAGTAATAAAATACTTTTTTCCACCTCTAGTTTGAACAAATTTTAAATCATAAATATCGGTGTGAATTAAATCTAAAGGTTCAGTTATCCTTTCAATAGAATGGAAAGGTAATCTTGCTAATTTAGATTCCACACAAATTTCACATTTATGATTTTTATCAATATTAAATTTTGGCAAAAATTCCAAGTTAATTAATCTACGCAATGTATCAAAATTAACATGTCCTAATCTAGCATGCCAAATATTAGATGACACAACCAAGTAAGAAGAACTAGCAATTTCATTCATTGAAACAGATGTTTTAGGGGTTACAGTAAGAACATTAAGTTTAAAGAGCCCCTCATTTAGGTAGCCCTTTCCTACATACATGTCATTTTTAGACAATACAAAGCGATCAGACACAAACACAAGCTTGAAACCATTTTCAGTAAGGAGAGATCCAGAAATCATATTCTTTCGGATATCAGGCACGTGAAGAACATTGTTGAGAGTAAGTTCCTTTCCAGAAGTCATTTTCAGAGTTATCTTTCCTTGTCCCACCACCTTCGAAGTGGAAGAATTTCCCATAAAGAGATTTTTTTCATTTTCCAAAGGCTTATAGGTGGTGAACATCCATTTGTTTGCACAAATGTGTCGTGTGGCTCCAGTATCCACCCACCATTCCTTGGTATTTCCAACCAAGTTACATTCAGAGACCATGGCAGAAAGATTCATATCCGCCAAATCAATGACGATATTCACACCCTCAGTTACATTTGATTGAGGATTGTTTTGATTTTTCTTCTTCGGCTTACGACACTCGCTTGAGCGGTGTCCAGGTTTACCACAATTGTAGCATTTGCCTTTGAACTTTTTCTTGTTAGGTTTGGAAGTGCCTTCCCCATCATACTTTCGTTTGTTCTTCTTAGGACCTTCAACGACATGGACCTTTGTTTCCATCGGATTCTTCCCACTTTTCTTTTGAGACTCGCGGTTGTCTTCTTCGATTGTTAGCCTGACCACCAACTCCTCCACATTCATCTCCTTACGCTTGTACTTGAGATAGTTTTTGAATAAAGTCCAAGATGGTGGCAACTTTTCAACAATTGCAGCAACTTGGAAAGTTTCACTAATTGACATTCCTTCAGCATGAATGTCGTGGAGGATCACTTGGAATTCTTGCACTTGCGAGATCACAGGTTTAGAATCAACCATTTTGAAGTCCAGAAAACGGCCAACGACAAATTTCTTCATCCCAGCATCTTCAGTTTTATACTTCTTTTCCAAATAATTCCATAATTCCTTGGATGTTTTGATCGTGCAGTAGACATGGTACAATGTCTTGTCCAAGTAAGCCAGAATATAATTCCGGCATAGGTAGTCCGAATGCTTCCAAGCATCAACAGCAGCAACCTTTTCAGCGTCATCTCCCTCTTGAATAGAGGGGCAATCTTCATATACAAACCTGCCCAGTTGGCAGGTAGTGAGATAGAAGTACATTTGTCCTTGCCAACGTTAGAAGTCAGCCCCAATGAACTTTTTCGGTTTCTCCCCATGTGGCATAGATACGGGTGCAGTCACATTTGTGTTGGTGACAATCAGTTTCGTAGGAGTAGTGTTCGTACTTTGTGATTCCATTTCTGTTACAAAAATAGAATTTTTATCAATGATAAAATTCATATATAATGAATTAATCAAAACAGAATACAAAATTCTGTGCACCAATTTCCTCCAAATATAATTCACAATAAATGAATTCCAAAAGAATTCCAAATAAAATTCAGAATTAAACTATAATATAAACAGAATTCCATACTAAACAGAATTAAATTTAAAATCTGTGTCACGCTAATTTTTAATAATAAAAAGAATTCCGTACAAAACAGAATTATAATTTAAAGATTAAATTTTTTGTTTCTTTTTTTTTCTAAACAGATTTTAACAAGAATACACAAATAAATTTTATTTTGTAAAACAGAATATAAAAACAGTATAGAAATTAATTTCTATACCAAAAAATTTTTTACTAATTTCTACAATAAAACAATAACTTAATTCATTTTATTCTGTCAAAACAGATTTATTTTCAACAAATAAATTTCTGTAATAAAAAAAATTATGTACACTAAAAAACAGTAGAACTTTATAAATTGTCTTAAGATTGTTATGTCTACTATTTATAAATAACAATTGTACAGAATTATGAATTATTAATATAATTATAGAATTAAAACACAATTAAAAAAATGAAACACTTACTTGAATTTGCAGAAATAATAAAAGAATTAAAGATAAATCCGAGCCCTGTTAAGAACAGTCTCCTTAAGACAATTTATTCCCTCTAATGTGCTCCGAGGTTAATGAATATTGTCTCCCAAGATAGAACGTATTTTCCAATTAATTATGTAGCACGACAATAATTAATTACAACGAACTCAAATTCTTTGGTTTTTACTCAACAACAATACAAGATATGTTATGCAGGAAAAAGAATTTTTGAAACAGATATGACAGGAATTTTCTGGGACAAAAATGACAGCAATTCTGGAGGAGGAAAACTTTTCATTATTAAATAAGGAAGGAGGCATCTGTATTTATAGCAAAGTAACAATAACTGTCAAAAACGGTTAATCAGTTAAACGAAATTAACTGTTGACTGTTGGCAATAACTGCCAACAGTTTATTAATTAATTGATTAATTTCATAATTAATAAATAATTAAAGCCCAGAAAGTTAAATAAATTCGGCCCAAAAATGTAGGAGATTTTTATAAGCCCGAGTTGAGTTGAGCCGAGCCGAGCCGGACGAACGGACGCGCGCGCGCGCGCGTGTGGACTTTTGACCGAAAGTCAACCCGTGCATAGCTTAGGCCATTTCCCCTTCAAAGAGTTGGGATACCCCAAGGTATCCAAGCCTTAGTCCATACTTGGGGTGTTATTAACTCATCAAATTTCTTCTACTCTTCCAATGTGGGACAAGAGTTAAAACAACCCAATTCATTAACTTTCATTGCTTTGTGAGTCACTTTGGGGACATATTTATCATTCATAACTTATTAAAATTGGACGTATAAATATACTACGTTAATCTCCTTGCGGAGGTGAACGTGTTCGTATATGGTCCCACGATTTTCGTAGTGTGGGTCCCACCTAAATTTGAGCTCAAAGTTGCTCAAAATTCTGTCCAGAAAATTCTGGACAGCTTTCTAAAACCCAATTCAAGTCCAATTTTCCAACATGTTCATGTGTGTGTGAGAGAGAGATGAAGAGAGAAAGAGAAAGAAAAATGACGAGGAGAGAAAGAGAGAGAGAGAGAGAGAGATGGAATTCCATAGTTGGAGAGTAAGACAAAGAGAGGAAATAGAAAGAAAGAGAGAAATTGAGTAAAAGCTAGTTTTATATCCTTAAAATGTTTAAATAAAAAAATGCCCTCTTAGAAAAGTATGTGCCACATATCATTTTTCGTCTAAAAGGTTAACGGAATTAGTGTTAAGTGGTTACTTTGAGTAGTTTTTGAAGTTCGTGGGGTTAAATGAAGAAAACAAGTATTGGGTGGTGAAGTGAAGAAATGGATAAAATTCACGGGTAAGTGTAACCATAAAAATTAAAAAAATATATATTTATATTTCCTTCGTGCTCCCATCAAGAAAGTCATACCATGTTTTGTAGTGGTCTTTTTTTTCATATACCAGACAGTGAAAGTTCTAAATACATAATGCCTCTGGTATTTATGACTATTATATTCATAGAATGTATATGAAATTAAGCAATCCACAAGTAAAAAATAATTTTAAATTGGGGTTTTATGAAAAAATACAACATCAACAAACACACCCTAAGATTTGTTCATTTCATTTTTCTTTCTTCAATTTTCCATCAGTCATTATACTTCTACTTCATTATTTTATGTCCTCCTCTGTCATCTGCTTTTTTTCTTTTGCGCTAGCGAACATATGCAAAATCTAATAAAGTTCATTATAAATTCCTTAAGTAGTTTCACTACTCCCACTATCTCGTAGGAAGGGCAAATTATTCATCTCTCTCTCTCTCTCTCTCTCTCTCTATATATATATATATATATATATATATATATATATATATATATATACATAAACACAATACATTTGTGACATAGATTTAAAACTAAAATTTTAAAATTATATTGTGGACATATTCATGATTCTTCTATTTGCAATTTGAATCTGATTAATCAAATTATTTGTCTATACACACACACATACACTAGGTATTAGTGCACACGCAATGGTTATGCGACATTAATTTCCAACTAAATTTTATTACATATCTAAACCTAGTTGTTCTACTTTTATTTTGGATTTAATTATTTAAATTATCTTTTTACTTAGTAACATTAATGGTTTACAAGATATGTTGGCATGTGCGCATGTTGAGACTCACCGCCACCTCTCTTATTTGCTTTCTCTAAAATCTTCTCTCCACCTCCTTCTCTCTATCAAAATCTAGAGTTGTCTCCATCCCTCTCTTTAATTGATTGAAGACCTCTCTCTCTCTCTCTCTCTCTCTCTCTCTCTCTCTCTCTCTCTCTCTCTCTCTCGGTGTGTATATATATATACACACACACACACACACTATCTATCAGTGCACACATAATGGTTAAGTGCTAGTAATTTCCAACTAAATTTTATTACATTTATAAACCAAATTATTCCACTTTTATTTTGGATCTACTTATCTTTTTATTTAGTAAAATTAACGGTTTACATGATACGTTGACGTGCGCGCATGTTAAAACTCACTATTAGCTATCTCCTTTACTTTTACCAAAATCTTTACTCTATCTTACTCTCTCTCTCAACTTCTAGAGTTGTCTATATCCTCTCTTTCATTGATTGAAGAAGCAATTCTATAATTATTTATATGGAGAATTATCCTCACCGTCATATTTCTTGTTATGGAAATGGTGGTAATCCACTCACTCTATCTAGTATAGATAAAAGCCCCAACTCCCTATTATGGGCATCAAGTGAAGCATGACAGATCACATGTGGTCAACTAAAATTGCCATAGTTAAAATAAGAAGTGTCTTTAGAATGAGTGATGTGCCACTTTAAAATATAAAAATGTATCAAAAATATTTAATGGATGTTATAATATTAGTGGGTGTTTTGAATGTGTATTTTTTTTGTACTTTTGTATAATTTTTCTTATGGTTATTGTTAATTCACCACTTATGCAATCTATTACTTAATAATTTGGTATTAGAATCAACCGATCGGAGGATGTTGTGAGGTGCCGCTAAAGAAATAAGTATTATCATGTGGTGAACAGTCTAGGATTCTGTCAACCAATTTAATTTAAGTAGAAGATTATGCAAGACTTGGTTAGTGCATTTGGTGGTGGGTTTAGAAAAATTAACCATGTTAATTATGAAATATATACCACTCGCATGATGTCCTACTTAGAAGAAAAATATCATTGGGAGACTATTAATGGTAGCGACACTAAATCACCCTCCCATAAAAAAACTGAGGCTCTAATAAAATTAATAATAAGAGCGGGTAAAGCCATGTACACACTCGAGATATCAGTAAACCCTAAATTATTAAGGCATATCGATGATGCGAAAACACGAAATGATGCATGAGAAACTTTTGTCTCTCTCTCTTTTCAAGTAAAATGGCACTTTCGCCTAGATATTTGAGAAAGAATTGATATTGGAGACGGTATGACCATCCACAAATATTTTAATAAAATTAAAGAATTATGTCAAGAAATTTCTTTACTAGATCATGAATCCAAAATTAGGGAACAGCGTGTGAGGAGAAGAATTATTTGTGGCCTAGGTCCTGAATATAATGGATTTATTATGTCAATACGCGGTTGGTAAACTCAACCCACATTATTTGAGTTGGAAAATTTATTGTCCAACCAAGAGACATTGATGATACAAATGAGTGGGGTCTCAATAAACAATGAAGATAATGCACACTACACTAACAAAAAAAGGAAGAACTTGACACATTGATGAAAAACCCACGTGGAATAAGAGTCTTTCATAAAGAGATGTTAGCTCACGATAATAAGAAATGAGCTATTGTCAAAGGGGAGATAAATAAGATGAGGAAAAAGATAATCAACATGGCATGCTATATAGGAGACAAAATAGTGAGTTCTACAATTTTGGCAAAAAAGGTCACAATGTCAGAGACTTCTGGTTTAGAAATAATTCGATAGAATGTAACCTTGCAACATCAATGAGCCAAGAAATTTATACTGAAGAAATGGAATTTCAAATAATCTCTTGCAACAAGTAAGACGGTAAAATAATACTTCTCATAGGGAGAAGTAGATTTTGAAGACAAAATTAACCAAATTGAAATTTAAGAAGATCAGAGTCAAGAACAATTTGGATTATTTTTAATTAAATTATAATGGGAAGAGGAAGAGTTTACAATCACTAATAAGGTATTTAATATTTATGACTATCAAAGATGGTCAAACTACTCATCAAAGGCATAAGATCAGAGGCGATGGAATGCAAGTATAAAATCAATCATACAATTCTTGACAAAATACAAATGTAATAATAATGAGTGCAACATTGCCCAAGATAGAACCACTAATAAGAAAGGAACAATTTTAGAAAAGAGTCGGTTGAGAGGGGGAGCGCCAAGACTCACCACCTTTCCTTTCTCCACAACCATATCTCCTTCTCTCCCTTCACTTCTCTCCTTAAAATTCTAAAGTTTTCTTCATCTCTCTCCCTCTCTCATTTATTGATGACCCATTTCTAGAATTCTTTCTCTGGATAATTCTCCTCACTGCCATATTTTGTGCATGGAAATGGTGGTAATCAATCGAATTTGTATAGTATAAATAAAGGCATCCACTTCCCATTTTGGTCATCAAACGAGGCAGTCACAAATTAAGTGAGATCAATAAAAAGTATCCTAGTTAAAATAGTGAGTTTTTTAAAGTGATTGAGAAATCTCTTTGAAATATAAAATCGTGTCCTAAATATTTAATGAGTGTTGTAATATAAGTGGGTCTCTTGAGTGTGTATTTGTGATTCAATAATTGAACTAAATTTTTTACAATTATTCTTGTGTAATAAAAATATTTATTTGTGATTCACCACTTGCGTAATTTCTTACTCAATATCGCACGTGCATGCGTGCGTACCCCCTCCCCCAACACACACACACACACACACACACACAAGTTTGTACAATATCGCCAGGTGACACAAGTTTGCATAATTTCTTACTCAATATCGTCAAGTGACATATGTCCGGTCCGCATTCTTAAAATGCGGACTAGTCCGCACAAGAGCATGACTGTATATATATATATATATATATATATATATATATATATATATATATATATATATATATATATGTGTGTGTGTGTGTGTGTGTGTGTGTGTGTGTGTGTGTGTGTGTGTGTGTGTGTGTGTGTGTATGTTGCTTTAGTGTCATCTCTTAAGATTTGTTAGGCTCCCATACCATGTGTTTTTAAAATTATAGTAAGTTCCATAACCACCTAAAACCATCCATAACTATTATGTAAACTGTCTCTCTTTCTTTCCATAGAGAATGACATTTATCCCATAGTGGTTATAACAGAAAAAATAACTAAAAAAATATAAACATGGGAGTGACAATAAATAAATCTCAAAAAAAGGGATTGTGGAGGGATAGAGAGAGAGAGAGAGAGAGAGAGAGAGAGAGAGAGTCAATATAAATTGTAATCATAATTTACAAATACCATTGCAGTAAAGTCACTCAAAAAATATATATAAAGTGAAAGTGTAGGGAAAATAATATATGTAAATGGATATGCAAAATCAAAAATATTCTAAAATATCAAACTCTAAAAAAATTAAAAAAAAAACTACAAAACTTTACTCTTCATATGAAGAGAAGTTGACTAATTAGTACACACTAGTGTTTATTATAACTTGATGAAGAGAGTAAATCCTCTCATTTGAACGAGCCCTCCTCGTAGAAACAACTCAGATTTATGATGTAAAGTTACTTCCTTGTAGATGTTCCCGTTTCTCGTGGTAACTGTGAAGTTTTGAGATAGTAATTTATAACAACGAGATATTTCCTTATATATGTTAACTATAATCGCCTTTTGTTTACTTGAGTAAGCATGATTTATAAGTACAAGTAGGAATCCAAAAGTATGAGACAAGCTCATTAGTCATCACTTTATATAATAATAGACACATATATTATGGGGACCAGAGTTACGATGGCGCATGACCTGCACGTGTTCGACACAGTCCCATGATCTTCTTACACATGGAGTTAATAAGAATCCAAATCACAAAGGATTCTTGCATATATATCCCTTGGAAAGGCTTAAACTGATAAGAGATAGGTCCGGATTTTTAGGGATATATTTTAAGGGAGATTAGTATTTTCTTAAGCTCCTCTATAAATATAAACCTACCCCTCTTAGAGAGGGGCATGTGCTGTTGTAACATCGAACAATAATACAACTCTATCGACCTATTTTCTGAGTTAATAAAAGAGTAAAACCCTAAACCTCATGGGGTATAGGCACATTTCTGAACCATGTATATTCTTTTGTTGTGTGCTTTTGATCCTCATCCTTGAATACTTTTCCTTATTTAGCTTGTATGCATTGGGTATAAATATTGTAGGAAATTACAACCTACAATTTGCACCGTCCAGGAAGCGATATGATTTCTTTGACACTAGCTAAATTCTTGGGATATCTCACTCACCCAACCTGGATCATATGAATGTGAATGACCAGAAGGGTCACCAATAACATAGCTATGGAAACCCAAAGTGTTATCACCTTAACCATGATGATTACGATGACCAGGAGGGTCATTTGCAAACCCTTCCCTTTCAGATGGGTAGATATGATATTAATGAGTATTAATAATCCTCATATTATTTTTAAAGTACTCAAAAGGATATCATGATGAATAGTGATGAGATTGAGATATCTAACCAGATATCAAGGCTCGTTAACAACTATGAGAAGCACCTCCGGGATGAAAGGGCTACCAATAAGCTCCAACAGGTTTAAAATGCAGCATTTTAACGATGCCTAAAGAACCTGGAGAAGGAATCCCGTAGAGAGAAGAGCGGACATGGCTGCTGCTCGAGAACTCCTATCCCTCAAACGAGTACAGCTCGCAGCCGAGGAAGGAGTACCCAGCGACATAAGGAATATTCTCCTCATCGAAGGTCCCCTAAAAGGAGGCCACACACTAATGATTTACAAGGAGATAGGGAGGTATGTGACCTTATCAGAAGGGAGGAAGAGAGACACATAACCCATTAAGGGGCTCGTACTACCAAAGAGATCACCATAATAGCACATGTATGCTAAATTAAGTCATCATTTAGCCGATATATAGAATAGTTTATTTCCCTTAAGAAGTTGGCTCCCCCAAGATTCAAGATCTATGATGGAAAAGTGATCCCATTAATCACGTCAGGCAATATCTCTTGGCAATGACTCTGTGGAACACTAACGAAGGATTAATGAGTTGTATTTTCCCTTCCAATATTGGAACCCTAACCAAAAGTAGTTTGAAAAGCTACCACATAGATTGATAGCCTCCTTCAAGAAACTGGTTGAATTTTTCATATCCATATTTATTACTACTAGCACCCATCCCAAGCAGAGGGACTCACTTCTAACCATAAAAATAAATCCCAGCAAACACTCGCGAGTACACTAAAAGGTAATGGAAGATGTACAATGAGGTGGAGGACTTCACCGAGAAAGTCGAGGTGATAACTTAAAAAAATTATCTATTAAACAATTCCATGCTCTACCAACCCCTTACCAATTATGAGGCCATCGTGATAGAGTACCTCCTGGTTAGTATTGAAAAATAGGCCAATTTCGAAGATACGGTGACCATATTTATCCAGGATGGAGAGCAACAAAAGTATCCCAAGAATGGGGATAAGGAGGGAGCGAAAAAAAAGTAAGAATGAAGAAAAATGGGAAGTAGAAAGAAGTCGAGAAAAAGGATCATTAAAACTCATTCAAGGTAGTTAACACAGTGTTTATCGACTCAATTTATAAGATCAAATAGAGAAAGTATCTCAAATGGATCGATAAGATGTTCAGCGATCCAAAGAAGAGGAACCATGCACTTAAATATACATATCATAAAGATCACAAGACTGAAAACTTCAATGTATTAAAGTCCCACCTTAAGGAGCTAGATCAGAATGGGACACGAATTTGTAGTAATCCTTAAGGGCCTAAGATCGGACAATGTCTTAGACGAATGTTTGGGTAATAAATCTGTAGTGATTCATAGAGAATCAAACCCAAACCAAATCAAGGGGAAGCCCTCAGTATAGATCTTAAGAATCTCACGGTAGTCGTGGAAGCCTTTCAGATTGACCAGGCCACACCCATTATGGGCCAACACCGATGACCTAGACATGTTGACGATATGAAGCACGTTATTTTCACTGACGATGATTTGGTCAAAGTGATGACCCCCAATACGATGCTCTTGTTATCACTCTAAGTGTTTATAATTGAGATGCAAATAAGTTATTGGTAGACTGGGGGAGATCCTTAGAAGTCATGTGCCTGAGAATGTTCAATCATTTGAACTTACGTGTAGAAGATATGTATGAAACCATCGTTCAATTGGTAAGATTTGCAGGAAGAATGACCTTGCCCCTCGAAAAGGTAGTTCTCCTTATTTGGACTATAGGGATATCAAAGATAATTGATTTCCTTATGGTGTATATAGAATCCCCATCTAACTCTATCCTTAACAAAGGATGGTCACATGCCAAGATGGTTGTACCATCCACCTACCATCAGAAAATAAAGTGCATCACTGATAAAGGAGTCATGGAGATACGGGGGAACCAAGCCTTGGATATAAAATGTTTCATAGATACTATTTGACTTAAACAAGATATGAAGAAAGGAAAATTAGTAGAGCCAGATGAAGGCTCCATGACCTCTAAATAGCAGTAAAGTATAGGCAACCTGGTGTGGAGGAAACTAAGGTTGCCCCTACCCATTGCATTATGAAGCCCCTACAAGAGGTTGCATTTGATGATAATCAACCTAAAAAGAAGTTCCTGATTGGGAGTTCATTAACAAAAGAAAAAATAAAGAGTTGGTTACTTTCCTCAAAGGAAACCAAGGCGTATTTTCATAGAGGCCATATGACATGTCAGGAATAGACTCGGAAGTGATATGTCACAAGCTCTATAAAAGAAGTTCAATTCTTCAATATGATTGTAATACCCCGTATTTTTAAAGGTATTTAAATTACATTGTGGATGTAATTTGGTAATTTGAAGAATTACTGTGAATAGTAATTATGGGATTTATAAATGAAATTAAATAAATTTAATAATATAAAGTGAATAGTAAATATTAGTTTTAGAGTGTCGGATAAATATTTAAATAGATTATATTTTTTCTTACGCTACTAAGTATATGAGTATATTATTTTTATTACATGTCGCCGTTGGGTAAAGCGACAAAGGAAAATATTTTAAATTGGAAAATGCGCGTATTGAACGAATTAGGTCAAAATAGTGAATTTTAGTTAAGTAACTCGGATGGAGATTTTGACTGCGCCGTTGAGTTCGGAACGTCCGAGATAGTCAAAATAGAGTATCCGGGGGCAGTGTTTAGGTTCCAAAGATTTTTCGACTAGTAGGGGCTCGTAATCGGGTACACGAGTCATTTTACAATTGGGTATACACCCAATTTTGGATTTAAGAGTTGGCAGCCCTCATTCCTTTCCCAAATTATGCCCTAAGAGAGATAAGAGAGAAGAGACAAGGAATATAAGAAGAAGAAGAAGAAGAAGAAGAAGAAGAAGAAGAAGAAGAAGAAGAAGAAAGGAAGGAAGAAAAGGATTTCTGGGCCAAACTTCGCGGGATTTGACTCGGGATCGTCGGATTTAATCCACGAGGCAAGTGTTTAACTTGCTTTATGATTTAGTGTGTTCATTTCTCATATTGTAGTTGGTATAAAACTAAAGATTTTTGGGTTGAAATTTCGTGGATCAAACGGGTTTTGGGAAGATTAAAACGGATATAACTCGATTAATACCCAATTTGAGAAACTTGTAATTTATTGAAATTAATTGATGGATTTGAGTTCTAGGATGATTAGAACCCTTTCTATATGTGTATTTATGGTTGTTTGAGGTTATATGATGATGAGAGAGGAGATAAAAATCTTGGAGGTGCTTTAATGGAGGTTTGGATTTTGGAGAAAAAGGTGAATAGTGACTAGCATCACTTCCAGACTATTTCGGCTAGGAAGATAGACGATTCAGCTCTCGGTTAAAACATGAAAGTTGTAGACATTTTCGATACGATCGTGTGGGCACCAATCCTGTATTTTTTTTATTTTTTTCAATTTGACATGATTTTTCTAAGATGGCAGTTCCGGGGTTAAAATCATCAACTCGGAAATCAAATCGAAAATTGGAAAAATAAAGGTTAGAATTGTTTGAAGATAAATATTTGGGGTTCCTAAAAATAGTGTGGGGACTTCTAAATAATTTTTTTTAGTAAAGAGTGTACGTTAGGTTAGTTGAAAGTAAAATCCAAGATTTACTCAAATAGGGGTGTTCGTGAGGAATAATACTTAAAGAGGTATTTAGGTGGGTAATTTTATGTAAATAATTGTGAGCGTATAAAAGGTATTTAAATACCGACCTTGGTTAAGTAAAATCCTACGAGGAGACTAGGATGAAATTTAGGATACGCTCTACAAAGAATTGAGTAATTACATTATACGTCTATGGATGACGAATTTTATAAGTGAGGAGATACCTAAGGAATTAAGAGACGTAGTGCGTATGCTAATTAATTATTATGAATTGGTACATTCGGGAATTTATCGTACAAATATTTATGAAGTAATTAATGAGTGATTTGAATATTAATGAAGAGAGTACGTATTGGGATAGTATTTTAAGTGTAAGAATGTTTATATTATTAAGAAAGGAAGTACTTGAGGTTATTGGCTAGTGCTATAGAGTTTGGAAATTATAACCAACATATATTGGGAAGTAATTTAGATTGTATAGAAGACGTCATTAAATTATATATAATATAAGACGAATAAATATAACGGTGTTATTTGGTGTTATCATCGTACGGTGATAAAAGCTAGGAAATAATATATATTGAGGATTATTTATAATCGATAAATGCGTAGGATATTTGAGATATATAAATACTACATATGAAATTTATTATATGGGCTATGCGTATGCCCTAATATTATTATACATATAGGTTAATTAGAAACCTATAGAAAATTATGTATAGGTGAGATAGATACCCATCGTCATCATATGTTTGTGTAAATACATCATGGATGTTATATTTATATAAGTGTAAATGTTTGCCTACATTATTGTTTATTATGTGTATGACATACCTACCATACTTGCTATCACGGGAGGACGGATTTCGAAAGAAGACAATCTTATCTTGTGTTGCCTTCGAGGGGGTTTAGATTTGGTACCTCAAGAGCTTAGGGCCTTGAATGGCTTATTTTGAGTTAATAAGACTGCGAACCATGGGAGCGTAGGTATGTGCGTGACCCGTGCGACCGGGGACTATGTTCACCTCCAATATGTGTGATTTTGGCTTATTGATACGGGTCCTGTGTGATTCGAAACACGTGATCCTTATGTACGTGACGTACCGGGATGAGATAACAGAGTATGAGTGTACCACAGTTTATTTCAGGGGTGCTAGTGTTTATATGTACTGAGAATAAAATACATGTACACTTTTGATGTTCCACCATTCCTTAGTAAATAAAAATGACTAAGTTACTTATATTATGGTTCGGTGGATTGATTATTATACTTATTGCGTATAGTATATTGTCATATATGAGATGTGTTATCATATAACGTAACCTTGTATAAAAAGGTAAAAGAATGAATAAAGTGTAATATATTCCTTCCGGTAAATTTTATCCTATTGTTTATGAATTATGAATCATAAGTTAATGTACTGAGGGCCTAATGGATCCCGACGATCAACATTGTCACGTAGTAGTGTATCGGGGGGTTACTTGTTTGGATTTCGCTTTGCGAGACACCCCACGCACGAATGTAACATAATATTGAGAATGGGGAGAAGTTTAGTCCTTCTTACTTAGATTAATAAGAATTATTAGAGGATAATATAAAATGTTGTATGTACTGAGGGCCTAATGAATCCCGACGATCAACATTGCACGTAGTAGTGTATAGGGAGGTCCTTGTTTGGATTTCTCTTTGCGAGACACCCCACGCACGAATGTAACATAATGTTGAGAATGGGGAGAATTTTAGTCATTCGTACTTAGATTAAAAAGTATTATTAGAAGATGGCAAATACATTAGTTAGGCATGGTAGCTTAACTAGGTTGTTTAGAAGATAGGCGATAATTGTGCACTAATAGAAGAGGGGTGAGGTGTATCTCATGAGAGTGCGATACCAGTTTAAATATGAAAAATATCATATCTTAAAAATATGGATTTTAAGCACTTGCTAAAAATGTTTCAAAACTCGGGCTCTGACCCGTTTTTCTATTTTTCCCCTCTCTTGCTATATATATATATATATATATATATATATATATATATATATATATATATATATAGGTGTCCAAACACAGGGAGCCTGGATGATGATTCTTTCGAGTCAAACGTTTGTTGCAGCAGTTGTGGATGCAAGCAGGTTTATTGTAAACGCTTCAATCATTGAGATCTAGATAGGAGGTATTGTACAAATATTCGGGTTGATGGCCCAACTGTACTCATTTATTCTTCCACTTCCTTTTTATGCGGCATTCGATTTGGTTGTATTATTTTGTACCGAGTGTTCGGTTACTTCATTTTATTTCAGTTATTGCATACAACTGTTGTAATTATTTTATTCTAATGGTTTGGTTAAAAAGATTAGTTAATTTAAAATTTGACGACAGCCTAATAGGATATTAGTAATTAAATTGATTTTCAATAGTGATGATAAGAATGAACCATATGAGACTTCTGTTTTAATTTGATATAGGAGTAATCGCCTGGTATTTTATTAGGCGGGTTGTCACAATGATGTCAAACCCGATAGTCTTAAGGAAGAGCAATAGAAAGTGGAGAGTCTGTGTAGACTTCACTGATTTTAATCGTGCATGCCCAAACGATAATTTTTCTATGTTAGAGATATACCAGTTGGTCGATGCCATCACTAACCATGAGCGTATAATCTTTATCGATGCCTACTCTAGGTACCACCAAATCCATTGTTCATTCCCGATTAGGATAAAACATCCCTCATCACCACTCTAGGGATATATTTCTAAAGGATGATATCGTTCAAATTGAAGAACGCTGGGTGAAGAACTAGAGACTTGTGACGAAGATGTTCAATGAGCAGTTGAGAGACACTATGGAGCTATATATCGACGATGTGCTTATAAATAGGAGGATCACCATATCGATGACATGCTCATAAATAAAAGGTGTTCAATGAGCATTTAAGTGATTCATTATTATAGGATGAAGCTAAACGTAACAAAATGATCCTTTGGAATGCAATCGAAAAAGTTCCTTGGATACCTAGTCAGTTAAAAAGTTATCGAGGCAAACCCCAATCAAATTAAACCCGTCGGGAAGGTACAACCCCCCAAGACTTATGTGTGAGGTACAAAAATTAATTGGCATGCTAGCCGCAGCCAAGTGCTTCATATTTAGATCTTCAGAGAAGTGTCAGCCTTCATTTTAAGCACTTAAGAAATAAAGAAAGTAAGTATGAAATAATGAATGCACCAGAGCACTTGGAGAAATAAATAACTATCTTAGCAAACCACCATTACTGACCATTCCAGGTGATAGAGGCCCTTTTTACTTGTATTTGGAGGTGTCTAATAGTGTTGTAATCTCATCCTTCGTTTGAGAGATGAATGGGGTCAGGGTGTAATTTATTATGTGAGAAAAATGTTGATCAATGCTGAAAAAATATACATATTGTTGGAGAAGCTTACATATGAGCTAGTGATAACCTCCAGGAAGTTGAAACATTACTTCGAGGTGCGCACTATTATTGTTCTGACCTCCATCCCACTGAGAGCAATGTTAAAAAAGGATGACCTATCTAGATGGATGTCCAAGTGGTTAGTATAATTTGGGAGGTTTGATTTCCAATTTCATCTTAGAACCTCGATCAAGAAGCAAGTCATAGCACACTTCATCGTCAAATTTTTCAATGATGAAGAACCGTAAGAGACTGAAAAAGGAACTATAGACTCTATCCCACAACTAATAGAAGAAGGTGATAAATGGGTGATGTATGTTGATGGAGCCTCAAATTCTAAGGGGGTAGGAGTAAGGATGGTATTGGTATCCTTAAGAAAAAATCTCAAACAAGAAATTTATTTAGGATTTAAAGCCTCCAATAATGAAGCTGAGTACGAAGCATTGCTTGTTGGAGTTGGAAAATCACTCTCCCTATGATCCCGTCACCTTGGTGTCTTTTGTGACTCAAGACTGGTACAAATCAGATATCGAGAGATTATAGCGCTAGGAATAAGTGCATGGCGGCATTGCTTGAGGAAGCCCAACATTTTATCACTCAATTCGTACATATACAAGTGAAATAATTCCCAAGAGTAAAAAATAGTCACATCGACGTAGTGGCCGTCACACATTCTTTATTTGTTAAGGGGAATATAAAATGGATGGTTCAAGTCGAGTACCTCTACCATCCCAATATCAACCAAGGGAAATATGCTGAGAAATTTATAGTCATTAATTGGACTTCGAGCTTGATGGATCTGATCATTTGCTACCTAATGGAAGAGGCCCTGCCAATTGATAGTAAAGAAGTACATAAGGTACGGGTGGCATCTGCTCGTTTGCACTTAGTAGTAGATCGAAAACTTTATCGTCGTTATTTTTAGGGCCTTACCTCCAATGCGTGCACCCAGACGATATTAAATGGACCTTCTATGAGCTTCATAAGGGGATATGTGGGAGCCACACAGAGGCAAGGTCACTAGAATTTAGGGTAATGAAAGAGGGAAACTAGTGGTAATACTTGTAAAAGGATGTAGTTTCCTACATTTGAAAACACAAGAAATATCAACTATTCTCGCCATTGGTACACCAACTGGACAACGACCTCAAGTCCTTCATAAGTCTTTGGTCATTTTTCCAGTGGGGACTTGACATCATCATCCCATTTCCCCTTTCATCTGGAAGTAGAAAGTATCTATTGGTCAACACTGATTACTTATCTAAATAGGTTTAAAGGAAACCCTTGGTGAACATCTGAGGTGTCAATATGACTAATTTCATATGGATGAACATCATAAGATAGTTTGGTATTCCTCGGATTATCATTAACGATAACGGGACTCGAATTGAAGGTAGCCTCTTTCAAGGCTTGTATAATGAGAATTGTATTAGGCACTACAATAATTTAATGGCCTACCACTAAAGTAGAGGGCAAGCAGAAGCTTCCAATAAGACAGTCCTCGACAAAATCAAAAGGCGGTTAGAAAAAGCAAAGGGAGCTTGGGTCAACTAACTTTGTCATGTTCTCTAGGCATTTTGAATAATACCTAGGCGATCAATATAGGAACACCCTTTGCCTAGGCTTACAGAATCGAGGCAGTGATCCCACTAGAAACAGTTCTACAAACCATAAAATTGACTTTAGTCGATCGAGTCCTCAATTAGGATGCAATTAGATTATGGATATACTTAGCCAATGAAAAAAGATAATTGGCTCTTATAAAAAAATCCTACCAGCAGCAATTGGCCAAGTAGTACAACAGGGAGTTAACGCAAGAGAATTCAAGGTCAGAGACTACATTCTAAGAAATATTATGGGCAGTGCCAAAAGGACCTCTGATGAGAAACTAGGTCCCAACTAGAACTTCCCACTCAAAGTCATACATGATGACTTAATAAGACCCTACCAATTAGAAATAATGGAGGGTAGAGAAGTTTTTCGAGATTGGAACGCGACCAATTCAAAAAAAATTACTATTAGATTTTTATTTTATGACTAAGCTTCATTTATTTCGGTTTTAAAGTTTCTTTAAGAAGTTCTTTCAAACTTCTGGTACTTATCTCTATGCTTTCTTGGCAGTGGCAGGCCAATAAGTACTTAATAAAGAAAACCAATTAGTTGATTGAATTCTCTTTAACATATTACTTATCAATGTGATAATTATCCTCTCTCAAATGTCTTCTTTTAAAAATAAATAGTTGAGCAACCATAGACCAACTATGGATATAGTTTGGCCAACACAAAGAGTTCTGAATAACATAACATGAACAATGGCTTATAGCCGATGAAAGGTCTATTGGGAAACCTTTGGCACCTACGACTAGTTGGGTTATAAAAATCCTCATTGGGGAATGATCTTACAATAGGTCCATTTTTTCTTTTCTAATTCTAGGCCTAAGGTTACATGACTGAATCCCTGTGACTTCATTAAGAAAAACAAACCATATCATAAAAAGTGAAATTTTTCGTAATTGCTTGATGAAAAAAAGTAAGGAAGATGTAAGTATGTTTCTTTTTCTTGAGCAGAAACATCAGGATGGTACTAGTCAAGCTCATCATCATCATCTTCTTCTTCATAACCAACAACAAAAAATCTCTTACATCTTTGTTGAAAATCATTATGAGCAGCGGCCATTGTTGCAAGTTTTATATTAAACAACATGAACAAATGGTCAGATATATGAGTTTAGTAAACAAAAGAGAAGACTTACAAAAAATAGACGAATGGCAACAGGTAAAAAAACTATCAATTTCGTAAAAAGGATTACAACTGGGGCATTACCCTATATCATTGGTAAATAAAAAGGAAAAATAAAACATTCCCTTATAAGAAGACCTAAGAGGTCATTTTGCTGACCTTTTGTTTCTTGGTTGTCTTCGTTGCAGTTGTCTGGTTTAGATCACTATCCTGCTCAACAGTCGCTTGGGTTTGATTAGAAGACTTCTCCTTTACCAAAACCTCATCATCATCATCATCAATCTCTTCCTCAAATTGAGGGAGAACCTGGATGATGCTCATTAAAGAGATCTGACCCCTCACTTGTGCCAACCTTAACTAGAGCTTCATCCCAGCCATTTCTTAAAAAAAATACATTTTTCAGGTAGGTAATCTATATTTCAGCATTTGCGAAGGCTTTATCCTAACCACGGGTGAAGGCAGCATCCTTAATCTTTGCCGCACTAGGTTAGTCCTCCTCAACTTTGGCATTAGCTTCAGTTTCTTGTGTCTTAAAAAGTTCAACCTCAACCTTCTATTCTATGGCATAATTTTTTACCTTCTCGAAGGTAACCATAAGAGCAGGAAAAGCATCAATCTTCTTCCGAAGAATTACCTTCTTAGCCTCCAAGATATTAACCTTCTTGTTAAGATTCTACTTCTTAGTTTATTGATTATTATTCACCCGCTGAGCAACTAAAAGAGATTTATGCAACTCTTCAAACGCAACTTTTACATCGATAGTGGATGCTTTTTTTTGTCATTCCTATCCAATAACTTGTCATAATCAATCAAGAACTATAGAATAAAAATGATGGACAAACATAAGAAAAATATAAGAGATAAAGATAAATGAGTAATATGGAGATAATCAACTTACAAGGGACATATCGTGGTTGGGCACTCCAACAACCTCGAATGGGGAAAGGCAGAGGTAGTTTCTATATCCACACGGAAATCCCCATATATAATCAAGTATTTGGATAGATCTAGATGAGAAATAATAGACTGGGCAACACCTTACTCTAATTAGTAGTCTTCTTCCTCACAATCTCCGGTTGAGGAAGATGATCCTTCTTGTGCCTCTTTGAAAGAGGCCCGTGCTCCTTGAAAGGGGGGCTATTAAGGTCCACAAGGTTATTGTAACCCATAAAATCACTTTTCTTACTTACCAATCGATAAAGATCTTTCTCTTTTCTCGATGGGTGAGCAGAGGGAGGAGATTTGGTACTAGCATATGCAACACCAATATTAGAAACGATCTAGTTTGTGACTTTCCTCTTCTCCATGGCACTAGAATAAATAGTGGAAAGGATTAAACAAATATCCAGAGGCTTAAAGAAGGAGGCTCAAAGGAAGACGATATTCCTTCCTAGGATGATTCATCCCTCTTTGACGTGCTCTCCTCGGATGGTTTGTCCTTCTTTGAGTCCAGAGAAATGGAAGCTTTTGGATCGTCCAAAGTAATGGGGATGATTGGCTTTTTCTCTATTATCCATGAAACAAAGGAAGTGGTGGTTCTTGTAGGCGAGAAGAAACGTCACCGAACTTAGGTGATCAATAACTGTAACTCTCTATTGAATGGGCCAAATCATTCGAAGGTCAACAAAGTTAACGTTATTGTCGTAAGGAATATTCTTTTTGCTATTCATTCTAAAAAGAAATAGAGAAAAGAATAAAGCATTATTATCAATCAAGGAAGAATCACAAAATGAAGAAAATGTCTCTCTAACCCATTCCTTTATCTTCTTGGGGGCATCATACCCTTCATATTCCACACCATCGGGAAGGGAAGAGTATTGCCAATTTTTCATAATCAGATCACGATCCCAATAATCCTTATTGGAATTAGGGAGGTTCACAACAAGGTTGGATTTTCCACCTCGTCTTCATATAGTTTATATTCTCAGTGATCAAAACCTATTGGTAATAATACATGATCTCAGTAATGCCGAGAAAAGTCCCATACAACTCATTAATACGATTATTCCCATTAAACATCATCCATTTGTTTGGATCAACTTTGGCCGGGACCACTTCAAAGTATTAGTATAATTAAAAAAATAAGTGATTTAGGGGGAAAGCGACCATGCATTTAGAAATAAAGATTGAAGTCAACTTATGGCCTTAAGAAGGTCACAAGGACTATCAAGTAATTCTATTGATATCCATGAGGAATTTGATGATCAAGTTTAAATTCTTCTAAGGTATTTTTGTCAATATGACAAGCTCAATGAAAGAACTAAATAGAGAAAGAGGAGAAGAGTTAAATGAAGAAAGAATTTTGAAGAAATTCTTATAGGTAGAGTGACAATAATGAAAAGCTCTCATTTGAAAAGATTAAAGATTACGTGTTTTTCAAATGAACTGAAAAATGAGTAACATATTGGGACTTGTCGTCTTGTAGTAAAAAGTTCCCTCACAATTCCCTAAAAATATGATGATTACATATAGTATGACGGTTCTTGAAGCGGAGATTCACTGTTGGGAAAAAGGGTAGTCTTTTCCCGTGTGCCTCTAGGTCACTTAATGATCAAAAGATCCTTTAATTTTATGGATATTTATGAAACTTCCCTTTTATCAACAAGCAAGTACTCCTGCATGAAAACTTTTAAAAGTCAATAGCCGACGTACGTATAATGAAGCCCACTGGCCTCAAAGAGACACTGAGCTTTGGGGGCAATTGTGCACATGACCTGCAAGTGTTCGGTACAGGCCCACGAGATTCTTACGCATAAAGTTAATTAAGAATCCAAGTCACATAGGAGTCCCACAAATATATATATATATATATATATATATATATATATATATATATATACAGTCAGGCTCTCCAACATACCTATAAACATACCCATTTTTTAAAATAGTAAAAAAAATGTTTTTGAGATTATATTTTTTACTCGAGTTTATGATATTTCAGTGAACCTCTATAAAAAAATCAATTAAAAGTAATTCCTTTTGTTATTTTTAATAAATAGGTAAAAAAACTGACTTTTACCCTTTAAAATTGTCAGTTTTTTTACCTATTTTTGAAAACTAACAAAACACATTATTTATACTGAATATTTTTAGACAGTCACAATGAAATATCACGAACCCATATAAAAAATATAACTCAAAATTATTTTTTATACTATATTAAAAAAATAGGTATGTACATAGGTATGTTTAATGAAGTATGTTGGAGAGCCTATGTATATACATATATGCCTTGGAATGGAAAGAACATATAAGAGATAGATCTGAACTTCTAGGGATAGCTATTAATGAAGCTTAGGGAACTCATAAGCTCCTCCATAAAAGTAAACTATCCCCTCTTAGAGAGGAGCATGTGATATTGTAATGTGAAGCAGTACTACAACTCTGTCGACCTATTTTTTGAGTTAATAAAAGATCAAATCCCAAACCATGTGAGCGTAGGCACGTTGTCAAACCATATATATTCTTGCATTGAAAGTTTTTTATTATCACCCTAGAGTACTTTTCTTATAGCTTGTGTGCATTAGATACAAATATTGTAGGAAATTACCACCTACATATAATATATATATATATATATATATATATATATATATATATATATATATATATATATATATATATATGTATGTATGTATGTATGTGTGTTGTGTTGAAATAATAACTTGCAAAATTATATAAATGTCATCCCCAATTAGTTTTTTAATAAAGAAACATTAGGTAAATATAAATTGTGATGACAATTTGCAATTACAATTGGGGTAAAACATATTTAAACAAATACAAAAATTGAAAGTGAAAGTAAAAGGAAAAGGAAAAGGAAAAATGAAATGGATACAAATATGGGTATGCAAAGAAAAAATTAATATAAAATAACAAATTATGAAAGAAAACGAATATAAGTAAGGAAAACCTATGAAACGGCATTGGCCATGTGAAGAGAATTTGATCAACATCCATATATATGTACAATCGAGTTGGTTGACTTGATGGAACAATTGAAAATCTCTCAATTGTATGACCCATTTCCCATAAAAACAGCTCATATTTATGATAGGAAGTTAGAATCCTCCAAGTGTTTCTTTTTCTCGTGGTAATTTCCAAGTTTTGAATTGGGAAGTAATTTTTTTTATATCGTGTATGTTTACTCTAATAGGCTTTTGTTATCCTTAATCATGTGTAATTTATATGGATGAAGATAGAATCGAAAAGTATGATAAGGCTTTTTTGGTCCTCGCTTTATAAAATGCACACTTTAAATAAATTATATAAATGCACACTAAATGTATGTTGCATCCGTCTTAAAATATTAATTAACTATTAAATCAAGATTATGTAATTTAATTAAAAAATATATATCCCTACATTGATTGGTGAAGAATAAGATCGAAATGATCTATAGAGGTGATAATTAAACTCACTATCCTTTGAACAAATAACAAACTTGAAAAATGTTCAATCCTATCAAGTAATTATCAAAGATAAAATTTTTTCAATTGAAAAATGAAATACACCAAAATTGTTTTAAACAACATGAGTATGAACGTACATATAATTAAAGTATGTCGTAATGAACTTCAAAGCGGTTGAAATTAATTTCAATTATTATGCATCCAATACGAAGAAATTGTGTGTGTGTGTGTGTGTGTGTGTGTGTGTGTGTGTGTGTGTGTGTGTGTATATATATATACGGGGTCACGAGTATTGAGTCCTTATTTTAAAGATTCATTTGTAGCAACTCCCATGTTTTTGTTTTTTAATTGTGGATCCTATTATGGGACAAGTGTCATTCTATGCAGAAAGGAAGATGGTTGGTCAAAGGCGATTACAAGATGGTTGAATAGATCCAAAATACAGTTAAAGAGAACTACAATAATAAAAAAAGAACTAAAAAATGATTACTTGGTAATTGAGTGAAAAAATGTATAAATCTCTCAAAAACAGATGGGGATGGAATTACTAAAGATATTATAAGGTAAACCCCAAACAATTAGGAAAAAAAATTATACTATTTGAGGGTAAAGTCAATACAAGCCTGGATGGGACAGACAAGTGGTGCTAGCATGTTTATTTATCCTATTAATTCACACGAATATAGATATTCTCTCCACTATCTAATATATATATATATAGCTACACCAATCTGAGATTTTCCACGTGGCTACAATTGGTATCTTTATACTAAGTCCTTTAAAGTCCATGGTAAATGTAGTAACAACCCAGTTCTTTTTTTCAATTCTCTTCATCTCCCAAAAATCATGAAAACTAGTTCATATACATGGGAGACGGAACAACCCTACAAGAAGCTACCATTTATTAAAACCAAGTGTTCTGAATGTGTATGATTTGATAAGCGTTAAAAAACTCAAACGGCTCTCCCCTGAGCAAATTTTACACCTCTTGCTCTTATAACACCCTCATTTTTTTATTGTTTTATTTCTCCATCTCTGTCCATCACAAACCCTCTCTCACTCTATTTAAACCAGTTTCATCTCCTCTCCATTTTGATGCCTCAATTTTGAGGGAAGCTACAAACTATTTTTCTCTCTACCCATACCATTACATATATGAGAGGATGAAAGTTCATGAATAAACGCAAATGACATTACATATATTTTACCCAATAATCATCATTGTAGACACCCCGTCCTAGGACCCCCTTAAGAACATCCTTAGGTCCCTGGCACTCATTAATCCACTGCAGACCCTAGGTCACACTCTGAGTACCGATCTAGAGGCCACCATACGCTCCCAAGCCCCATTTAACTCTGGTCAACTTTCTCGTCTGAGAAAAAGCTCAATGAATCTTTGAAGTGCACTGAATTCCCTTTCCAACAGTCTGCCCATTGCCCAAATTGGCCTTATGATTCAAACGAACGGTCCATTTAACTATTAAAAACCAATCTAGAGACTATTGGGTGCTCCCGAGCACCGTTTGACTCCGCTCACCTTTCCCATATGAGTTCAATCGCAATGAATCTTTGAAGGAATATGAATTCCATTTCCAATGGTCTGCCCCGTGCATGAATGGGCCTTATGATTCGGATGAACGGCCTGTTTTACTATCAGGAACTGATCTATAGAGGCCCTCGGGCACTCCCAAGCCCCATTTTGATCCTAATAACCTCCTCACCTTACCATAAGCTCAATGAATCATTGAAAGTCTCTGAATACCCTTTCCAATGGTCTTCCCCATGCATAAATCGGACTTACAATTAGGACAAATGATCTACTTTACACCAAAAACTGATCTAGAGGCCATCGGACCCTCTCGAGCTCCATTTGACTCCTGTCAACTATTCAGCTTGAACGAGACAAAATGAATATATTAAAGGCTTTAAATAACCTTTACAATAGTTTGCCTCATGCCCAAATCAGCCTTACGGTACTGACAAATGACCCATTTTACTCCGAAGGGTCACGTAGTGGTTTCGGGCCTCGTTTTCCCAAGGTCAACTCCCCAAACTGAACGAGACTCAATGAATCTTTGAAGGGATCAAAATAATCTCTCCAACTGTTCATCCCATGCATGAATTGTCCTTAATGTTCCAACGAATGATTCATTTTCCTTAGAGAATTTGTTGTCTAGTGACCAACGGGATCTTCCAGGCCCAGTTAGACCTTGGTCAACTCCTGAAATCGAGAGTGGCTCAGCCTTGGTTAACTACCAAACTTAGGAATGGCTCAATGGATTATTTAAGGGGTCTATACCCTTTCTAACATTCTACTCTGTGTGCAATTCTGACTTACAGTTCACATTTTACGACTATTTTTTTTTTAAAAATAACCTGAAACTGAAAATTAGAAACCCCAGGACCCTACCTATCAGCAATGTGTCCAGGGTTCTATGACGATAGGCATGTCTAGGACCATGTTGATCGGCACCCCCTTTGTACCTATTAATAGAGGTCATGACTTCACTTTCAAAAGGCACCCATGAACATACCTCTCAGCAATTTAGAAAGAATTCCCTCAAATTCAAAGATGTTCTTTTCTAAAAAGCTCGTATCCCACATTCCTTCCATCATTTTCATACTATTTTGAGTAAATTCCCACCCACACACTCAAACCACTATCACTTCACCTTGATATCAGTGCATCTACAAGCAAGATCTACTTCAAATCTTCATAAGGAGGTCCATTTCTTCCTCTTGGTCTTTAAATTCTCTTGATTTTGCATTAGTTACTTCATTTTCGCTTTAGTACTTTACATCATTACATCACATATCTTAATTCTAAAGTTTTTATTATTAGTATTCACACATAATTTATCTTCATGGAAAAACCAAAAAATAAGAAAAATAGGGTTTAATTGTAAATTCTAAAAAGGGATTTCTCATCACACTTTCTCACACTAAAACATATTTTTCTACACACGCACTAAATAAAGTCCCCGGTTGGATTTATGGGTTAAAACCCACCTCATATCATCTTCAAACTACATGGACTTTGATTCCCCCTGGACTACGTAGTCCTCTTAAGTAAATCCCTCAACTCGTGTCCTCGTTTATATAGTTGTTATTTTATTATCAGCATATATTAGTGATATATACATTCTTGTTTGCTTGTTTCTTGTCCAACATATGCAATCGTTCCTCCATAATGACATGTAAATCGGCAAACACATATATTATATTTTTAATTATGATTTTGGGAACACTCCTAAGGATGACCTCGCTCCGCCTTTATCCATGACGCGAGTCATGCGATTCCATCCTCCATTTATATTATGCACATAAGCACACACATCATGGAGTTCTATAGGAGAAGATTGACACATGACCATGAGAGACTCAAAAGGGAGAGATGGGTGCCTAACACCTTCACATTCCATAATTTAGTCCCCAGACCTTTGAACTACTGGGTTTCACAAGAATAAGTATTGTCGTTGATGTCGTTCTCTTGAGGAGACTGAAGCACCTTATACCTTTGACTTACTTAAGTCTATATTGTATAAGTGTTCAACTAATTTGGAAATAGTGACAAAATTGGTTGTCTAACCTAGAATCCAAAGAACCTCAGAATTATTTTCTCTAATCCTCTTCAATGATCCAATCAAGGTATAAATTGAATCACATTACACACATTAGAAGTGCATACATGTGTATATATTGCTCATAATTGATTGTGTGTTAAATTCCCCTTAAAATGTTGTTTTAATAATTTTTGGGAATTTTTAAACATTTTTAAAATAATGATTTCTTAAATAAAAGTGTTTTTATAAAATTTGTGGGGTTAAAATCCATTATGAAAACTTTGTTTTTCATTAAAATGTTTGATTGGGTAGAATATCAATGCGCCAGAGACTTCAGGGTGTTGCCTGTAATTATTTTAGGACGCGCGTTGCCAGCCAATGGAATGCCAACACTTGTCATCGTCCTGTTATCTCATTTTGTGTTTGTTTGGTGAGAGAACTGCCTGGTGCGTTGTGGATCGTTAGATCAAACCTAATCTATGGCCTGCATGTGTTTTAAGTCCATCCATGTGCTATCACTTTGGACCAATCACCTTCGTTTTAACCACCGCTGTTTTATCACCCTTGGATCAAGTCAATATAAGCAAGACCTAATCTCAATCGTTGATTTCGATCAGCAATCCAGAACCTTCCTTGGCTCCTATATAAACCCTCTTATTCTCAACCTTTTGTAACTTTTGGCAGTCATCCAAATTTGAGAGAAAAAAAAAAGAGAGAAGAGAGAAGTGAGAGAGAAGAGAGAAAAGAAAAGAGAGAAGAGAGAGAAAGGGAATTGTGTTAGAGAAACCCTAACCCCAACCTTAAACAACTTCAAACCATCTTCAAACCTTCGTCTATTCAAAACCCCAAACACAACCTTGAGTGTTTGAGAGAGATTGGTGTTACTGGTTTGATCGTTTGTAGCGGTAACTTCTTGATCTGTGATCTTGTTACCAACTTAGACATTTTTGGTGAGATCTGTATTTCTGTATCATAGAAATCTTAGATCTACACTTTGCATGTCACATTTCACTAGATCTGCATATTTGTTTCTCATTTTAAGAAAATCTTTGCTGATTTAGATCTCTAAATGTTTTATGTTTTCTGTTCTTACGAAACAAAACCTTGACCTAGTTGGATTCTCACTCATAGATTTTCGATCTCGAAAATATTTTTAAAACTAAGATTGATTAAGATCTTGACCGATTTTGAAGCAAGATATCCGTGGAATCTGGGATAGATTAAAAGGTCAAAAAGGTTTTAAGTTCTGTAAGAAAGAAATAAAAGAAAATCACAGCATATAGTCTTCATATGTAATTTTCTAGGACTATCTGTAAAAACTAAGTGTGTGTGAGTTCATGCATGTGTTTAGAAATCACGTCACAAACACTTGACACACTACCACACTGAAAGTGTTGGGTATAAGATCAAAGATTATTGAGTCGACGCAAGGAAAGCTAAAGCAAAGGAAGTTATCAAACCGGAAGCACATCATCAACAATCAGATCTACAAGAAGTTAGAAGGACACCAAGTGGGGTATATTCCTAAACTTAGAATAGGCTGAGTTGTGTGCATGTATGTTGTATTGTTTGTAACTGTTATTTGTTTTTAGTGGATTTTTACTTTCGTGACTTAGAAGTCACCGTGGATGTTTCCTCTATTGGGAGAGGTTTTACCACGTTAAAAATAGTGTGTTCTGATTATATTCATCTCCTCATCTCATTCTATAGTGTGCTGAATTTTTGAAACTATCTTAGTTTTAAAAAAACTGATTACAAAGTCTTGGTTATTCTCGTACATAAGTTTTTGTAAACACATCTTGTTGTTTATCATTTTTATTTTCAAAAGAAAAGGGCTTCTTCAACAAACATCTCAGAGTTTCTTATACAGTTTAATTTTTGTATTAAACGGCATTAGCAACGTTTTTCAATTGGTATCATAGCCCTATAAACTTTTATTTCAAAAAGGATCTTGTGTTTCTGAAATCGTTTTCTAAAAATCCTAACTATGGACGAGAAGAATGAAAGGTTTGGTAATCTGTCCAGACCTCCACTCTTTGATGGAAACAACTTTGCTTACTGGAAAGTAAGAATGGTTGGCTTCATCCAAGGGACTTTAGGAGATGATGTCTGGGACATTATTGAAAATGGATATTCTTATCCTACTAAACCAGCCACTGAAGGAAGTGATGAGAGGGTAAAGAAAATCTTAAGTGAGTTTACCCCAGAAGAGAAAACAATTTCTCGCAATAACAATAAAGGCAAGAATTCCATCTTTATGCCTATTAATGAGTATGAGTTCAAGAGAATCTCATCTTGTGCCACTTCTAAGGAAGCTTGGGACACATTAATCACTGCCCATGAAGGAGACTCCAGAGTTAAAGCTGCTAAAACTCAAATGCTTACACAGCAGTACAACTCTTTAATTATGTCTGACTCTGAGTCTTTTGACGACTTTTACATGAACCTAACTGATATAGTTACTAAGTTGCATGCTAATGGTATAACATATGATAGAAATGAGATTGTTTCTAAAATCCTAAGATCATTACCACAAAAGTTTGACAGCAAGAGGTATGCTATTAAGGAGATGAGTGATCAAAACCTCACCCCTGAGTTACTCAGTAGCAAACTTAGGACTGTGGAAATGGAATTAGACTTTAAGAAACAATTAAATCAGTCTCAAAGAAAACAGCCCAACTCTAACTTGAGTTTTTCCTCTAAAATATCTAAACATGAGACTAATATAACCAACTGTGACTTTGATGAGGAGTGTGATATAGACAAACTAGATAATTAGATTGCCTTAATGTCCAAACAATTTAAGAAAATTGTTAAATTTAGAAACAAACAGGCATCTAAACAAGGCAAGCCTAATTATCCAACTGTGTCTAATCCCAAACCTCATGAGAGAGGTCTTGACAAACATCCTAAGGACAACAACATCAGATCTAATAGAGATCTCAAAAAGATTGAATGTTTTAGATGTGGGAAACTAGGTCACATTGCTCATGATTGCAGAGTTAATCTGAATAAAACCAACACACACAATAGAGCCAATGTCTGTAAAACTTGGGATAATTCAAGTGACTCTGATGAAGAGGAACTTGAGTTATCAAATGTACTTGACCCTTGCATGTCCTTTTTTGCTAAGATCATTTACAATGATGATATGCCTGTGTGTGATAATGATACTTCTAATCATGCTTTTGTGAATACTGCTTTGACTGGCCTAGATGCCTTGTTATCTGAAAATGTTGCTAGCTCTAGTTCCGTGTGTGTGAGTCAAAGAGATCTCGATAACGATGATGTAAATGGGTGCGTGAGTACTAAAACTAAATCGTTAGGGGTCACTACACACACTTCACTTAGCGACTCAGACACAGATGACCTCCCAGATATTCATACTTTGTATGCTAAAACTCTTAAAAAAGGCACTAGACTGGAGAAGACTGTTAGAGACCTGACTAAGAAATTAGATGATCTAAGTCTTATTGTGAAGCTGAATGCCGAAGAGTACACTAACCAGTGTCTGACACATCAATCTGAGATTGAGACTTTTGATCAAAAATTAAAAGAGTTTACCAAAACTAATGAAACCCTGGAAATGAAATACAAGGGAACATTATTAGAACTCGAGGAAGCAAAAACAAAGACAGCAACTGTTTTCAAAAAAAATTCTAAGTTTGAAAACAATTCAAATTATTTCACTGACTTTGTTGTTGACTCCAAGACTAATTCTGATGATAGAACCGGCATTGGATTCTGCCCTAAGAATAAACCACAAACTAAAAATCTTGAACCTATTAAGTTTGTGTCTGGGGGCAAAAGACCAATCGAAACATGTCCAGATTTTCATTTTATTAAAAAGGAATATGATCAAAAGCAACAACAGAAAGACATTGGAGAGTCTAGTAACTCTAAGGCTGACAGTACACTTGAGACTAAATACATCTGTCCTTTGATCAGAAAGGCTGAATCTACCTTTAAGACCATACCTCCAAGAAATAAGACTTCTGAACAGAATCATGTTAAACCCATCTTTAGAAGTTTCCCTAAGGAAGTACACCCCTCAAGCAATCAATATTGCTCCTCCTGTGACGTTTATGGTCATTCTTTTGAAGGTTGTTATGCTAGGCGTCTAAACACCCCTGTGTACAACACTCCTGTTTACAAGAACTTTAACTATTCTAGGCAAAATTGTAACCATTATGTCCTTCCAAGACAACCTGACAAGAACTCTAACTACAGGAATAGAAAGACCAAAACTAAGAGTTCATTTAAGAGAAAGGCTCCCAGAAACTTTCCTAAACCAAAAGCTCAACTTTTCCACAAAAATCAGTTTGTTTCTCCAAATGTTTTTCGACAAAAAGTTGCTTCTCGAAAATTTTATCAAATGAGAGCAAACTTGCGCAAAATTAAAACCAGAGCTATTTGGGTTAGAAAAGATGATCTTGTACCCCAAATGAAGTGTAACATTGTTATCACTGCCTTAAAGGCTGAACACACTTCATCTGGTTGGTACTTAGATTCAGGATGCTCCAAACATATGACAGGAGATGAAACCAAACTCTTAAACAAAACCAGATTTGCTGGAGGTAAAGTAGTTTTTGGCGACGGAGTTTCATCCCAGATCATAGGTAAAGGAATCCTAAAAGAAGAGGGAATGCCTATTTTGGAAAATGTACTTTTAGTTAAAGTCCTTAAAGCCAACCTCCTAAGTATATCACAATTTTGTGACTCAGACCATACAATTACCTTTTCAAAGAACAATTGCAAAATTCTAAATGATAAAGGTGAATGCATCATTACCGGATTTAGAACACCTGACAATTGCTATACTGTCAAGACTAGTTCTGAAACCTGTAACATTGTCAGAATGGATGACAATGAAATCTGGCATAATCGTATGGGTCACCTAAGTTATGATATCCTTGGTAGATTGTCTAGTTAAGAGATTGTTAGAGGAATTCCTAAAATTAAACCTATTTCAAGTGTTGTTTGTGGTTATTGCCAGGAAGGAAAAATAGTTAAGACTTCGCATAAAAAAGTTAAAGACATTCTCACCTTTAGACCTTTAGATCTCATCCATATAGACCTTATTGGTCCCTCTAGAACTGTTAGTCTTTGTGGACACAGTTATATCCTTGTCATGGTTGATGATTTCACATGATTTACTTGGGTTGCCTTCTTGAAACATAAATCTGACACGTTTCAGAATTTTTTCAAAATTTTACTAAGAATTGAAAATGAGAAGGACACACAAGTCAATCGCATTCGTAGCGATAGAGGGGGAGAGTTCATAGACAAGGGAATAGTTAAATATTGTGACTACAACGGTTACAAACACGAATTTAGTGCCCCTAAGACTCCTCAGCAGAACGGTGTTGCCGAAAGGAAAAATCGAACTCTTCAAGAGATGGCACGTGTCATGTTGCATGCCAAATCTCTACCTAAGTACTTTTGGGTAGAATCTATTAGAACTGCATGTCATATCATTAATCGAGTTTACCTTAGGAAAAACACTAAACAAACCCCTTATGAGTTGTGGTATGGTAAGAAGCCTAATCTGAAATATCTAAGAACTTTCGAAAGTCAGTGTTATGTCTGTAAAGACATAGAACATTTGTCTAAATTCGAGACGCGTGGTGATAAAGCCATCTTTTTAGGTTACTCTCCAAACAGTCGTGCTTATCGTATATACAATCTGCGTACTAAGACCCTTATGGAGTCGATAAATGTAATTGTAAGCGACACTATTGTTGAAAATAAGATATCTGAATCACCTATTGTGGTTGTATCTGAAAATGATTTCAAAAATGATTCACCAGAAATAGATGACTCATTACCTATTGAGAGTCCAGAAGTACCTGGCAGGGTCTCTAAAGATCATCTCATTGACAACGTGGTCGGTAATCCTAATGAGCCAGTCCGTACTAGATCCCAGTTAAGAAATTATGCTAATTATGCATGTTTCGTCTCCCTTGTGGAACCGAAAAATGTTAATGAAGCATTGAATGACACACACTGGATTTCTGCAATGCAGGAAGAACTTTTACAATTTGTCATTCACGATGTCTGGTATCTTGTACCGCGGACTCAAAACAAAAATGTTATTGGGACACATTGGATCTTTAAGAACAAATCTGACGAAAATGGGGTAATCCTTATAAACAAAGCTAGACTAGTTGCTCAAGGTTACTCACAAATAGAAGGGATAGATTTTAGCGAGACATTTGCCCCAGTCACTCGTCTTGAATCTGTTCGACTTCTTTTCGCCATAACGTGTCACTTAAAATTTACACTTTATCAAATGGATGTCAAGTCTGCCTTCCTCAATGGAATTCTATCCGAAGAGACGTATGTAGAACAACCCAAAGGGTTCATTGACCCAAAATACCCAGACCATGTCTTTTGTTTAAAAAAGGCTTTGTATGGCTTAAAACAAGCTCCTAGAGCTTGGTATGAACGCCTATCCAACTTTTTGTTGGATAAGGGTTTTAAGAGAGGAGGTAATGACCAGACCCTCTTTGTCAAACATTTTGACAAACACATTATTATAGCCCAATTCTATGTAGACGACATCATCTTTGGGTCTACTTCAACATTTGAAGTTAAATCCTTTTCTGCTATTATGCATAAGGAGTTTCACATGTCCCTTATGGGGGAGCTACAGCTTTTCTTAGGATTTCAAGTGAAACAGAATTCTGATGGGTTATTTGTCTCTCAAACCAAGTATGCCTTAGATCTTGTTAAGAAATTTGGTTTAGATAATGCTAGAGTTACCAAAACGCCTATGAGTACTACTGTTAAAATATGTAAAGATGAAAATGGGAAGTCAGTTGATTACACACTTTATCGTAGTATGATTAGTAGCCTACTCTATCTAACTGCCTCACGACCAGATATAATGTATGATGTATGTCTGTGTGCTCATTACCAGAATAACACTAAAGAGAGCCATTTATCTTGCGTAAAACGTATTATAAAGTACATAAAAGGCACTCTTAATCTTGGACTTAGGTACAATAATGATACCTGCAGCACCATCATAGGGTATACTGATGCTGATTGGGTCGGTTGTACTGATGACAGTAAAAGTACATCAGGTGCCTGTTATTATGTCGGCAATAATTTAGTAGGTTGGAGTAGCAAAAAACAGAATTGCACATCTATATCTATGGCTGAGTCCGAATATATAGCAGCAGGTAGTTGCTGTGCTCAATTGTTATGGATAAAACAAATGTTAAGCGACTATGGGATTAAAGAAGATCAGTTACAATTGTATTGTGACAATCAAAGCCCCATTAACATATCTAAAAACCCGGTTCAACACTCGCGAACTAAGCATATTAAAATAAGACATCACTTTATACGCGAACTTGTTGAGACTAAGGAGTTAGATATCCATTACCGGCCTACTGATCTGCAACTTGCAGACATGTTCACTAAACCTCTAGACTATAACAGATTTCTGTATTTGCGTATTCTATAGGTATGGTATGTGCTGATTAATCTCTTAAGACCTTAATTTTTTTCCCTTTGTCCATTTGAGACAAAATAGGGGAGAAATTTGAGTCTTACGGGTTCAATGTTTTGTTCACATTTCATCTAAACTGCTTGATCTTAGTGTGCATATTTGCAGGAACCTCTTCTACTGATTTTCTACCTTTTCTAGTGTACAATTTTGTAAATAGTTGAGTTATGTAATTTTTGACTTTCTAGGATATGGGTAGATAGTATATTTTGTATAGGATTAGGTTTTATTTTTTTTGGTTCCCTAAGAGTTTAAGCTAACTCAAAGGAGATTTTGTCCCATATTTCCAAAGGGGGAGATTGAAGAACCTTATACCTTTGACTTACTTAAGTCTATATTGTATAAGTGTTCAACTAATTTGGAAATAGTGACTAAATTGGTTGTCTAACCTAGAATTCAAAGAACCTCATAATTATTCTCTCTAATCCTCTTCAATGATCCAATCAAGGTATAAATTGAATAACACTACACACATTAGAAGTGCATACATGTGTATATATTGCTCATAATTGATTGTGTGTTAAATTCCCCTTAAATTGTTGTTTTAATAAATTTTGGGAATTTTTAAACATTTTAAAAATAATGATTTCTTAAATAAAAGTGTTTTTATAAACTTTGTGGGGTTAAAATCCTATTATGAAAACTTTGTTTTTCATTAAAATGATTGATTGGGTAGAATATCAATGCGCCAGAGACTTCAGGGTGTTGCCTGTAATTATTTTAGGACGCGCGTTGCCAGCCAATGGAATGCCAACACTTGTCATCGTCCTGTTATCTCACTTTGTGTTTGTTTTGTGAGAGAACTGCCTGGTGTGTTGTGGATCGTTAGATCAAACCTAATCTATGGCCTGCATGTGTTTTAAGTCCATCCATGTGCTATCACTTTGGACCAATCACCTTCGTTTTAACCACCGCTGTTTTATCACCCTTGGATCAAGTCAATATAAGGAAGACCTAATCTCAATCGTTGATTTCGATCAGCAATCCAGAACCTTCCTTGGCTCCTATATAAACCCTCTTATTCTCAACCTTTTGGAACTTTTGGCAGTCATCCAAATTTAAGAGAAAAAAAAAAGAGAAGAGAGAAGTGAGAGAGAAGAGAGAAAAGAAAAGAGAGAAGAGAGAGAAAGGGAATTGTGTTAGAGAAACCCTAACCCCAACCCTAAACAACTTCAAACCATCTTCAAACCTTCGTATATTCAAAACCCCAAACACAACCTTGAGTGTTTGAGAGAGATTGGTGTTACTGGTTTGATCGTTTGTAGCTGTAACCTCTTGATCTATGATCTTGTTACCAACTTAGACATTTTTGGTGAGATCTGTATTTCTGTATCATAGAAATCTTAGATCTACACTTTGCATTTCACTAGATCTGCATATTTGTTTCTCATTTTAAGAAAATCTTTGCTGATTTAGATCTCTAAATGTTTTATGTTTTCTGTTCTTACGAAACAAAACCTTGACCTAGTTGGATTCTCACTCATAGATTTTCGATCTCGAAAATATTTTTAAAACTGAGATTGATTAAGATCTTGACCGATTTTGAAGCAAGATATCCGTGGAATCTGGGATAGATTAATAGGTCAAAAAGGTTTTAAGTTCTGTAAGAAAGAAATAAAAGAAAATCACAGCATATAGTCTTCATATGTAATTTTCTAGGACTATCTGTAAAAACTAAGTGTGTGTGAGTTCATGCATGTGTTTAGAAATCACGTCACAAACACTTGACACACTACCACACTGAAAGTGTTGCGTATAAGATCAAAGATTATTGAGTCGACGCAAGGAAAGCTAAAGCAAAGGAAGTTATCAAACTGGAAGAACATCATCAACAATCAGATCTACAATAAGTTAGAAGGACACCAAGTGGGGTATATTCCTAAACTTAGAATAGGCTGAGTTGTGTGCATGTATGTTGTATTGTTTGTAACTGTTATTTGTTTTTAGTGGATCTTTAATATCGTGACTTAGAAGTCACCGTGGATGTTTCCTCTATTGGGAGAGGTTCTACCACGTTAAAAATAGTGTGTTCTGATTATCTTCATCTCCTCATCTCATTCTATAGTGTGCTGAATTTTTGAAACTATCTTAGTTTTAAAAAAACTGATTACAAAGTCTTGGTTATTCTCGTACATAAGTTTTTGTACACACATCTTGTTGTTTATCATTTTTATTTTCAAAAGAAAAGGGTTTCTTCAACAAACATCTCGGAGTTGCTTATACAGTTTAATTTTTGTATTAAACGGCATTAGCAACGTTTTTCAGAGACAACATTTATTTTGCCTATTTTATGAAAAATAGACTGACGACTCTATTTCTATATATCACCCCACATCGACAATAGTTGAGCACCCCAATAAATGACGCAATCCCGTGTTCATGTCGAAAATAAGGGGAAGGTGAAAGAGTGCGCATATGTTCAAATAAAGAAATTATTTAATTAAACTCGGTTTTTCAATTAAATCCAAATCATGTATCTAGGTGCGATTGAAGATGATGAAATCATGCAAGAACATTCAAACACACACAAGTGAGGAAAAATCCCCCAAAGGGGCAAAACCTTTTATTTTCACTATAATTTTGTAATATACAGTTACATGGATTACAATGAAAATAAGTATGACACAGAAATACCTGTAGGCGTCGGTTCTGATGTCGTCGGCTAGAATCTCCCGCAGGAACTCCAGATGGGCAGCAACAGAGAAGAAGACGGCTCCTCTACAAAGTACTCCAGAAGAGTAAATGATATTCTTGAAGGTTTAACAATACACATATATAAATGGGAGTGATTATGTGAATAAAAAGGGCTTAAGAAAACCTTAAAAGGTGAAGTCTGATTCTAGGTTATTTTTGCAGAATTCGTGTTTGCAAAAAGACTTGGGAAAATGTGTAAAAGGTACACTGGTATTTGTACGAAAATCAAGGCGACGGTGTCACTCGAATGAGATAGGCATCTCGCTCGAACGAAGGGCACGTGTCGTTCGAACGACTTCGTGCAAGATGCTGATCTCACTCGAACGACAGTGCCAACTCGTTCGAACGAGCTCTTCGACCGAGGCACTCCACTTCTACACTTTAGAAAATTCTTCTTTTGATAAAAATAAGTCATACTTCGAAAAAAACATTTTCTGAAAAATTTGCCATATATTTATGCAAATATAATAACTCCAATAAAACCATTTTACCAATATTGCGTAGTGGAGTAGTGAGAATGAGCTGAGCAACACGTCGCATGAAGCATGATGCATATGAAGATGATGGATGCATTGGATTTAGATAAAGGCCGTCGTGGATGATCGTGTTGACGTGCCGAATGTAGCGGTATCATACATACAAACTGTGATCTAGGGAAAACGAAAAATTTCTAGAATTTACCGTGAACATTTATAAAATTATGTCCTTACAAATCTCCTCCTATATCTATGAAGTTACTTACATAAAAAAAATCTTAATTATGCAATCTCCCTAAAATAAATGACATACAATATAATATCCCCATTAAACCCTCAAACTGAAAATACTACATGACATCTTTTCAATCAAACTTCAGCATCTCCAAATCTTCATCACTTCAGAAACTCCCAAAGCTTTCCTCATCAGGGTGTGCAATCCAATAAACCAACTTTGCACTTACACACATGAGATAAAGAAGATGCCCGTTGATGATGAAGATTACCTAAATACGGACGACACTACGAGGGGACGACCCTTCACCAGGCCCCAGCTGGCCACCACCAGGTCCAGACGACCCTACGAGGGGCCGACCCTCCACCAGGGTCCAGACGACCCTACGAGGGGCCGACCCTCCACCAGGCTCTAGCCAACCCTATGAGGGGCCGACCCTTCATCAGGCTGTAGCCGACCCTACGAGGGGCCGACCCTTCCTCAGGCTCCAGACGACCCTACGAGGGTACGACAGTACGAGGCCAGAATCAAACCAGGCTCCCTACCGGAAGAAACTTTGCCCTCGGCCTCGGCCTCGGCTCATAGGCCGAGGGTGACATCATGACAGCGCGTGGTCCGGGACACGCGTGGAACAGTGCGCGTCAGGCTCATATGACACGTGGCAGACCGTTATAACCGAATCACACCCTCACGTGAGGGAATATTATGTCATCATTTGGCATCTACAGGTGTCAACAGGGGATAGGTTAGATCATCATTCACATGCACCATGCTTACTTGGGGGGTACACTACACCCCCCAAGACCTATATAAACTTGTCACCTACAACCCTACAGGGGATCGATCCATTAACTGTAGCCCTAGCTAAAACTCTGCTTGCACACACAGTAGAGAGGGAGAGAGGGTTATGTGCATTGTATCCAAGGCCATTAGTGCCCATACTTAGTGGATCACACACTCACAGTGGATGTAGGCCAAATTGGCTGAACCAATATACATCAGTCTAATTTCCTCTTATACTCATCCCCTTCTATACACTTACCTACTTATACACTTATACATCTCCATGGCTGCTACTGCTTGAGCTCACTATCACTTATCTGGTGATGCTAAATCTTAGCATCATCACCCGTGACAAGCAACAGTTTAAAATATAATGATATGCTAAAATCAAAGATCAATTAAGCTTAAGCAAAACATTGATAAATCAACAAAACAAATCTCCCCCATAATTCATTCTCCCTCTTTTTATGTTGTCCCCAAATAAATAGATATGAGAAGCATAAATATAGAAAATGTCACATGGTAAAAACAATCTATTTTTGAATTTTTCAAAAATTTTCATACAAAATATACAACAAAGAATCACACCATGAACAAACACAAAAACAACCAAGTCGATGATAGAGTAAATATAGGGGTGTGATCAAATTCGATAGGAAAATTAATGCATACAAACATGACATATGTGCAGGATGAATATCGGATACTCCTAACGAATAAACTCAGGATCTTCCTTAGGTGTAAAAAGATGGAAATATGAGACATTGACTCAATCAAATCAACAAATCAAAGCTCAAAATGATTTCCACACCAATAACGTCCAAAATGATTTAATGCTTTTTCAGGACTTTTAAGGAAGTGCAAACCTGTTTAAATTCTCCAACCAAAACTCCCTCAGATTTATATTTTGAATAGAGGTGATCTAAATTCTCAAAATTTGGAGAATTGATGGTGAAACCTAAATGGCCCATAATTGGCATGAATTTCTTTTTATTGCCTTTAAATATTTCGGGCTCTTTTAACCTCTTTGGACCCCAGATAAAAAAATTCCTCAATTTTTTAGGTCCGATTTAATGGTGGCTTAATCGCAAAGGCTAGATAAGAACCTTTTGTAGCCCTTCACCATTTAAAAAAAATCACACAATATCACTAGCTGGGATTTACATGCATTCCAATATTATCAAGTTTTATCGCATATTATTCGTTGTATAGAAAGAATTGAGATGGAAACACTCAAGCCAATATGTGACAGACAAATACAATCATCAAATTAAACCGTGCATGTGTGCAGTAAATGAGATAAGGAGCCAAACATGTAGAAATATATCACTAATCACATCTCAAAGACTCCAAACAATGTAAAGCACATGGATGCAATGATGTAGCGTCTCAAATCACTATCAAACAGTCACATGAATATATGGAATGAAATTTGTGACTCGGCTATCTTAAATGCTCATCCATAAAAGGTGCAAATAAAATACAAAAATCTTTTTGTGGTTTTTCAAAAATTTTATAAAAAGAAAATCTTTTTGGATTTTTCAAAAAATGGAAAAAGCAAAAAAAATAGTACAAATGCTACAACCTAGGAATAGGAATCATATTATATGAACATGACAATGCATCATATCCTAGACATGAACCAACCCCTCAGTCAAATGTGAAAATCCCTAAAGACTTCCTAAGACTCTCAAATCTAAGGGCATCTAAAGGATTCGTGAAAATATCGGTCAACTGACGATCGATGGATATAAAACTTAGGGATACGACTTTCTCCTCAACTAATTGATGTATAAAGTGCTCACGTATCCTGATGTGCTTTGTGCGCAAATACTGGACTGGATTGAGGGATATGTGTATCAAGCTCGTGTTATCACAGGAAATGGTCATGGTGTCCTGTGAAATCCCATAATCATCCAGCATCTGTTTCATCCATAAGAGTTGCGTGCAACAACTCCCGACGGCGATGTACTCAGCCTCTGCACTGGACAAAGAGATGGAGTTTTTATTCTTTCTCAACCAGAAGACAAGAGCAGAACCAAAATGGAAACACCCACCAGAAGTGCTCCTATAACCATCTACATCCCCGGCCCAATCGACATCTGAATAGGCGGACAAATGGTCATTGGTATCAAAGGATAGCACCGTCATTTCTCGTGATGAATAACGTCATATCAACTCCTCCTCTCTTGAAGCCACGGGATAAGAGATAGGAAGTAAGCCTCTCGTACCAAGCACAGGGTGCTTGCTTCAAACCATAAAAGTGTTTCCTCAGATAGTAGACGTGCTATGGGTACTTGGGGTCTTCAAACCCTTTTGGTTATTCCACGTAAACCTCCTCCTGTAGAATTCTAATTAGAAAGTCACTCTTGACATCCATCTGATATAACTTGAAGGGCAGATGACATGCGATGGCGAGTAGAAAGCGAACGGACTCAAGCCTCGCAACAGGAGAAAATGTCTCCCCAAAGTCTACACCCTTTATCTGTGTGTAGACATAAGCGACCAACCTAGGCTTATTTCTGATTATGGTACCATTTTCATCCATTTTATTCTTGAAAATCCACCTAGTACCGATCACATTAGTCTCACTAGGTCAGGGAATAAGTTCCTAGATATTGTTCTTTTTAAACTGAAGCAACTCATCTTGCACAGCAGATATCCAGTGTTCATCCTTGAGTGCTTCTTTGTGATTCTTGGGCTCGACTTTGGACGTGTAGCAAAGATGGATAACAACGTTCTCTAGCTGAGCACGAGTCTTGAGCCCTAAAGTCGGATCTCCAACAATGGCAAAGGGATCATGACTCTTGCGAACCCAAGCAGGTGTGTCCCCTAACACGGGAGTAGGGTCCATGGGGTATGGGTGAGGGACAAGTAAATCGCTGCCAGAAAAGTCCTCATCCTAACACTGAAGGCTAGAATCAATAAATGTCGAAGGGTCATCATCTTGCACGGTGATGTTTATTGGCTCCATAACCTTAGAGCTCTTTAGGTTAAAAACCCGGTATGCTCTAATATTTGATGAATATCCTAGCAATATTCCCTCGTCGCTCCGGGAGTCAAACGTTCCTAATTGCTCTCTATCCTGTAGGATGTAGCATTTAATCCTAAAGAAATGAAAATATGCAAGGTTGGGTTTCTTGCCAATCCACAATTCATAAGGCATCTTAAGTGTGTGTGGATGCAGATAAATCCTATTCACCATGTCGCATGCAGTAGACATTGCCTCTGCCCAAAATCTCCTGGAAACCTTACGACCTAGAAGCATAGATCTAGCCATATCCTGGATCGTCCTATTCTTTCTCTCAATAATCCCATTTTTCTGAGGAGTCTTCACAGTAGAAAACTCATGTTTGATCCCAAGGCTATCACAGTGAAGATATATCTTTGCTTCCTTAAATTCTATGTCGTTGTCATTACGTATCCTATTAATAGTGACTCCGTGTTGATTTTGTAAGACACGGCACTTGGTCGTTAAAAAATCTATAGCATCGAATTTCTCTCTCAGAAAACCTACAATCGAATATCTGGAGAAATCATCCACCATCATGAGGATATGCCTCTTACCACCCAGACTCTCACTACGAGTAGGATCCATAAGATCCATGTGAATCAACTCAAGTACATGGGAGGTGGTAATAGAATGCAACTTCCTATGGGGGCTTCATATTTGCTTTCCCAACTGACAGGGTCCACAAATCGTGGAAGTCGGTTTTCCAAGTGATGGTAAGCCACGTACTAGGTCCTTTTAATCTAAGCGAGTCAAATTTCTAACGTTCACATGACCTAGACGTTGGTGCCATAAATCCATAGGAGTGATCGTGGTGCTATTGCAGACAAGTGAGGATGTGGGCACAGTCCTATAGCAATTATCCTCGGTCCTCGCCCCTCACACTAAAATTTTACCGACTTGATTATAGACATTACATGCGTCCTGGTCAAACTTTACGGAGAAATGAGCGTCGCGCAGCTGGATAATGCTGAGAAGGTTTGCTTTCAAACCTTTGACGTACAAAACATTCTCTAGCTTAGGAAATCCTGGTAACTCTACTGTACCTCGTCCTACAATGGTAGACTTTCTCCCGTCTCTAAAGGTGAGTCTACCCTCCTTATACTCCTCTAGGTAGGTAAAAAATAAGACATCACCTGTCATATGTCTAGAGCACCCACTATCAAAATGCCACTGTGAGGTATTATATGATTTGAGAGTGACATGAACAACAAGATCATTTTTATCTTTCTTAGGAACCCAAGATGTGGTAACCTTTTTTTTACCCTTGTTGTTGGTTTTAGCTAGGATGCGAGAAGCATTCACAGACAGCAAAGACATCCATCGGAATTCCTTCATCAAACTCTGTGATGTGGCAGCTAAAGACTCAACACGCTCTCTCAGACTGGAAAAATCATTAGTATGATGTGGTGGAGCATTAGTACATCGTGTCCGACCCAAACTATAGCAAAACTCCCTAAGGTGGCCTTTTCTTTTGTAGTACGTACAGAAGAACACAGTCTTAGGCGGACCTGGGTTTGCTTTTCTTGGTCGGACTCTCCTTCACGATTTTTAACGATGGCCATATGGAGTCGTAGTAAACTCGATAACTGGTCCAAGTGCAATTTGGGAAGTGGAGGCACCATCATAACCTATTCCCTTCCTATCACCAAAATCTAAAGTGGGGCCGAGGAGCATCTTTCCCATCTTCCCATATTTGTCCTCGATTTGAACCTTGACTTCCCGAGCTCTCTCAAGATCACGATTAAGCTGAGCTATAAGGGCTTCAAGTTTCTTCCGAGTGTCCAGGGAGGAATGGAGCTCACTCGTAAGACTAGCCACTTGTTTAATCAATTCCCCTTTATCTTTCTTAAAACCACTCTCTCTCTCTCTAAACAGTCTCTCTCTCTCTCTAAACAAACATTTTTTTCTCAACACAGGCAGACTCTCTCTCTCTTTCTCAAGGTGGTGAAGGTGGAGGACTCTCTCTCTCTCGCTTCTTCTAAATCTTCCTTTAACGCGGTGATCCTAAGAAGTAACGCTTTGTTACGCATTTTTATTTTAAATGAATCATTATATAACTCAGCGTAGGCACATTAAAGATTATTCTCGCTCTCACTTGCATCATCATCCCCCTCACTCACATCGCTTTCACTGTCGAGGTGTCCTTGTGAATCAGCATCCTCATATTCGTCAGGAGCACTAAAAGTACTCACATGACTAGCCATGAATGCGGTGAAGTTACACTCATGTGGTGGCTCGTCTCCAGAGTCCACCGACTCGACCTCACTGTCGTCACTAAGGGTAGCATTAAGGACAGCTTTTCCCTTTTCTCTGTTCAGCCTAGTAGCACACTCAAAAGCTCTATGACCCCTACCGTCGCACTCATAGCATCTCTCACTCTCTTTCTTAGGAGGAGCTTTAAAATATTTTTCATTTTTCTTTTCACTTATTTTTCCCATGCTTCTTTTTATCCTTGAAATTACCATTTTTCTTGAATTTGAGAATTTTCTTGAAATTTTTAGGAAATAGGGCCAAATCATCTAAATCAAAGTCACACTCAGAATCTGACGTATTTATCTCACTTTTTCTAGATGACTCTCCCCTCTTTCTTCCCGACCCCTCACTCTTTCTCTCCTGGCCATTAAGTGCAATTCCCTTATCTTTAGACTTGACAGATTTAGGAAAGATATCAATTTCATGCGTTTACAAGTCTCCTACAAGTTCCTCCAATTTAAGCCTATTTAAATTACCCATAGAATTTAACACAGTGACTTTAGGGATAAAACGCTTAGGCAGTGATCTAAGAATCTTTTTAACAACTCTAGCATTAGGAATGTGTTCACCCAGATTAAAGCTAGTGTTAACAATATCAGACAGTCTAGCATAAAATTCATCAAAACATTCAGACTCAATCATGGTGATTATTTCAAATTGAGTTGTTAAATTTTTCAGTTTAGACTCTTTCACAATATTAGTTCCTTCATGGGTAAGTTGCAAAACATCCCATGCCTCTTTTGACGTGGTGCACATCATTATCCGTTTGAACTCATCAGGTGTGACGGATCTAGAAATAGCACTTAAACCCTTAGAATTAAAAGATGACCATTTAAATTCTTCTTCAGTCAAGTAGTGGAAGATTTTAAACTAGTTACGTTCTCAACAGTGATGGAGGGAGGTGTCCACCCACTTTCAACCAAAATCTAAACACGTTCATCAATGGCTTTTAAAGAAGATTTCATGCGGGCTTACCAGTATGCATAGTTTGTCCCGTCAAAAACTGGCATTTTATTATATAACTTCTCCATTAGAACACGCTCTATTTCAAAAATCAATTTTTCAGGAAATCGATATCTTCAAAAAAAATTATGAAAAATTACACGGTATAATTGTGTAATTGGCCCTGATACCAATTTGAAAGAGTGCGCGTATGTTCAAATAAAGAAATTATTTAATTAAACTTAGTTTTTCAATTAAATCCTAATCATGCATCTAGCTATGATTGAAGATGATGAAATCATGCAAGAACATTCAAACACACACAAGTGAGGAAAAATCCCCCAAAGGTCCAAAACATTTTATTTTCAATATATTTTTTTAAGATACGGTTACACGGATTACAATGAAAAAAAGTATGACACAGAAATACCCGCAGCCGCGGTTCTGATGTCGTCGGCTGGAATCTCCCCCAAGAACTCCAGATGGGCAGCAGTAGAGAAGAAGAGGGCTCCTCCACAAAGTACTCCAGAAGAGAAAATGATATTCTTTAAGGTTTAACAATTCACATATATAAATGGGAGTGATTATGTGAATAAAAAAGGCTTAAGAAAACCTTAAAAGGTGAAGTCTGATTTTGGGCTATTTTCGCAGAATTTGTGTTTGCCAAAAGACTTGGGAAAATATGTAGAAGGTACACTAGTATTTATACGAAAATCGAGGCAGTAACGGCACTCGAACGAGATAGGCATCTCGCTCGAACGAAGGACACATGTCGTTCGAACGACTTCGTGCGAGATGCTGATCTTGCTCGAACGATAGTGCCAGCTCGTTTGAACGAGCTCTTCGATCGAGGAACTTCGCTTATACACTTAGAAAAATGTTTCTTTTGATAAAAATAAGTCAGACTTCAAAAAAATATTTTCAGAAAAATTTCCCATATATTTATGCAATATAAAAACTCCAATAAAACCATTTTACCAATATTGCGTAGGGGAGTAGTGGGAATGAGTGGAACAACACGTCGCATGAATCATGATGCACGTGAAGATGATGGATGCATTGGATTCAGATAAAGTCCGTCGTGGATGATCGTGTTGACGTGCCAAATGCAGCGGTATCAGAGATACAAACTGTGATCTAGGGAAAACAGAAAATTCCTAGAATCTACCCCAGACATTTATAAAATTATGTCCTTACAGAAGGAAAGAGGGATCCACCTCCAGAGACCCTGGCTCCCTAACTCGGGATGGCCACGATGGAGACTCCGTTGGGGACCTTTTATAAGAGAACTAGACTCTATTTTTGTATGGTGTTATTCTGTTCTGCATGTCTGCGTATGCACCTACCTGTATGTTCCCTTTTCTCCTCTCTTTACCTTATATATATATATATATATATATATATATATATATCACTTTCCACTCACTTATACACTTCACACACTTGTATATACTCTCAATGTACACTTCACACACTTACACTTACACTGAGCTTCACTTTACACTCACATGTTTCACACGTCACTTAGAATATCCATGCTTAGACTTCACTAGTACGCAACCACGATTCATACGCTTGTATATTTGCTCACTTAAACATGTCACACACCATTTGTAGTTGATCTATGTATAGGTTCACTACCACACACACTCACTTATATATACTCCCATGACACATACTCACTCAAATGTATCCATGCGCAGTATAGTTTCCACACTAGACATACTTGTATATGCTCCCCATTTAGTATTGTATTACATTTACTCATCATGCAAATAAAAAAAGGATAAAAAAATACACTATTTCCAAAATATGTTAATTAAGACTCATGCATTTTTTCACACTACATCACCAAGAGCATGTCTATATTCACCAAAATGTTGTCCCATACTGGGGGGTTCGCTTTGTGATGGGTGCTGGACTAGCGAGTTGCGATTAGCCTAAGAGATATGACTCTCACCTTCCATTGGCCTCATACCTTCGAGGTATATCAAACGGTTCCCCTCGCATCGTACCTCTTGACCTAACTCACGACTGGAGGTATATAGCAGGGAACTCATTCACATACATCAAGTATATTGAATTTACTCTCAAATGTACTGTCCCAACGAGGTATATATTGTGAGGCAATTCACATAAACTCATTGTATATCAAATGTCTTGTCCACGCGTATTGATGAATGATTGACCTTATAGGCAAGAGGTATATTGTGGAAGTCATGCCAAGGGGGGAGAACCCGTCCACTAACCAAACGATTACATAAACCTCATGCATGTGTCAAACCAAGGACACTCATATTTAATTTGCTCGTTACCGTGCAAAACTCTGTCGAAGTTTCATGTTGGCATACCGCCCGAATTTTCGCTCAATTTTGCCTTTTTTCAAAACAGGACCCCATCCGTGAGCCTAGAAACACGTCCAATCGTGTTTTACATATTTTTGAATCCCATTTTCTCAGGCTCGGGTCTTGTCTCACATTTTTATTTAGGCAAGCCTAATATAATTGAGGACCTAATAATAACATTAATAATAATAATGCTGAGATTCCTCTCCTTTTTCCCTCCATTTCCAAAAATACCAAAAATATTTTTTCTCCTCCTTCGAAAATACCCAAAATTTTCTCCCTCCTTATTTCAAAAATAAATTTGAACTGTTTTCCCTCTCAGGTCGATCGCATACCCGACTTTGGCCTGGCTTCATATTGGCTTCGGTCTTCCGTCAAATCGCCCCGAAGCTCCACCGATTCTTTTTCTACCTCATTCAAGTTTGGGATTTACCTTCACGAGCTCTTCATGGAGAATGTTGACCAAACACCGAATGTGCAGCCTAATCTGATGTTCATTTTCTCCCAGCTCAGTGCCAAGATTAACAACCTTCAAATTGAGGTCCATAAGGGATAGTGTCACCAGGCCTAGATTCCCAAAGAACCCAAGGTTCTCTTTCCTCGTCCCATGGGTCCACCTGCTCTCGAGTCTATTTTGTCCCAGAAGAATATCAAAATGCTCTGCATGCCCCACCTGCTAATGGGTCACCTCCATCTCAAATCCCTATCCCGAACCTTGCCTAACCAGGGGGCAAACCTACCAGTACCGAAAGATCCTAAGGAAGAGGAACTGAACAAGGTCAAAGAAGACCTTAAGCTATTATTGAAGAAGTTTTACCAAGTTAAGATATTCGGGAACTACATGGACTGCACCCATATGTCTCCCTATCTCAAAGCCTGACTGCTAGGGAAGTTCAAGATGCTAGACATCGAGAAGTATAGGGGAAGAGGACCCCCAATTGTTCACCTTCAAAGCTATCACTGAGCCATGATCCTCCTTGGTGCCTCTAAAGAGATAGTGGCCCAGATGTTCTTGTAGACCTTGAAAGAAAGTGCCATTCATTTCTATCCCTCGAAGAATCCAGAACTCATAGTTGGGAGGATGTCGCTCAGGGATTTATGTCATAGTATAAGTACAATGAGGAGCTAGAGGTTATGCGCTGAGATATATATTTTCTTAAGTAGAACCTTGGGGAAACAGTTAGTAGCTTAACGAGAAGGGGGAAAGAGAAATATGCTACCATGACCAATAAATCCTCCAAAGAGGAACAAGTCAGTATTGTGAAAAAGAACTTATTGCCTCATATTTCAGCGTCCATGGGAGGATAGTACTATCTACACTTCTGAGCCCTCCAAGAGACTAGTGTAGATATTGAAGAAGGCGTTGCCAAATTCGAATCTGAGCCAAAGAAAGTAATCGAATAGTTCACTCCCCAAAACTATGAGAAACCCACCTGTGCTACAGTCTCAACAATCAAAATCTCCAAACCTACTACCTCTTGGGCACTGGAAAGCCGCACCAACCCTACCAAGAAAGAGTACACTGAGCTCCACGCTCCCCTATCAAAAGTCTACTGATAAAAAAAACTTTTGCGTATATTTCATCGTTGCTTGAAAGTCCTCTAGTCAAAACCTCAATTACATACAAAATATAATAACTCAAGTGTACAGGTAAGTAAGGGTGTCAATCCACATCAAGGGGGTAAGCTAGAGACAAACTCAATTGTAATTCACTTTTATTTATTTTTGGGCTTTCGCTTTTTCTATTTTTTTAGCTTTTAAAAATATTAAAACAATTAGGTGAGGTGACGTGACGTGAAGTAACACTAAACTATATGGAAGATCAAATTACAAACTAAAAAGTGACTAAAATGAAAAATAAAGTCTAACATAAAAATATGTGATAAATGAGGTAAATAAATGTGAGAACAATCAAGGAGTGGGATTACACCACAAATTTTAGCTATTCTAATTAATTAATTTAATTAATTGAATTATCCCAAATTAATATAAAACTTACAAATCAACTCTCGTTGCAAATATAATGTTAATAGTAACCTTTTAGAAAATTAAGTTTAACCCCCCACATCTCTAGAAAATAGATCTACACTCCTTTTAATTAATCACCAGCTAGGATCGATCGATTAAAATTTATGTAAATCTTAGAAAATAAAAATATAGTTAAAATTCAAGTAATAATACCCCACTTAAGAAACTCCTATCTCTAGTTAGAATCTAAAATGGGTATTATAACTAGAATTTCGATTTTCTCTCGAAAATCATTTACCCTCTCTCGAGGGGTAAATTTAAAGGTGGGGGGTCAAAATTAATATTCAAAGGGAATTTTCAAGTAATAAAACTAATTAAATTAAAATAATATCAAATAAGGGTTCCCCCCACCCCTTGAAAGGGGATTTAGCCTAACATGGTATGAAATTTGACAAATTAATAATCAAAGTCATAAAATAAATGATAAGAGAAGAGAACAATCAAACCCAATCTCTTGAAGTGAAATTGAACTCTTATTTCATTGAAATCAAGCACAATCCATCCAATATGAGCATCCAAAAATAATCAAGTCAATATAATACTCAATTGAATTACTCACAATTTTTGACTCAATAATCTTTAAAAATAAAAATAAAAACTATTTACAAAGTATTTTTCTAATTAATTTATTTTCTACTCTAACTATCTCTCTCTATAATTCTCTCTACCAATTACTTCCTCTTCAATTGGGGTATTCCATCCTTAAATAGTAGGGATGGAGCATGGGGGTAATTTGGGTAGGGGTTAAATGGACATGAGGGGTGTGAGAAAATGTTGGGGTTAAAATAAAAAAATGCACACATGTGCATGGGTTGTGTGAGGTCATGTGGGAAGTGGGTTGCTGAGGATAAAAATAAATCAAATTTTGGTTAAAAGGATTTGGGGGTACTTTTGGAAAAGGGATTAAAAGGGGTTATAAGGCATGTGGGTCTTTATTATTTGCCTTTGTTGGTTTTGGGAATTGGCGGGTCGTGGCTTTAATTGGAGAAATGGGTCTTTGATTTTTGAAATGGGATTTGGGTTGAACAAGGTTGGAGGTCCGAAGCACGGGACATGGGTAGGCTGGGCGGTCTTAGATCAAGCAGCGGGTGAACACGGGTTTCGGGTTTGGGACTGTCGCGGGTTGGACCAGGAGGGTTGAGGGGGGTTTCGTTCCGGGTTTTGGGCGCCGTCGGAGTTGCGAGTTTGGCAGGTAGGCTGGTGAGTCAGGTCACCGGGTTAAGGAGGTCGACATCGGGCTACTGTGTTGAGGGTAGGACGGATGGGCAGGTGGTTGAGGGGGGTAAGGTCGGGTTTTGGTTTTCTGGCCTTGGGTGTTCGCCACCGAAGATGACGCCGATTTTGATTCGCCGGCGGATTGGTTTCCAGGTGGGGGATAGTGGTGAAGATGGGGGTTTGGAGATTGTTTGTGTGTGGATATTTTAATGGAGGAATAGAGAGAGAGTATGAAGGTCGGTGTGGTTGTGTAAATGGAGGAGGAGAGAGAAAGTGGTGTGGGGAAGAAGATGAAGTTAGGTAAGGGTTGTGTGTGGGTGAGGTGTAGGAGATGGTGTGTGTGGTGTTTAGGATAGATGGGTGTGTGTGTGTGTTAGGGGTTGTGTGTATTTATTTTGTGAGCCTAAAAAAACTATCTAACTATAACTAATAAAATTAAAAATTAAATCCTAAAAATAAAAGAAAATAAAAATAAAAAACTTAAATAAAATAAAAACTTATGTCCTAAAAAATAAACTAATAAAAGTAAAAAAAATCCTAAAAGTTAAAAATAAAAACTAAAAATCTACAAAAATGTAAATCCAAATAAAACTAAAAAATAAATGAATTGCTAAAAAAAACTAATCCTAATAAAATAAAATCAAAACTAAAAACTAAAAATAAAATAAAATAACATTAAATAAAAAGAAATAAAAAAATAAATCCTAAAAGTAAAATAAAAACGATTCAAACTAAAAATTAAAAATATAAAAAATACAAAAGGGAACAAATCGAACACACACGGCTCGGGATAAATTTTAGACTAGGTTAGGATAGGCTGGGGTTATGGGATTGGTAATTAGTTTCATAATCCGCACAATTGCCTTGAAATACGCGTTTGAACACCGCAACGTGCATTTGACCTATGAAATAGACAATAAAGGGCATAAGACCCAAATTACCGAGAATTAGCAACTAAAATACATCTATTTGGAGTAAAAAAATGTATATTTTTGGGTGCTTATCATCTACGAGGCCCTGCTGAGCTGAAACCTCATTAATCCCTTAGACCCTCGTCCACTACCAAATCCACTCCCTAAAAACTTTAAATCTGATGCACGTTGTGATTTCCACCAGTCTATCAGCCATACTACCGACTAATTTTTCCATCTTCAAAATATGATCCGAGGTTTAATTGAGTGGGGTATCATCGCCTCGCCTGCCAATCCTAAACCTAACACCACTCATAAACCACTTCCAACCCATGCAAACACCATATTTCTAGAGAATGACCTAAAATTTGATCCATCTGCTCAAATTGTTCCCAGTAAAGCACCCATCATGCCCATAATCTCACCCAAACTGCTCAAAATTTGCCCACATTTTCTCCTACACCCTACCTGCTTCACCGACCAAGATTTATCACTCCTCACAAGGGCCTGCATCACTGTTCATACTCGGTTTAAAGGGAAAGATATGGAGTTACCTGTTGTATTGAACCAACTCTTGGAGTTTGGGCTAAAATTTCCCATAGAGATGACTTTCGACTATCGCAAATTTAGTGTCTTGTTCATGGAAGCCCGAGAATGCACTTGAGAGTCAGATGATTGGGTGGTACCCATTAATGAAATTAGTATAGATGATGTAGTGCACATTATGGCATATGTGTTTCGACAGACAAGTGAAATTTGCAGTATTAATGAGATACACATCGTTTTGAAGCTTAGGGAATGGTTGGTCCCTTCACTCTTACACCTCCCCATTGAATGGTAAGATCTGTATGATGAATCCATCAAGGTTATTAAATGCATTGATATCTCTTACCAAGAGGATATAGTTGCCACCGGATGTGGAGATAACTTTGACAGCTCAGATGATGAGCCCGATCAGGAAGACACCAGTCTAGTAGCCACTTTGTGCGGAATGATATCATTCAAATATATGTTAGGGAAACAAATAAAATGGCCATTCAACCAGAAATAGACGAATACACGAGGTTCCTGTTCTTTCCCACCTCATTAAATTATATAACCAGATCGAAGAGACACTATAAAGATCCAATTCCTCACGTGATCAAGATAGATAAGGGAAAAGGAGTTGCCAAAGAACTCCTCATGCTAGAATTGACCATAAAAAAAATTAAATTCCTTGACCAGCTCAAGAAAACCCAAGACAACATCACCTTATGGGGGCTTTTCATGCCCTCCTAGCTATAATGGAATGCTATGATAAAATTCCTCACCGGACTTATAGTCTCTCCTTCCACTAATCTCTAAGAATCCATGAATATGGTTGGGTCCTTGACTTCTTTCGGACTCCTTTCCTTTTCCAAAGAAAAAAACCAAAGATCTACCCTCACCACTATTATGTCCTCAACATCTTCATTAAATCATTGGGAAAGATAGTCCCACTCTCACCTGTTGACAATAGCTCTTCTCTCAACGTTTGCCCTCTCATAACCTTTAATATCTTGGGTTTCAAAGTCAATGATCTCACCCCAACTTTTGTCGATGTGCGTACTTATGACAATACTTACTGAGAGGTAATTAGGTTTATAAAAATCACAATATGTGCTGGCCTTATCAATCATGTCACTGAGTTCCAAGTTATTGAATCAAACTACTGTTAGGAGGGACATGAAGAGATCTTGATTTATCAATAGGGAATTGGTTCTGGTTCCTCCGATAAGAGCTCTCTTCCTTCTCCTTTTCCTTAAGAAGATGAGTACTCCTGAGAAAACACTATTACCTCGTTCCCTCCCAATCAGACAAGCTAGACAAATTTAGTGAATGCATTCGGAGCCAGTTCCGTCAACTTCAAAAGTCCTCACTCAGGACATAGAGGAGCCTCCCAGGATAGTGGCCCTTATTGCGGTAATGTGAATAGAAGCAAGAAAACCATAGATGCCTAGAATCCCATACTTAGTGAAGATGCAAGGAAATAAAGAGGAGGGGCACATAGGGGCATTAGATCAGTTGAATGGTAGTAAATAATCGTAGCCGGTACTAGTAACCCAGTATTATAGATCCAGTATATGACGAATGACATTATCTTCTCTGGCTTCAAAGTTGACCCACTTCCCCTTCCAGTAGGAGATAATTTCAAAGACTGGGTCTATTCGGAACACAACCCTCACAGAAATGTCATCGTGATTAAGATGTTAAAGAACATGCACTTCATGCCCGAAATGGGGACTGGGCTACCAACTATCATCAGAAGAACTCAAAGCCCTCTAACAACCACGACAAAAAAGAAGCATGGAAGAAGGAAGGACTATTTTGAGAGAATATTTGAATGGAAAGTTTATCAAGGAAGGTGAAGACCTCCCTTTCGGTGGCTTCCATGAACTATGGTATGACCATGTTGATAAGAAGATGAAACCAGGTCTGGAAATCTTTTATCAAAACAGCAACCCTTGGTTTGTCAACTGCAAACATGAAGTTCAACCTCTCACTGAGAAAGTCATGATAGTTACTGAGGATTTTGAGGATAGATACTCTGAGGACTCATTCAACCTACAGATATTGGAGTTGATTCTTTGCATGAACCATTCAGATGCCATGCCCTCAGACCCGTGTACTCAAATCAGAGTTATTGTCATGCGTATCTTCAACTCGAATGTCGTATGTGTTCAACTTGCCCAGACTCAATCTGACCCTGTTATCTACCCTATCCAAATCTCTTTATCCGATGTTATTATTCCCTATTCTGATATCAATGTAATTGATACCTCTTTTGACAAGGTTCTCAATGCTATTTTTCTGGAAATGAAATAAACGAAGATTTCGAGTATCTTGCTATGACTTACATTAATTGTCTTAATTTTAATCAAACGCTTGATGATGATAATTTTACAAATGAACAATTCTTAATTGATCTTAATAAGGAGAATAAAAAATAACATGACCGCGTTTAAATCAATGAAGATGAAATTGTTGTTATTAATCTCGGTTCTAGTAGTATCAATGGGAGATTAGGATAGGGTCCACCCTTAACAAGCATGAGCGTGCATAATTCGAGGAACTCGCTACACCAAAAATTGTAATCTGGCATAATTTAAAACTGTGTCAGATCAAATCTAGCACTGTTTTAAAATGTACCAGAATCAGGTGTTCCAAAATGGCAATTTTTTTTCTGGCATGGTTTAAAAGTGTGTCAGTTTTGGCTAAACAGGAACACTTCTGGCATACCTTTAAACCGTGACAGAATTTGATATTGTTGGCACACGTGTGGCACAGTTTATAACTGTGCTTGACTGAGTACATTTTGGTACACTTTGACACAGTTCAAAATCATGCCAAAATTTGATACACTTTTGGCACGGTTTTGAACTGTGCCAAATTTTTTTATCAAAGAAAAAAAATAATTATTTAAACACAAGAAAATTCACAAATTGCGAATCCCGTATATTGTTGATAAACTAAACTACTGTAGATATAAACTTCAAAATATTACAAGTCTTAATAGTTCACAGACCAATAAAATTGGATAGTGTTTCCTCTAATTTCAAAACATTCTAAAACCTACTAATATAAAACTTGCATAATGTAAAGCCCGCACAGTCATAAAATATAATAATAAAATTACAAAAGCCCGTACGGCCATAAAATATAACAATAAAATTATAAAAGCCCGCCTAGCCATAAACGTTACCAAATAAAACTACAAAATCCTACACGGCTATAACAAAAAAAAAATCCTGAGTATTATCGACATTAAATCAATAATCCCCTTGTAAACCATTGACTTCTTCGTGTGTTCCACATGGACAAAAGCTAACGATAAAATGTTATCCTGCAAAAAAGATAGGATACAAAAAGAGATGATATTAGTAACCGAGTAATTTTTTTAAAAAAAATTATATTCAAGCTGAAAATTGCATATACGAGTTACAATTATTATATTCTCAAACCGGAAGTCTTGTGACTATGTGGTCATCACCTATGAGTTACATTAGTCCAATTCAAAGTTTTAATGCCTCTTACGAAGCCATTTGAGGACTGGTTTGAGTTTATGCCCTCAAACGGCATGTTTTTAACCATAATCTAAATATTTTTAAATTATCATCATATTCTTAAACCGAGAGACTCGTGATTATGTGATCAGTCCCTATAAGTTACATTTGACCCGTGCGAGGCGTTCATGCCTCTTACGGGAGCATTTGGGGGCTAGTTTGGGCTTTCATCCTTTAATGGCTTATTTGTGAGCTTAATCTAGTTATTTTCAAATTATATTTGAGAGATGGTTTGGTTTTTCACCCTTTTAACAAGCCATTATTTTTAAGCTCAATCTAGATGTTTTTAAATTATCATCATATTCTCAAAGAGGGAGACCTGTGACTATGCGGTCAGTTCCTACAGGTTATATTGGTCTCGTGCAAGATATCCATGCCTCTTACGGGACCATTTGGGGGTTGGTTTGAGTTTTCACCCTCTAACAACATGCTTTTAAGTCTAATCTAGATATTTTCAAATCGGGAGATCTATGACTACACGGTCAATTCCTACAAGTTATATTCGTTCCATGTGAGGTGTTCATGCCTATTAAGGGGCCGTTTGAGAGCTGCTTTGGGTTCTCACCCTTTTAACGACTTGTTTGTAAGTTAATCTAAATATTTTCAAATTATGATCATATTCCCAAACTAGGACACCCGTGACTACATGGTCAATGCCTACGAGTTACATTAGTCCCGTGCGAGGTGTCAGTGCCTCTTACGGGGCCATTTGAGGGCTGGTTTGGGTTTTCACCCTCTAATGGCATGTTTTTAAGCCTAATCTTGATATTTTCAAATTATCATCATATTCACAAACCAAGAGACCCGTGACTACGTGGTAAGTTCCTACGAATTACATTGTTCATATGTGAGGTGTTAGCGCCTCTTACGGGGCCGTATGGGCGCTGGTTTGAGTTTTCACCCTCTAATGGCATCTTTTTAAGTTTAATCTAGATATTTTCAAATTATCGTCATATTCTCAAATCGGGAAACCCGTGACTATGCGATCAATTCCTATAAGTTATATTAGTCTCGTGCGAGGTGTTCATGCCTCTTATGGAGCCGTTTGGGAGCAGGTTTGGGTTTTCACCCTTCTAACGACGTGTTTTTAACCTTAATCTAGATGTTTTCAAATTATCATCATATTCTCAAAGAGAGAGACCTCTGAATATACGGTCAGTTCCTACAAGTTACATTGGTCTCATGCGAGGTGTCCATGCCTCTTACTAGACCGTTTGGGGGTTGGTTAGAGTTTTCACCCTCTAAAGTTTTTTTTTAAGTCTAATCTAGATTTTTTCAAATCATCGTCATATTCTCAAATTGGGATATCCATGACTACGCAGTTAATTCTTATAAGTTATATTGGTCCCGTGCGAGGTGTTCATGCCTCTTACGGGACCGTTTGGGAGCTGGTTTGGGTTTTCACCCTTTTAATGGCTTATTTTTAAGCTTAATCTAGATATTTTCAAATTATCATCATATTCTCAAAGTGGGAGACCCGTGACTATGCGATCAATTCCTACGAGTTATATTGGTCCCGTGCGAGGTGTTCATGCCTCTTACGGGGCTGTTTGGCAGCTAGTTTGGGTTTTGACCCTCTTAACGGCTTGTTTTTAATCTTAATCTAGATGTTTTAAAATTATCGTCATATTCTCAAATAAGAGAGCCGTGATTATGTGATCAGTTCGTATGAGTTACATTGGTCTCATGCGAGGTGATAGTGCCTTTTACGATGTCGTTTGGGCGTTGGTTTGAGTTTTCACCCTCTAACGGCATGTTTTTAAGTCTAATCTATATATTTTCAAATTATCGTCATATTCTCAAATCGGGATACCCATGACTATGCAGTCAATTCCTACAAGTTATATTGGTCTTATATGAGGTTTTCGTCCCTCTTGCGGGGTCGTTTAGGAGCTGGCTTGGGTTTTCACCCTTTTAACTACTTGTTTTAAGCTTAATCTAAATATTTTCAAATTATCACCATATTCTCAAAGCGGGAGACCTGTGACTACGTGGCCAGTTCCTATAGGTTACATTGATCTCTTGCAAGGTATCCATGCCTCTTATGGAACCGTTTAGGGTTGGTTTGGTTTTCACCATTTTAACGGCTTGTTTGTAAATAATAGTGACCATTAAACACACTTTCCAGTGTCTACAAAGTGCCTAACTTATTTGTGTCCATATCCATGTGTGGACACTTCACATCTAGTGAAGTATCCATGCTTCTTAGTTGAACATTCAGCATGTACAACTGAAAGTGAATGTAGTCCTCCCCTAGTTGTCCTTCTGTAATCTTAAATTTTATTTTAGTACTTAAAATGCATACCATTCTAAAATATATATCTAGATCAAACCTAAAAGTTTGAGTTGAAACCTAAGCCTTCAATTCGAAACATTAACCATTACACCAAAGCATATTCAACTACCCTATTAATAAATATAACTACTATCCTGGACAGTAATGCGGCCTAATAAAATAGAGAGATAGAAAAGCAAAGGAAAGTGATCAACCTCCGTGTATGCACGTATTGAAATCAAACTGGTACTTGTCTAAGAAGTCAATTGAGATTGATTGGCACATGAACTCGTAATATGGTCCACCAATCAAAAATTCGTGCCGAGAAAATATAATAAAATTTGTACCTGTCAATAGAATTCATAATCACAAGATTCAGTAACAGCACAAATAAAATGAAATGAGCAGACACATTATTAATCTAGTAATACTTTAAGTTCTAGCTTGGTTCAAATTTTTATGCTTTCCAAGAATCTACATTGGTAATTTCACATGTAAAACTTAACCAGTATGGAAGAAATTGAAATTGTGATACTCAAGCTCTTAACATGAATATGTCAATTTACCAATCCGGGATTTCTGAAGACCACAAAAATTTGAACCTAATGAACACTAATTAGAAACTGTAATTAAATGCCATGCAAAAAAATTCCAAACAGGTGTATGTGTATTGAAACAGGTCAAAAAATTCCAAACAGGGGTAAACAATAATTCTTCGGCTAAGGGTTGTCGTTGCACTGCTTCGGCAGAGGGCTGCTATGATTTTGGGGGCTCCTGTGCTTCCAAGGGGCTACTTTGTGAGGGACCTAAGCTAAGTAATTTAAATTCATATCCTCCTTCAGATGTCGCCACAGATACAAGCAAGACTTCAATGAAATAATTAATTACATGCATTAACAACCCTTCTATGGTTGTTAGGACCAAAAAATAAAGCTAATAATGTAAACAATAAAGATAATTCGACAAAATTTATAAGAATTTACTTGTCACAAATCTGGTGAGGCGATTTATTTTCTTCCATGGCCTTGGACTCAACTATTTTCCCGTAGTCATTGGTCCCACATATATACAGAACATTATAGACGTGAATACGATTATAGTGAGCAAACATGTCTGAACTTGAAACGCCTGAAAAGTGAAAACAGTAAAAAGAAACAAAATATAGGATTAAATTTTATTAAGAAAGAAGTTACAGAAACTAATAAATTCCAATTGAAAATAAGAATGAAAATTTCAATCCAACTTAATCTTTATAAGCTTCAACACGTCCTAGACACAGATTCTTGCATCTACTCTCATCTTTATTTATTTATTTAACCATACTCCCAAGCTATTATTTATTTGTTTCACAATAGAAACTCATGTATGCTGATGATAAAATATAATGCAAATGTATTCCGAAAAGGGAAAACATCAATATGAAAAATATTAGACCTCAAGTGAATTACCATAGTTAATAAAACATGAAGAGATCAGGTATTCTCCCCAGTTATAGAATGATAAAGGATTTTTTTATTTTGAAAGTGAGCATGCTGATGAAGTTAAATAGCAGGATAAAGCTACATAAACTAATGTTACCAAAGAGACCCGAAGGGGAAGGGGAGATTAGAAAGCTAACAATGTTCGACTTAAATAAAAAAAAAATTGATTCATACTTCAAGTGAAACTAGTATCCAGTCCTCTGTACCTATAAGTCTCTCATTCAATCAAAGTCGAGGGTGAATAACTAGTATAAAATTATTGTCTAAACATAACACTGACTTTGCTAATTGACATGAAAATTAAGATGAATAAGTAGTATAAAATTATTGCCTAACAATGTCATTTGCAATTTATGAGAGCATATATATATTCTAACCATGTTCACAGCACCAATGTAGTTAAAGAGGTCCCCCACGTCGCAGAAGCCAAACCTAATCTTCTATAAATGCTCAAGATCTTTCCTGAGTTTCATGTCTAGTGAATTTGATGTCATATGGGAATACTTGCCATCCTTGTAATCCCTCTTCTTGTTCAGAAACCAGTCGAGAATTTCGAACTGGCGTGAATTTGCAACAATCGCCATCAAACTATCAATCTCAGCGCTTGAAAGTCCACCATCTCTACAAGTCATCCATTCGGAAAAAGTTTAGACAACCCCTAAAGTAATTGATTAAACACAAATAAATAGCTCAAAACTAATTGGATTTTTGTGACTGAGATAGGGTGGCACCCTGCCTAAGTGACAGAAGGACAAAGATCCTCAATTGGCATTTCGTGTTTAGTTTTTAAAATCAGACGCTTTTAAACAATCATTTGTAAGTCAAGCTTTCAGCGCAAATTTCAAAGGATAATATACATGTATTCCTATTAACATCAAATCTCGTTTGAAAAAATGATTGTATTCACATAATCAATGAGGTATAGCAGTTCCAGCCATTGTATCCAATTTATAAGAGACATAATACACCTATATATACAACTCAAAATCCACAACAAGCAAGACATATCAAGTTGAAGCTATTATAACTATAAAGGAGCGAAAGACAAAAATGGATTTAGGCAATCCTGCGCAAATATGATATGTTTCTCATATTAGTATACATTTCAGTTTTACATTAAACGTATGAGAGAGTTATGTTCCACATAGTCAATTTGAGTATATACTATTTTTGTGCAATGTTTTTCACTTAAATCCTATGTATGTATCAAATGTATATGATTAATTTTTCCTCAATCAATCTAATCCCTAAATTTATCATTTCGCATTGGCCAATAAGCTATACATATGGAAGACAAAAATAATTGAGCATATAAAAGAGACAATGTGTACACGAAATTCTAACCTCCGGGTTAATGCGAGTCAAAACTATGTTCTTATCCGGTAATCTAATATGCTGCTTTACAACCCTCTCTTGACCATCCAATTTCCTAGGAACCTCCTCTAATTGAACCTTATACACCTTCCCATTATTCACAATAAAGTCACTCTCAATGTATTGCTTCAATAATCCTTCATCGTCCATATAATGAAAGTTTCACAACAAATCTTATAGCTAAAAGTTTCACAAGAAATCATTGTCTACAAATAATGAAATAGTTTTTTTATTTACAAAAAAAAATTAAAAGGAACCCATGTTAAGAAAAGAGATAGCATAGTTAATTACCGTGACCTATATTTGTGTTTAAGTTTCCTGACAGATGGTTGAATCCAACTTATAATCTTTCTTCTTTTTTCCAAGGCTTCAAACATTTTTTAGATATATGTCAAACAACTAGGCTCGTCTCTTAGCCTCGGATCTAGCGGAGCATCGACCAACCCATTAAAAAACCACTTGTTATTCTTGAAAAACCCTTGGAAATGGTTGGTTTCATCCCTAGCCACCATATCCATTTACCTCCAACCCGGATGTTATCCTATCACCCACCCAACTTAAAACCCATTAAAAATAACCACCTATTACACCATTTAAACCGAGATTGGTATCGAACCTACCCATCCCAAAAATAACTCCATACCCGCCGAAAATCAAAGCCATTAACAACCCTCCAGCCATTATTCGACCTCTCTCTCTGCCCAAACCTGTAAACCCACCTTCAAAACCCGAAGTTAACTCAATCCCTACCTCCGATTCAGGGAACGACGAACTCAGATACGCATCAAATCCCGATGTTCGATCCACCATTCAACATCCCGTCTTTAACCCGTTCTTAATCAACCCGGAGGAGTTAGTGTTTGTACGGAGGGTTGGATGTGAGAGCGCATGAGAGAAAGAGAGAGAGCATGAGAGAAAGCGGGAGACCCGAATGAGAGAGGAAAATGAGCGGGAAAGCAAAAAACTTGGGAGCTATATTATTTTTTTAGGGTATATATATTTTACTAAAGTGTGCTCAATTTTGGCACACTTTTAAACACTGCTAAATTTTAGCATGGTTTTAAAGTGTGATAGATTGTTATTAAACCGTGTCAGAATTTGGTACAGTTTTAAGCTGTGCCAAATTTTTAATATCAAGGTGTGCCAAATTGTTATTTTTTGCGTAGTGAATATTAAAGGAATTCATGGACGTATTTGCACGATCCTATGATGACATGCTTGGTATTGATCCAGAATTAGCTCAATATAAGATCCTAATATTCCCAGAATACAAACCAGTTAAATAAAAGCTATGAAAGCTCCGCAGCGAATGGTCGCTCAATTCATTTGTCAATGGATTTTCCATATACAACCAGATCAAGATGCACCCTAACCTTCAGGAAAAAACTACCTTCATCAACCCATAGGGAACCTTCTGCAACACTGTCATGCCATTCGAACTTAAGAATGTTGGGGCTACCTACTAAAGGGTTGCCACAACCATCCTGCATGACCTTATTCATAAAGAGGTCAACGTCTATGTGGATGACATGTTAATTAAATCTAAGACTTGGGAAGGTCATATTCCCGCCCTCCGAAAGTTTTTTGAGCGACTACGACAATACCAAATGAGGATGAAACCACATAAATGCATTTTTGGCATCACAAAAGGAAACTCTTAGGATTCCTGGTCAATGAGAAGGGAATCGAAGTAGACCCTGCCAAGTTAAAATCCATACTTAAAATGCCACCACCACATATGAGAAGGAAGTCCGAGGATTCTTGGGAAAACTAAAGTACATCAGTCGGTTCATCATCCAGCTGACTTCTATTTGTAAATCCATTGCCATGCTTCTTCGAAAGGATTCTACAAAAATCTATAATGAGGCTAACCCAGAATCCTTTGACAGAATCAAGTGATACCTTACCCGACTTCCTGTTCTTATGCCCCCACAGTTAGGTCATCCCTTCTTCCTATACTTGACCATAACAGATTTTGTAGCAGGAGATTTACTAGCCCAATATATTGAAGAATCCCTAAAAGAAAGATCCATTTACTATTCCAGTTGGAAATTAGTCGGGTACGAAGTCAACTACACTGCTTTTGAGAAAGCATATGCTGCCTTGGTCTAGGTCATGTAGAAATTATGACATTACCTCCTTGACTTCCCCATCAGACTGGTATCCCGTATAGATACCACCATGTATTTGCTAAAAAATCCCGCTATGTATAGCTGAATGGCCCGATGGTTGATGTTGTTAGTTGAGTTCGATATTGTGTACGTTACGTAAAAAACTATGAAAATGAGAGCTATATTTGACTACCTTGTTGATTACCCCATGCAAAAAGCTGATGTTTAGATATCTGAATTCCCATGTGAAGATATTCACTGCACTCTCAAGAGGACCTCCAATGGCATATGTTCTTTGACGGAGTTGCCAATAAAAAATGATACGATATTGGGATACTCCTAATCGCCCCAGATGACTCTCACACCCATATTGACATCAGTATAGACTTCCCTTGCACCAACATGACCGGATATGAGGCATGCACTGTAAGCCTCTAGATCGCCCTTCAAAAAGAAATTCGGTACCTAGACGTCCATGGAGACTCTGCCCTTATCATCGGCCAAACCCTACGAAAATGAAAAGTCAAAGATGAAAAGCTCCTACCCTTCCTTGCCCACCTAGAAGAATTGGCCTCCCAATTTAATAATGCTAACTTCCACTACTTAACCCATGCAAAGAATAACTTGGCTAACGGCTTTTCCACCCTGGCCTTTATGGTCGACATGCCTAAAAGCATAACAATGGCCCATTTCCTATATCAGAATCAAGATAAGCCTATTCACTGCTACCACATTGAACCTCTTCAAGCATGGTAGGTATCCCTAATACGCCGATAAGAAATACTGTGCGACCCTTCATAAATTGATCACCCATTACATCATTTACGACAAAGCAGAGATCAAGAGAAACTTCAATGGAACCCATTTGCATTGCATTGCATTGCGGGGGATGATGTTGAAGAAATGATGCAGAAGATCCACAGTTGGGAATGTGGGCCCCCAATATGAATGGTCACATGCTTAATAAAAATATCATCAATCAAGGGTACTACCGGACCACCATGGTTCAAGATTGCACTACCTATGTCCAAATATGCCTCAAATTCTAATAATTTGTCAATCTCCAATACTAGCGTCCTCGTGAGCTATACAACATGACCTCTCCTTGGCCCTTCTCCACCTGGGGTATTGACATCATAGGAAGAGTTACTCCCAAAGCTTCAAATGGTCACGAATTATCCTGGTCGCCATTAATTACTTCACCAAATTGGTTTAAGCTGAGTCATACGCGCTTCTGAATGCCAAGAAAGTGGCCAAGTTTATCATAAAGAACATCATTTGGCGATACAGAGTTACACACGAGTTAGTATAAGATAATGGGATCCATTTTAAAGCTAAGGTTACAGAACTGGTCGACGAGTATATGATTCAGAGACACGAACCGTCTCCTTACCGACCTTAAACCAATGGTGTCGTCAAAGCTTCCAATAAAAGTCTCATGATCATAATCAGTAAGATGACTAAGACTTGTAGAGATCGGGTTGATCGGATCCCTTACTCTCTCTAGTGCTACCGCACTTTAATCATAACACCCACAGGGGCGACCCCTTATTCTCTTGTATACGGCATGGGAGCAGTCCCACCCATTGAGATGGAAATACCTTCCCTTCGTGTCCTACTCGAAAGAAAAGTGGACTAAGAAGAATGGCACCAAAGCCGCTTGGAATAATCATCACTCTTAGATGAAAAGAGACTTGAGGATCTATACCATATACAGGGATACCATCGCAGGATAACACGGTCCATCAATAGGAAAGTCAAGGACTCTGGCATCCAAGAAGGAGACCTTTCCCTCAAAGAGATTATACAACCCGTTTGGGACCTCATAGGAAAATTCAAACCGAATTGGAGTGGCCCCTGTAGCATGAAGAGAAGAGATGGCACGTCCAGTTAACCTGTACCATCTCAAGGAATTTTACCCTTAGTTCAAAATCTCGGAGCTCTACGACTCTTCTCATCCCCTTCTATTCTAAAAAAAAATCTTAATTTCTCCCTACCCAAAACTACGTGGGACCTGATCCTCTCAAAAACATTTCCTTTTTAAAATGAAAGTCCCGAGAATTTTCACAACCCCCAGAGGTACATAGGCAACCCATAAGATATACATGGGTTCGGTCCCCTTCTTTTCATAAAATGATATTCTTTTCTAACCTCAAAGAATGGAGATTCATCTTATCATTTACATGAACAAAAGGATTATGTATGCCTTAGCAATTAGTACATATAATTCAAATGCAAAACTCATTAAGAGTCAAAACTCATCAAGAGGCACTCCTAATTGGCGTTCCGTAAATGCTCAATGGATTGGTATGCCCTAACAAACCTGGACAGAATCACAACTCCGTCTTTCATTGTGTTAAAGGCCGTGAACCACCTCTGACCGGTCTCTTCCTCCATGACCTTCTCTACTACCCGCTTCCACTGCTATTTCAAGTATTCCCTAGATACATGTTACTCCCAACTTACGAACTATGATGGATGGATAGACGGTCGATGGTGTTGCCACAAAGTTCCCAGCATCATCCTCAACAATTCAATTAAATCCTCCACCAGGAAGAAATTTGTTGGGCATGATATGTTCCCACCCGACTTGGAGCAGTAGCAGTTAAAGGAAATAGAGAGAAGTCTGTTGAAGGCCGCCCACCAACCGCACATACCGTTAATCTCCAAGCTGCAAAATAGGGAGTAAGTCCCCCCCCCCCCCCCCCCACCATGGCACTGACCAGGGAATGCACCAGGCTCCATGATCGATAATCCAATTTATCCAACTCTCCACAGATGGGCCAAAGCTGAAGAATGGTTGGACAGAGAAATTGGGCACAACCACCAAAGGGTTGTCAGTAAGGGTCACCAAATGAAACCTCTTTGCAGGCCACATAAATAGCATTATGGGGCTCTCCCTCAAAAAGTCAAAACGACCCTCCTTCCAAGCATTTAGGTCGTTTAGGGTCTCATCCAGAACCACAACTGTAGGATTATGGCGGTAAGACATACAGGTTGTTATCGTAGTAACCTGGGGATCCGCAATTAAGTCCCCTGACACTAATAATAGTCTCGAAGTAAGGCCTGAGGTGATAGCCCCTCCAAAGTCGGCATCCTCGAAACCCCTCAGAAGTATTGAGTACATAATTGCCTGAAGAGAAATGAACCCTTAGATAACCAATGGTCTAGCCATCGATGTAGAAATATGAAGCAACTCATACAAGAAAACCCGTGGAGAATGGGAGAAATTAGGATTAGTCATCGCCACACTAGGGATGAACCCAAACATGGTTGAAAACTCCTCATAACTGGGATAGTCCTCATCCAGGATGAAATGGAAAATGTGATCTTTAGAATACCAAAATTGTACTACTATCCAACAGGTTCTAGTCTATAGCGCAATTGCACCACAAAAAAAATTAGGGTAGGTTGAAAGCGTCATAATCCACATTATACAAACACATGTTCTCCAAACTGTCAAGGTACTTGGCAAATTCTTCATGCATGGGAAAAGCTATTTGAAAATAAGGAATATAAAGCAAGAAGGAAGAATGTGGGTATTGGTTGAGAAAACCCCATCCCACACAACCCCTTTTATACTTAAAATCTTTGGCAAAAGACAAGATCCCTTGAAATTCGAGCAAAACCCAACCTCACCAAAGTATTATGAAGTGAAAGAAAGTACAATATAAGCCTAGGGATGATTTGACTTGACCCCCATATCGATAGGCAGGTCAAGAGGTATGCCGAACGACAACACCCTATTTTGAAAATTTTCATCTCACTACACCAAAAAGGCTAAATTGTCACCTTTGATCCAGTTAGCCTTGTCACGATCATTGACTGTGACAAAAAAACACGTATTTTTTAGCATGGTCATTGACCGTGATAAGTCCGTGACAACGGTTTGGAACGGTCATTGACCGTAACAAGTTCGTGAGAAGTATAGTTTTCATTGACTTGTCACAGTCAATGACCGTGACAACTTTAAAGAGTTTTTACGGTCAAAGACTTTGACAGGTCTGTGACAACTCTTATAATTAAAACCCTAAGGGACTCTTTTTTCCCTCCATTTTCTCTCTCTTCTAGGTCGAACACCGATTCTCTCTTTCTCTACTTTCAGGTCATTTCTCTATGTCTCTCTTTCTTTTGTTTATGTGTGTGTATGTGTATATGTGTGTGTGTGTGTGTGTGGAACTGTGTGTGTAGGTGTGTACGCATGTCTATGTCTATGTGTATGTGTGTGTGTAAGTGTGTGGGGGTAGGGGCAGTGGTTCGGGAACAGTTGGGGGTGGCAGTGGGGGGAGGGGGGCAGTGGGTTGGGGGGAGGGGTGTATGTGGGTGGTGGGTGGTAGTGGTGGGGGCAGGGGGAGTGATGGGGGTAGTGGGAGTAGGGGTACGAGTGTATTGGTGTTTCTTGATATTGAATTGGACTGGAATTGATATTGATATTGAATTGCATTGGTATTGAAATTTTTATATTGATTTGAATTGAATTGAGTTGGAAAAGTTAGATTAACTGCACATATAGATATTTAAATTATTGTCTTACTCTCTCATATTAAATCCTAATTAAATTGTCTTAACAACTACCTTATCTGAATGAAAGGGTATCGTCTGGGGGGGGGGGGGACATTGATTGGATTTCACTTCAATTAGACATTCCACGAACAAAGTTTAGTGATGGGCAGGAGTGATAACTTAAACCTTTAATATAATTAATACGCATTTAATGTAGTATCGTATTTCACGAGAAGTCACATAGTGTTACCATCCCCCTTAGCTCCTTATGAAATGAACTAAAACATAGGAAATGAGCTAAACATTAATAAACTTTTTAATTTGTATACATTGTAATTCTATAGGACCCGTTTCTCTAAATTGAAATCGAATTCTAATTGGTATTGATATTGGTATAAATTGGTATGAGTTTTAGTTCTTATGTTTACTTTAAATTAAATTAAACATACTTTAAATTACATAATTAAATGAAATCTCTCGAATTGTGATAAAACATAATTAAATGAAACATACTTTAAATTACATATAGTGCGCATATATACTAACCTTCTAGCTCTTATACATGCGCATTCAATAGCCCTTAGACCCGTTCGAGAGTCATTACCCCTGTAATGAGATCTCTCGAATTGTCTCGTTTGAACAGTTTGGGGCTGCATAGTTTTTGTATAATAATATTCTTAGTGGCTTAAACTTATTACTTTGGGGGGAAGTTCTGCAGTTGTATGTGACACCCCGACTAATTAAATACCGGGTAGCTACTCCTTTATAAAATTAATTCAAAATGCCAAGTTGGCTCAGTTAATAACATCACTATCGAAAACATTTTATTATTTCTAACCACCTAGTATTTAAAAAGCAAGTTGCCAAATTTTAATTTAAGTCTGATTAACATGCAATAAGTAAAATGAAGAAATGAATAACATCATTCACCATACTGAAGTAAACTGAATAATCATCACATAATAGTAAATAAAGTCTGGAGGAAAAACTCCTCACTACAATCCCATAACTGAAATAAATAAACTGAAACAATACATGCTAAAGTCAAAAACTGAAATGTAAAAGATGCTCTAAATAGAAATGGGCGACATGCCCTACAACTGATAGATAGTGACTCTGGAATCCAAAAGATAGAAGCGTCTATAAGCAAATCCCTGTAGCTTCCACAAACAGCTACATCTCGTCACCTAAATGAACATCCTATGCTTGGTGTCCTTGTGGCTGGGCACCTAAAATGGTTTTACAAGAAAAAGATTTGAAAAGCAAACGGGTCAGAGCCCGAATGTGGAGTTATATTTTAAAAACCTGCAAGTGCTTTAAAAACATTTAAAACATTAAATGCAAAGTACATGTTAGGACGTGCACTCACATGATATTCTCACCTCTCATCTAACTGTGCACTCCTAAGGCAAATACCCATCTATAACTACCCATACTACTAGCTAAGTGACAACATATCTAGCTAGACTGCCAAAGGTCCTGCCCATAATACTTGGTTCCACATACATAATAACGCTCGTAATTAAATAGGGGTTTAACGTCAACTCAGATACTCAATATGCAATATATATAACTATCAGTTAACTCGTTATATTTCTCGAAACAATACCGTAATATAATTACAACATTAACATGAGGATTCTCATTAATTAAATGTATATTAATCTCATCATATATATACAATACAAGCACCCCGATAACTAAGCTACGGTGCACACATACTCTGCTATCCATCCCGGTACATCACGTACATAAGGATCACATATTCCGAATCTCTCAGGAATAGTCCAGATAACACAAATCACAAATAGTGGAGGCGAACACAGCCACCATCACGTGGGTCACGCACATACCTACGCTCCCACGGTCAGCGGACTTATTAATATCACAATAAGTCTTTCTATGACCTATGTTCATCGAGGTACCAGTCTATATCCCCCCCGTAGGCACACAAGGAATAGAGGGTCCTAAGCGAACGCAACCTCCCATGATAGCAAGTATGGTAGGTATGTCATACACACAATCCATATACCAATACTAAGTAAACACACGTCTTAGTAATACCGTATTTTAATCGTAGTATATATTCTCATACTAACTATAATTAACACAATTCATACTATTCCGGTTTGTAATTATACTCGCCATAATTATCTCACGTCGTAGTAGACACTCACGTCTCAACCCAAACCGTCCATATAATACACTCTCGTATGTAAATTCCTTCTCATAAATACCCAAATGTCCCAATTCTATCACTACGAAGGTTAACTATATCCTCGAACAAGTTTACGGAACTCCAAAAGTCAAAACAGTCCAAAAAGGACCAAACTGCCAGCTCGTTAGAAGTCTCGTTCGAACGAGACTTCGAACGAGTTTGGACTGTCATGTCGTTAGAAGTCTCGTTCGAACGAGGCTGTTCGAACGAGATCCCAGTTCGTTCGAACGAACTGTCCCTTCTAACAATATCTCGTTCGAACGAGATATCGAACGAAATCCCTACTCGTTAGTAACGACTGGTCAACTCGTTAGAAGCTCGTTCGAATGAGTTCGTTCGAACGACCTGGGGGCTGCTTCTAACGAGCTACCAGTTTCGGCCCAGATTTTTCCCAAAATCGTTTTTCACCATTTTATCAATTTTAATCTCTTCCAAGGTTCATCCCAATAACGTTTTAGGGTCTCTAATTCATCCTAAACATATTTACATCATCTCCTAACATGTTTCCAAGGATTGAATCATCATAACATCAACCAAATTTACAAATCTCTACACTTTTCCCAATTTCTCTAGAACATGAACCCTAGGTTTATATCATCATCAAATCCCAGAATTTATTTCGTTTTAATTCCTTCAAATCACAATTATTATAAGGGAAATCATCTACCTAACATACTACATGCAATTCTCTTCACAATTTCTCAATTTCTATGATCTAAACTACATGGGTTTTCATATTTTCTTCAAGAACAAACCATAAATCCGAATTTTCTAACATGGAGGAAACATTCTCAGAAATTAAATGGAATAAAGTCACTTGCCTTGGTTGTCTCTGAGTTTGGTGTAGATTAGATGAAGTTTTCTGCAGAAATTCCTCTCTCTCCAAGCTCTTCTCCAATGATGGCTTAAGGTGGCTAGGGTTTTGATTTGGGGAAACTTAGAAAACCTAAATGATAACCTACGTAGCTTTCTAGGTTAATATGGGTTAGCTATGGGCTTAGTGGGCCAAATTCCACATCAGATTTACATCTCCAATTTTCGTCACTTTTAATTCCTCAAAATGTAAAATTACCAAAATACCCTTTAAGTTGCCAGTATGGCCTAAAAATACCCCGGGACCCAAACTATACCCCCGGCTAGTGTTTTCTGACTATCTCGACCCTTCCAGACGCGTTGGCGCACTCAAAACGACTATACAGATTATAGATTTTAAATTCACTTTTATTAACAAAATATTATACCGTGACGCGGCGGTCCCACGCGTCTCAACAAAATTTCTAAAATGCCGTATATAAATCTCACGACAATTTTTATAATACCAAATACATATATAATCATATATGCACATAATCAAATACCAATTCGCATCTCATTAGTATTTTTAACCCGGATTAATTTCCAATTAATACGCAATTAATTAATTAATCCCAAAAATAATTATAGTCAAAAGTACGGGGTATTACATTGTATTCTAATGTTCTCTGGGTACATACTAGATTATGCGATGTTAAGTGTTATTTCAATTGATAGATTGAAATAACACTCATAGTTGCGAATATATGTCGTGTACTTGGAGAACTATGGGGATATGCTGTAAAATTTTCCTCAAATTGAAACAATGTGCATGAGCTATTAAGAATATTACAAAAATATTTGATCTTAAATGGGATAGGATCACTCACCCTTTAGAGGAGATGGAGGAAATAGGAATCAATATTATAAATTGAATTTTAATGTTAATTTCAATTTCAAATTAGAATTGAACTTGAATTTGAATTTGAATGCATGAATAAATTTACGCATAGAAACTAGCCTTATAGTTCTTATGCGTACGCATTCAATAGGTGATTATTTATACTGATGGGAACTAAATATTCGCACTTTTGTTTACGCTAATCCACGAATATATGCTTCTTACCCATAATAGGTGATTGTTTGTAGTAGCTGTGATGGGATATCCTAAATACAAAGAGTGGATGGGTGAGACAAATAGATTAGGGGATGTGTTTCGCAGAGGTGCTAATGAATTTGTGAAATACGCAAAGAGATGTCATAATAATAAAGAGTTTTCGTGTCCGTGTACTAGGTGTAAGAATGGTAAGGTGTTTGAGTGAAAAATAGTTGAACTACATTTGTTAAGATGGGGTATGAAAGATATTTATCGAATTTGGCTTTTTCATGGAGAATCGAAAGTTCCTTTTATCCCCGAGCAACCTTCACAACAACCTTCAACAAGTAGGATAGATATACAAGGGGAGGATGAATATGCAGATCTTAATATGCTAGAGGATTTAGTTGATGATGCGTATGGAGTTCATGAAGTGGAAGAGAATGAGGTCACGACGATGTACAAGCTTTAGGTGCTCATGAAGATATCGAGATATACCTTGGCGATGACTACCGAAGTTCAAAATTTAAAGTGAGCTAGTCGTTATACTCTGGCCGTGAGAAAGATCAAATAACTTTACATGTCATGGTTGGTTTGCATAGTTTGGAGACCCGATATGGTTTGTCTGGAAATAGCGTGACATGAATTTTGAATTGGGTGAAGGGATTGCTACCCAAGCAGAATACGCTTCCAAACAGTTATCCTACTATGAAAAATAGTTTGAAAGGTTTGGGAATAAAGTATAAATGAATTCATGATTGTGTGTATGACTGCATACTATATCAAAAGGAGTATGAAAATCTCAATCGGTGTCCGGTATGCGATGAACCTATATATGTCCAATCTACTGGCAAGGAAGGCACAAGCTCAAAAGTGCCTCAAAAAGTGTTGAAATATTTTCTCGGTGGACCTAGATAAAATTAATTTTTCACAGTACCATGGATAGTGGAGGCAATAACTTGGCATGCTAGGGAAGAATCAGGGGAAAATCTCATGCGCCATCCTATTAATTCTACAGATTGGAAAATGATGAGTTTTGAGTATCTCAATTTTGGTCCAGAACATCATAACATTCATTTGGCAATATCAACAGATGGTTTCAATTTATTTGGAAATCTAAGCGCCAATCAGAGTGTATGGCTAGTGATCTTATCCCCACTCAACCTCCCTCCTTCACAGTGTATGAGACCTGAATTTTTGATGTTATCTTTGTTGATCCCTAGGCCAAAGGCACCAAGTGAGGACATTGATTTGTACTTGGCTCCTTTGGTAGAAGAATTAAATGAGTTGTGGGAAGAGTGTGTCAAAGCATTTGACTCTTTTAGAAAAGAAGAGTTTACGTTGAAAGTTATGTTGATGTAGGTAATTCATGATTTTCCAACTTATGGGACATTATCCGGCTGTGTAGTACATGGTTATTTGGGGTGTCCTATTTATAGAGAGAATACTGAATCTCTTCATCTCCCCGCTAGCTCAAAAAATGTATACCATTGTCATAGGAGGTTTTTACTGCCCGCTCATAGTATTAGATTTGATAAAGGTTCTAATTTTTTACTGGGCGAGGTTGCTACGATCGAGAAAACTTTCAGGCTCAGAAATTGAAACTAAACCTTCTCATTTTGGCCCTAATATGCCAAGTAAGAATCCTAAATTTAAGAATGTCAAGCATAAGAAGACCCCAATTGGGAATGAAACTGGGACAAGAAAGGCATGGTCTAGGTGGTTAATTTTATTTGACTTGCCTTATTGGAAGAATAACCTGGTGCGACATGTATTGGATGTGATGCACGCAGAGAAGAAAATTGATGAACATATTGTTATCACATGCCTTGGGGGGAGGACAATAATTCCCCCTAGTGAATCTACTTTGATGAGTGAGGAAAGGAATGTGCTTTTAGACACAATATATAATTTGAAAGTTCCATCTAATTTTACTTCCAACATTCAAAGGATTGTGAATTATGCTATCCATTATTTACATAAGTGTAAGCCCCATGATTGGCACGTGATCATGCAATTGGTTCCTCTATTGTTTAAGCATTATTTCTCCAAGCACAAGGGTTTGCGGAGGGCTATTATGCAAATAAGTATCCATTTCTCACTTTTATGTTAGAAGGTAGACAATCGAGATCACATAGTGGCCGCAAAATTGGCGGTGAACGAAGCGATTAGTGTCTTGGAGAAGTACTTTCCCCCATCTTTCTTTGACATAAGTGTTCACTTGTTGGATTTTATTTATATTTTTTTTATTTTGGTACATGTTGGTTTGGATATGGATATTTACATTTCTATTTTATTCGGATATGGATTATATATGCCATGATTTGGTATATTATTTCTATTTTATTTAGATATATGCTATTTGGACAGGTCCAATTTTGCTATAACAGGTACAAATATACTGCTGGGTAGTGACAGTGGCCATACTGCCCAGTAATTTTTGTTTAATTCTACCCATAATTGTCACGGTCAAAGATCGTGACAAAGAAACGTGTCATGGTCTTTGACCGTGATAATTTTTGGTTTTGTCACAGTCTTTGACCGTGACAAAAACTTGTCAAGGTCAAAGACCGTGACAGGAATGTGATAAGTCTGTGACAACTAAGTTGTCACCCCCAGACTTGTCACGATCAATGACCGTGACAGGTTGGACTTGTCACGGTTTTAGACCTTCACAACTCAGTTTTTTTAGTTTAGTGTCTTTCCTATTTTATCCAAGTTAATTTAAGAAAATCCTCATTTTAAAAAATTACCCCTGGGTTATTTACTCAGTTCTTTCTCCCAAGAAAGTCATTCATACTCAAAAATTCTTTTTTCGGAGTTAATCACTTTTACTCCTTTTAATAATAATCATTTTTTCATATTTATCTCTATCTTTGCATAAAAATAAACAGTCTCGGTAGAAAACTAAATAAAAGCATATAGAATAAGTCATTAAATTAAGAAAAAAAACAAAAAGAAAATGCATATTTCTTTATATATATTGCTTCATTGAGTTACATTTTTGTAGATAAGAAAAATAAAAAAAACAACGGGACTCAGCCCGAACCGATAAACTCCCTCTCTGTCTCTAGCTCTCAACCCCCATGATGAACACGCTTTCCCCTACGATGAGTAGTGGATCCTCCACTCCAAGAACCTGAGCCCTCATCAGAAGTGGCAGGCGATATAAAGCCTGATGAAGCCGAGCTCTTGATATACTCCAACATGAAGGACATCCAATCCTTAATATTCCTTAGCCAAGTGGTCTACACCCGAACATACTGTAAGAAGCAAAAAAAAGAAAATCAATCAGTAAAGAAATAGAGGAATTCAACAAAACAAGAAGAAATAAGAAAGGATATACCTCAAGCCGAAGGGCATTGTTCGTAAGCCCTGTCAATATCGACACTGACGCATTAGGGCAATGCGACATGCTCTGTAAGTCCCCTCTACTCAATCAAAAATTGTAAGAAGGGTGAGTAACGTGAATAATCGAAGCCTCCTCAGCCGCCGCCGCCAACATGCCACCACCTGTGTTGTGGGCCGATCCCACCGGTGCACTAGTCCCCTTTTCCAAATTCATATCACGTAGAGTCATGTTCTCTACGTTATAGATATAGGAGGGTATCAGTCAGCTCATAACAAAATCCAAATAGTCATAGCTCGTTGTCGTATCCGCATAGAGCGTGTAAGGCTCCCCGATCATGGCCATCGCCTAAGCATCATCCGACATCTCCCTCACCTACCTCATGTACATAGGGGCGATAATTATGGGTGTAGACACCCCATTATATTACCCCTAACTCTCCTTAGGTCCCTAGTACCTCCCTTCATCACTACAAACCCAGGTCATACCCCAAGTACAAACCTAGAAGCCATCAGGCACTCCCCAGCTCAGTTTGACCAAAAAGTCAAACTCTTCATCTCGATTGAGACTGAATGAATCTTCGAAGGGCACTGAATACCCTTTCCAATGATCCGTCCCGTGCGCGATTTCGACTTACCATGCGGACGAATGATCCGTTTGCGTTCGAAACTTGACCCAGAGGCCACCGGGTGCTCTCGGGATCTGTTTGACCTAAGTCAACTCTTCAGCTTAACCGAGGCTGAATGAATCTTTGAAGGGCACTGAATACCCTTTTCAAAGGGTCTGTCCCATGCACGATTTTGACTTACCATGCAGACGAATGAATCGTTTGACTCTAAGAGGTTACCGAATGCTTCCAGGGCCCGGTTGACCAAAGTCAACTTCCCAAATCGGGTCAAACTCTTTGGAATGTCGAAGTACATCTCCTAACCTTTCCAACGGTCCACCCCGTGCGCGATTTGGACTTACCATGCAGTCGAACGATCCGTTTGCATCCGAATAATTCCCCGTCCAATGGACCGACAAACGCTTCTGAGCCATATTTGACCTAAAGTTAACTCCTGAACCCGAGAACGGTCTAGATGACTTCCAAAGTTCTCTGAATTACCTTTCCAACGGTCTATCCCATGCATGATTCTGACAAACGATTTGCCCTCGGCAGCTCATTGCCCGAAAAGGCCTGAAACACACTGCCAAATGGCATGTTCCAGACCCTACCTATCGGCAGGTGCCGATAGGCAGAATCAAGTCTGTGTCGATCGGTAGTGACCTGAGCCTATAAAAGGAGGCCTTCACCTCATTTGCAAAGGATCCCAGATCTGATAAAAATCACTCTCAGGGAATCCTAGAAACCTCTCTCGAAGGCAGCGTGATTTCAACCTCTAAATCCCTTTTTTACTTCCACTTTTCATCATCTTTTTCATCAAACTTGGTGAATTAGCCACTATCCATCATCATCCAAGTGCAAGGGCTGCTCCCCCACATTCAAGATCAAGCTCAAGGTCTCCAAGAAGGTCCATATTTCTCAACTTTCTCTTCAAATTCTCTTAAATTTGCAATAACTTGTTTTATTATTTAGCACTTTTATTATCTCATTTCACACATCCTAATATACTTCTTTATTTAATATGATTGCACATCTCTTATTTTCATATAAACAAAACCCAAAAAATAAGAAAATGAGGGTTTGCTAATAAATTTCAAATAGGGATTCTCATACTTTTCTCACACTTTTCTCACAAATAAAACACTTTTTTCTACACACTCACAAATAAGAGATCCCCCATTTGGATTTATGGGATAAACCCCACCCCTCGTTTTGTAAGCAAACTACGTGGACTTTGATGCCTTTATAGGCTACATAGGCATCTCGGGGTAGAACTCGAGACTCGAGTCCTATTCTCATTTTCTCTCTCATTTTTTATCTTCTCTAAACCCAATTTTCTTATATTCTACATACTTGCTGTTAGTGACGTATTACTCCACATGCGTTATCGTTCCATTATAACGATCAACGTAAGGGTAATCGCGTAAATTTTACTTTCTAATATTATTCTTATATCTTCCTATGGATTACTCGATTTATCTCTTCCATGATACAAGTTGAGGATTCCAATCTCCATTATATATATACGCATGCACACATATCACGGGGGAAAATAAAGGAAAATAGCAAATATCCATGACAGACAGAAAGGGCGGAATGGGTGCCTAACACCTTACCATTTCGTAACTAAGCCTCCGAACCCTTCTCGAATCATTTTGGTTTCGTATGCACCAGTATTTCTTTGGATGCCATCCTTCGGGATGGCTTCCCCTTTTTCTTTTGTCTGTTTTGAGTAAAATTGAGTGGCGACTCTAAATCTCTCTACATTTTTACACCTCATCTCAAACGACGTCGGCCGAAGCGCTCCCGAGAGGGATGTGCGAAACCTGAGGATCCTTTCCTCCGTGTGCCCGCCCACGGGCGAGGATCGAGGATGGCCATAGTGGCGACTCTGCTGGGGACTTGCGTATTTTGAGGGTTTGGCTCTATTTACATGGATGTTATATTTATTTATATTTCCCCTATATCTGCATGTTCCCCTTTTCCATGTGTATCCCATGCTTATGCTTCTGTTCACACACTTAAAGAAAATTCTCCATGTACACTTCACACCACGTGCACCTAGGATCACATATATCCCCATGTTGCACGCATCACCCATCCATACTTGGTGTACCTTTGGTACTTGTACTTGTTCCCTGTTTGGCATAATCAATAAAGGCATTCTCATCATAAGATACTAATAAGAGAATCATGCATGATTCACACGACATCACCAAAGAGAATTGTTATTGACCAAATTTTACCCAGTAACTGGAGGGTCACTTCGTGATGGGTGCTGGTCTGGCAGGTCACAGTTAGCCTAAGCGATATGACTCTCACCTTCCATTGGCCAAGTACCTTCGACGTATATCGAACGGTTCCCCCGCATCGTACCACTTGATCAAAGTTATGACGGGAGGTATATCGCGGGGAATTCATTCACGTACGCCGAGTATATCAAATTCTCTCTCACACGTACCGTCCCCATGAGGTATATAGTGAGGAAATTCATGTACACTCAGGTATATCAAATGGCTTGTCCACACGTACCGATTGCCCGCAAGAGCAAGACGTATCTCGTGGAAGTCACACCAAAGGGGGGAACCCATTCCAATTCACCCAACCAAATTGCATACCCACATATAGGTGTCAAACCTAGGACACGCACTTTAGATTCCCGGTTTTGACTCGAAACTTTGCCAAAATTCTGGGTCAGTCTGTCGCCCAATTTTTGCGCATTTTTAAAATGGGACCCTGTCCGTGAGCCTGGTTACAAGTCCAGCCGTAACTTTGCATATATTAAAAACCCCACTTTTCCAAGCTTGGGTCCCGTCCATCATTGCATTTAGGAGAATTAAATACAAGTGAGAACATAACAATCATAATAATCATGTTGAGTTTCGTCTCCAAAAACATTTCTCCCTTCTTTATCAAAAATCCAAAAACATTTCTCCTTTATTTATCAAAAATCAAAAAAAATAGTTTCTTCCCTTTTTCTCAAAAATAAATCCCATTTTACGCCTTCTCAGGTCGATCGCAAGCCCTTGGCCTAGCTCCCTATTGGCTTCGGTCTTCAGTCAAATCATCCCGGAGTTTCATCTGTTCCTCTACTACTTCTTTTGAGTCCGGAATCCATCCACTTTCCATGAAGAATACAGATCAAGTACCAGTCATACAGCCAAATCTGACGATAGTCCTAGCTCAGCTCGTGTCCAATATTTACAACCTCCAAATCGAGGTCCGAGAGATGCAACAAAACCTGGTTCCAATTCCTTAAGAGCCCGAGGCTCTATTCCCTTGTGCTATGGGTCCACTCGATCCTATCTGGGTTCCCGAAGAATATCAGCGCGCTCCACGTGCCCCTCCTATCAATAGGCCGTCGCCTGCCCAGCTTTCGATGCCAAATATTGCCCATCCTGTGGCTAACCTGCCTATGGTCACTGATCCAAAAGAGGAGGAGCTGAATAAAGTCAAAGAGGATCTCAAGATACTCACTAAGAAGTTCGACCAAGTCAGGATCTCTGGTAATTACATGTACTACACCCCCATGTCTCCTTATCCTAAAGTGAGGTTGCCTGAGAAGTTCAAGATGCCAAATATCGAGAAGTTCGGAGGGAGTGGACACCCGATTGTTCATCTTTGCAGTTATCATCGTTCCATGACTCTACTTGGGGCTTCTGAATAAGTGATGGCCCAATTGTTTCAGCAAACTTTAAAGGATAGTGCCCTACGATGGTTTTTATCACTTGAGGAATCCAGAGTCCGTAGCTAGGAGGATGTAGCTAGAGAATTCATGTTACAGTATAAATACAACGAAGATCTTGAGGTCACCCTTCGTGATTTAGAGTTGCTCAAATAGAATCCTGGGGAATCAGTCAGTAACTTCATAACCCGGTGGAGGGAGCAAGCAGCTACCATGACCAATCGGTCATCCAAGGAAGAACAGCTCAACATAGTGAAGAAAAACTTCTTGCCCCATGTCCGAGCGACAATGGGAGGACAATACTATCCCCACTTCCGAGCTCTCAGAGAGGCAGGAGTAGAAATTGAGGAAATCCTTGTTAAAACATAGGTTGAACCGAAGAAGGTGTTCGGAGAGTTCACCCCTAGAAAGTATGGCAAGCCTGCCAGTGCTACAGTCTCAACCATCAATAACATCTCTCAACCGACCACATCATGGGCACCAGAAAGTCGCCCTGCCCCCATCCGAAGGGAATAGACTGACCTCCATGCTCCCCTCTCCAAAGTTTACCAAGCCCTGTTAAGCCGAAACCTCATCAAACCCTTGGATCCACGTTTATTGCCAAATCCACTCCCAAGAAACTTCAAGGCCGATGCTCATTGCGCCTTTCACCAAACTGTCGGCCATACCACAGTCCAATGCTTTCACCTTCAAAACATAATCCAAGATCTCATTGGCCGGGTTACCATCGCTCCACCAGCCAATCCTAAGCCAAACATTACTCACAATCCACTCCCAAATCATACTAGTGCCATCTTCTAAGAAGAAAACCCAAATTTTGATCCCTCAACTCAAATCATACCCATAAACTCTCCTAAACCTCTTCAAATTTTCCCATATTTCCTCCTACACCCTACTAGCCTCGCTGATCAGGCACTGTTACTCCTTACCAGAGCATGGATCGCTGTCCATACACATTCTAAAAATGGAAGTATGGAATTGTCAGAAGTGTTGAACCAACTCCTAGAGTTTGGGCTGAAATTGCCCTCACAGGTGATCATTGATTGCCAGAAGTTCAGCACACTGTTCTTGGAAGCATGAAAATGGGCTCAAGATTCAGACAAGTGGGTGGTACCAACCGACAAAGTCAGCCTAGATGATGTTATCCAGATTATGGCAGAATTATTCAGGCAAACCAACAGCATTTGTAGTATCACCGAGTTACTTGACATTTTGAAGCTATAAAGGCGCTTGGTCCCTTCAATCACACATATCCCCACAGAATGGGAAGACCTGTATGAATAAGATATTGAAGTTATGGAATGCATTGACTTTACATAAAAAGACAGAATTGTTTCCACCAGATGGGGGAAAGAATTCGAAGATTCGAGAGAAGAACAAGCTTTAGGAAGAGCTGGCCCAATAGCTGACATATGCGGAATGATATCATTTGAAGAACTCCTTGGAGAAATAAACAGGGTGGCAGAACAACCTGAGATTGACGAGGAAACGGGATTCATGTTCTTCCCTTATTTAGTAAATCACATGACTAGATCAGGGAGACATTACCAGGTTCCAAGCTCATTACCAGCAAATGACAAAGGGAAGGGCGTTGAAAACCTTCCTATGCTAGAGATGACAATCGAGGAGAGAAAGATCCTCAATTAACTGAAGAAAACTCAAGCTAACATCACTCTATGGGGGGCTTTTCATGTCTTTCCAGCAACACAGAAATGCTTTAATCAAACTGCTCACTAGACCCACACTTCCTCCCTCTACCTCACCAGAAAAAGCGATAAATATGGTCGGATCTTTGACCTCTACCCGAATGCTATCATTTTCTGAAGAAGAAATCCCCACAATTGGGCCAAATCACAATCATGCACTCAACATCTCCGTCGAAGTTATGGGGAAGTCCGTGCCACTCTCTCTTATCGATAACGGATCCGCCTTGAATGTCTTACCACCGAGAACCTTCAAGTGTTTAGGCCTGAAAGAAAGCGACCTTGTTCCAACCTCCGCCGTTGTACGTGCCTACGATAATACCCATAGTGAGGTAATGGGTTCCATAAAACTTGTAATAGGGGTTGGCCTTATAAACCCTATCGTTGAATTCCAATTCATAGACATCCCATCTTATTTTAATATGTTGCTCGGACAACCCTGGCTCCACAGTATCAAGGGTGTGTCTTCCTCACTCCATCAGAAATTGAAGTTGTTCGCCGATGGACGAGTCATCACCATTTTGGGCGATGATAAAAATATCGAGGGTGCAAGCATCAACAGTCCAATCCTTGAGATACAGCACGGGTCAAATAATATGCTCCTATCAGGATTTCGAGTTGAGCCACTCCTACTCCCAGTACGGAACGGTGTCAAAGAAAGGGTTTATTCATAATATGACCCTCATGGCAATGGCAATGTGATTTAGATGTCCAAAAACATGTACTTCATGCTCGGACTGGGGCTAGGACAAAGGAAGCAAGGAATACTTAAGCCCATCGAATTAAAGAAAGCTTTTCCTCCTCGTGGCTTGGAGTATCAACCATCAGAACAAGATCTCAGAATGATCCACCAGTCTCGACTAAAGAGAAGGTTAAACTGCACCCGAACTATCCCAGGAGGCTCCTTGAATGGACGATTCATCAAAGAAGGTGAGGACTTTCCCTTTTACGGTTTTCTAGAACCATGGTATGACCACACAGACAAGAAGATAAAACCTGAAATGGAGATCTTTTTCCAAGATAGCTACCCATGGGCCTAAAGTTTCCAATACCGTGTACAATCGCTCATCAAAGATACCGAAGAGACTGAGGAAAGTGATTCCAAATATTCCTTCAACTTACAGACACTAGGGTAGCACTCTGCATGGTTCGTTCAGGCACTACATCAATGGATCCATCCCATCTGATTAAAGATACTGATACACGTCTCCTCAACTGGCATACTGCGCCAGTTCTACCTCTTGAAATCCCCCCTAACCCCAATGTTTACCCTATTTCCTCTTCTGTTGTCTATCCTTGTTCAAATGTAATCGAGACCTCTTTTGATAAGGTTCTCAATGCTATTTTTCCTATCAATGAAATAAACGAAGATTTTGAGTATCTTGTTATGCCTTACATTAACTGCTTGGATTCTAATCAAACTTTTGATGATGATGATTTTGCAAATGAATAAATTTTAACTGATCTAAATAAGGTTAATAATAAACAACATAACCGCGTTCAAGTTAATGAAGAAGAGACTGTTGTTATTAATCTCAGTTCTAGTAGCCAACTGCGGGAGATTAGGATAAGGTCCACCCTTGACGATAATGAGCTCGCACAACTTGAAAAATTGCTGAAGAAGTTTGTGGATGTCTTCGCATGGTCCTATGATGACATGCCTGGCATTCATCCTAAAATAGCTCAGCACGAGATCCCCACTCTCCCAGATTACAATCCAGTTAAACAAAAATTGAGAAAACTCCGCACCGAATGGTCGCTCAAGGTCAAAGAAGAGGTGGTCAAACAGTTAAATGTGGGCTTCATTCGTGTGATCGAATATCCCACATGGCTAGCCAACATAGTACCCGTGCCGAAATCAGGAGGGAAGGTTCGAATGTGTGTAGACTACCGAGATTTAAACAAAGCTTATCAAAAGGATGATTATCCGCTACCCAATATTGACATGATCGTGGACGACATATCTAGTCATGCTCTTAAGTCATTCGTCGACGGGTTTGTCGGATATAACAAAATCAAGATGCATCCAGACCACCAAGAAAAAATCGCATTCATCACCCCATGGGGAACCTTTTGCTACACTGTTATGCCATTTGGTCTCAAGAATGTTAGGGCTACCTACCAAAGGGCTGCCACAACCATCCTGCACGATCTGATTCACAAAGAAGTCGAGGTTTATGTGGATGATATGATTATCAAGTCCAAAACTAGAGAAGGTCATGTTCCCGCTCTCCAAAAGTTCTTCGAACGACTGCGATGGTATCAGATGAGACTTAATCCACAGAAGTGTGTCTTTGGAATTACAAAGGGAAAACTCTTGGGATTCATGGTCAGCGAGAAGGGGATAGAAGCAGATCCTGCAAAGATGAAGGACATACTTGAGATGCCACCGCCCCGAACAGAGAAAGAGGTCCGAGGTTTTCATGGGAAATTATAATATATCAGCCGGTTCATCAGCCAGCTAACCTCCATCTATGAACCGATCTTCAAGCTCCTCCAAAAGGATTCAAATAAGGTTTGGAATGAGGCCTACCAAGAAGCTTTTGACCGAATTAAATAATATCTGACCCAAACTCCAGTGCTCATGCCACCATAGCCTGGTCTCCCTTTGATCCTATACCTAACCATAACCGACACTATAGCTGGGGCTTTGCTGGCCCAATACCTTGAGGACTCCCATAAAGAAAGAGCCATCTATTACGCCAGTCACAAATTGGTCGGGTACAAGGTTAACTATACTTCTTTGGAAAAGGCGTGTGCCCCACTTGTCTTGGTCACCCAAAATTTGAGACACTAAATGCTCGCCTTTCCCATCAAACTTGTATCCCGAATGAACCCTATGAAATACCTTCTTGAGAAACCCACCTTATCCAGTCGGATGGCCCTAAGGTTGATGCTCCTAACTGAGTTCGATATCGTGTACGTCACACAGAAAGTTGTTAAAGGAAGAGCCATCTCTGACTACCTCGTTGATTACCCCATAGTAGAAGCAGATGTATGGGTCTTCGAATTCCCAGATGAAAATATCCTCTGCACCGCTCAAGACCGCCTTCGATGGAAAATGTTCTTTGACGGCGCTGCCAATAAAAAGGGATATGGCATTGGGATAATTTTGATCGCCCCAGATGACTCCCACACTCCCTTCGCCATTAAATTGGATTTCCCTTGCACCAATAACATGACGGAATACGAGGCATGCATAGTAGGCCTCAAAGTTTCTCTCAAGAAAGGTATTCAATACCTTTATGTCTATGGGGATTCTGCCCTCATCATCGATCAAGTGCTCAAAAAGTGGAAAGTCAAGGACGAAAAGCTCCAACCATTTCATGCCCAAATAGAAGAGTTAGCCTCCCGATTCCGAGATATCACCTTCCATTACCTACCTCGAATAAAGAATAACCTAGCCGATGCTCTCTCTACCTTGGCCTCCATGGTCGACATGCCCGAAGGAATAACAATGACCCCCTTCCTAGTTCAAAAGCAAGAAAAACCAACCCACTGCTACCATATTGAGCTTATCTTCGTCGAAGATCCCTAACTAGTCGATTGTTGGTACTAGGACATTTGGTGCCTCCTCAAACATGCTAGGTATCCCAAGGGTTCCAATAAGAAAAATTGAATGACCTTCCAAAGACTGGCCACCCAGTACATCATCTGTCATAAAGCTCTACTCAAGAGGAACTTCGATGAAACTCATCTACACTGTATCGAGGGGCTGAGATTGAGAAAATAATGCAGAAAATCCACAGCGGGGAATGTGGGCCCCACATGAACGGTTACATGCTTACCAAGAAGATCATCCGATAGGGATACCACTGAACCACCATGACCCAAGACTGCACAGTCTATATCTGAAGATGCCTCAAATGCTAACAGTTCTCCAATCTTCAACACCTGCCTCCGCGAGAATTATACAATATGACCTATCCCTGGTCGTTCTCCACCTGGGGTATCGACATCATGGGAAGGTTACGCCAAAGGCTTTAAACGAACATGAGTTCATCCTAGTTGCCATTGATTACTTCACCAAATGGATCGAAGCTGAGTCATACGCAGTGTTGAACACTAAGAAAGTGGCCAAATTCCTCAAGAAAAATATCATCTGCCGATATGGGGTCCCGTACAAGCTAGTGTCAGATAATGGGTTGCATTTCGAAGCAGAAGTCACAGAAGTAGTCAATGAATATGGGATTCGGAGACACAAATCTTCTCCATACAGACCTCAGACCAATGGTGCAGTTGAAGCTGCCAACAAGAACCTCAAAGCTATCATCAGTAAGATGACCGAAAGTTGTAAGGATTGGGCCGACCGAATCCCGTTCGACCTCTGGGGCTATCGAACCTCAATCCGAGCCTCTATTGGGGATACCCCTTACTCTCTGGTCTACGGCATGGAGGCAGTCCTACCTGTGGAGCTATAAATACCCTCACTACGCGTTATGCTCGAAAGCAAAGTTAGCGAAGAAGACTGGTGCCAAAGCCGTCTTGATGAGCTAGCCCTCCTAGATAAAAGAAGATTGAAAGATCTTTACCACGTACAGGGGTACCATCGCCGAATAGCGCGATCATTCAACAAAAGAGTCAAGGACCGCAGTGTCCGAGAGGGGGATTTATCCCTCAAAGAGATAATAGAACCCATCTGGGACCCCAGAGGGAAATTCAAGCCTAATTGGAGCAGCCCCTACATTATGAAGAAAATCTTATCCGACGGTACCGCTATGCTCACAGACCTAGATTGGGAAGAGATGGCTCGTCCAGTCAACCTGGACTGTCTCAAGAAATTCTACCCCTAATCCGAAATCTCGACGCGCTACGACTCTTCTCATCCCCCTTCCATTCTAAAAAAAACTTTCTTCATTTCCCTCTACCCAGAACTACGTGGGCTTGATCCTCTGTAAAAACTATTTTTAAACAGATAAAAAAATTTCAAAAACCCCAGAGGTACGTAAGTAGCTCATACACCTCACATGAGTGCGGCCCTTTCTTTTTCACAAAATACTATTCTTTTCCTACCTCCGAGAACGGTGGTTCATTCTAAAGAATACTTGATCAAAAGGATTATGTATGCCTTAGCGATCAGTATAGATAATTCAAAATACAAAACTCATCGAAAGTCACAGCTGGATGATCAAAAACTTATTTATTTCATTAATAAGAAATTACAGTACGGATTACATAAGAAAAGGAACGGATAACTCCCTTCCCCCTACTACCATAAAATGCCAAATAAAATCCCCGCATCTATTACACAAATAAACTCTCCAAGAGTCCTACCCACAGCTACCAGAGAAGTCTGCACCCTCATCATCTACATCCTGAGGTACCCAAGTTTCGCCTACCTGAATAGAGTACCGTAAACACTCCATGGACCGATGTGCCCGAACCATTTTCGAAAAGACCACAACACCCCCTTCCATGGTGTTAGATAAAACAAACCATCTTTGTCCAGTTTCCACTGCTAACATCTTGCTAACTACTTTCCTCCACAACCACTTCATATAATCTTTGGGGACAAGCCAAACTTTCCCGACAGACTGTAAGGGACGGGTCGATGGACGCCAATTTTTCCACAGATATTCAAGTAACAGACGCAGGCGCTCGGTCAAATCTTCTATCGAAAAGAAATTTGAGGTCCGAGGTGGCACGACCTGTGCCCAGCCAAATTGGCGTAGAAGTCGCCAAGGGAAATAAAAGGAGGTCTTCCTAAGACCAACCAGCCGCACATATGAATATTGTCTTAGAATAGGGTGAAACTGCCCCCACCAAGGCACTGACCAATACAAACCACGAGCCCCATTCTCCATAAGCCAATGCTCCTAGTTCTCAACATATAGGCCGACGCTGATAAAGTGACATTAAAAGAAGTTGGGTACGGCCGACAAGGGATATTCTGGAGGAGTCACCAAGAGAAATGTTTCAGACAACCACAAGAACAGCATCACGGGGCTACCCCTCAGAAAGTCAGAATGACCTTCTCTCCAGGCATCTAGGCCATTCAGGGTCTCCGCTAGTATCACCGCCGCAGGATTACGATGGTATGACATCCATGAAGTAATGGCTGCAAGTTGCGGGTCCACCTGTAATTCTCCAGTCACCAGCAACAATTTTGAAACTAGACCCAAAACAACGGCTCCAACATAGCCAGCATCACCTACTTCCCGCAAATGCACGAACTGCAGCACCGCCAGGAGGGAGATCATTCCTCCAGTAACCAATATTCTGGCCGCCGAAGGTGAAATATGAAGAAGCCCATCTAACAAATCCCTAGGAGAACGGGAAAATTTGGGCAAAATTGCAGCAACACTGGGATTTACACACAGCATGGCAGAAAACTCCTCGTAGGTGGGATAAACTTCATCTAACCCAAAGCAGAATACATGGTCTTCGGGGTACCAGAATTTTACCGCTGCCATCAACACGTTCCATTCAACAGACCGATTGCGCCACAAGGAGACTCGACGCATGTTGAAAGCATCATAGTCGACATTATAAGAGCACATTGCTTCCAAGGCTTCGAGGTAGTTAGAAAACTTAATGCTACCAGGGAGAGCCATCTTGCAAGGCTAAGAAATAATGGGCAAGTAGGTGAAAATGTAAAGGTGTGATGAAAATACTCCACCCTTCCCCCTTTTCATACTTGAGAACCCTCACAAGAGACATAATCCCTGCAAAAATTGGAGGGAATCCTACCCCACAAGGTACCAAAGGCTGAAGAGGGTACCAATCAAAGTTTTGAATTGATGGGACTGGACTGAACTGCCGATAAGTAGGTCAGGGTGCTTGCCGATCGACAACCCCCCATTTTAGAAATTTCCCTCTTTTCCACTTTTGACAAATCAGAAAACTCAATAAAAAATAAATTGATATTCGCAATATAATTTCAAAATCCCTTTTCTCCTTATATAATTTCCCTTTTTAATTAAAAACTTTCCTTTAAAATATTCCAAAAATATTCCTTTTTACGGTCTCAGCAGCAAAGTAAAAAGCGCATGTGCATGCATTCATTCATCATTAAAAAAAGATAATAAAAAAACTCAATTACATTGCATCTATTTGTGTTCTGTGTTACATCAATTTTGCAGGAAATAAAAAGGAAAAAGAAAAAACAACGGGACTCAACCCGAACCCACATTCTCTCTCTCCCTCTCACTAAGAGCTTCCACCCCTGCGACGTGCTCTCTTTCCCCTACGGCGAGACGATGCACCACCACTACCCGAGCCAGGGTCCTCTCCGGACGAAGCAGATGTCACCAAGTAAGAAGGAATAGGAACCGCATCCCGAATATGGGCAGTCGCCGAAGATATCCAGTCTCTGATGTCCCTTAGCCAACTGGTCAACACTTGGACTTGCTGCAAGAAAAAGGAAAAATCAGTATCGAAACAGAGATGATCAAAACAGAAAAGAAAGAAAGAGAATAACAGAAAGGTATACCGCAGGTCGGAGGACCTCCTCTGTCAAACTCAACTCCTCCGGATCCATCGCATGAGGACGGTGCAACATAGGCACCATCCCTCCATCAGCCCGCCGAATGTTGTACGAGGGGGTATGCAATCGCACAAAAGGAACTTCTGAAGTCACCGCCGCCGCAGATGCCGTCGGACCGCCACCACTGTGGGAAGATCCCACCGCCCGACTCGAACCCGCAGGAGGGAAAGGCAGCCCATCATATATGCTGGGCGCCATCAACCAGCTTGTCACAAAGTCCATATAATCATACGGCGCAGCCGTATCGGTGTACAACAAGTAGGACTAGCCAATCATCTTCGTGATCCTCTCATCCTTCGACAGCAGTCGCTCCCGCCTCATAGATGTAGGAGGCTGGGCAGGTGGCACCACCACCTCCTTCTCAGCAATTTGATGAACCACCCGCTCCCCGAGATAGCAAGAATGACTGAACTCATTCCCCAGCAAATGCCTCATCCGCGCGTTCACCCCAGTCGCCCCCGCATCCTGAATGGTTGTCCCCCAGGGATAAAAGGTCACCTGAAAATCTCCAAGCAAGCATAAATCAATACAAAGATCAGAAGGTGCAAAAACCAAGACTGAAATGGAAAGAGTCTTACCCTACCACTGGTCAGGCCATTCAATACCTAACGCACCGCCTCCACAAAGAGAGATCCCTTTGACTGCCGATTGGTCTTACGCCATCGATACAATCGACAGAAGTCCCCAACAGTGTCGTCTTTCAAAGCTATCAGCGGTGTATTGCACCCAATCACCTCATAAAACCAGGTCTAAATTCACAAAACAAAAGAGACGCATAAGGAAAATGCGAATGCATGAAAGGAAAATGTGAATGCATGAAAAGAAATGCGCAAACTAAAGAATACCTCAAGAAGGTACGTGGCTCCAGTAAAGGTCTGCCGGCAGCACCGGGTGAATGCATCCAGAGAAGAATAAAGTGTCGCCAAAGTTAGACTCCCCCAATCATAGAAATGGATGTTCGAAAACATCCTCAGGTACGGCAAGAACAACAAATGGACGACGTCGCAGCTCGACACCACCATGAAACCTCTCAACACCAGCAAAATGAATAACCGAGCCATCTGCCTCACTTACATCCCGTCCTCCACATCAATCACCCTGCTCAGCAGAACATCCTTCAGCAGGGACAGCCGGATAGAATCCCCAGAAACTATCCTCCCTACATCACCAAGTGTCGCACGCACTGCCTCCGATCTCACCCACAAAGATCGATCCACCTCTATCTGCTCTCCATCACAATCCAGCCCCAATAGCTACTGCACGTCTATGGGAGTCACAGTCATCTCCCCGAAGCCTAAATGGAAGGTGTGGGTAGTATCCCACCACATCTCTCCCAAAGCGCACAGGACCGCTGTCGAACGAGGCATCTCATCCAGCACCGATGACAACCTCCCAAAACCTACTGATGATACCACCCAACGCACCATGGGTGGGAGATGCTACCAGACATCCCTGAGCCTCATCGTCCCGCGGGCGCACATGATCTTCAAAGAAATATCAGACTGGCAAAAAGGAAAAGTCTCATCAAAAGTCAAGAAAGAAAGAAAAATCACCAAAAAAGAAAGGAATGCCAAAGGTCGGGTTACTTACATAACCAGCGGGATTCACTCTCGAAGAGCAATAACGTGATGGCTCCCGCAGCAAGCCGCTCATCTGCAACAGGCTCAAACGCATCAAAGGAGTTCTCACTCCCCAAAGAAAGAGGCGCCCTGGTCCTCCAATCCACATTCGCCCAGTAATCAACGGTCAACCACTCTCGGTGGACTGCAGTGCTCACAAAAGCAGCCATTTTGCGAAGATCGAAATGCTAGAACGATTTATAGAGAAATCGCAGAAAGAGAGAAGGCAAAGAAGCTGTGAAAAAATAAAGGGATTCGCCCCCTTTATATAGGATGCCAAGCGCCATGCCGATCGGCACTGACCCCAACCATACCGATCGGCACTGACTCCTTACCTTCCCGAGGTAGTCCAAAAGTCTGTGCCACTGCTGAATGGCACCCTTCATATCATGCTGACCGGCACCCCCCCTTAAATTTCGTACAGAAATTCCTAAAAAATACCAAAAAGCCCAGAAATATCCTCGAAAAATTCCTGAAAATCCCAGGATGGATTTAGAACATTTTCACCAATAAAACTTTGCATTCCCTCAAGCGGAACCCCTCTTTCCCAGCGAAGTCCTAAAAAAAACCAAGTGAATCTCCTCCCGCCAAAGCTCCGGAGGATCTCTAAGGATCGCCTGATCAATTCCCCAGTGGAATTTTTTTACAGCACCAAAATAGTTTGTTCCCCCCCCCCCCTGCGAGGTCTCCTAGAGAAACAAATCTCCCCCAGCTATCAGTTGCAGAATTAAAATTCACTCTTAGGTCAAAATTGCCCTCGGTCTTGGATCGTCACTTGAGTTTGGTCAGAATTGACCTCGGTCCTCAGTCTTCACCACTCTTAGGTCAGCATTGACCTCGTCTTGGATGGTCACCTGAGTTAGGTCAAAATTGACATCGGTCCTCGATCGTCACCACTCTTAGGTAAGAATTGACCTCGGTCTTAGATCGTCACCTGAGTTAGGTCAGAATTGACCTTGATCATTGTCACCTGAGTTAGGTCAGAATTGACCTCGATCCTCGGTCGTCACCACTCTTAGGTCATAATTGACATCGGTCCTCGGTCGTCACCACTCTTAGGTCATAATTGACCTCGGTCTTGGATCGTCACCTGAGTTAGGTCAGAACTGACCTCGATTTTAGATCGTCACCTGAGTTAGGTCAGAATTGACCACGGTCCTCGAGCGTCACCACTCTTATGTCAGAATTGACCTCGGTCTTGGATCGTCACCTGAGTTAGGTCAGAATTGACCTCGGTCCTCGATCGTCACCACTCTTAGGTCAGAATTGACCTCGGTCTTGGATCTTCACCTGAGTTAGGTCAGAATTAACCTCAGTCCTTGATCGTCACCACTTTTAGGTCAGAATTGACCTCGGTCTTGGATCATAACCTGAGTTAAGTCAAAATTGACCTCGGTCCTCGGTCGTCACCACTCTTAGGTCAGAATTGACCTCAATCTTGGATCGTCACCTGAGTTAGGTCAGAATTGACCTCGGTCCTTGGTCATCACCACTCTTAGGTCAGAATTGACCTCGGTCTTGGATCGTCACCTGAGTTAGGTCAGAATTGACCTCGATCCTCGGTCGTCACCACTCTTAGGTCAGAATTGACCTCGGTCTTGGATCGTCACCTCAGTTAGGTCAGAATTGACCTCAATCCTCAGTCTTCACCACTCTTAGTTTAGAATTGACCTCGGTCTTAGATCATCACCTGAGTTAGGACAAAATTGACCTTGGTCCTCGGTCTTCACCACTCTTAGGTCAGAATTGACCTCGGTTATTAGATCTTCACCCTAAGCCCGCAGATTTGGCTTTGACCCGCAGAATTGGTCATCCCCCAGCACCACTTCAGGTCCTCATAATCGACCTAAACCTTTTATCGTCAGTCCATCCCCAGCACACCCCTCAGGTCCTCAGAATCGTCCTCGACTCTCTGAATCGATCGTTGATAGAGTGAACTTTTGCTTGTATTTTTTCTTTTGTCGTTGCTTGAAAAGTCCTTCTAATCAAAACCTCAATTACCTACAAATATAAAACAAACTCAAGTGTAGAGGTAAGTAAGGGTATCAATCCACATCCTAGGGACTAAGCTAGAGACAAATTCAATTGTAATTCACTTTTTATTTTCTTTTTGTGCTTTTTCACTTTTCTACTTTTTTTTTTTTGCTTTTTCAAATATTAAAACAATATGGTGAGGTGAGGTTTTAAACTAAAGTAAACTAGAAAATAACTAACTAGAAAGTAACTAAAATGAAAATTAAAGTCTAAACTAAAATAAAAGATAAAGTGAGGTAAATAATTGTGAGAACAATCAAGGAGTGGGATTACACCACAAATTTTAGTTATTCTAATTAATTAAGCTAATTATTTGAATTCTCCCAAATTAATATCAAAACTACAAATCAACTCTCGTTGCAAGTGTAATTTTAATAATAACATTTTAGAATATTAAGTTTAACACCTCACAACTCTAGAAAAATAAATCTACACTCCTTTTAATTAATCACCCGCTAGGATCGATTAATTAAAATTTATGTCAATCTTAGAAATTAAATTTAGAGTTGAAATTCAAGTTATAATACCCCACTTAAGAAACCCGGGTATTATAATTAGAATTTCGATTTTCTCTCGAAAATCATTTACCCTCTCTCGAGGCGTAAATCTAAGGGTGAGGGATCCAAAATTAACATTCAAATGAACTTTTCAAGTAATTAAACTAATTAAAATAAAATAATATCAAATAAGGGTTTTACCCCACCCCTTGAAAGGGGATTTAGCCTAACATGGTATCAAACATAATAAACAAATATTCAATAGGCATTTAATATAAAAGAGTAGAGAGAAGAATAATCAAACCAATCTCTTGAATTCAATAAACTTCAATCCTTGAATGAGAAGCATACAACCCTCCAATTGAGAATCCAAGTAATATGAAATTAAAATCAACACTCAATTAAATCTCAATCAATATTTATCCTCAAAAATATAAAAAAAAAATAAAAAATAAATAAAACAAAAACTATTTACAAATGGTGTTTTTCCTTACAATTCTCTCTCTAGAATTTTCCTACCTCTAAGCTCTTCTTTTTTATGATGAGTCTTCATCTTCATTTATAGTAGGCATGGAGCATGGGGGTATTTTTGAAAGAATTAAGGTGTAAGAGGTTGTATAAGGTGTGGGTAAGGGTTAGTTTAGGAATTAATAGATGATGCATATGGTTTGGGTGAGGTCATGTGGGTAGTGAAGTGAGGGAATAAAATCTAATATTATTAAAAGGGTATAATGGGAAGTTGGGTAAAAGAGGTGATTGGGGGATAAAATGGGGAAAAGGGATAAAGTGAGTTAAGTGGCATGTGGCTTAATTGGTTTGGTTTTATTTTATGTTTTGTGCAGGTCACGATTTTGGCTTGAGTTAAATGGGTTCAAATGGTTGACTTGATCTTGATTTTTGGCTTTGGCATTTGGCTTTTAGCAGGTAGAAAATCGTGACTTAGGAGAATTGGGTATTTGGCTTTGAACAAGGAAAATGGGTTGGACATGGGTTTTGGTTGGATGGATGTTGGAGCAGGGGTTCGCCGGTTTGTGGGTCAGCAATCGCCGGAGTTGGCGTTTGGGTCGCTGGCGCTGACGACGGCGTCGGAGGGATTGAGAGTTGGTAGCATCCGCCGGAGGTCTCGACCGGAGCTGGCAGGCTCGTCGGAGGGGGACGGGATCGCAATCGGGGCTTCGCCGGCGAGGTGGAGTTTCAGATATGCCGGCGCTGGTATGACCGGTCCTAGTGGTAGCAGGGTCAAGCAAAGGTGGCAGCTCCGATGGGTGGCGTCGCAAGCGGGGGTCGGCGATGGGTTTACGGGGCAGGTGATGGGTGCCGACGGGTATGGATGATGACAGCGGCGCAGGCAGGTGGGATGGCGTCGCCGACGGGGTTTGTCGCCGGTTTCGGGCTGGGGTGATGTCCGGCGACGGGTCTGCAGCAGGGTTAAGGGATGGCTGATGAGGATGAGATGTAGGTGAGGTTTGATGGTGGTTTTGTGTTTTTTGGTGAGAGAATGAGGAGAGAGAGAGGGGTTAGTTTAATGGAGGTTTTTGGTAAGAGGAGAGAGAAAGGGGTGAGTTGGAGGTTGAAGATGAAGTGGGGTGTTAGTGTGGGTGAGGGTGTAGAGTCCGTGTGTGAGGGTGAGGGTGTATGGGAGTGTAGGATAAGGGGGTTATGTGTGTGTTTAATTAGGACCCCTAATAAAATAACACTAATAAAATAAAATTAATAAAATAAAATAAAAATCTAATAAAATCTAATTCTAAAATAAAATAAAGACTCAAATAAAATTGAAACTAAAAAGAAATGAAAATAAAAAAATAGAAATTTATTAAACTAAAACTAAGATCCTAAAAAGAAAATGTAAAATCAAAATAAACTAAAAATAAATAAATCTTAAAAAATCTAATCCTAATAAAATAAGATAAAATAAAATCAAACCTAAAACTAAAAACTAATAAAAATCAATATAAAATAAAATTATATTAATAAAAATAAAATAGAAAAATAGAAAATAAAATCTAAAAATTCTAAAATAAACTTAAAATTAAAATGACACAAACTAAAAATCTAAAAATTGATAAAAGGGCACAAACTCAACACACACACGGTTTAGGCTAGGTTTATGCTCGGTTTGGGTAGGCTAGGATATGGGACAAAGGTATTTAGCTCCATAAAATGCACAATTGCCTTAAAATACCCATTTGAACACCGCAACGTGCATTCGGCCTACAAAATAAACAATTAAGCACATAAGACCCATATTATCGAGAATTAGCAACAAATGTACGTCTATTTGGCGTATAAAATGTACAGTTTTTGGTGCTTATCAATCGTACTCCCTCAAAAGCATCATGTGGTGTCTATTCAACGATTATCATTTGTTCCAAACTCACCCATCGAGGAGCTCTATAGACACCCCATTCCGTTACCCCTAACTCTCCTTAGGTCCCTAGTACCTCCCTTCATCACTACAAACCCAGGTCACACCCCGAGTACTGACCTAGAAGCCATCGGGCACTCCCCGGCTCAGTGTGACCAAAAATTCAAACTCTTCATCTCAACTGAGTCTGAATAAATCTTCGAAGGGCACTGAATACCCTTTCCAACGGTCCATCCCGTGTGCGATTCTGACTTACCATGGGGACGAACGATCCGTTTGCATCCGAAACTTGACCTAGAGGCCACCGGGCGCTCCCGGACTCTATTTGACTTAAGTCAACTCTTCAGCTCGACCGCGGTTGAATGAATCTTCAAAGGGCACTGAATACCCTTTTCAACTATCCATCCCGGGCACGATTCCGACTTACCATACGGACGAACGATCCGTTTGATTCCAAGAGGTTATAGAATGCTTCCAGGGCCCGGTTTACAAAAGTCAACTCCCCAAACTGGGTCAAACTCTTTGGAATGTCAAAGTACATCTCCTAACCTTTCCAACGGTGCACGATTTGGACTTACCATGCGGATGAACAATTTGTTTGCGTCCGAACAATTCCCCATCCAATGGACCGACAAACGCTTCTGAGCCATATTGACCCAAATTCAACTTCCGAACCCGGGAGCGGTCCAAAGGACTTCCAAAGGTCTCTGAATTACCTTTCCAATGGTCTACCCCGTGCATAATTCTGACCAACGGTTTGCCCTCGACAGCTAATTTCCCGAAAAGGACTAAAACACACTGCCAAATGGCAGGTTGGCAGGGTTTATGCCGATCGACAATGACATGAGCCTATAAAAGGAGGCCTTCACCTCATTTGCAAAAGGATCCCAGATCTGATAAAAATCACTCTCAGCTAATCCCAGAAACCTCTCTCGAAGGCAGCGTGATTTCAACCTCCAAATCCCTTTTATACTTCCACTTTTCATCATCCTTTTCATCAAACTTGGTGAATTATCCACTCTCCATCATCATCCAAGTGCAAGGTATGCTCCCCCACATTCAAGATCAAGCTCAAGGTCTCCAAGAAGGTCCATCTTTCTCAACTTTCTCTTCAAATTCTCTTAAATTTGCAATAACTTGTTTTATTATTTAGCACTTTTATTATCTCATTTCACACATCCTAATATACTTCTTTATTTAATATTATTGCACATATCTTATTTTCATATAAATAAAACCCAAAAAACAAGAAAAATAGGGTTTGCTCATAAATTCCAAATAGGGATTCTCATACTTTTCTCACACTTTTCTCACAACTAAAACACTTTTTTCTACACACACACACACTCACAAATAAAAGATCCCCCATTTGGATTTATGGGATAAACCCCACCCCTCGTTTTGTATGCGAATTACGTGGACTTTGATGCCTTTATAGGGTATGTAGGCATCTCAGGGTAAAACCCGAGACTCAAGTCCTATTCTCGTTTTCTCTCTCATTTTTTATCTTCTCTAAACCCAATTTTCTTATATTCTACATACTTGCTCTTAGTGACGTATTACTTCACATGCGTTATCGTTCCATTATAACGATCAACGTAAGGGTAATCGCGTAAATTTTACTTTCTAATATTATTCTTATATCTTCCTACGGATGAATCGCTTTATCTCTTCCATGATACAAGTTGAGGATTTCTATCTCCATTATATATATACACATGCACACATATCACGGGAAAAAATAAAGAAAAATATCAAATATCCATGAGAGACCGAAAGGGCGGAATGGGTGCCTAACACCTTCCCATTTCGTAACTAAGCCTCTGAACCCTTCTCGAATCATTTTGGTTTCGCATGCACCAGTGTGCCTTTGGATGCCATCCTTCGGGATGGCTTCCCCTTTTTCTTTTGTCTGTTTTGAGTAAAATAGAATGGCGACTCTAAATCTCTCTACATTTTTACACCTCATCTCAAACGACGTCGGCCGAAGCGCTCCCGAGAGGGATGCGCGAAACCTGAGGATCCTTTCCTCTGTGCGCCCACCCACAGGCGAGGATCAGGGATGGCCACAGTGGGACCACCACCTCCTCCACTATATACCTCATTACCTTCTTTCTTATATACCAGACGTACCCAAACTCATGCACGACCAATCGCCGCATCTGTGCATGCAGGGTCATCACCCCCAGGGGTAGAAGGTCATGTGCAATTACTCATAATTAAAATACCAAATTACTCAGAAAAGATAGAAAAATTACCTAATCGCTCGTTAAGGCATTCATAGCCCGATGCACGTCCGCCATGGACAAAGGCTGATTCGACCTCCGATTGGACTTTCACCACCGGAACATTAGGAAGAAGTTCCCCAATCTCTCATCCTTTAGGGAAATAAACCCCACATTACCCCCGATCACCTCGTAGAACCATGTTCGCAAAAGATAGGAATAAGCAAAAAGAAACCAAAGAAGAATGCAAGGAAAAGCATGAAAAGGAAAATGAATTTAAGATTAACTCCAAAAGATACATGGCCCCTATAAAAGTCTGTGAGTTGCACTGGCTAAAAGCATCCAAGTAAGAATAAAGGGATGCCAAGGCCAGGCTCCCCCAATCATACATCCATACCTCATAAATCTTTCGCGAATACGGCAAAAACCAGAGATGGATGACGTTGCCACTCGTCGCCAAAAGAAACCCGCCTAACAGAAGAAAAATAAATATATATGGGTTGTCTGCATCACCTACTTCCCGTCAATAACATCCACCCTCCTCTTCAAAAGAGTCTCATTCCAAGAATAAATACGAATCGAACCCCAAGAAATAGTCCTACCCACATTCCCCAATGTCGTTTGCGCTTCCTTTGACGTTACCCTCGGTGTGCAGTCCACCACTATCTGAAAGTCCTCATATTTAACCCCTATTAGCTGCTGAACATCTATGGGAGTTACCGTCATCTCCCTAAATACAAGATGGAAAGTGTGGGTAGTGTCCCACCACATCTCTCCTAAAGCACATAAAACCATAGTAGAACGCGGTGTCTCTTCTAGAGCCTCCACCAAATGACCAAAACTTACATAGGAGACCATCGAGCATACCGCACCAGGGAGCTTCTCCCAAACCTCCTTCAACCCAGTCATACCTCGAGACAGGATAGCCGAAGGATCAATGTCAGTCTACAAGAGAAAAAGAAGAAAAATCCTCCATATCACAAAGGAAGAAAGAAAAAATGAAATGGAATACCAAAAGTCAGTACACTTACATAGCCAGTAGGGTTTATCACCCTAGACGAACGATGGTATGCCATCTCGTGTAAAAGAGTATGCTCGTCAGCCAAAGCCTCAAACAGATCAAAGACATTCCCATTGCCCAAAGTAAAAGGCACCCTAAACTGCCACTCCAAGCCAGCCCAGTCATCAATGGCTAGCCACACATTATCGTAAACCTCATTTGAACCTGCCATTTGATTTTTGGAAGCAATAAGGAATTTGAAATGATTTTTAGAGAGAGAAAGAAAAATATTCAAACACTTGATGGTGTGAAAAATGGGGAGGATCCCCCCCCCCCCTTTTTATTGAAGGCTAAGGGGCCTATCGATCGAGAGCCCCTGGCCCTGTCGGTCAGAAATCATCTTTTCCCTTTCCCAAGGAAACTCAGGAGTTCGTGCCCTTACCGATTGGCACCCCAAGGCCTGCCTATCGGCACCCTCTCCAAATTTTGAAAGGAAAATGCTAGAAAATTCTAAAATCATCCCAAAAATTACCCGAAAAATTCCCAAAAATCCTAGAAAAATATAGAACCTCATTTTTCTTAAGAAAATCTCTTTTGGAGAATTAAACCCCCTTATAAGACTCTTGGAATCCTAAGTAAAATTAATCTTATGCCCTTATCTCCATCATAACCCTTAGCCGGATTAACCTTGCAAACCTATCCTCAAGCATAACTAAATATGCGTCCGCATCCAAGTCTATAATTCCCCAGCTTAAACATTTCCCAGTGGAGTCTCAAGACAACATAATCCCCAGTCAAATATATCAAAGATAAATCCTTCCCCTGTGAAGTAACAAAACAACACAATCCCCAGCGAAACCACGGGTGCATCCGCACCCCTAAGATAATTTAAAAATCCGCAGGAGAGTGTGTTACAACTTTAGGTCCTCAGAATTGACCTCGCCCCTCAGAATCCATCGTCATAAACTTTAAGTCCTCTGGATAGACCTCAACCCTCAAAATTGGTCACTACAACTTCAGGTCCTCAGAACTTACCTTGGTACACATAATCGGTCGCACAATTTTAGGTCCTCAGAATTGACCTTGACCCTTAGAATTGGTCGCTACAACTTTAAGTCCTCAGAATTGACCTAGCCCTCACAATTTGTCGCTACAACTTTAAGTCCTCGGAATTGACCTCGGCCCTCATAATCGGTCGTCATAACTTTAGTTCCTCGTAATTGACATCGGCCCTCAAAATTGGTTGCTATAAATTTAAGGTCCTCAAAATTGACCCCGACCCTCAGAATTAGTCGCTACAACTTTACGTCTTCAAAAATAACCTCGGACCCCAGAATTGGTCGCTACAACTTTAGGTCCTCGGAATTGACCTTGACCCTCATAATTGGTCGATACAAGCATCAAGTCCTCAGAATTTACCTCGATCCTCAGAATTGGTCATCCCCAGCATAAATTAAAAATTAACTTCAACCCGCGGAATTGGTGTCCCTATCCCCTTGGAATCAATCGTAACATGTATTCGACCCACTGAATCGGTCATTCGCATATCTTTAGGTCCTTAAAAATTATCTCAACCCACTGCATAGGTCATCTTCATCTCCCTAGATCCTCAAAATCGTTGAATCGATTAACCTCAACCTCCAAATCCTTAGAATCGACTTACAAAACCTCTTTTCCAATGTTGATGTGGTGTCTGTCATTCGACGACCATCACTTGTTCCTAGCTAGCCCATCGAAGGGGATTTTTATAGACACTCCATCCTAGGACCCCCCCCCCCCCCCAAGCACCCCCTTAAGTCCCTATCACTCACTAATCCACCATAAACCTAAGGTCATGCTCTGAGTACCGATCTAGAGGACAGTGAGCGCTCTCGGGCCCCTTTTGACTCGAGTCAACTTTCTCGTACAAGCCAAAGCCTAATGAATAATCAAAAGGCACTAAATCCCCTTTCCAATGGTCTACCCCATTCAATAATCAGCCTTGCAGTTCAGATGAATGATCCGATTCATTATTAAAACCTGATCTAGAGGCCACTGAGCACTCCCGAACCCTGTTTGACTATGGTCTACTTTCTAGTATGGGAAAAAGATCAGTGAATATTCAAAGGGCTTTAAACTCCCTTTCCAATTGTCCATCCAGTGGGAAAATTAGCCTTATGGTTCGGATGAACAGTTCGTTTTACTATCAAAAGATGATCTAGACGACACCAGGTGCTCCTGAGCCCCTTTTGACCCCAATCACTTCCTTGACGGAGAAGAAGCTTAATGATTATTCGAATGTCTCTAGGTACCCTTTCCAATGGTCTTCCCCGTGCACAAATCAAACTTACGGTTTAGACAAATGATATGTTTTACCTCAAAAACTGATCTGGAGGACACCGAATGCTCCCGGGCTTCATTTGACCCATGTCGGTTCTTCAGCTTGAACGAGACTGAATGAATCTTTAAAGGGCTCAAAATATCCTTTCCAATGATCTACCCTGTGCATAAATTAGCCTTTTGGTACGGACGAACATCCCATTTTACTCTGAAGGGTCAGTGAGTGCTTCTTTTCCCCATTTGACCAAAGTCAACTCTCTGAAGTGAACAAGACTGAATGAATCTTTAAAGTAATCTTAATACCCTTTCCAATGGTCCATCCCATGCATAAATTGGACTTATGATTTGGATTAATGATCCATTTTCCTTTGAGAATTTCTTATCCAATAACCAACGGGAACTTCTAGGTCCCGTTTGACCATAGTCAACTCCCGAACCCGAGAGTGGCTAAATGGATTCTTGAAGGTCTATGCATACCCTTTCTAATGGTTTGTCCCGTGTATGATTTTGACTAATGGTTTGCATTTTATAGCCATTTTTTGAACTACCTGCCTCAGACTGCTAATTGGCAACCCTAGGACCCTACCTATCGAAAGTGTATCTAGGGTTCTATGCCGATAGGCAGGTCTAGGACCAGGCTGATCGGCACCCCCTTGAACCTATAAATAGAGGTTATGACCTTACTTTGAAATTCACCCCTGAACATCCCTCTTAACAATTCAGAGAGAATTCCCTCAAATTCATAATTGTTATTTCCTAAAAATCCCATATTCCACATTCCTTGCATTATTTTCATACTCTTTTGAGTAAATTCCCACCCGCCTCTTTAAACCACCATCATTGCCTTGCGATCAGCACATCTACAAGCAAGATCTACTTCAAGTCTTCATAAGGAGGTCCATTTCTCCTCTTTGTCTTTAAATTCTCTTCATTTTGCATTAGTTACTTCATTTTCGCTTTAGTACTTTACTTCATTACATCACATATCTTAATTCTAAAATTTTTATTATTAGTATTCGCACATACTTTATTTTAATGAAAAAAACCCAAAAACAAGGAAAAGAGGATTTACTTGTAAATTGAAAATGGGGATTTCTCATCATTGTTTACTAAAACACCTTTTTCTACGCACACATATAAATAAGTCCCCGACTGGATTTATGGGTAAAGCCCCACCTCATATCATCTTCAAAATACGTGGACTTTGATGCCCCTCGGGCTACGTAGGCCTCTTAGGTAAATCCCTCGACTCGATTCCTCACTCATATATTTATTACTTTATTCTCATTATATATTCGTGATATATACATGTTTATTTGCTTGTGTCTTTTATGATATAAACAATCGTTCCTCCTTAACGACCTGTCAATCGGCAAACACTTAGATTATATTTTTAATTGCTATTTTGGGAAGACTCCTGAGTATTACCTCACTCCATCTTTGTCCATGACGCGAGTCGATTGATTCCATCCTCCATTTATATTATGCCCATAATCACACACATCACGGAATTCTACAGGGGAAGATTAACACATGACCATAAGAGACCGAAAGGGAGGGATGGGTGCCTAACACATTTCCATTTTGTAACTGAGTCCCCGAAACTTTGAACTACTTGGTTTCGCCAGCATCAGTATTGTCCTTGATGCTGTTCTCTCATAGATGCAACATTCCTTTTGCCTTCTTTGTGCAAAATAGGTTTGTGACTCTATTTCTACATATCACCCCACATCGACGATAGCCGAGCACCCCAATAAAGGATGCAATCTCGTTCTCACGCTAGAATAAGGGGGAAGGAAGTAAGGATCCACCTTCGGAGACCTCAACCCCCCAACTCAGGATCGACACAATCTTTATCCTATACCCTCGCCAATTTGTGGAGTTGTTTGATGATTTCCCAAGGGAAGAATAAGAATTTTGATTTTCTAATGGAAGGGTTGAATTATGTATCCCATATTTAGGTAAATTAGGCACAAAACATTATATTCTAATTTCTTTTGTATTATAATATGATAATATTACTTTTGGGTACATTTATCTTTCTCACTATATTTTTGAATATGTGTTAGACTTTTATGTATATATGTTGATTAATAAAATTCCACAAAAAACCCAAAATCTTATATGAAGAGTGTCCAAAACAATATTTTATCTTATGCCCTTTCCATTCCCGTCTTTCTATTTCTACTCTCATTTAGAAGGCGTTAGGGAGGGAGAGTGGTCCCACAAATAATTAGATGTAATACCCTTACATATCCATAAACAATCAGTTCTTTCTATGGATTGTTTAAAAATGTCTATGCAAAGCAAAAAAGTTGGCAAAGGATGAGCCAAGAGGCAAAAAAAGGTTTTGTTAAAAAAATAGAACCTCATAATATTAGTAGCTCAAAAGAACAATATAAAAAGAACCCAAAATTTGTTAATACTTTTGTTTTGTTTTTTGCAGCACTTTAAATGCTATAATTTGTTGAAACTAACTCGAATAATAATATTTAAAATCTTAGAATAGATTTTTAGGTTCCTATTTTTTTTCCTAACGCAAATTAAGTTATAAAAATATTGTTTCCTTTTAAATCAAATATGCTCTCATTTGATTATAAACACAAATAGTGATATTATATATTTATATATATATGTTATACCATAAATATGGCGAGCTCAAATGATCACTTACAGAGACTAATCAGCATTTATTATGAATAGACAAGGAGGTCGTCTCATGACCTATTTTGATCGGCTTAGGACCCATTCTGGTCATCCAACGTAATCTGGTCGGTTCGAGGATGAAAGGCAGTGACTTAAGCCATCCTCGCTCACAAACCATTGGCGATATTACTTGACACTATGCACATGTGGATGTCTACTAGCAGGATGATGTCAGCTACACTTAAGGGATAAGCATTAAAATCTAAGGTTTATTATTCCACCATTATTGATGGGATACGAGGACCCATTACTCTTTCCATAGAGTCATGTAAAGATGTGTACATGCATAATTTGTAAATTCAGGCAACCTTTCTCCCAACATTCTTTTTGTCTCCACTATATTCTCTCTCTCTCTCTCTAATCCCACACATGTCAGGCATAAATATTATGCATTATCTTCCAGCTAGGGGGATGGTCCATCTATTGAGAAAGAGACTTCACTATGGTTATGCTACACATTATCTACAGATAGACAAGCTTGTAATCATCTTTTCATCCATGGCTAATGCCCATTAAATCTAATACAAATAATTTTTACACTTATGGACGTAGGCACCGCATGGGACCAAACCATATAATCCTGGATTCTATCCATTTTCTCTCATATTTTCTCTATTGCTCTTACTCTAGGTTAGCAAGCAATTCCCTCCTCCTTCGCTTTTTGCTCAATCGAACTGAAATTCAAAATATACAACTTTTTATCCTATTAACTGCTCTTTTATCTTTCTAGATTCTTTTGCTTCCAATTTTCATCACTCGCATCATAGGGTGCATAAAGGTGCTTTAACATGGCCTTAAAGTCAATCAGAAAATTTTGGAAGGTATTACAAAGGCCATTACCCACTGTGATCCCACTAATGCAAGGTGTTACTGACTGGATACAGACCCAAAATTTAGCATATTTGCAAGAGTGATTATTTTCCTCTCTGTACTCTGTATTCCGATCTTTGTGAGGAAGAGATCGGAGACATGCTCAAGGGATTTCCTTCTAGGTTGGTGCGGCGAGGAGAATAGATATCATCCACTGAGTTGGGAGGATTGTTGTCACACGACAATGAACTTGGCAATATTAATCAGGCACTCCTGGGCAAGTGACTTTGGAATATCACATTGGTGTGTGATATGGAGGGATTCCCCAAATGGAGGATCGTTTGATTTCGAACAAAGGTTTTCATGGAATACTGTGCGTCTTTTTCATGGGAGGATGATGGCGTGGAATACTCATTTTGGGTGTAAGTTTTAGAACTAGCAGTACGATGTTAACTGCTGAAAGAGGTGCAGGTGTCGAATGGGGACATGGATGTGATAGATTGAGAGAAGTGCACTAGCCATAAGTTCTCTGGAAGATTTGTTTTACCCTCTCTTTTTTGGTAACAAACATTTATAGTTTCCTTGCAAATCATTCAAGAGGACAATTACACCGTCTAAGGTGGCCTTTTTTGCATGGGCACCATGTAACACCCGGTATTGTCACGGACTATAATTCTTAGTTATTAAGTGATTAATAAATTAATAAATGAAATTAATTAATACATTTATGTCTTAGTAACAATAAATTGGCACAATTTAGACGGTAATTGAAAATATGCACGCGTAGAATAATTAAGTGAATAAATTATTAACGTCGTGAGATATTACCACTAGTTTTGGGAAATATTGTTTATACTGGACTCTGTGATGACAGGAATGTCCATAGCAATCAAGAAGACAATTAAACTAGATAGAAATAGATTACCTATACCCAGACCAAGCCTCTCCCTGGTTGTGCTTTTAATCTCAGCTTTAATCTGTCCTTTTGATTTTTCCATTCTTCACGTGTTAAATTCTCTTTCTTGGCTTTCCTCGGTGCAAGAGTTGCTCAATGCCTAAGTGTCCTATTTTTTGTGAAGTGTTGTGCTGTGTATTATTCTATAATGACACATGCACACTTAATGTACAAACCGAATGATATTCAACAAATTTTTATTCTTAGATATCTTATCTAGTCGTATGTTCTTGTTGCTACAAGTCAAACTGTCTTGACTTGTTATTTTCTGAAAACTTATTTTTCTTTCTAACTTAAGAACAATCTAATTAGGCAAGATATTTACACAATAGAGTATGTACCTAAGTGAGTGTAATCATTGTTAAGAGAGTGAACACTAAATCGTGATATGCAACGAATAATATTCCTTAAATTTCAAATCACGATTATACAGTAGATACATTCTTATAAAGCATACACACTGAAGAAATAAAAAATTGGTAGATGACTATGAACATATAAGAAGTTTAGGCACAAGTCAATATAGACAAAATATAAAAGTATTTTTAACAAATAGTCTTAGATTACGTCATAGAAACCCTCTAAGACAAAATCATCGAAATCCTCTGTAACTAAGATCACGTCACGCGCCCTTACACAAGGTTTGTAACCAAAGGCTTAACATGAGACATGCTCCAATGATTACCATTTGCCGATCATAAACGTCACATAACTAACTCTGAGTCTCCACTCACTTGATGATCATTCTCAATTAAGTCCTAGGGCCACCTTAGCGAATACCCAAAGCAATCCGTCGCCTCCTTGGGAAACCTTCCCTAGTGATCGACACTCACCCAAGAGTGAGTTGTAACACAACCAATCATATTCATCATCAAGAGCCATTTCCCATCTTAGGGATGCAAATTCTGTGTCCCATAACTTTTGACATTATTTTGACTACACAAATTTTACCTGAGCTTGACATTAACCTAACAGTGCTCATCACTCACTCCTAGGAGTAATACACCGACCAAATCATCCATGATCATTCGGCTAACACCTTTCATTGTGTCACTCTGATGACCCTAGTACCACTCTAGGTGTCTCACCTTCGTGCGCTCATTTGAGCCTCGTACCAACCCACTTAGAGTGGCAAAGAAACATCGTGTGCTAATTTTTCCTCGATTCATAACACTATACAATATCCTCAAGTCATCATTACACTCTTCATAACCAGAGCCACTGACTACTATGTCGTCAGTCGAAAGGTCACTAATCCTAAGGAAAGAAAATACTACAAGCAAACTGTGTGGCTAAAATCGCAGCCACCGGCACACTAAACTTTATGTAATAGCATGGATACCTCTGATCGGGTGAACCCAATTACCGAGATGCATTGACCATACCTAGTTCATTGTTCTCTACTAGGCACAACTGTGTCGTACCATGACATGGTACCAATCCGAGATACCACATACGTGGAAGTGCCGATCCTCTAGTACCAAGCCGAAAGGAACACACAAGAGCCACAAGGAACATGCAACTGTTCTGCAAAAATCCTATTTATGTGTTTTTGTCACTTGAAATTGGTCCCAGAGGTAGGTATGCCCTTAACAGAGATTTTGGGTATTCAAGGTAGCATTATGGGCTCTTTTAAAGGCCCAAAATTAGGCCTTTTGGGGAGATACGGGATTAGGGAGTTTAATTATGAAATAAGCCACCCTAATTAGGTTTCCTATCCATTTTTAATTAAACCTAGAAGCAACAAACTTTCTGGGAGAAGTTTACAAGTTTGGAGACGAGTAAAAAAGGAGAATCTCAAGGGAAGAGCCTTCATTCATCTTCTTAGGCAATAATTTTCTTACAATATCTTTAATAATGTGTTTCTTGATTTATAAGCATGCTTTCTCATATGATTTTGGTTTTTTTTATTATAATGGAAACTAATACATATAATGATTTATGATTTTGGTTAATTAGGATTGATATAAATATATCATGCATTGAGTAGTTGTACCTTGATGATTAAAACGTGAAATTAATGGAGTAAATGATTTAGATAGAAAATATAATTTAGTGGAGGGGTAAAGAGGGAATCAAGGGCGAATCGATTCGGACCCTAGAGTTGGGTCAGGTCAGACATGTGGAAATGGTCGTAGGATTTTTACGAACTCATTCGAGTATATGGGAGGTTATCCAAGTGAATTTATTAGTGTGTAAACAAGGCAAAGTTTGAAATTTTAATGAAGGTAGAAGAATGTTTATAACTTTATTAATTGTACTATCCAGCGTTGAGAATTTGTTTAGAAAAAGTGGACGCGCGAGAGAGCGATATCCTATAGTCGTGTGTACCCATTGAGCTTAGTTTAGGTCTTGAGAGATTATAGGCCGTGAAATTAATTTAGTAATTAAATGAGGTGACACTTATGTACATTACGAGAGTGTGTATATAGAGAAATAAATGTACTCATATTTTAGAGACGTAATAAACAAGAAGTCGAATGTAATAAGGTTAAGAGTTGATAAACCTAAGAACGTAAAGAATAATTTGGTATTTAGGGTTTAATTGATTTAAGGTACGTTTGATTGTGTGCGATATCCTACCTTTTTATATATGTTTAACTTGGTTTGGAGATATTGTAAATTTAATTGAGATAAGGATCCAATGATGTGGGGATCTACATGTTTGAGTATACTTGAGTGTATGTGTTATCCTATGGTATTATATATATATATATATATATATATTAGGTGATTATGTGAACATACCTTTAATCATGCTAGGATCTAGCGGTTTAGGGTTCGTGTTCAACATAGAATCGTGTATCATGCGTTAGACGATATGTGTTGTCGTAATGGAGGTCATTATCGACCGACAAAGTAGGTTTATCCACCACTCACCTAAAATTGGACTTGTACGTCCTTCTTGTACACCACGACTGACTGAGACGCATCTCATTCTTTCTCTTCATCTTCTCACATGAATTATGAGAATTGTTGAACATGGTTAAATAAATTATAATGTAATAGAATGTTCAATTTAAGTTTGCAAACGATTAATGTTAGGGATTTTGGGTTCTTTATTGATGACAATTTATTGAGGCTGTGAGAGTTTAGATGAATTTTGATTTAATGGATTGGGGTAATTATTAGATTTGTTATTTTAGTTTGATTAGATATTGCTCGGGTTAGTATATTTGAAGCTCTTTAATTTAGGAAAGTTATTACAAAGATCTGTTTAGAGCTAGTTTGATTTGTAATGTATTTATTTGTACATATTTTGATTGGACCTGGATGGTTTGTAATATTGTTGTACATATTCTGCATGGAGCTTTTTGGTTTGTAATATTGTTATTTAGAACTAGTTGTGAAAACTTTTATTTCGTGGTATTGATATGATTTTTCTGTTGTTTACATTGGAAGATTGAAATGATACATGCCTCTGTGATCAATGATTTATGTTTGACTTTGATTGTGTGTTTTTAATGGAGAAATTAATGATTTTTGTTTGACTGAATTGTCGTGATTGGCTTGCATATTTTGAATCGTACATCGGTCCCCATCGATCCACGATATTCTAGTTTATTGGAGTGTCGGGTTGGGACCATTAACATCCTATGTGATTATTTTTGCGGGCGGGTTATAAACAACTTCATATATTAAAGAATCCTGGGTCGCCCCCATTTTCATTATTGGTTTGTCTATTGCCTATCATTCAACCCTCTTTTATTCCAATTCTTAAACTCCATTCCATTTACTACACAATCTTAGCTCACTCAGTCTCAGTGTGAGCTCTTATTCCATTTTCAACATTTCATATTCAATGTTACGTTTACTACTGTGATCAAATTAGCCCTAGAACACTCAAATTTCTCGAGTTCGAAATCAAATGTAGTCGTATGTAGCTATGTAAATAAAGATGATGTTCAAATAAAAAATAAAACGGGCAGTATTTGGAGGACTAGTTTTGTCCTTTGGGTCTTTGCTGGTGCATTTACTTCTTGCCAGGTATTATAATGTAGATTTAGTACAGATCAATGTCATGACAGGTTTGAGTGATGATTAAAATCTAGGGTTACCCAAAGACAAGTAAATATTTATTTTCGTATAAATATCTTTTAGTTTATTAGGTTTTGTATAAATATTCTTCTTTTATTTGTTACAGGGCGTTGTGTCTAGGAAGTGTGGAAAAAGTTTAAGTTTTTGGAGTCATTGTAGTTGTATGCCAACCCTAGGAGTATATACCCTGGTAATGTGTGTTCTTACAACCTTGTTTTCATTTTCATGTGTGTGTGAAATTATAGAGGTGTTGGTAACCATGTTGTTGTTTTTAAAAGCAGATGAAGCATGAATTGTGGTTTAAGATTCTTTTTCTAGGCTTCTTAACTAGAGACTTAATTCTAACAAACAACTAATAGATAATTGTCCTAATTAGCTAATAACAATGATTATAGATAACCGGAGTGAGGTTGGATTTTGGCGGGACCCATGGTGTGGAGATGTTCCATTAAAGTATGTTTTGAGAGCTTTATTAGGTGGTTCTATATACAAAGATCTAGAATCCATTATTGAGGCTAGAGTTCTTAGAGGCAGAGGGGTTAACGAAGTTGTTGACTAGGGTAGGAATCATGGGTGGAGGGAGAAACGAGATTCGATGAAGGGGTAGAGGGGGAATTAAGGGCGAATCGATTCGGTTCCAAGAGTTGGGTCGGGTCAGACCGGTGGAAATGGTCATAGGATTTTTACAAACTCATTCGAGTATGTGGAAGGTTATCCAAGTGAATGATGGTTGGCATAATTGGGAAGTCAAGTTTATTAGTGTGTAAACAAGGCAAAGTGTGAAATTTTAATGAAGGTAGAAGAATGTTTAAAACTTTCTCAATTATATTATCCGGCATTAAGGATTGGTTTAGACTAAGTGGATGTGCAAGAGAGCGATATCCTATAGTCGTGTGTACGCATTGAGTTTAGTTCAGGTCTAGAGAGATTATAAGCCATGAAATTTATTTAGTAAGTAAATGAGGCGAAACTTATGTACATTAGGAGAGAGAGTGTATATAGAGAGATAAACGTACTCATAGTTTAGAGACGTAATAAACTATAAGTTGAACGTAATAAGGTTAAGAGTTGATAAACCTAAGAACATAAAGAATAATTCGGTATTTAGGGTATAATTGATTTGAGGTATGCTTGAGTGGGTGTTATATCCTATATATTTATATATGTCTAACTTACTTCGGAGATATTGTAAACTTAATTTAAATAAGGATCCAGCGATGTGGGGATCTAGATGTTTGGGTACGCTTGAGTGTATGTGTTATCATATGGTTATATATATATATATATATATATATATATATATATATATATTTGGTGATTATGTGAACATACCTTTACTCGTGCTAGGATCTAGTGATTTGGGGTTCGTGTTCGACATAGGATCGTGTACCATATGCTAGACGAGATGTGTTATCGTAGTGGAGGTCATTATTTTAGATCATGTGTTCAGGGATGTCCCCTTCATGATGATAGAAGGTTGTTTAACGGGATCCATTAGTCGATTCGGGAATGAGACCATTAGTTGTGCTACTAAATATGATATCCCCCATCATTTTGTGTGTTTTTCTTTAGAATGTTAGGTGTTGGCTTCCTACGGACTTCCCGATAGAGGCATGAGATGGACACCAAAAGTATATGCCTTCATGTACTATATATATATATATATATATATATATATATATATATATATATATATAGAGAGAGAGAGAGAGAGAGAGAGAGAGAATCGCATACATCACACCTAGTTCTAGGCCCTAAGTAACCACTTTTCCAAAAAAAATTATTTATAATGAAACTAACCTTTCAATCAATATATGTACAAACAAGTCAAAATACATTTTCTAACTATTTTTAAAAAATTCAAAAATTCTACTGGCTCAACTAGGGGTGTAAGTGGTATGGTTTGGTCGGTAAATAGTAGATACCAATACCAAAACCAAATTCTAGATGGTAAAACCAAATCGTACCAGTTTACCACCCCACACCAAAATCAATACCAAAACCAAACCGGCTGGTATTTCAGTTTTTTCAATAATTTCGATTTTTTTCTAGTTTCCGTAAATTCTTTTTTTTTTGGGTTTTTCTAGTTTCGATAAATTCTAATTTTTGTGGTTTCGGTTTTTTCTAGTTTCGATAAACAACACTAAAAGTCCCAAAAAAACAAAAACAAAACCAACCAACTTTTTTAAATATTAAAACCAAAATCAAAACCAACTTTTTTTTAGTTTTGGTAAATTCGGTACGATAATTTCGATAAATTCGGTACGATAATTTCAGTAAATTCGGTACGGTACGGTAATTTCGGTACGGTTTTTTTGGTTTCGATAAATTCGGTACGGTATGATAATTTCGGTACGGTTTTTTTTGGTTTCAGTAAATTCGGTACAGTAATTTCGGTAAATCGGTTTTTTAAATATTAAAACCAAAATCAACCAACTTTTTTGTGGTAATTTCGGTTTCGGTAAGACTGGTTTCTGGTATTTTAATATATGAAAGCAAAACCATTTTTTTTGGACCAAAACGGTATGATACTGTAAAAACCCGTACCGCTTCCACCCCTAGCTCAAACCCTTATAAATAAGGTAATTTCAACAGTTATTTGCTCGATTTTTATAAAATAGTTAGAAATTTTATTTTGACCTAATTTTTTGAACATGTGGCTATTGGAAGGTTAACTCCATGGGTAAAATAAAAAAATTTGGAAAAAAAATTAGGGCTTAGAACTAGGTATGATGTATGGGTGATGTAGAGCATGATGTATAGGATTCTCTCTCTCTCTCTCTATATATATATATATATATATATATATATATATATATATATATAGAGAGAGAGAGAGAGAGAGAGAGATATTATGTATAAATTTACGTAGTTTAATGATACACTTTGATAAGGAACCTTAAGGCATGTTAGGTATTTTACGTGGTTTCCTTGTATGTCCCTTGTGAGCAACATTGACGGGGTAGGTATTTGTCTTGTATTTTTACATGTGTTGATAGTTACATTCATTTGTACTGGGTATGTATTTGCAACCTATTCCTTATGATAATTGAATAATAATTCATATAATTACAAGATATTTAAATAGGTAGAGCATTACGTTTATAAGGCGAAGAATACGTTAAAAAAGTATGTGTGGACCATGGAGTGAAATCCTATTTAGTTCATTGGTAGAATTCCATGGTAGTTGTTCGTTACATGATAGTGCTTAATTGTCTATATATAGAGACTTCTAGCATAGTTAGGACTTGGGTTGGGACATGCACATAGTATTGCACTTAGGTGAGAGGTAAGATACTTATTGCATGTGAGAGACGATGGGTTGCATGTATTGCAAATTGAGTGCACCATTATTTATTGGTATTGAAAGTTAATTCTTACAACTTAAGAATTCAACCCAAATTATGAAATATCCTGCCCTCCCCCGAGTATTATTATTGTATAAACATGTTAACAGGATTAAGCGGTCAAACGTGCGGTTGTGGCAATCCTGCTTGGTATTCGCAGAGTTGGAGTCGCTGGTTCATTATAGTTGTCAGCATATTCCGAGTTACATGGAAGAGTTTCCTTTGTGCTCTATTAGTATTTAGGTTGGGATTTTATAGTTAGAGGAAGTCCAGTTATACTCTTTTATTTATTTGAACATTTGTAATCAGAGGTTTTTATATAATTGATTTAGTTTTCACAATGTAGTATTTGTGTTCATCATCTCTTATTGAATCCTTTATTGTGTTGGTTTTAAATTGCTATGGTTTTTAGTTTACGTTGATGCTGAGAATGGCATAAATTATTTAGATATCTCTGGTATTTCATATGCTGCCTCATCAATCGGGTGTGGAAAATCGTGGGTTATCACAGTTGGTATCAAACCATCCAGTTTCTAGTGTACCTAGGATCTGTGTTGCTTCCACTTCATTTTTTGTTGAGCATTGTTTGATGTGTCTAGAGCCTGTTATAGGATTTTGTACTCTGGTGTCATGATAATGTGTGTGTCAAATAGTTCATAATCGTTGAGCATTGGAAAGACTTAAGGAGTATTCGAGCTTAGAGAAGCATGAGAATGAGGATCCTTGTGAGTTACTGGTCAAGTGTGGAACTAGTGGTTGGACATTGGTGTTCACCATAGTTATGATAATTATTATGGGAAATGATTGTGTTTGGGGTAAATTCCTCAACTTAAATACTTTTGCAGGCATAAGTTGGTGAATATCTTTCTTGTTGTGTCCTTTTTTGGAGATATTAAGGAATTTTAGTTTTTGAGGAGCCTATTGAAATTTTGGGTTCTAGTTATGGTAATATAGATTGTTATAAAAATTTAGTCTAGTAAATGACCTTATGAAATTTTTTTCACTTAAGAGAGAGAGAAATGTATTGATGTGTTTTAGCAACTGTGAGAATTTTGAGGATAGATTTAGGTGTGGATTAATTCTAATTAAAGAGTGAAATTAGTGTTGCGCTCAGATTGAAGCAACGTTATTTTATGTGGTGAAACCGTTTGTGATTTGGGTGATGATAAATGAGAGTGTTTGGACTTAGGACTAGGTTCACCGTTTGGTTACGCAATATGAGTGGAGACGACTCAATCAGAAATTTGTATGAGGATGGATTTTCTTGTGCATTATAGTCGTGTTTTTAATTGATGTACTAGTAACGAATAAGGTTGATGGATAAGTAAGTTCCAAGAATCTTAAAGAAAGAGCATGTTTCGATTCATGGTTGTAATTGTGAAAGTAAGATTAAGAGTACCCCTATTACAAATTATTGGGGGATAATGGAAGAGGATGTTACAAAATAGCGAGTTGAGCAGAGAGAGCGCTCCTAAGATAAATTGTGATTCTGATTTTTATAATGTGTGGAGTATGGCCATGTGGTTGGCAGGTGACCGAATGTGGATTATGTGTATGGTAGTGTATAACCAAGGTTAGCTCAGTTAAGGTTTCATAGATTTTATATGGTGGGCATTTCTACGGGCATTGGGGTTATAGCCACGAGTTTTGTATGATTTGGGGAGTATCACCTTATCGAGAGTAGGTGCAACAATGTGAGGATTTTAGATTGGATACTAATGTAGTTCTTGGATTAGGGATTTAATGATTTTTGAGTAATGAGTACTGATATGGACTATATCCTAGTGATGGCATACTTTAAATGATGAATAGGTGGGATGGTTAGCTGGTGATGGATTTTTCTTAGTATGCAAGGATATGCATGATGAGAAGCATTTTGTTTTGTAAAATTTTAGGTAATTTTGAGAACTTTATGGCAAGTGATGGCCTCGATTACATGAAGTTGTGTATGGTCATGTATGGTGTTTGAATAGTGACGTTGTTAGGGAAATGGGTGATAGTAGCCATTTTTGGAATGGTTATATGTTCAGAGGTTTCGGAGTGATTAAACGTTTTATTAGATTTAAGGGTGGACAGGGGGTGTCCTACTGTATGTTTGAGAAGATCGTGATGTTTTTAGCATTATTGGATCGATTAACATAAAGGGATTTGGTATTTATGTTTGAAGGGGTGAGCCTTTTGTTAGAATTTTCACAAGTTAAAATTTGTCTGGTTAGCGCATTGTTTCGTGTTTGGTCTTGGGCCAATGGATCGCGGTAATGGACTGAGCTAGTAGTGTATCAGAAAGATTCTTTGTTTAGATTTCGCTTGCGAGACATCCCATGCATGAAGCATAATAAGCGTCAGAAGTTGAGAGACGTTGGGGCTCTAGGACGTTTGTTTAAATACGTTAGACATGTGTGGAGATATAACGCATAAAGTAGTGAGATATTATATGAGTTAAGGTAAGCGGGGACAAGCAGTGCAGCGTCGAGAACACTGAGGGATGTTCGCACCACTAATTAAATGAGTAGGGAAATCTCACAAAGAGTCGCAATTAGTAAGGTATTAGAGTATACATTTACTTTATAGCTATGGATTATATGTGTCATTTATTTTTGAATGTGTATATATGTGTTACATATCTGATGTTTGTGCGTGTGTGGACATGGTATAGGGTGAATGGGTGCCCCAATCGTGGCACACTATGGTAGGCGTATGTTAGGCTTTTCTTTTATATCTCGTGGGACACGTGTATGGACTAATTCTGTATATACGTATGATATTTATGCGGATTATGTTTTGACGTTATGCTTTCGCAAATTTCGAGAACGAAATTCCTTTATTGGGGGGAAGAATGAACACCTCGTATTTTCACGGACTATAATTATTAATTCTTTAGTGATTAACAAATTAATAAATGAAAGTAATTATTACTTTTATGGCTTAGTAATAATCAATTGGCACAATTTAAACGGTAATTGAAAATGTATACGTGTAAAATAATTAAGGGAATAAATTATTAACGCCGTCAGTAATGGAAAATATAATTCAGACTAGACTCTGGGATGACATGAATGTCCATTTATGTGTTTTCATCATTTTAAATTGGTCCCGAGGGGCATGTATACCCTTAAGTGAGATTTTGGGCGATTTTGGGTAGCATCCCGAGCTCTTTTAAGGCCCCAAAATAGGTCATATGGGGACTTATGGGATTAGGGAGTTTAATTACGATATAAGCCACCTAAATTAGGTTTCCTATCTGATAAATTTAACTTTGTGTGTTTGTCGTTGTTTGAAGTCAAGTCAATCAAAATCTTAAAATATCTACAAAATAAAGCAATCTAAAGTGTAGAGGTAAGTAAGGGTATCAATCTAAATCAAGGGGGTAAGGCGAGGGAAAACAAATGTAACTCACTTTTATTTTCTTTTTGGGATTTTTACTTTTTCTATTTTTTTTAGCTTTTTCAATATTAAATCAAATATCAAAGGTGAATGAAATTATACTAAACTAAATGAGAGATGAAAACAACTAACTAAAAAATTGAGATAAAAATGAAACTAAGTAAATCTAATTAAATAAAAATCTAAAATATGAGATTAGTGAGAAATAAAAGTGAGAACAATCAAGGGATAGGATGACTCTAAATATTTTAGTTAAAACCCATTAATTAGTTCATTAAAATTAATTATCCCAAGTTAATATCAAAATCACAAATCAACTCTCGCTGCAAATGTAATTTTAATAATAACATTTTAGTTAATTAAATTTAACACTCCTACAGCTCTTGAAAAGTAGATCTAAACATCATTTAATAGATCACTCGCTAGGACCGATCTAGTAGACTAGTTTAAATCATAGAAAATAAATTTTAGAGTTGAAATTCAAATTATAATACCGCACTTCAGAGACTCCTATCTCTAGTTCGAATCTAAAATGGGTATTATAACTATAATTTCGATTTTCTCTCGAAAATCATTTACCCTCTCTCGAGGCGTAAATACAAAAGTAAGAGTGCAAAATTAATCACCAAATAGATATTTCATTTAAATAAGCTAGTTAAAGTAAGATTAACATCAAATAAGGGTCACCCCACCCCTTGAAAGGGTATCTAGCCTAACATGATTTTAAACATGATGAACAAATCATCAATGATATAAACAAATCTTCAAACAAGTCTCCTTGATTTGCAAAGTTGGACTCTAATCCTCCATTGAAATTGAGCAACATCCATTCAATTTGAGCTTTCCATAATATTCAATTACATAAAAACACTCAATTGAATCACTCAACAATTAATTTCTCACAATTCTCTAAACGAAATAAAATTAAAATAAAAACTACCTAAAAAAATTAAAAATATAAAGTGTTTCTCTCTCTAACTCTCTAAAACCCTAATTTTATCCCGTTGAATGAGTATTGTCTTCTTATATAGTAGGCACATGGAGCTTGGGGGTTAACTTGAGAAATATACTTGGATGTGCATGTGGTTTGGGTGTGAGGTAATGAGAGTGTGAGGGAATAAAAATGAGGGGTGAGGGAATCAGATTTGGTTAAGAGGGTATTTTGGGTATTGGGTTAAAAGTGATAGTTGGGGGTTATTTTGGGAAAAGGGAATAAAGAGGTTTTAACTGCTTTATATGGCATGTGGGATAAATGGGTTTGGCTTTGGTTAATTGTTTTACAGCATGATTTTGTCTTTGAGAATGGGAAATAGGTCTTTGAGTTGGGTTTTGGGTTGAACCGTCCAGAGGTGAGTTCGTGTCTTTTGGCTTGGAGGGGCACGGGTTTCGTCGGAGCAGGGTGCGAAGTGGGGTGGTGATGAGGTCGGGGTCACGAGTAGGTGGAGAGACTGGTACCGGGTCGCGCCTGTGTGATGGGGGTTTAACGCCGACGGCTTCTCGCTGGAGGTGGTGTTAGGTCCACTGGATCGGCACGGTAGCTCATGATGGGTTCGTCGGGTTAGGGAGAAATCGGGTTGAGTTTTTTGGTGGTCCGGTGTGGCTGACGACAGGGGGGCGGATCTCAGCCACCCGAGTTTTGGGTGATGTCAGGTTGCCACGGGTTTGGATTAATGGGTATTGAATGGGAGGTATAAGTTGTTGGTTATTGGAGTTTCAATAGAGGAGAGATAGTGAAGGTGGGCGTTGGAGGTTGAAGATGGGGGTGAGGGTGATAGGGTGTTGGTGAGGTGTATGGTAAGGATGGTGTGGCTTAGGGAGGGGTTTGTGTGTATGTGGTATAGGAAGTATTAAGGTGTGAGTGTGTGAGTTGATTTGGGTGATGGTGTGTGTGTGTGTGTTTAATTGGGACACCTAAAAAAATAAAATAAAACCAACTAACTAACTAACTCAAAATAAAACTAACAAACTAAAAAATATAAAATATAAAATTAACTAAATATAAAATCCTAATCTGAAAAAACAAAACTCAAATAATAAAATAAAAGAAATAAACACTAAAAATCTAATAAAAATATAAAACTAAAGACCTAAAAAAAGTAAAATATAATAAAACTAAAAATAAACTCTTAAAAACTAATCTTAATAAAATAAGACAAAATAGAATAAATTAAAAAATAAAAATAAAAATAAAAATAAAAATAAAAATAAAAATAAAAATAAAACTACACTAAATAAAAAGAAATAGAAAAATAGTAAATAAAACCTAGAAAATTCTAAATAAATCTAAACTAAATCCTAAAAATAAAAATGACTCAAACTACAAATATAAAAAAAAAATTAAAAAGGCACAAACTAAACACGCGGGCTTCGGGGTAGGTTGAGGGACAGGCTTAGGCTCGGGTAAGTTTACAGGACAGGGGAATTAGCTCTATTGTTGTTGCAATTTCCTTGATTTGAGTATTTGAACACCGCAACATGCATTTGACCTACAAAATAAATATTAATGTGCATAAGACCATTATTGTCGAGAATTAAAAACGAAAATATCTTTATTCGGGGTATAAAATGTACACTTTTGGGTGCTTATCACACCACTGTAACACCCCGCCTAATTAAATACGGGGTGTCCAGTCCCATACAAAATTAAAACAGAATCTACAGTTGGCTCATTCTTAGCATCACTGTCGAAAACATTTACAACTCACCCAATACTCAATTAAGCTGGTGTTAAAAACTTTTCAAATTTTAATTTAACAAAATCCATTTCCAGTTTAAGAATAACACAACACATTTTATTCTACAACACTGATAACCAATTAGATAACACAAAATAATTTGAATACAATTGGAATAAACATTCCCAAATAATATTAATCCATTACAATAATCCCAACAATATCAACTGTATGAAAAGACACGAATACAATAGTATTTGACTCCGATAGAACATGATGACTGAAATCCTTTGGGCGACATGCCCTACTAAGAGAATACTGTGAATCAAATGATGATAGGCGTCTAAGCAAAACTCCATAAATCCATATCCTGTCATAATCCGCTAAGGTTGGCGTCCCGGTTGCTGGACACCTGATATAGAAGATACAATAAAAAAGAAAATATGCAACGAAACGGGTCAGAGCCCGAATGTGTAGATGATTTTTAAAACAACAAGTATTTAACAAGTGCAATAAATCTTTTATTATGTACATGTTAGACCCAACTCTCACTTGCCATTCTCACCTCTCAACTAGAGTGCACACTTAACGTTTCCTATTAACCTCCTAGTTAATGGTTCCTATTTTCTAGTCTCCATATTATAATTCCATTCCCATATCATAATCCTCGTATGTCCCATACCATGCGTCACATTATTATTCATTTACATTTCTCATTTATATGAATCGTTTCTCATTAACATGAATCATTTCTCATTAATATGAATTAAGCTTTTCAATTCTTTATGAATAAACATTCATTAACTTAATTCCATTATCTTTCTCTATTCACCGTTATCTACAATGATCACCGTAGATAGATATAACCATAATAAATATCCATTCGTTCATTTCATCCATTATATATATATTCATATATAATACGGCACCCCGAGTCACAGCTGCGGTGCAATGCATTACTCTGCTATCATGTCCCATCATCGCAGGTCGCCGAATAGGGGACTAAAGGTTCGGTAAGGATTCCTCGAACCACAAACAACAACAAACAAATTGGAGGCGAACATAGTTCTCGTATCCATGGGTCACGCACATACCTACGTACCCACAGTCAGCGGACTTATCAACTCCCCGATAAGTCTTTCATAGACCTATGTTCTCGAGCGACAAATCAAAGATCCCATGGATTCATCAGGATATGACTGCCCTTACACGCAAACCTCCCATCGATAGCAAGTAAGCTAGGTATGTCATACACATAAATCATCAATCAATCAAATAGGTATTATCATACCTATAACACAATATCACTAGCCTAAGATATTTCCCATACGTATCATTTTATCTCTTTTAAATTCCACGTATTAAAATATCGTATCTTTACTTCATTATTTAATTATCCTCGCATCCTATAACATCTCTCCACTCCCGACGTCGTTAAGGTTCATGCGCGGAGCGTCTCGCAAAGGGAAATCCAAACAAGGAACCCCTCCAATACACTACTACTTAACTTTGTCGATCGAGGAGGTCCGACAACTTCAACTATGCGATCGGGATAACCTCATACCTTCTTTTAACCAAATGTGTTCTAAACTCCCATCTCTATCCAGGAGACATACCATTACGCTCTTGTATTACACTCCGTCCTTGCGAAATCAATAATGAGCTTAAACTCAGTCCTTGATGTTCAAATTGTAACCCTAAGGCTACCCTCACTCAATACACAAGATTCAAATAGGTTTTTCCTCAACATATATTCAGTAAGAAGTCACTAATATCCTACTGGTCCATAACATTATTTCTCCCGAACTACTACGAGTTTAGTTCTCCTTTTAATTAAGGTTAAAACCGATAGTTTCAAATCTCTTATAAACACATCTTCTTTCACTTAGGATTAAACCCTCTTGTAAACTTAAGGATACCCAGGTGTTATATTAAATCATCCCTACTGGTCCTATCTTTAATCCTCATACATCCCCATTTGTAATTTAACAAATGAATCTAACAACCGAAATTCCATTCAATATAATTTTCATCATTTTAATCACTTGAATCCAAATCAAATTAATTCAAATCTTATCAAGGGTTTACTGATATTTTCTAAGTCTCATAATATCGAAATAATAATAACCAAAGATCCACAAAAGTTTTGGGATAAGAATCAACATTTAAAAAGAAACAACATCATGAATTCTCATATTTTAAATACTCAGAAAAATTAGATCCAAAAATTATTCAAATCATCAATCCGACTTCATATTTGGATTCTACACGAAAAATTGAGTCAGGTATGTGTTTTGAGTTTTTCTAAAATCTCATCCAAAAACACTCAAAAAGAAGATCTAAACATTCCAAATTGGCTCTTCTCATTCCATTCGTTTTTGCCTCTTTTTCCAGAAAATTATCAACATATTATCTTCAAGAACACTAAATTCTTTTCATAATTTCTTCCACAGATTGATGAATATTTATTGGATTACTAACTACCTACAATATGAGTTTAATTCCTACATATTTTTAGATTCCAAAAATCCATTAACAACTATAGCCTTTCATCTTCCAAGCATGAAAATCATCTCTTTTTATAACTATCCTAACATGGACAATATACGAACTTAAATTGCAAATATCAAACACTTGCCTCTAATGAAGATCTGACCCTTTGGAGTTGAATAACACAGGTGGTGATGGTGGTGGTGACCTTTGACCTTTGGTTCTCTTCCTTCCCAAGCAAGTTTTTCTCTTCCCAAGCAACCTTTCACTCTCTCTAAGAAGATGACCTTTCAATTTTGTGTAGAAGAGATGAATGAACACACATTCAAATAATCTCCAAATACTTATAATAGGACAAAATCCGAAATCACTATTCACCCCCTAGAAAAATGACCAAAATGCCCTTTCAGGTTGTCTATTCATTTCCAAATGACCCGAGACTCAAAATTAACATCCAAATAGACTTTTCTGACTATTTCAAACCTTCCGAACGCAACGACGCAGTCGAAATGACTATAAGGTCGATAGAAAATAAATTTCCTTTTTAATTTAATAAATTAGTCCCGACACGTCCCATACCGCGTCTGACTAAAAATCCAAATTACCGAATAGAAATTTTCAATAATCATCACATTCATATATTACCTAAATATCTTTATGTAATATTCAGAATCATACATTTTAATATCCACAATCCGGATAGAACCCAAATGAATTAATTAATAATACGATCCAATTAATCCATTAATTTAAAATATAACCCATTTTAAAAGTCATTAAAATTACGCGGTATTACATACTTCCCCCCTTATAACAGAATTTCGTACCGAAATTCAGGAATATAAGTCATACCGGTAAGGTCAACTCCGAGTATAAATCTCTCATCGCAAGAAATCTAAGACGTACCGCCCATACAGTATATTAACGAAAATCCCCATTGATGTTATACGCCAAGCCTCACCATATAGTTTCAACTGAATCGAATATAAATTTTACCCAATCTTTCCTATACCGTCCTTGTGACAAACTTTGGGAAAAATAAATGATCCTCTCGTAGTGTACAAATAAATCCTGAAGTCTCAACTACTTACCTTTTTCACAATTATGAAAAATACTACAATCCAATCATCCAGGGCGCCCATACACCCTCTCGTACCGCTTTCAATATTAAAATTTTCGCAAAGGTTATAAACTCGTTTCCCAAAGACCTAACTTCTTTTGACTCCCAACGGTTATTAGTTTCATGCGTGGGGTGTCTCACAAGCGAAATCCAAACAAGGAACCACCCCGATACACTACTTCCTAAAGTAGTCGGTCATCGAAACTCCTAAGGTCCTTAGTCAATAATATATATAAATTTGGTTTATAAAACAAAATATCCGGTTTATCGATTTAAAACAAAAATTAGGTTTTATCAATTTCAAATAGAGTCTACGCATCTACTCTCTTATAGAAGACAAGATGCAGGATAGTAGTAGTACATACGCTCTCATATACCACAAGTCAATGCATGCCGATAGTCAAATCACGCTCGTACATGCCCAAGGTAAGTAATCCCATGATAAAAATCAAACCCACGTGATAACATGTAATATAAAGGTGCCCCACACCTCTCAGTGAGTCTACGTAAATAACAGTGCTATAGGCTAAGTTTACCAACCCTTTTTGCCCACACAATATTAATTGCTACAAAAATCAATAAACGCCTCATAATTCCATAGATAGAAAACATACCCTCATTTGCGGGTGATGGTTGTTGACTCCCACTAATAAAACTTTGCTCCGATAAGTCAAGAAAATAATTTTACCCCAAATTTTCAGTTCTAGTTAACCACACTCCACTATATGCCCAAGCCTTTGAATATATTGCCTTCGTTAGGTAACATACACAATTCCCGCATTTCAAGAACTTCTATTGATGACTCTCCTCATTTTTTCCATAATAGGGGTGACCTCGACTACGGTCATCAAACTCGAGCATACTTAATAACCTCCTAAGTACGATCTCCGCTATCCATTCAATGGCCCTCATCTGCCATACTTCTTTGTTCGATCACTCCAGAACGTAAATAAGATTCACTGATATATATGGAATCTTACCAAAGAGATCAACAATCCTAAACATAGGGCTCTATATCAAAGAACGCTAAGCTGAAAACACAGTAAGCCGTACAGATCTTAAGGGACACTAGAACCTGATGCTCTGATACCACCTGTAACACCCCGCCTAATTAAATACCGAGTGGCCAGTCCCATACAAAATTAAAACAAAATATACAGTTGGCTCATTCTTAGTATCACTGTCGAAAACATTTACAACTCACCCAATACTCAATTAAGCTGGTGTTAAAAACTTTTCAAATTTTAATTTAACAAAATCCATTTCCAGTTTAAGAATAACACAACACATTTTATTCTACAACACTGATAACCAATTAGATAACATAAAATAATTTGAATACAATTGGAATAAACATTCCCAAATAATATTAATCCATTACAATAATCCCAACAATATCAACTGTATGAAAAGACACGAATACAATAGTATTTGACTCCGATAGAACATAATGACTGAAATCCTTTGGGCGACATGCCCTACTAAGAGAATACTGTGAATCAAATGATGATAGGCGTCTAAGCAAAACTCCATAAATCCATAGCCTGTCATAATCCGCTAAGGTTGGCATCCCGATTGCTGGACACCTGATATAGAAGATACAATAGAAAAGAAAATATGCAAGGAAACGGGTCAGAGCCCGAATGTGTAGATGATTTTTAAAACAACAAGTATTTAACAAGTGCAATAAATCTTTTATTATGTACATGTTAGACCCAACTCTCACTTGCCATTCTCACCTCTCAACTAGAGTGCACACTTAACGTTTCCTATTAACCTCCTAGTTAATGGTTCCTCTTTTCTAGTCTCCATATTATAATTCCATTCCCATATCATAATCCCCGTATGTCCCATACCATGCGTCACATTATTATTCATTTACATTTCTCATTTATATGAATCGTTTCTCATTAACATGAATCATTTCTCATTAATATGAATTAAGCTTTTCAATTCTTTATGAATAAACATTCATTAACTTAATTCCATTATCTTTCTCTATTCACAGTTATCTACAATGATCACCGTAGATAGATATAACCATAATAAATATCCATTCGTTCATTTCATCCATTATATATATATATATTCATATATAATACGGCACCCCGAGTCACAGCTGCGGTGCAATGCATTACTCTGCTATCATGTCCCATCATCGCAGGTCGCCGAATAGGGGACTAAAGGTTCGGTAAGGATTCCTCGAACCACAAATAACAACAAACAAATTGGAGGCGAACATAGTTCTCGTATCCATGGGTCACGCACATACCTACGTACCCACAGTCAGCGGACTTATCAACTCCCCGATAAGTCTTTCATAGACCTATGTTCTCGAGCGAAAAATCAAAGATCCCATGGATTCATCAGGATATGACGGCCCTCACATGCAAACCTCCCATCGATAGCAAGTAAGCTAGGTATGTCATACACATAAATCATCAATCAATCAAATAGGTATTATCATACCTATAACATAATATCAATAAGGTAATATCACTAGCCTAAGATATTTCCCATACGTATCATTTTATCTCTTTTAAATTCCACGTATTAAAATATCGTATCTTTACTTCATTATTTAATTATCCTCGCATCCTATAACATCTCTCCACTCCCGACGTCGTTAAGGTTCATGCGCGGAGCGTCTCGCAAAGAGAAATCCAAAAAAGGAACCCCTCCAATACACTACTACTTAACTTTGTCGATCGAGGAGGTCCCACAACTTCAACTATGCGATCGGGATAACCTCATACCTTCTTTTAACCAAATGTGTTCTAAACTCCCATCTCTATCCAGGAGACATACCATTACGCTCTTGTATTACACTCCGTCCTTGCGAAATCAATAATGAGCTTAAACTCAGTCCTTGATGTTCAAATTGTAACCCTAAGGCTACCCTCACTCAATACACAAGATTCAAATAGGTTTTTCCTCAACATATATTCAGTAAGAAGTCACTAATATCCTACTGGTCCATAACATTATTTCTCCCGAACTACTACGAGTTTAGTTCTCCTTTTAATTAAGGTTAAAACCGATAGTTTCAAATCTCTTATAAACACATCTTCTTTCACTTAGGATTAAACCCTCTTGTAAACTTAAGGATACCCAGGTGTTATATTAAATCATCCCTACTGGTCCTATCTTTAATCCTCATACATCCCCATTTGTAATTTAACAAATGAATCTAACAACCGAAATTCCATTCAATATAATTTTCATCATTTTAATCACTTGAATCCAAATCAAATTAATTCAAATCTTATCAAGGGTTTACTGATATTTTCTAAGTCCCATAATATCGAAATAATAATAACCAAAGATCCACAAAAGTTTTGGGATAAGAATCAACATTTAAAAAGAAACAACATCATGAATTCTCATATTTTAAATACTCAGAAAAATCAGATCCAAAAATTATTCAAATCATCAATCCGACTTCATATTTGGATTCTACACGAAAAATTGAGTCAGGTATGTGTTTTGAGTTTTTCTAAAATCTCATCCAAAAACACTCAAAAAGAAGATCTAAACATTCCAAATTGGCTCTTCTCATTCCATTCGTTTTTGCCTCTTTTTCCAGAAAATTATCAACATATTATCTTCAAGAACACTAAATTCTTTTCATAATTTCTTCCACAGATTGATGAATATTTATTGGATTACTAACTACCTACAATATGAGTTTAATTCCTACATATTTTTAGATTCCAAAAATCCATTAACAACTATAGCCTTTCATCTTCCAAGCATGAAAATCATCTCTTTTTATAACTATCCTAACATGGACAATATACGAACTTAAATTGCAAATATCAAACACTTGCCTCTAATGAAGATCTGACCCTTTGGAGTTGAATAACACAGGTGGTGATGGTGGTGGTGACCTTTGACCTTTGGTTCTCTTCCTTCCCAAGCAAGTTTTTCTCTTCCCAAGCAACCTTTCACTCTCTCTAAGAAGATGACCTTTCAATTTTGTGTAGAAGAGATGAATGAACACACATTCAAATAATCTCCAAATACTTATAATATGACAAAATCCGAAATCACTATTCACCCCCCCTAGAAAAATGACCAAAATGCCCTTTCAGGTTGTCTATTCATTTCCAAATGACCCGAGACTCAAAATTAACATCCAAATAGAATTTTCTGACTATTTCAAACCTTCCGAATGCAACGACGCAGTCGAAATGACTATAAGGTCGATAGAAAATAAATTTCCTTTTTAATTTAATAAATTAGTCCCGACACGTCCCATACCGCGTCTGACTAAAAATCCAAATTATCGAATAGCAATTTTCAATAATCATCACATTCATATATTACCTAAATATCTTTATGTAATATTCAGAATCATACATTTTAATATCCACAATCCGGATAGAACCCAAATGAATTAATTAATAATACAATCCAATTAATCCATTAATTTAAAGTATAACCCATCTTAAAAGTCATTAAAATTACGGGGTATTACAACCACCCCCAAATAGAGCGTTGCTAGTCCTCGAGCAATAAGATATAGAGAAAGAGAAAGATAAGAAACCAAAAGTGTACCACTTTCGCGGGCACCTGCGATTGCACTTAGCATGTGCAACAAGCCTTTAAACCTGTAGGTTGCCCTACAGGACGAGTTGTGTCTCGTGAGGGTTTGTAGGGAATATACCGAAAAAATTCTTATTTGCAAACGGCAGTCAATCTCTTATTAGACGTATAATAATCGCACAATCCATTACGAGATAAATATTTTGAGAAATACAAGCTAGAATTGTGAAAAAATAGTAAGATAAGTAAATACTCAAGGCATATCCTTCCTAGAACTCAACGTGTGTGTGTGAATCAGACAAAACGGGTAGTGTATCACAAGAGATTCCTATATAGCCTTTTCGAAAGCAAAGCTTCAACTTCACAATCTCACTGGATATATCTCTCTCAAACGAACTCACGAGACTTGGGTTAGTGTATCGCTCTTGTGTGTGAGGAGGTGAGTAAATGTAAGCAAGTTCAAACGTCTCACACACACATAAGAAAGAACGAACAATTTAAAAGAAAATGATGTCATGAAAGAATTCTAATCTCTATAATGAGAACGTCGAGTTATTCACCACGTTGACTTTCATTTGCCCGAACACATAGGGGAATATATGGATGATTATGGGTGAGGGGGTAATGAAATGGGATATGTGGGAGGAGGTGAGGTAGGATAAGATGGATGTGTGAAATGATGGATGAAAAATGGATGTGAAATGAATGGATATGCGATGTGAGAGAGTGAATAGCACTTTTAGTCACAAATGTATTTATTACACAAGAACTAACTACAAAACTCCCTTCTTCTTCTTTTTCTTTTTTCTTTTTTTTTCTCTTTTTTTCTTTTTTTTTCTCTTTTTTTTATTTTTGCTATTTTTCTATTTTTTCTCTCCTTTTTTTTTCTTTTTTTTTCTCTCTTTTTTTTTCTTTCTTTTGCTTTTTTCTACATTTTTTTTTTCATTTTCTCTCTTTCTTTATACTTTCAATCACTGAAGACAAAAAGCACACTTTTTCAAAATGATGATGAATAAAATATAAATGGAGATAATAGGTGAGGGTGTGGGGAATATGTGTGAATAGAATAGGATATGGTAATGTAATGGGTGAAGTGAATGGGTGAAAATATAGTGATCGGGATAAATTTCAATACACTCTTTTCTTACAACTCGAAACTTACAACTCGAAAAAGATGTCATTCTCAGTGATCAAGCCAAAATTTTATGAAAAATCATGAGATCATACAACGATTTAAATGCGAACCCAAACGAAGTTGAATCAACTTGTGACTCAGAGATTGCATAAAACACTCTGAAAGGGTGCAAGGAACAAATCTCACAAGCTAAAGTCTTTACTAGTGATCCTTAAGGTTCTCTTGAGGATTGTAATACTCTTCAACTCTAAATCGCAGTGACGTGATACGTGCGTAAATTTTATTGAGTCTAGGTGCAACAGGCATTGTTATGCATTACATAAGCTACATAGAAAAATAAATTCTCTAGCTTGATTCCTAAACTTAAAAGATGGATGATAGAAAATTCACGTCAATGAGTGAGATGAAAGAAACTGCACAAAAATTTTAAAAATCAGGTTTAAAAATCAAAAATTTTCAAAAGAGGCACAATTTTGATAAAATTTCCCACCCCCAAACAAAAAGGAAAGTCCTCGATGTTAAGTAAAATTATTTTTAAAATTGAGAGCAAAAGGGAGGAAATAGATTACCAGAATCAACCGCTAATGAAGTGAACAGATGAAGACAAAATAAAACCTGAATAAATGATAAGATAAAAAGGTGTACGAGTCTATAAACATGGTAAAGCATTGGGTGGTGTGAAACGCCACCCCCAAATAGGATGAGACTCATACAAGAAATGATGGGATACCTCCCGGTAGCGTTAAGTTTAACGTCTTCAGCCAGACCGAAGGGATCTCACCCTAAAGATAAAATCTATGAAAGTGCGGGGTGGCAGAAAAAAACGGGTGATGAGAATCACCCCTAAACAAGACTGAAGCGTCAATCCTCTTGGATAAAGGATAAAAGGGTCAATGCACTTGTATGGAAAAGTGCATCACACAATACAAAGCATCGGTGGACTATGGATGGGTGGGTATTAAGGTAAAAGTGACAAAGGCATGGGTAAGGAAGCATCGATCATGAGCCTTATTGAGCCGAAAGGTGAGGGAAACAAGGGCCCTATAAGCATGGTGCTCAAGTTGGTGAGGGAGGCAAAATGGTGTGAAAATAGTGATGGGATGGGTCTCATAGAAATGACACGACAGCCCTATAAATGGGCGATGATAGTGGTCGCGTCGTGACACACCAGGGAGCTGTCGATGGGACAAATAAACACCAAGAGAGGGTGGCGGGCATAGAATAACAAGCTCGATGTCACGGTGGAGAGTATCACCATAACTCTCATGGAGGGTGGGGGATGGTATTAGGTGAGGATCTAAAAATGAAGATGAAAACTTGAAATGCATAAAATCAAGATCCAAACCATGTGGTGGGGTGGAAGGGACAATGGGTGGGTCGGGTGGGAGAAACGATGGATCGGTGGGAGAAAAGGTGGAGGAAGATGATCCAACTCAAGAGTGGGATACACACACTCCTCATGAGGCGCGAAGTGATCCTCAAGGGAACTCGCTGGAGTAAGTGTGAAAATAAACGAGCGAGTGATCAACTTATCCACCATTATGTCACCGACGAATGGGGTGGTTCGTTCAAACGAGGCACCAAGATCGGAGATAGAGGAATCACTAGAAATAATGGGCTCAAGATGATCCAATCATGGTGGAACAGGATCCATGTCCGGAGAGGTAGAATACATCTCGGATTCAATCTCGAGAAAATGGTGAGCACTCGTAGCCAGAGCTAACCTGGGATAAATTGGTTCATCGAGAACGCAAGGTTGAAGCTCGATAGGTGTAGACTCGGGTATTGTTTTGGATTCGTCGAGAAAGGGAAGGTGAACTGCAATGATGGGTTCATGTGGACATGGTGGGATTTGATCAGGCTCACTACCGACGAAAGAATCAACACAAGTGTCAACTTGAGGCCCGGACCATGGATGGTATCAACGTCGAGATTCTCGGGAGGATAGGGTTTGTCACACTCAAAGTCAGTGGCACAAGACGATGCGTCATCACTCCACGTGGGGGCAATAATGGGTTGACTTGGGGTGAAGTCCGACTCTCTCACACACTCATTTTCATTTAACCTTTGTTCAAGCCGTTGGAGGGCTTCATTTTGAATTTGAGTGGCTTGCTCTTGCTCGAGTATGAACTTTTGCAAGAAGCTTTCGAGAGCGGATGTAGATGGTGGTGGTGGTGGTGGAGTGATGGATGGTGATAGTGGTTGAGGTGGACACAACTCACTACTATCGTGACTGTACGGAGAATACTCATATGAAGTGTGGGGAACGTCAAGTGTGTCATACACGGGAGAAGCATCTCCGTGAGAGACAAATGATTGATAATCATGGGGTACATAGCGAGGGAACTGATCGGGAGGAGGTGCACTAGGTTGCCATGACGACTGTTGGAACGTGTGAGGATCCACAACATCGATTTGGGATTCGTATTACGTGAAAGGGTGATCAGGCCTCCACGAATAACTGGGGTACTCACATAACTTGAAAGTTGATATATCGGGATAGTAGGCCAAGGTGGGTTTCGGAACGGTGTCATATGGATACACTTGGTCCATGGTGGGTTCGGATGGATATGAAAAATATGGGCACTCATGGTGATCGGCCCAAAAACAATGTGTGCACAACAAAGCATGTGCCACGTTGACACTCATCATCGGAGGCGATGAAATGTGAGATGCATGCATGGATGACGAATGAGTATCAACGGTATATGGTTGAGAGTTAAAGACATGAAGTAAGGTATGGAGGTTTGACTCGAGCTCAACTTCAAATATGCTTTTGAAAAATGAAAAATTTCCAAAGTAATCCCGTAAAGGACGTTCTTCGGCCATGACGAGAAAAATATATTTTTTTATTTTTTTCAAAAGGAAAGAAAATATTTTTGGATTTTCTAAAAAAATAAAGGAAGAAATTGTTTTTGGATTTTTTTTTTTTGAAAAATAAAGGAATAAAATATTTTTGGATTTTTTTATTATAAAAAAGGAAGAAAATATTTTTATGTTTTTTTTTCGGAAGAAAAGGTGTGAAAAATATGGACTCCCTGAATTTGACGAACTCACTAAAACTGACTACCGAAAAATTGAATGGAATTGGACACACGCAAGTTAAGGAGAATTCCTAACTAGCACATAACCAATTTTTATCTTTAAATTTAGTGAAAAGGGTAGTCAAATTTTAATTAAGTCCGCGGGCGATAAAAATTCATGGAATTTTATGAGTGATCGCCTTTGCAAAAAATAGTCTCCAATTGGGCTACCTAGTTGATTGATTTTAAATTTAATGATGGCTAGGGTAGCACATAATTGATAAGCGAGTGCGTCGGGTGATGAAATCCCTTCTTGTGAGTGACTGGATATAGGTCTTAATTGATTAATTCATCACACACATTCGAAAATAAATGCGATAATTAAAATCAAATAAGAGGATATAAGCACAAACAATAATTGACTCGCTAACAGGAGAGGCGCGAAGGTTTGAGAAATGTACCTCCCACGGTTTTTACGCCATGGGGTGCTGAAAAATTTGAGTCGACTGAGGGGAGATCATGCCTATCCCAGTCGGCCCTGGGAGTCCTATCGACCGAGAGTAGAGAGGCTTCTAAATCCTCGCCTTTGGATGCCCTCTCTCTACCTTTTCGGGTTTTCTTATCACGCTTTTCTTCGCAATTATTTATTAAAAATTAAAATGAAAAACAAATGGTGTCTCTATGCACCACAATACAAGATAAATAATAAAGTCCTAATACAAGCCTTCAAATAAAATACAAAAACGGTACTTAAAACAACAAAGTGCAAAAAATAAATGAAGTATAATATGAAATTCGCTCCAAGTGCTTCACGCTCCCTAGAATGGCAACGGCGCCATTTGATAACTTTAACTTTTGTGTGTTTGTCGTTGTTTGAAGCCAAGTCAATCAAAACCTTAAAATACCTACAAAATATAACAATCTAAAGTGTAAAGGTAAGTAAGGTTATCAATCTACATCAAGGGGGTAAAGCGAGGGAAAACAAATGTAACTCACTTTTATTTTATTTTTGGAATTTTTAATTTTTCTATTTTTTTTGTTAGCTTTTTCAATATTAAACCAATTATCAAAGGTGAATGAAACTATACTAAAGTAAATGAGGGTTGAAAACAACTAACTTAAAAAATGAGAAAAAAATGAAACTAACTAAATCTAACTAAATAAAAATCTAAAATATGAGATTAGTGAGAAAATAAAAGTGAGAACAATCAAGGGATAGGATGATTCAAAATACTTTAGTTAATAAAAATTAATTAGTTCATTAAAATTAATTATCACAAGTTAGTATAAAAATCACAAATCAACTCTCACTGCAAATGTAATTTTAATAATAACACTTTAGTTAATTAAATTTAACACTCCTACAACTCTTGAAAAGTAGATCTAAACATCATTTAATAGATCACCCACTAGGATCGAGATAGTAGACTAGTTTAAATCATAGAAAATAATATTTGGAGTTGAAATTCAAATCATAATACTGCACTTGAGATACTCCTATCTCTAGTTCGAATCTAAAATGGGTATTATAACTAGAATTCCAATTTTCTCTCGAAAATCATTTACCCTCTCTCGAGGCGTAAATACAAAAGTAAGAGTGAAAAATTAATCATCAACGAGGTATTTAATTTAAATAAGCTAATTAAAGTAAGATTAACATCAAATAAGGGTCACCCCACCCCTTGAAAGGGTATCTATCCTAACATGATTTTAAACATGATGAACAAATAATCAATGCTATAAACAAATAAAATAGAAGGGTAAGAGGACAAATCATTAAATAAATCTCCTTGATTTGCAAAGTTGGACTCTAATCCTCCATTGAAATTGAGCAACATCCATTCAATTTGAGCTTTCCATAATATTCAATTACATAAAAACACTCAATTGAATCACTCAACACTTAATTTCTCACAATTCTCTAAACAAAATAAAATTAAAATAAAAACTACCTAAAAAAATTAAAAATATAAAGTGTTTCTCTCTCTAACTCTCTAAAACCCTAATTTTATCCCTTTGAATGAGTATTGTCTTCTTATATAGTAGGCACATGGAGCTTGGGAGTTAACTTGAGAAATATACTTGGATGTGCATGTGGTTTGGGTGTGAGGTAATGAGAGTGTGAGGGAATAAAAATGAGGGGTGAGGGAATCAGATTTGGTTAAGAGGGTATTTTGGGTATTGGGTTAAAAGTGATAGTTGGGGGTTATTTTGGGAAAAGGGAACAAAGGGGTTTTAATTGATTTATATGGCATGTGGGATAAATGGGTTTGTCTTTGGTTTATTGTTTTACAGCACGATTTTGGCTTTGAGAATGGGAAATGGGTCTTTGAGTTGGGTTTTGGATTGAACTGTCTAGAAGTGGGTTCGTGGCTTTTGGCTTGGAGGTGTACGGGGTTCGCTGGATGAGGGTGCGAAGTGGGGCGGCGATGAGTTCGGGGTTGCGAGCAGGTGGGTTGACTGGCACCGGGTCGCGCCTGTGGTGGTGGTTTAACACCGGCGGGTTATAGCCGAAGGTGGTGTTAGGTCCACTGGATCGGCGCGGGTAGCTCCGGATGGGTTCGTCGGGTTAGGCAGAAACTGGGTTGAGTTGCTTGGTGGTCCGGTGTGGCAGACAACAGGGGGTCAGATCTCAGTCGCCCAGGTTTTGGGTGATGTCGAGTTGCCACAGGTATGGATTAATGGGTATTGAACGGGAGGTATAAGTTGTTGGTTATTGGAGTTTTAATGGAGGAGAGAGAGTGAAGGTGGGTGTTGGAGGTTAAAAATGGGGGTGAGGGTGATAGGGTGTTGGGGAGGTGTGTGGTAAGGATGGTGTGGCTTAGGGTGGGGTTTGTGTGTGTGGTATAGGAAGTATTAAGGTGTGAGTGTGTGAGTTGATTTGGGTGACGGCGTGTGTGTGTTTAATTGGGACACCTAAAAAATTAAAATAAAACTAACTAACTAACTCAAAATAAAACTAACAAAATAAAAAATATAAAGTTAACTAAATATAAAATCCTAATCTAAAAAAACAAAACTCAAATAATAAAATAAAAGAAATAAACACTAAAAATCTAATAAAAATATAAAATTAAAGACCTAAAAAAAGTAAAATATAATAAAATTAAAAATAAACTCTTAAAAACTAATCTTAATAAAATAAAATAAAATAAAATAAAAACTAATAACTAATAAAAATAAAACTACACTAAATAAAAAGAAATATAAAAATAGAAATTAAAACCTAGAAAATTCTGAATAAATCTAAACTAAATCCTAAAAATAAAAACGACTGAAACTACAAATCTAAAAAAAATAAAAAGTCACAAGCTAAACACGCGGGCTTCGGGGTAGGTTTAGGCCCGGGTAAGGTTACAGGATAGGTGAATTAGCTCTATTTTTGTTGCAATTTCCTTTATTTGAGCATTTGAACACCGCAACATGTATTTGACCTATAAAATAAACATTAACGTGCATAAAACCATTATTGTCGAGAATTAGCAACTAAAATATGTCTATTCAAGGTATAAAATGTACACTTTTGGGTGCCTATCACACCACCCCCAAACAGAGCGTTTCTAGTCCTCAAGCAATATGATATAGAGAAAGAGAAAGATAAAAAACCAAAAGTGTACCACTTTCGCGGGCACTTGTTGTAGACACCCCATTCTAACACCACCTAACCTCTCCGTAGGTTCCCTAGAACCTCCCCTCATTATTACAAACCTAAGTCATACCCCGGGTACTGACCTAAAGGCCATCGAGCACTCCCACGCTCCATTTAACCAAAAGTCAAAATCTTAAGGTTGATCGAGACTGAATGAATCTTCGAAGGTCACTAAAACCCCTTTCCAACGGTCCATCCCGTGCGCGATTCTGACTTACGGTGCTAACGAACGACCGGTTTTCCCCAAAACTTGATCAGGAGGTCACCGGACGCTCCCATGCCCCGTTTGACCAAAGTCAACACTTCAGATCAACCAAGACTGAATTAATCTTCGAAGGGCTCTGAAAACCCTTTCCAACGGTCTGCCCCGTACGCGATTCTGACTTACGGTATGGATGAACGATCCGTTTTACTTCGAAAGGTCTCCGAACGCTTCCAGGCCCCAATTGACCAAAGTCAACTACCCAAACCGATTCAAGCTCATTGGAATGTCTAATTACATCTCCTAACCTTTCCAATGGTCCACCCCGTGCCAGGCAGACGAATGATCCATTTGCGTCCGACAATTCCTCGTCCTAAGGACCAACGAACGCTTCTGAACCACATTTGACCCAAAGTCAACTCTAGGACCAAAGAGAAGTCCAAATACTTTCTAATGTCTCTGAATTAACTTTCCAACGATTCACCCCATGCACGATTCGGATCAAGGATTTGCGCTCTACGGCCAATTTACCGAAGAAACTTGAAAGAGACTTCCAAAGGGCAGGTTCCAAACCCTGCTTATCGGCAGTGTGCCTAAAAACACCTGTCGATTAGCAGGACCAGGGCTATGACGATCGGCAATGTCCTAGGCCTATAAGAAGGAAGGCCTAACCTCATTCCAAAAAAAAGAAGGAGATCTGAAACCCATCACTCTCACCGAGCTCGGAAAATCCCTCTCGAAGTCAGCGTGATTTCCACATCCAAACTCCTTTCCAACCTTCACCTTTCATCATCCTTTTCATCAAACTTGGTGAATTAAGTACCCTCCATCATCACCCAAGTGCGAGGGCTTCTATACAATATCCAAGATCAAGCTCAAGATCTTCAAGAAGGTCCAACTTTCTCTACTCTCTCTTTAAATTCTCCTAAATTCACATCAATTTTTTTTATTACTTAGCACTTTTTATTCTCTCATCTCACATATCCTAATATACTTTTTATTTAGTATTATTGCAAATCTCTTATTTTCATATAAATAACCCAAACAAGAAAAAGGGGGTTTGCTCATAAATTCCAAACGGGAATTCTCACACTTTTCTCACAACTAAAACACTTTTTTACACACACACACATATAAGAGAAGTCCCCGATTGAATTTATGGGATAAAATCCACCCCTAGTTCTTCATACGAACTACGTGGACTTTGATGCCTCTATAGGCTACGTAGGCGCCTCGGGGTTAAACCCGAGACTCGAGTCCTATTCCTACATTTCTCTTATTTTCTATTTGTTTACTTTCTTTAAAATTAACTCTCTTAGATTCTATATATTTACATATACGCATATTTTTGCTTAGTGGCGTATTATTCCAGATGTGTTATCGTTCTGTTATAATGATCAACGATAGGATAATCGCGTAAATCCTATTTTTCTAAATATTACTTTTAGGAACATTCCTACGGATGACTCGCTTTATCTCTTCCATGATACAAGTCGATGATACCTATCCCCACTATATATACACATGCACGCATATCACGGGGAAATAAAGGAAAATATTAATAACCCATGAGAGACCGTAAGGGCGAAATGGGTGACTAATACCTTTCCATTTCGTAACTTAGCCTCCGGACCCTTTTCGAATCATATTGGTTTCATATGTATCAGTATGTCTTTAGATGATGTCTTTCGAGACGGCTCCCTTTTCTTTTGTCTGTTTTGAGCAAAATAGACGGGTGAATCCATCTCTCTACATTTTCTCCTCATCGTCGATGCCGGCTTAAGCGCTCCCGAGAGGGATGTGCGGGACCAAGATCCTCACGACGTTGAAGACGTCCTCTCTTATCCGTACCACCCGTCACAAGGATCGGGGTATGGCCACTGTGGCGACTCCGCTGGGGACACTTATTTTGAGGGCTAAACTCTATTTACATGGGTGTTATATTTGCTTATATTTTCCCCTTTTTTGCATGTTCCCCTTTACTATTCATGTGTACCTCATGATTATGCTTATATTCACATACTTGTATAAGATTCTCCATGTACACTTCACACCACGTGAACCTAGGATCACATATGTCCACATGTTGCATGCATCACCCATCCATACTTGGTATACCATTGGTACTTGTACTTTGATCCTTTTTTGGGATGATCAAGAAAGATACTCTCATAAGATACTAATAAGAGAATCATGCATGATTCACATGACATCATTAAAAGAACATTGTGATTGACCAAATTTTTTCCAGTAACTAGAGGATCACTTCGTGATGGGCACTGGTCCGGCAGGGCACAGTTAGCCTAAGCGATATGACTCTCACCTTCCATTAGCCAAGTACCTTCAACGTATATCGAACGGTTCCCCCGCATCGTACCGCTTGACCGAAGTCATGACGGGAGGTATATCGCAGGGAACTCGTTCACGTATGCTGAGTATATCTAATTCTCTCTCACACGTACCGTACCCACGAGGTATATAGTGAGGCAATTCACGTACACTCAGGTATATCAAATGGCTTGTCCATAAGTACCAATTTTTCTCAAAAGTAAGACGTATATCGTGGAAGCCACGCCAAAGGGGGGAACCTTTTCCGATTCACCAAACCAACTGCATACCCGCATATAGGTGTCGAGACTAGGACACACATGTTAGATAACCTATTTTGACCCGAAACTCTGCCGAAATACCGGGTCGGCCTGTCGCCTAAATTTTTATACATTTTTAAAAATGGGACCCTGCCATGAGCCTGGTTACAAGTTCATCCATAGCTTTACATATATTACAAATCCAACTTTTCCAGGCTATGGTCCCATCCGGAATTTCATTTTTCATTTAGAAGAATTTAATACAAGTGAGAACATAATAATAATAATAATCATGCTAAGACCCGTCTCCTAAAATATTTCTCCCTTCTTTATCAGAAATCCAAAAATATTTCTCCTTTCTTTATCAAAAATAAAAAAATATTTCTCCTTCCTCTATCAAAAATCCAAAAATATTTTGTCTTTCAATCTCAAAAAGAAAAAAAATGTCAAAAATAATTTTATTCTTTTTCTCAAAAATAAATCCCATTTTGCGCCTTCTCAGGTCGATCGTACGCCCTTGGCCTGGATCCTTACTGGCTTCGGTCTTCAGTCAAATCACCCCGAAGTTTCATCCATTCCCCTACTACTTATTTCAAGTTCGAGATCCATCCACTTTCTATGGAGAACACAGATTAAGTACCAGCTGTGCAGCCAGATCTGACGGCAGTCTTAGCTCAGCTCGTGTCCAAGATTGACAACCTTCAGACTGAGGTCCGAGAGATGCAACGAAACCAGGTTCTTGTTCCTCAAGAGCCTAAGTCCCTATTACCTCGTGCTATAGGCCCACCCAAGCCTATCTGGGTTCCCGAAGAGTATCAAAAGGCTCCATATGCCCCTCTTGCTAATGGGTCGCCGCTTGCCCCTATATTTTATTTATTTCCCCGCATAAGTTGTAATAATATGAAGATATTGAGATTTGGATCATTGTGACTGGGTTTATATTCTTATTTAACTATTTTGGAGGCTTTATGAAAATTATTGGAAGTTTGTCGGTTAAAATTAGAAAAATTGGAGGAATTAGAAATGGTCATTAGAATTAGTTCAGGTCGTTCAAACAAGAAATCAAGGTCATTAGAAGTGGGGATCAAATGAGGTTCGAACGAGATCCCACTAAATAACAGGTTCTGGTCAATCGAAGGTCGTTCAAAGCACAGTTAAGATCGTTCAAAGCACAGTTCGAATGAAAATCCATTCTCGTTCAAACGAGAGGCTATTCTCATTCAAATAAGGTAGCCCAAATTTTTTAAATTGGATTTCCTTGTGTGTTGTCACAGTTTAGGCAGTTGGATTGATGAGGTATCGAGCTCTGGTGAGCCCAGATATGGAAAAAATGGTATTTCAAGGATTAGGGGTGTTTTATAAGGGTTTTTATGTTTATTTGTGTTAATTTAAGTTAGAAAAAGAGAGAGAGGGGGGGTGAGTCTACTCCCACCATTTTCATATTTCTCCACCACAAACTATCATTTTACCACCATCCCTCCACCTTATACCATCTTATTTTACATGTATTCCACCATACTTTATCCATAGATACCCATTTTCACCATTATTGGACAAATCTAGAAACTGTAGAGATGTTGTTGGGGGTTTCAAAGAAGATGAAGATGGATATTTATGAAGCTTTAAGTGGGTTTTGATGGCACTTTCATGGAGACAAGCTTGTTGGAGCTAGGCAACCTCTCTAAGGCCGCCTTAGGAGGTGGGAAGTTATCATATTCTTAGATATTTCATGCCTTCCATTGTTGGAGCTTTATTTGAGGTAGTAAAACTCTAGTCTTAGTATTAAGACTCTATTTGCATAATTAGTAGTCATGGTATGCACTTGATTAAAATGATGGGTTTCAAGTAAATGGATATTAAATATTTTTATGGAATAACAATGTTGGAAGAAAGTCATTTTGTTAAGAGTAAAATATGAATTAATATTTTAAGGTTTTCTTGAAATAAAGATTTAGGATTTTTATTAAAAATGGTGTATTTTTAGAAGCTTGATGTTAAAGATTTTATGGAATAAAATGTTTGGAAATGATATTTATCTTGCTAAAACATTTGGTGATATAATTTTTCAAAGTTTCTTGTAAAAATGTATATTTTGTAAAAGTTGGACATTTGTTGATTTTTGAAGAATTTAAAATGTCCCCTAGTCTTGAAAAGTGTATTTTGCAAGTGTTATGAGTTTCTAGAATATATCGTGTGTTAAACTCATTAAATAGGATCTTGAAATTTAAAATTCACCTTTTCATGTGTATAAACTTGTTGTATTTTGACGATGAACATAAAAACAAGTTTAAAGAATATTTTGTAGGGTTTAAACATGAGAGAAGAAAAAATATAGAAATTCTAGTCCTCAAAGTGTGTGAAAAAGTAGTTAAAACTGTGGTAAGTGTAAGGCTGTAATAAACATGTGTTAATAAAAGGAAATGGTGTTTTCTTATAAAAGTAGTCTTTAAACGTAATTAGATCGCCGCCTAACCCAAAGTCAACTCCCGGACCCGAGAGAAGTCCAAAATATTTTCTAAAGTCTCTGAATTACCCCCCGTTCACGATTTGGATCAACGGTTTGCGCTCTACGGTCGATTTATCGAAGGAACCTAAAAGAGACTACCAAACGGCAGGTTCCAAACCTTGCCTATCAGTAGTGTGCCTAATAACACCTACCGATTGGCAGGACCAGGGCTATGCTGATCGTAAATACCCTGGGCCTATGAAAAGGAGGGCCTAACCTCATTCCAAAAAAAAAGAAGGAGATCTGAAACCCATCACTCTCAGTGAGCTCCAAAAACTCCTCTCGAAATCAGCGTGATTTCCACATTAAAACCCCTTTCCAACCTTCACCTTTCATCATCATTTTCATCAAAATTGGTGAATTAAGTACCCTCCATCATCACCCAAGTGCAAGGGCTGCTCTCCAATATCCAAGATCAAGCTTAAGATCTTCAATAAGGTCCAACTTTCTCTACTCTCTCTTTAAATTCTCCTAAATTCACATCAATTTTGTTTATTACTTAGCACTTTTTATTCTCTCATCTCACACATCCTAATATAATTTTTATTTAGTATTATTGCAGATCTCTTATTTTCATATAAATAAAACCCAAAAAACAAGAAAAAGAGGGTTTGCTCATAAATTCCAAACGGGAATTCTCACACTTTTCTCACAACTAAAACACTTTTTTACACACACACACATATAAGAGAAGTACCCGCTTGGATTTATGGGATAAACCCCACCCCTAGTTTTGCATACGAACTACGTGGACTTTGATGCCTCTATAGGCTACGTAGGCGTCTCGGGGTAAAACACAAGACTCGAGTCATATTCCTACTTTTCTCGCATTTTCTATTTGTATACGTTCTTTTAACTCAACTCTCTTAGATTCTATATATTTACATATACGCATATTTGTGCTTAGTGGCGTATTATTCCATATGTGATATCGTTCCGTTATAACGATCAACGCTAGGATAATCGCGTAAATCTTGTTTTTCTAAATATTACTTTTAGGAGCATTCCTACGGATGACTCGCTTTATCTCTTCCATGATACAAGTCAATGATTCCTATCCCCACTACATATACACATGCACTCATATCACGGGGAAATAAAGGAAAATAGCAATAACCCATGAGAGACCGTAAGGGCGGAATAGGTGCCTAACACCTTCCCATTTCGTAACTTAGCCTCTGGACCCTTTTCGAATCATTTTGGTTTCATATGTATCAGTATGTCTTTGGATGTTGTCTTTCGGGACGTCTCCCTTTTCTTTTATCTATTTTGAGCAAAATAGAAGAGTGAATCCATCTCTCTACATTTTCACCTCATCACCGACGCCGGCTGAAGCACTCCCGAGAGGGATGCGCGGAACCAAGATCCTCGCGACGTTGAAGACACCCATTCTTCTCCGTCCCACCCGTCGCGAGGATCGGGGGATGGACACACTTGTGATTTCACTTAGCATCTGCAATAAGCCTTTAAACCCGTAGGTTGCCCTACAGGACGAGTTGTGTCTCGTGAGGGTTTGCAGGGAATATACCCACAAAATTCTTATTTGTAAACGACAGTCAATCTCTTATTAGATGTAGAATAATCGTGCAATCCATCACGAGGTAAATATTTTGAGAAATACAAGCTAGAATTGTGTAAAAATATTAAGCTAAGTAAATACTCAAGGCATATCCTTCCTAGAAATCAACGTGTGTGTGTGTGTGTATCAGTCAAAGCGGGTCGAGTATCACAAGAGTAATTCCTAGATTGCCTTTTCATAATCAACGCTTCAACTTCAAAATCTCACTAGATATATCTCTCTCAAACGAACTCTCGAGACTTGGGTTAGTGTATCACTCTTGTGTGTGAGGAGGTGAGTAAATGTAAGCAAGTTCAAACGTCTCACACACACATAAGAAAGAACGAAAAATTTAAAAGAAAATGATGTCATGAAAGAATGCTAATCACTATAATGAGAACGTCTAGTTATTCACCACGTTGACTTTAATTTGTCCGAACACTTAGGGGAATATATGGATGATTATGGGTGAGGGGGAAATTAAATGGGATGTGTGGGATGAGGTGAGGTAGGATAAGATGGATGTGTGAAATGATGGATGCAAAACGGATGCGAAATGGATGGATATGCGATGTGAGAGAGTGTATAGCACTGTTAGGCACAAAACTCTCTTCTATTCTCACATACGGTGAAAGGAAAAAGTAGTGATTTGATGTTGAGCATGCTATTTTCTTGGTCCAATGAGATGTATCTAGTTCAAATTATTCCTTTTGTTAATTTTTCAGGTCTCTTGCATTGCGGCCCTAAGTTGTGTAGTTTGTCTTTCTGAATTCTTTTGGGGGGCTTCAAGTTTTTTGTTCATCTATTGTTATTTAGGTAGTGATACCAAGGAACCCTTTTGGCGTTATTATTATAATATATGGTTTAGAGATAAAAAAAATACAATAAATAAATAAGATAATGCAGACATATTTTTTTTCCAGTTGGATAAAAATCAAAATGTACCTTACACATTGAACTTCTAATTTATAAATTACAACGCCACTAACAGGTTGTATAGTAATAAAATTGTCGAATGGGCTTGGGTTTTTCTATATTTGACCATAAATACTTCGTTCTGAGTACAAGCAACCACTGGAAGCTATATTAGAAGCTTTTAGCTTCATCAAGCATCAGTTGGTTGATTCCTATAGACATTGTCTAAACTACATATATTCTTTGGGAATTCAAAAAGGAGTAGGTTCAGATTTTTATGAACTGTACAGTTTGCACTGATTTGATCGTTTGGAGTTTCGGCTTAAAAAACTCAATCTAGAATGTAAGGACAAAATTTCCAATTGAGTATGTTGTATAGTTTTGACTTATTCCCGAAACAAAACACGTTTGAGTCGTATGGATATTTTTATTACCACGATCCCACACAGACTGTGACATGTTGAAATTTATTGATGACGTTGCAAAAAATCTTCAAGGAATTATTTATGCCGAAGGTTTAATTGGTGCAAGTTTTTTCATCTTCAAATTTAATTGCATTCTGAGATCACTCGAGTATGAATGCGTAATATTAATGGGGATCGAAATTTAATTTTATAAGGATAAGGAGGTTATTATATTAAGAAAATGTTTTTAAAATGTTTTTAAAATGTTTTTAAAGTGTTTGAAATGGCTTACACTTTGTTTTAAGTTGATAAGGATGGATTAGAGTTGTGGTCTAATGGAACTCTAATTCGCGTGTCGTTCAAACGACCTGACATGTCGTTCGAGCAAGATGTCAATCTCATTCGAGCGACGTCTCAAAGTCACTTGAACGAGACCCTTAAGAAAAATATATAATGGCGTGTTTTCATCAAATTTCATAAGTGTGCATTCTGCGAAAATAGTATACGATCAGGACATTTTTGCCCACAAATTTTCTAAGGTTTTTTAAAGCTAAACACATCCTTAAAGTTTCAAAGATCCGAGCTTTCATACCTATATTCTATAGTGATCTTGTTTAAACCAATAAAAGTTGTTCTACTTAAAACTTTATTAGGTTTTGTGAAGACAAAGCGAAGGAGTTCGTGTTTCGATTTCATAAACATTAAAAGTTGTATCGGTGGACACCGAGACATACGTGGACGCGTGTGTTATGAAAGAGCATCGTGGAAGGCCTTTCTACGTGGGCACTGTGAGGGAGTGGTTGAAGATCATAAGAGCATCAAGTCTCGTGGGGATCGAGTCATTGAGTAAGACTTGTTTTTGTTTGCTTTAATTCCACATTCATAGTGATTGTTTGGCTTGGGCCATCGGAGGTTTTTTCCCTTTGTGGTTTCCTCGTAGATCGGCGTTGTGAGTTTTCTTTTCCTTACTTTACTTGCTTTAATCACTAGATGCATGTTTAGGATTAATCAAGATAAAATTTGGTTAAGTTAAAATTGGTACACATAAAATTTAAAAAAGGGTTTTCAAAAAGAGAAAATGTTTCATCATCCCTAAGCAAAGTCTGATTTGAGTAATTAAAATAAGGGACCTACAAATTGGTATGAGAGCTAGAAACATATTTTTATTGTGATCCTTTTTTGCTTTTAAGGATGAATTTTGGAAATTATGACAGTGTTCGTACTCCTGTTTTTTATGTACTCCTATTTTTTATGATACTAACTATGCTTATTAGAAGATTCGAATACATAGTGCCTTGAAATCCATAGATGAGCGTATGTAGTTAGCGGTAGAAAAAGGTTGGACACAACTAGTTACATGAGAGGGTGAGGCCACTATTTGGGAACCCGTTGAGTTATGGATCGAGGCTAAACATAGGCTTGCACTTTACAACTCTAAGGGTCTGCACGTTATTTTCTCACATGTCACACATGAAGAGTATAATAGAATCATGAATTGTGAAACATCAAAAGAGGCTTGGGATACACTTGCACTCACTCATGAGGGCACGAGCACGGTCAGGGCATCTAAGTTGAAAAACCTCACTACATAGTTTGAGACGATTAAAATGTTATAGTATGAGACATTTGATAAGTTTTACACTAGGTTGTCCACTATTGTTAATGCGTCGCTTAACCTAGGTGAGAAGATACTCGATAACCGAGTCAAAAAGAAAATTTTAAGGTCATTACCTAAAATATTTTATGCAAAAGTGTTCGTTTTAAATTTCCTTGGTATGTTAGAGTCGACGAAACTAGAAAAGATTGTAGGTGACCTATGAACTCGGCATGTTTACCTCCAAGCAAGAGCCAGAGAAAGAAAAGGGCATTGCTTTGAAAGCCCTGAAGGAGGTGAATGAAGTTTCAAATGATGACTCCGATTTCAATTTTGAGGATGTCGCATTGTTGGCAAAGAAGTTCAAAAAAATTCTTAGGTTCCAAAAGCAATCGAAAGATGCAAAAAAATTTAAGAAATTCAAGAACAATAAGGTAGATTCCACCCCTAAGGACAGGTGTGAGAAAGTTAAGAGGTATGAGTCAGATAGGTGTTTTGGGCATGAGGGGTATGGTCACAAGGTTACCGAGTGTCCCACTAGACTTAAGAAAGAGGGCAAGAAACCGATATCATATAATGCCATCTTAAGTGATAGTGATCCGAAAGAGAGAGAGAGTTCCCCCAATCAGAGCAAGTTTGTTGCTTTCTCGGCATGTCATGTGAGCGATGACGATAAATCTTCCCATGAAGATTCTCATGTGCACGACACTTTCGAGGCCGTTGAGAGAAAATCCCAAGTGAATGAGGGTGAAGAGGGTGAAGAGAATGTTGATGTGAAAGAGTTGCAAGTTGCATTTAATGAGTTGTATGCCGAAGCGGTGAAGGTGAAAAAGGCAAACTCTTAGTTTCAAGCTAGGTTGAATGAGCGTGCCGTAGAAAATAATGATGTTTTGATTGAGGACCTTAGGGAATGGGAGAAGAAGCTTAGGGAGAAGCTAGAGTATGTCGAGAAATAGATAGATAGCCTACATGGTTTGATGGAGGCGTTGAAAAAGGAGGTGCTAGAGTTTGAGGAGTCTATGCGTTTGCTTGTCTATGATTAGTGAGTTGGAGGAGATGTTGAAAGACTCGAGTAAGGTTAAGCTTGACTTGGAATCTAGGTCGGAGAAGTTGGATAGGATGTTAGGCACCATCAAAGTCAAGAGAGAGAGGTTTGGTATAGGCTATGGTGAGCATGGTGTCCCCACCCCCAAAGCCAATACCAATTGTGTGAGAGAGACCACTAGGAACGCAAGGAGAGGTTGAAATTCTGATAATCATTTCCGCCGTGTTTACACTTGTTCCCTTTCCGGTAGGAAAAGTCACCTTAGACGTTTTTTCTATAACCTTAGGAATGATCCTAGGAAGTTTAGGAACAAAGTCGTGTCGGTTCCCAAAACCCCCATGAGTTATGTCACACCTATTTGCGTTAGGAAATCAGACTTAGAGGATTAGGACTAAAACTTCATGGTTCTCATTTGGTTGCACTTGATTCTTACCATGCTAGATCTAAAGGTTGATTGTGTTACCATGTATCATTTTGTATTCTTTTTTATTTATTGAGTCTTATTTGAAAAATACAAAAAGATTTTGTTTTTGATAAAATTTTTGAGAAAATACGAAAAGATTTTTGGTTTCATATATTTTTGAAAAATACAAAAAGATTTTGTTTTTATTTCAATAAAAATATGTTGAAAAGCCAAAAAGATTTTCGGTTTGTTTTTGTGTTGTGAGTTCACATGTTTGATATGGCATATTGGTGTGCTTGGACCCCCTTCCTTTCATTATCCATGTGGATAGGACATTTGGCCATAATTAATAATACCTAGAATGATCTTAACCATTGTATTATGGGGTTGTTTCGAAGTTGATATGCTTTATTCAACTTTGTTTAAATGCCATAATTGCACACATGCACGAGTTTATATGGATGCTTGACTACTCTTGCATATTTGAGTTTGGTGAGACGTTATTATCTCAATTTTGTCATCTATGCATAACTAGACCTAAGGAGGAGGTGTTCATGTAAGAGGATTGTAATTGAAAAAATAATGAGTGTTCACAGGAAAGTGCTGCGAGAGTGTAAAATTAACTCGTCGTGAAAACCACCGTTAAAAGAACCCAAAAAAAATCAAAGGCAATAAAATGAATCATATGCCAAAAATGGGCCAAATTTGTTTATGTTCATTAAAATGAAAAATAAGATATATTTGAAGGAGTTTGTATGGATAAAAATTAAACGGGTTTGCACAAAGAATCATAACGTTGAAAAATCGTATCATGACGCTATTATTTGTAGAATCGTCAAGATTTCGAATTTGTGTGCATGATGTTTCCTTAGTTCATTAAGCTCACACTTTAATTATCACGTTTGGCTAAACTAACATTTGATTAATTATTGCTATCAATTAGAGCTTCTTGATCTTTTTTATGTGTTGGAATTGTGATTCATTTGTTGTAGTTCATGCCCATACATTCCATGTTCATGTTTGAGCACATCGATACTATGTTAACATGTAACTCATATTAGTTTTGTGTATTTTGTGTATTTCATTTGTTGTAACTCATATTAACATGTAATTCATTTGTTGTAGTTCATGCCCATACATTCCATATTAGTTTTGTGTATTTTGTTTTCTTCCCCTTCTAGTCAATTTTTTTAACGAAATTTTTTCACTGGACAAAATTATATGATTTTCTGCACTGACTGCGAGAATTTTTTTTTCTCGTTAGAGAGATATCTCAATATCTCGTGAAGCCTTCAAGCGAGAACCTCATGCCATTTGAACGACAATGGTATCTCGTTCGACCGACCCGCTTTGATTTTTAAAATCCTTCCTATTTTAGTACCGTGGTTCTTTTGGTTTTATATTTGGTACTGTTGGTTGCTTCTGGATTTATGTTTATGCAGTTTACTTTGACGAATTTGATATTTTGCTGCATTACATTCATTTAATCACACCTGCTTAGATTAATGATTCATTTGTGTGATTATTGTTTGCTAGCTACAGATTTGATATTATTGATCATTATTAGTTAGTCGGTTCATGTTTATTTAGATATATTCATTGACTATCTGATTCTAAATGTGTTTATCTTTCCACTGGGTTGTCTATCCGAGACAAAAAGGGGGAGAGATGTATGTGATGCAGGGGAGATTTTGTGTGATGAGCTAGGTATCCTGATTTAAATATGTTTATATATTGATATCATGTTTTGCTCACATAGAAAATTTTTTGGATTTGATTTTTCATATTGTTTATATCATTTGTTTCTCCATACTTCACTCGGTATTTGTCTGTTTCATGTGTGTAGGTATGCTTTAAGAGATTCAAGATTTCAAATCTACATCACATTCAAAAATTCAGAGACAGTTCATGCTTACTGGACCATTTTTTACTAGTCTTGTCCTGTAATTTTTATTTTTGGTTTTATGAGATGGGATTTAGTAGGGTTGTGGTTTTTTCGAAACATTTCGATTTTTTCGATTTTCAATCCGATTTTTTTCGAATTTGGAATGAAATTTAGTTTGCCGATTTTCGATTTTTCGATTTCTAATTTTTTCGAAAAAAATCGGATCGAAAATCGGAAATAATTCTAAATTTTTTATTTTCTGATTTTTCTGAAACTATGCCGATCCGATTTTTTTCGAATTATTTTCGATTTTTTCGAAATTATTTTTCGATTTCCAATTTTTTAAAAGTTTTCCATATCCCACATCGGTTGGAAGAGGGAGAGGGCTCCAAAATATGCTCTATAAAAGGAGAGTATCCTCCTAACTTCTACACATATCAAAAAAATGGGTCAAATCCTCATGTATTTACATGTTGGGTTAAGTCATTTTATTTGTTTCTTTAAAATGAGAATTTCGAGTAATCAAAAATCCATAATTTATTTTTTTTGAAATTTTGGAATTTTCAAAATTTCTAGATTTTTAATATATTCTGTGAATTTTTTATTTTTGCCGATTTTTTGATTTTTCCGAATTCGGAAATTTTTTTTATTTTCCGAAAAAATTGGATCGGAAATCGAAATAGTTATTTTATTTACGAAAAAATCAAAAAAAAAATTCGAAGAGGCATTTTCCGATCTGATCCGATCGAAACACAGCCCTAGGATTTAGGGTTCATATGGCTTGACGGCGCGGCTTAGGCATTTCACTGTTGGTTTTGTCCAGAAATAGTCTAAGGGGGAGATTTATAAGGACAAAATTTCCAATTGAGTCCGTTGTATAGTTTTGACTTTTTCCCGAAACAAAACACGTTTGAGTCATAGGGAGATTTTTATTGCCACGATCCCACACAGACTATCACGTGTTGAAATTTATTGAAGACGTTGCGACAAAGCTTCAAGGAATTATTTATGTCGAACGTTTAATTAGTGCAAGATTTTTCGTCTTCAAATTTAATTGCATTTCGAGATCACTCAGGTATGAATGCATAATGTTAATGGGACTCAGAATTTAATTTTATAAGGATGAGGTAATTTTATTAAGGAAATGTTTTTGAAGTGTTTGAAATGGTTTACACTTTGTTTTCATCTGATAAGGACGAATTAGAGTTGTGGTTATCGTCCGAGCGAGATGTCAATCTCGTTCGAGCGACATGTCAAAGTCATTTGAATGAGATACCACCTTAAGAAAAATATATAATGGCGTGTTTTCATCAAATTTCATAAGTGTGCATTCTTCGAAAATAGTATACGATCAGGTTAATTTTGCACACAAGCTTTCTAAGGTTTTCTAAAGCTAAACACATCCTTAGAGTTTCAAAGATTCGAGATTTCATTACTATGTGCTATAGCGATCTTGTTTACACCAAGAAAAGTTGTTCTACATAAAACTTTATTGGGTTTTACGAAGAAGAAACAAAGGAGTTCGTGTTCCGATTGCGTAGACATTACAAGCCGTATCGGTGGACACCGAGACATATGTGGACACGTGTGTTGTGGACGAGCATCGTGGAAGAAGGACTTTCTATGTGGGCACTGTGAGAAAAGTGGTTGAAGATCAGAAGAGCGGCAAGTCTCGTGGGGATCGAGTCATTAAGTAATACTTATGTCTGTTCGTTATAATTTCACATTCATAGTGATTGTCTAGCTTGGCCCGTCTGAGGTTTTTCCCTTTGTGGTTTCCTCGTACATCGGCGTTGTGAGTTTTCTTTTCCTTACTTTACTTGCTTTAATCACTGGATGCATGTTTAGGATTAATCAGGATAAAATTTGGTGAAGTTAAAATTAGTGCACATAAAATTTGAAAAAGAGTTTTCAAAAAGAGAAAGTGTTTCATTAACCTTAAGCAAAGTCTAATTTGATTTCTTAAAATAAGGTACCTACATAGAATCTCTAAAGATAAAGCATAACAATGTGGGATAGATTTTAGTTCCATTGGTTTCCAGATCTAAAGAGTTCTCAGTGTGCAATTGGTATGAATTTTAAGTGATGAAGATTGTATTGAGTAACTTGAACTGCGCCTTATAGTTGTTTTCACTCCGAGAGGAAGAGTGAAATTTGAATGGATGCTCGAATGATAATCCAAGATATCTTGGTTTAGATGACATTCTTAGAGATGTGGGAAAGATAATCACGGTATGTTTTGCAATTGAGGTTGAAATATCATCTCTTTTGACAACATTAGAGTATCTTCTGGTTTAAGCCTTTGACGTATGATTGAAGGCAATTTAGAAGGTTATTGTAGATTGGACTAGATCTAGTATCTATGCTTATGGCATGGTAGACATCTTGTGAGAGAGCAAAGATATGTATCAACTCCTCATGCGTTAAGATGAGTTTGGTTCGCGAAAATTGGTCAGTGCTACCTTTAAGGTTCTACATGGGTGAGGGTACTGAAATTAAATAAACATCATTAGTAATCAATGTTGTTCAAAACTTCTCTTCCCTCTATCAGAAGAAACTCTCATTGTCATTGCTTAAAGACCACCACCACGACCACCCACCCACCCCGGAAGGAACAAATCCCATCATTGAATATACAAAAAGAGAAAAGAAAAAAAGTAAAATGGAATGGAATTAGGAAACCACACTCATGCACAAGTATACTCGTCTACCAACAAAAAAATATAAAACAAATGTGAAAATCACGAAAAGCAAAGAAATCATCTTTGGATATGTAGTCATGGATACATTTTGGCGCCTATGCAAGAAGAGAAATAAAGGAATTTTTTAAGATAAAAAGATTGAAAAGGAGAGTACTTGGGAGAAGATCACATTTACAAAAAAAAATCAAGTGCGTTTTTGTCTTCTACCTTTGGCGAGATTCCATTTTTTACTATGTATTAAAGTTGGAATGATTGCATACAATCTGATGTTCATGGATGTTGGTAGGTCATGGGATTTCCAGTGAGAATTATCTTGTTTGTATTATATTACAAAATTGAAATTAAAATCATCCACCAAGGGGAAAAACCAGTATACAGGAGGCATACACATGAAAAGAAACAAAAGAAATCAAGCCGGGAAAAAAATTATCCCACAACCCGAAATCATCCAAAAACTCTACATGAGATGGAAAACTCAGAGAACTATCTTTGCGCCATAAATGTAACAAAGAAAGCATCGTCGCTTGCACTGAAGTATCCACATATGCAAAACACTTACTATTCCACTCTTTCCACACCGACAACAAATCGTAGACAGATGTTGGGCTGAATCAGTGGATACCGAGGTGCACGTGGACTCGTGTGATGTGGACACTTACGTGGGTGGACTGTTACATTGCATTGTGGAGGAGTGGTCGAAGAGGAGAAGAGGCGTCAAGGCTTGTGAGGAGAAGAGGCATTGTGTAAGACTATATCTCTCTTTGTAATTTTCGTATCATAGTGATTGTCTAGCTGGGCCGTCCAAGGTTTTTTCCCTTAGGGATTTCCTAGTACATCAGCATTTTTTTGTTTGATTTCTTTATCTGCTATCACCTAGATGAATGTTTAGGATTAACAAGATAAAATTTGGTAAATCGAATTGGTTTCATAAGATAAGTTTGATGGTGCAAAAGATAAAATTGAGAAAAAATTTAAAATACTGTTTCTGCCTAAAGTACACTTTATAGGGGATTTCTCAAATTGGTATCTGAGCCTGATTCACTAAGTTATCATGTAGATCCTCGTCCAGTGTTGTTTAGGGTAGTTGTTTATCCTTCTCTCTTATGTGTATCTCTTTATGGATTCCCTTAGTATTAAGTTGTTCGATGTGTTTTGTGATAACGATTTTGATATAAAAGAGGAGTTTAATAAGATTCATAATTGTGCTGAAAATTAAATCTCTTGAATTTGAAGTTTGCAAAACATATTAAAATTCTTGAAAAAGAAAATTATCATTTTAAAACTATTATGGAACTTTTGCAAACAGTTCAAACTCAAAGAGACATCTTTCGTGAGAAGCTTGTTGCCTTGGACCATAACTTAAAGATTTTGGAATTGTCCATGAAAGAGAGTGAGGATAGAGTCCGGTTTTTAGAGAAATAATTAGAGGACTATAAAATTTCAAGGGTGTGTGTACGTGCCATTGAGCATAATGTTTTATTAATCATTTTAAGACACGAGAGAAATCTCTTCGGGATAATTTTTCTTGCATTGAGGGAGAGCAAGAGAACCTTCTAGGAATGATTGAAAATATGAAGAAGGAGTCGCTAATGTTGTAAGAGTCTAATTCTTTGCTTGAGTCTAAAATTTTGAAGTTAAAAGATGATTTTAAATACTCGAGTAATGTGGTTGTGATAGTACTAGCTCATCTTGTTCTAATGCCTCCATTGCAAAATCCAAGACCATTATTTGTTTCAAAGGGTCAACCAAAATCAAGTATGTTAGAAAAGGTCAACCCATAGGTAACAATCCTCGCTTTTACACATGTTCGCATTGTGGTAGGAAATGTCACCTTAGGGTTTTTTATAATGATCTTGGAAGAGGTCCTAGAAAGTTAAAGTGTAGTGTACCGTTGGTTCTCAAAACCCCTCGAGTTAGGTATACACATGTTTGAGTTAGGAAATCTATTTTAGAGACGCTAAATGTTAGGTTGGTTGATTCTCACTAGCTTGCACATGATGCTTTGTATGCTATATCTTATGGGTGATTGCTTGAAAGATTTTTATTTTCCATACTCTAGTTATGCTTCACAATATATATTTGCCGGTGGTATGACATGTGTATCATTTTTTATTTTAGTGTTTCATTCTTGAGTCATATTGGAAAAATTCAAAAAGATTTTTGTTTGTCTTTTGAGTTAGTGCTTATTTTCAAGAATTGAAAAATTGGTATTTCTTTTGAAAAAGTTTAATAAAAACTCAAAAAGATTTTTCAGTTTTGTATATTTTAGTTTTACACATTTTGTGTGGCATATTGGTGTGTTTAAATAGAATTCAATCCATTCTTTCCATACGGCTAGAACATTTGGTTATGATTTTAGATGCTTAGATTGTTCTTAATCACGTTTACATGGAGTTGTTTTAAACTTGATTTGCTTTATGAATTTTAATTTATATATGCCTCCGCACACACATGCGTGAGCTTTTTGAATTTTAACTTCACGTGTAGATTTGAGCTATGTGAGATGTTCTCCCATCAATCTTGTCATCTACATGTTTTGTGACTATGGGAGATTTTTGCATGTAATAACCGTTGCCCATGAGTATGTTTGTAATGTAATGAAAAATATGAGAATGTGCGGAAAAGGGATACAAAAGACAAATGTCTTTGCGGAAAAGCCACCATTGGTAAGAGCCCAATAAAATATTAAAGGCAATAAAAACAGAAAAATTGTCAAAATGGGGCCAACTTAGTTTTTTGTTTGTTTGATCTTTAAAAAGTAATAGCTTCAAAAGAATTGAGAATAAAAAAGAAAATATTCTATATGTTTATCTTTTGAGGGTATTTAGTTGAAGATCAAGGTTTTTAATAATGAATCTTAGTTATGCTTATTTTGTCATGACGCTATTGATTTGTAAAATCGTTAATATTTTAGGCTTGTGTGCATTGTGCTTGTTTGTTCATTAAGTTCACTTTATCTTTACACTTGAGGCTAAATCTTAGTTTGATAAAGTTTTGTGGTCAATTAGAACTTCTTGAACATATTTGAGTGTTTGGATTATAATTCATTTATATCTAGTTCAATCCCATTCATTCAATTCCACATGATTAGACACATCGCTACTATGCTAGTGTGCAAAGCTTATGTGTTCATGTCATATTTTATGGTCGTTTATACCTATTTATGTGTGCCGAATTTTCATTGATATAGTTTGCATATATTATATATGGTATTGTGTTTTGAGTCTTTGCGGTTTATATTTAGCCCATGCTTATCACATGCTTGATCGGTTGGATTATTTATGCTTGAGTTGCCATGTTGTGTGTTTGCTACACTTTACACAATCGCATGATTTTATTCCCTTCTCCTTATGCTTAATTGTGATATCAAATTTATTTTAAAATTGGTCTCTTACTATGCTAGTGTGTAAAGCTCATGTGTTTGGGTTATAAATTTGAGTGTTTGGGTTATAATTCATTTATATCTAGTTCACGCCCACTCATTCCATTCCACATGATTAGACACATCAATACTATGCTAGTGTGTAAAGCTTATGTGTTTGAGTTATGTTTTGTGGCCGTTTATACTTATATATGTGTGCCGAATTTTCATTGATATAGTTTGTATATATTATATATGGTATTGTGTTTTAAGTCTTTGCAGTCTATATTTAGTCCATGCTTATCACAAGATTGATATGTTGGATTATTTATGCTTGAGTTGCCATGTTGTGTGTTTGCTACACTTTACACAATCTCATGATTTTAGTCCATTCTCCTTATGCTTAATTGTGGTATCAAATTTATTTTAAAATTGGTATCTTACTATGCTAGTGTGTAAAGCTTATGTGTTTGGGTTCTAAATTTGAGTGTTTGAGTTATAATTCATTTATATCTAGTTCACGCTCATTTATTCCATTCCACGTTATTAGACACGTCGATACTATGCTAATGTGCAAAGCTTATGTGTTCGTGTCATGTTTTGTGATCGTTTATACCTATATATGTGTGTCGAATTTTAATTGACATAGTTTGCATATATTATATATGGTATTGTGTTTTGAGTCTTTGCGATTTATATTTAACCCATGCTTATCACATGATTGATCGGTTGGATTATTTATGCTTGAGTTGCCATGTTGTGTGTTTACTACACTTTACACAATCGCGTGATTTTATTCCCTTCTCCTTATGCTTAATTGTGATATCAAATTTATTTTAAAATTGGTCTCTTACTATGATAGTGTATAAAGTTTATGTGTTTGGGTTATAAATTTGAGTGTATGGGTTATAATTCATTCATCTCTAGTTCACGCCCATTCATTCCATTCCACGTGATTAGACACATCGATACTATGCTAGTGTGTAAAGCTTATATGTTTGTGTCATGTTTTGTGGTCTTTTATACCTATGTATGTGTGTCGAATTTTCATTGATATAGTTTGCATATATTATATATGGTAATGTGTTTTGAGTCTTTGCGATTTAAATTTAGTCCATGCTTATCACATGCTTAATCTATTGGATTATTTATGCTTGAGTTGCCATGTTGTGTGTTTGCTACACTTTACACCATCACATGATTTTATTCCCTTCTCCTTATGCTTAATTGTCGTATCAAATTTATTTTAAAATCGGTATCTTACGATCATTTAGTCCCTTCTCCTTATGATTGTATTCCTTTCTCCTTATGCTTAATTGTGAATTATTTAATCCATGCTCGATCTGTTGGATTATTTATGCTTGAGTTACCATGTTGTGTGTTTGCTACACTTTACAAGAACACGACTCGACACGACACTTTTCACTTTACATGTTAAATGTAGTCTCGTGCATGTGAAAGCTCTTGCATGTGAAGTTAAATCTAGTATTTTTAGAGAGCGTCTATACACGAAAACGACTCGACACGATCCGTTGCTAGGTTTAACTTCAGGGGCTTATGTCTTTTCATAAACAATAACATCTTTGGGGGTTTTAGAGAAAGTGGATCTTTTGCTCATAACCTCTTCTTGAGCGTTAGATATAACCTATTTTGGAGCGTTATTTAGGCATGATTTTATTTAATGTCCACTAATAGGGAGTTAAGTAGTTGGGACCTAGAGGTTTGTCACGCTTCTGGTGTGCACTAGATTTATTTGCAGCCGAATTTATTTTTGACCTCATGACAATGATTTTGACAAGCATTTGCAACTATTACACGTGACTACATTTAACAGTTTAAGTTTTGTAATCATTTGATATTGCAATAAAATTATTCAAATCATTTTCACATTGAGCAATAGGGGTGATTTGATACGACAAAGTGGAAATATTCCACAATAATTCTCGTCATTCTTCAAGAACGTACCATTCTTTAGGAATAATTTGTACCTCAAGTACAATCTTCCCTCCCTATAATGGTGGGGAAAATGTCTTATCAAAAATTTTTTTGTAAAATATACGATTAACACTACATTTATCAATGGTTCAATATAGGGTGAATCGTAAACGCCATATTTACATACCTTTGTGATCAGGGGCGGAGCTACGCTATGCCGAGTGGGTGCGGGCGCACCCACTGGATTTCTAGATTTTTTTTTTAAATATATATGTACTTGTGTAATAACTTAAATGGGTTTATCAGGTCTGTTGTTGAATGGTTGTGTAGGGCCGATCTTATGCATTTTGGCTTAGGTTGCTAGTGGTTTAGATTTGTTGAGTTAGCTTGTTTGTTCTAGAGTTTATGTTGTTGAAACGATGTTGAAGGTTATTGTAGTTTTCCTTTTTAGTCTTGGCAGCTGGTTGTTGATGCTTGGAGTTTGTTAATGGAGATTGAAGTTCAATGGTTTTGTTTTTGGTTCTCTCGAAGTGTTGGCTTTGGTTAGAGAGAAAGCATCCTGATTGGTCCTATTCGCGATGGTTGACAGGTGTGGAGTATTCTAGATTCTTATCTTGTTTAGTGGGTTGTTGGTTTGGGCCAGAGTATTAGTGTTGTAGCCAGTTTGGGCTATTTTTTTGTTGTTGTTTTTTGTTGGGTTGAGCTTTGTAAGGCTAAGGGTTGGTTGATCCTTGTTTTATCTAGGCATTTCTAATTAAATCACATATGCTAGATTTATGCCTAAATTATTAATTTATTTTAGATTAATTAGCTTAATTAATATATGTTAGAACTTAGATTTATGCCCAAATTATTTATTTATGTTAGATTAATTATGTTTTTTGCTGAAATTTTCTATACTACTAGATTTATGCCCAAAAAAGTAAAAATAACCGAAAAAAAATCGTCTTGGGGGCTCCCGCCTCCAAACCCCGAGGTATGTCAGACATTTTCGCACCCACGCACTCACAAACCTGGCTCCGCCACTGTTTGTGATAACAATAGTTATCAACTATTGATCATTGTATAATGTCATATAATATGAATGTATTCATACTTGTTAGTGTTGTTTGGCAGAATTTAATTGAGAATGTGAATCGTTTGTAAGAACTTCCAAGATTAGGGTTTTGATCGCTTGAATGTCTCTGAAGTGTGATTGTTTTGGAATTCAAGGGTCTTTATATGTTGTTATTGGCCCAAAATTTTATTGAGAATGAGAATCCTTTTTTGGAACTTCGAGGATTAAGATTTTGATCAAAGAGACAATACGATCGTTTTGGTGCTTTAATGTGTGAGATGTGTTTTTTTTTTAATTCGGGGGTATTTATATGTTGGACCTAATCGTTTAAAATTTGATGTGCCTGACTTTTTTGACCAAAATCTTTAGTCAAAGGAGTAGACTCTAAAAGCCCCAATTTTAAAATAAGTTATGTATGGTGAGAATGAGAGGAAAAGTCACTTTCTAATTTGTTTTCCCATATGCAAAATGATCCATCTCAGTAGTTTTAGCATTTTTAGGGAAAAGATTTCTTTATTTGGGGCTAGGAGCTTAAATACATGAAGGCTTTATTTCAACTGGTTTAAAGTGATCGTAAAATTGTAGTAAAAGATTTACATTTTTTGTCTTTTAGAAAAATGTTTCCACTAAACTAAATTTTTTAACAAAACCATATGCATAATTTTCCACTAGTTTAAGGATGGGAAAATTGTGCAATAGTGAGAATAAGGTTTCTATTTTTCATTTCTCTTACAAGAAAAATGGTTTTCACTCTTTACATTAACTAACAATAATTTATTATTTATAGATTTTTTTACAGGGTAGATTTTTAAAAAAATCCCATGACTTATTTTTCTAAATATAATTTTTATTCAACATTTGTTTCAAAATTACCTTTTTACATCATATAGTTTAACTTTAATCCCAGATAGTGACATTAATTTCAAACACTTACATGACAGTGCTAAGATCAGTGCAACATCACGTCAATGTCTGTGACGACGTAGTTTCCACGACTGTTGGAAAGTCGTCGAAAATTGTCAATTGTTTAAGGATTCATAGCTAATATGACGATTAATTTATAATTTTTTTTAATTTAAACATAATGTAGCGTAAAAAAAAAGTTAAAATGAAGTGATTTTTCAAGGACAAACTCTATTTTAAACTAGTAAATAGAAAAGGAACTGTGAAGGTAATAGTGAATATGTTTATCTTGGTTTTTGGAGTTATTTCCAAATGATTGGGTTGAGTTATGTTATTTCTTTCTTTTTTTGATATCCAAAAGGATTCCATAGATTAAAACTAAACTAAACTTAAAGCCAATATAGTCCAAATTAACCTCACCAGCTCTTAGATTATCATTTAGAATAAGAGTTTTAAGGTCATCAGGATGGTCAGACCGCCATTTTGATGGTAAAGATTTAAGTACGGCTCTTTCGCAGCCTAGTCTGCAACATGGTTTGATGTTCTCCTCACGTGCATAAAAGACAGCCTTCAACAAAATTCTCTCTCTTCCTTCATCTCTCACAATATAAATAGTCACCAAGAGCCCTCTAGGTCAGTGATAAGGTCTTCTACCATAAGTTTAGAATATGCTTCAATCAAAACATAAACAACCATAAAGGTAACAGTCCTTCGGTGTTCAGTAAGAAAAGATCAACACTTTTAAGAGGTAGCACCTACAGGCAGAGGCTCCAAGGTTTCCCCATGATCAAAAACTCGTGATTGTTTATTTGATGCATCCCTCTGAAAAGGGGGCCAACTGTTTGGTTGAGATGAATGAGGAGATGGACTGGAATGGGTGGGGGAGTTGGATCCAATCATAGTACCAAGACTCCACAAGCTATAGTAAGACGGCCAGCAACTAAGGTTAAAACATTAGAAACAACTAAAGAGATGGAGATGTTGGTCGGTATTCATTGGGATTACGCCTTGACTGCATATTTAGTTGGCCAAAGATTAGAGCGTAGTTATACCCGGTTTGAGCTTATGACACGCACTAGAGGTCTCAGTCTACTAACAAGTTCAAAAAGGAAATGTAGCTAATATCGCACAAATTAATAGGTCCACATCAATTAATGTTCGCAAAATCATCAATTTGGGGATAACTATAAGAAATTCTTGTTCATATTCTCAGGAAACTCCCTGGGATTGGTGCAATCTCCAATGAACTTGCAAGCTGAGTTTCAGAATATGTTAATACTCGAGGGGCATTGTCCAAGCAGTTCTCTTATGAAAGTTCAACCCACCCTGTAGAGGCCTCTAAACTAAACCAACTTTTTTTCTTCTAACGCTAACATTTATCATACACAATAGTTTCTCAATTGTAACTCCCCGGCACTAAAACAGAAACATCACAAAGAAGCCTAGAAAATTATACTTGTGTTGTATGGCACAGGTATATATGGTAAAGACTACAGAACATATATTTTTTATATAACAAATATAAAAAAGATAATTTCTTTGAGATTATACAAAACAAATATTTGACAGTGCAAAAATAGCATACAGAACCAATTGTTCTTCATGCTCTAATATCTGTGCTGCCCCTACAAGAAAACCGCATGTGGATGAAAAAAGAATCCAAAATAATACCTTATACCTTTAAGAGTTCGCTAACAGGTGGCGTAACTCAAAAGAACTGAACAAAGAAAGAATTTGGTAGTGTGTGCGTTTGTATGTGTTTGTGTGTATACGTAATGTATGCCTAATCATCAGGATCCATCTCCTCATCTTGATCCAAAGATGGAACTGAGTCAGCTGAGTTTCCTTCTTCATCATCTGGCTCGAAATGACTTTGCTCCTCGTCTTCTTCTTGGGATTCATTTTCATTGGCAGTGTTCTCCTGTGTGTCGACTTTTGTAGATCGGCGTTCCATCCATTTAGGACATTCGTCTTCACCTTCATAGAATGATTGAAAATTATCTGCGGCGGTTTTGGAGTTTCTACAACAGCATTCGGGGATGGGGTGAGAGAGGAAGGACATTGGTTTGGATTGACGAAATTCCCTCATAAGACCCTCTTCACTCAGGCTATTGTTAAGGTGCTTGCGCACTGCGAGCGTCCAGTTGTTCTTGGGATAATAGATATGATCGCTGGTACTATTGAAGAGCTCAGCCAGATATTTCCTGCTCAAAAGAAGAAAAAAAGCGTGAAAATAAAGAATAGAACATGGATTTTTTCAGCGAAAATAATACATATGCATACTAAACACATTATGAGTATCGTGGTCATTCATGCATTCTCATGTGCAACGTTGTAAACAATATACTCCTTCCGTCCCATATTAATAGTTGCCATTTGAAAGTCATTTAAGAAAAGTTTTTACTTTTTAAGTTTATCCTCCTAAAAATGATGTATACCTTTGAATGTAAAACATGCACTTGAATCATTGTTGTCTAAAGAGTATTGTTCGAATGGATAATTTTGTAATCTCACCTATCTTTATATACTATTTTTAAAAACACGACTATTAAAATGGGACGGACTAATAAGGAAAGCACGACTATTTATCTGTATGGAGGGAGTATATAATATAAAAAGTACATGAACCTCAGCAGATCTACACTACGACAGAGATGGGCAGTTGCCAAACTTATTTTTTTGAAGAAAAAAAATTAAGAAATAAAAATAGGTGAATATATAATTTATATAAAGTTTCCTTGGCTTATCAAACTAAAAATTGTTGAATATTAAAATTTATACTCAGATATTTGAAGAAGTGTATTTTGCATACAATATATTTTAGCATTATTAATTTGAAAATTTTGATACATATTATATTTTATTCCACCTTGTAAAAAAATTTGAATCCAACCGACATGAGGCGTTTTATATATCAGAGAATTTAACTCCCACCTAAGTTGCTAACCCAAATATTCTACCTAATAAAATAAATGTGTAAATACTACGAATATAAAACCAAAAGCGACACTTTATAAGTTATAAATATTGTAATAGACAATGATCACAAGGACAAGGACATACCATCCTGTCGTTTTTCTAACATAAAGCTTAGATGTCATTCATTGCTCATTTTATTCGAGCAATAACTTATTATTACAAAAGTGCAAAAACACAAACAAAACGAGCAATAAAAGAACCCCTAGATATAATTATTAGCAAAAGGTCATTTTTCTCTCACCTGTCCGGTCGATATGTTCTGGCAGATGCCATCTCGTAAAGGCGGTGTCCCATGACCAAGCTCGAAAAATCTGGCCAACCACTGCCATCATTGTTGAAGCCCGGCAAGAAAGCATCTGCTTCGAGTGAAACAACATAATCAAGAGCATCCCACAACAAACGGTGGGCTTGCAACCTTAAATCGATGGTTGTGGGATCGGGTTCTGTATCCTTTTCAGCTACCCAACCATACCATCCTTCTTTTTCATGTTGATAAATAGGTCGACCAGGAGGCGGAGGAAGAGGGCGGGGACGCGGACCAGACTTGTCCCATTCTTTCTTTAATTGCTCTGAACTTTTAGCAGGTGGGGCCCGGAAAGGATCCACCAGAAGTGGGGCTTCGGGACCCACTAAATTTGCTAGCTCTTGCTTGCTACATAAAGAGGTACGATCCACTAAGTTGGCATACATGGCACGTAATGGGATCATGACACGTTGACCACCAAATGCTTCAGAACCTGCCAGGTATATTCTCGTTGTCGGAGGATAACCCATGGCTCGAAGGAGAAGTCCTATCTACAAAAAGTTTAGGGCAAAGTAACATTTAACATTGGTGATATAGAAATGTATACTGAAATCTGAAGAAAACTGTTTTAGAGGAGACATTTTGTGTTGACACAAATTTTCTTCACCGAACTACACCTTTACTGGCACGAGATTGTGCTTTCTCAATGAATGTCACCTTTAGTGACGAAAATTTATGTCGTTGACCCATGAAATTTTAATGGATCTGATGGAAAATGTGCCGAGTCTAATAAAAATTAAAAGACGTACTTCATGGTTCAAAGTCTCGGTATCGGTCCCGGTATCGGACACACGATTTTCAATTCGGTCGCGGTATCGATCGCGGTATAGGACGATACGCAAAGATTCGGTATTTAGAGAGCGCGAAAAATTTAGAAAAAAATATATAAAATTTTAAAAAAATAAGATTAACAATATGAGCCAATCAGATATGTTCAAACCATTATTTAATATGCATTACATTGTACGATTAGTTATTCTGAAGTGCGGCGGACTTGGCATATTGCTAACGTACTAATTTTATTTTATTTTTTAATTATTTAAAATCTCTAAATAATCACGTATTAGTGACTAATTGTTGATTTTAATTTATGTAGGAGGATGTTTGATATTCATTGACGAGACTAGGCTTATAGGGATTCTTTTACCCCCCCAATCTTTGTCTCTTCCATTTTTGGACATCATTATGTGACATTATATTTGGATAGGATATTTTGTTCCAAGTTCAAATATTTTTATGTACGGTGTGAATGTTATTAGTTTTATATTAGTGACATTTAAATTTTATTGCAATTGTTCAATTTAATCTTAGTGTGTAGAATTATTCTTCATGTATATGTCATGTGGACAAACTTATATAGGTCGTGTTCTGTAAATGTTACAATATATTTTCAACAACGAAGAAATATGGTGACAGATTAAAATTTTATCAAAAAATAAAAGAAAATATGACAATGTTCAAATAATGATGCAATTTTTTTTCCATATTACTCAGTAACATTTTTTTTTTTGTTCAAATAAATGTTTTGTAAAAAAATGTTCAAAGAAATGACTTACAAAACATATACATTTTTTTTTTGTACAAATAAATATTTTGTAAAAAAATGTGCAAAGAAATGTCTTACAAACGTATTTTTGACATCTTTTTACAAACAATTAAAAATGTTTTGGAGAAAAATGTTTTTTGGGCACAAAAAAAAAATGTGTAGTTTGAATCGGTTGTCTCAGCCGATATCGCGGCTGTCTCGGCCGATATCGCGACGAGGCGTCGCGGAATCGGTTGTCTCGGCCGATATCTCGGCTAGACAACACGATTCAATGTTTTTTTTTAAACGCCTCTCGGTATCGTATCGGTACCCTCCAAATTCCGAGTTGACTCGGCCGATACCGAGTCAACTCGGCCGATACTTTGAATCATGACGTACTTAGTTTAAATACGCCAATTATCAAGGTAGCAAAGTCAAAATCACCGTATCTTTTATTATTCTTTAATTTATTTTTCTCGTCACTTTATGTCATCAATAACATAAAACTTGTGTACTATATGTTATGCGTGGAATGAAAATATAGAGTCGGACAAAATAGCCACTTGTAAAGATACATGGACATGGAAAGAATTTGGGGTTGTTGGCGGTGGATAAAGGGAATCTCCAATTTTAATAGGTGCAGTGGTTTCTTGCCATAACCATTATCTAGAGGTACTATGATACTTTGATTGGGAAAACAAACAATTTAATTCTAGATAGAATAATTTCGTGAGAGCCTGAGAAGAAAGGAGAAGCTATTTCTACTTATCTCTTAGTTATAAATAAAATTTGACAACATAACTTCAGAAAGCTATTTGTACATATATTGTCTGATAGACTCCGGCACCGGCAGGTAACAGAGCTTAAATGGCATCTGGATGGACTTTATACACAATTAAATTTATATTCAAAAATACAAATGATAATTTTGATACTTTTTATGCCTTTCTCCCAACACCAAAGTGAAAAGGATGCCATTTTCTCTTTGTAAAAATGAAAAATTTACTTTACAAAGATTAATATTTAACATTGATATAAAACATGTAAAAGAGCTATGACCGGCTTTTCCATATGGCTCATGCCTATTATAAAGTCTTATATCCATGCTTGCTCGATAATAATATACTTTATTTTTAAAACAAAGCAAAAAATAATGAAACACAAGACATGATGTGCAAAAAGAGCATTAAAAATGATGGGATTGGTGCAGGTAAAATAATATCCAAGGCAAGTGGATCATCAAAGAAAGAAGCGAAAGTTTGATCACCTATGAAGCACTTACACGGACACGCGTGTCGTGTCCGACACAAGTCGACACGGAAAACCTAAAAAATTTAAAACACGACACAGCGGGACGCTACGAAAAAATTATTTATTTTGAAATTTTTTGTATATATAAATATTAAACATAACATTAATACTAATTCCCTAATAAAAAACAAAATGCAAAAATACATATAAACCATTAGTGTCTTAAATCCATTCTAAATATTAAACATCATATTAATACCAAGGTTCTAAAAAATGCGGGGCGTGACCGAGGCGTGGAGGCCAAGCCTTAAGCCTTCGAAGCCTAAGCGAGCCTTAGGAGTAAAAAGGCGTTTAGGCCTTTTTAATATATTTTAATATTTTTAACTATAAGAAAGCTATTAAAAATACTAAAATAGTACATACCTTAAAATATATCTGAATATATGTAAAATAAAATATTATTTTTTTTAAATACTTAGAAAAAAACAAAAAACGCGCGTTTTTTGGACGAGAGGCAGAGAGGTTTGGGATACCATTTGTCTTCTGATTGTTTTGAATGAGATATTGGTCCGGTTTTTTAAAAAAAATCTTTAAAAGGCGATATCGTTTCACTAAAGCGTTTTTGTTTTTAATAAAAAATGCCTTAAGCCTTTTACCAAGAATGAGGCGTAAAAGGCTAAGGCGGCGCGTTTCTCCCAAGCCTCAACCCTAGGCGTGCCTAGGCGCGCCTTTTAGAACACTGATTAATACTAAATTCCATACTAGTAACAACCAAAATGCAAAAATACATACAAACCATTCCAAATATTAAACGTCATATTAATACTAAATTCCATACTAGTAACAACCAAAATGCAAAAGTACATATAAACCATTAGTGTCTCAAATCCATTCTAAACATTAAACATCACATTATTATTAAATCCCATACTAGTAACAATCAAAATGCAAAAAACACATTCCCAACAATAAACTAAAAAGAACTTTGAACTCCAATGGGCTAAAATATGTTCTAATTGATAAAAGAAACTTATAATTTCCTTCTGAAAATTATATAAAATCTGTTCTAACTATTAACACTTAACAAATATAAATTCATTATAATTTCCTTCTGAAATTATAAAAAATCTGTTCTCAATATTAACACTTAACAAATATTAATTCATTTCAAGTTTCACCTTTCAATTAACACTTAGCAGAGAGTGTTTTGGTTCAAGATTTGTTATTTGTGAAAGAGTGTTGAAACGAAAAGGTTTAAACCGTAATAAGTTGTTAAAATCTCTAAAGAACCATTGAAAAGATTATTTCACAAACTTGCCACCGTTTTTTAAATAGCCATTCTGTTTTGGCCTCTGCCATGTCAGTCCCCTGTTGGCTCCGTGTCCCTCCTGTGTCCAACCTTATTTTAATGCCGTTTATGTGGGGTGTCGGACACGTCTCCGCGTCCTTTGAATGTCCATCCGACACACGTACGGGGCCTCCGGGGAAGTGTTCGTGCTTCATAGTTGATCACATTTCAAGTAGACAGAAATGGTCGTGGTGTCAGAAAGTAGTCCCCTACAGTATTGATCCTATGGAGCAGCCTGACAAAGCAACTTTCACATCGTCCATTTTTTTCAAGACAGAATTAATTTATTTCATTTTAGTTTTCTTTTCTTCGTTCTTTTTTTGTTGAGGGGGGAATGGGGAGAAAAGCCCTATGGGGCAACCCATATACAAAGAGGGATGCAGTTCACAAAATTGAAAAATGTGTAAATTTATATACCTCTTCAGGCATGAGGGGACATGAACCATTTCTTTTTCGAATATATGAATCAATACTAAGTTCATCCTTTATGATCCCTTGTTTAATCATCTGCGACCTTCGGTACTGTATAAGTTCAGTGTGAACATCCTGCGCATATTGAAAAAACAGAGTCAGATATGCAAAGATCAGATCAGTGGATATAGACACCAAATGACATCTTTTTCCTCAATTACAAAGTTCAACCCATGGTGGGTTGGGTCTAATTGGATCAACACCCAATATTTCCAATGCCAGTGCTTGTCCTCATTGACCTTCGGAATCATGCAAACTATGAAATGTTAGTGACAGAAAATTCTTTACTGATGGTAATGCAAATGTTTTTTTTTAATCTAAAACAATAAATATTATTAATGACATACAAAAACAACAAAGACAGTGAGTTCACAGATAAGAAAGGAAACAAACAACAAAAACAGAGGAACACAATCTATCTATAAATATACAAGTGGACTCATTCCAACATATATTTCACCAGAAACATTTCATTTTAGAAGACCTACTTCCACCAATTCCAACTTAAATATATCTGCTGATTTCTCTGGATAAACACCCCCATAACATTTTAGATCCATACAAATCTTTGTCCATAAAAAATAGGTGAATGGGCAATGAAGAACAGTATGGTTCAAATTTCCTCATCGCTTTCACAGAGAGAGCCCCAGGAGTAGAGAGACATCATAGATTCACAGATGTGCTCCTTCGTACCATCTCACAAGTATTAACCTTTACATGAACAAGACAAGGAAACAACTCTACTTTGGAAGGAATCCCTACTACCTGTATCACTTTGTAAGGTGCAAATGAAGAAATGAATGGATCATTTGATTTGTACGCAGACCTCAACGAATATAATTGTATATTTAATATACTGTTAGAAGTAATATATCCCTTTAGGAATAAGGTATTGTTAACTGCACTCCCAAGTATGTATTATTGCATTCCAAAGAGTGTCGTCAAAAATTAAAATAAACCACAAAAGATCATTAGAAAGTGTCCCTACATATTATTTTGGAGGGCTAAAGTAATTATTTGGAGTGCATTTAGTCATATATCCTAGGAATGTTCACTAGTTACTATGGGTAGATAGGTCCTTTAATCTTATTGAGGCAACATAGGCTCTTAGGCCCGGGCCTATATATATTGTTGCATTGGCCTCCTTTGTACTCGCTACTAATATTATGAAATATAATTATGAGAGGATAAAACCTTAGTTTCTAAAGTTATTGTTTTGTATATGATTTCTCCTATATAAATCAAGTGGTACCAGAGTCATTGAGTCTTGATGCGGTAGTCATTGTTGTTGTTTTGAACGATGGGCAAGGCTGGACCACTCCTCCACACTCAACTTCTGTCCAGCCTTTTTCTTTGCGGCTCAACCCACTGCCGACCTCATCTATAGGTCCCTCACCTCCGTCAGCTCTACACCTCTGTCCTCACCCACCAGCAAAGCCAAACAAGGACCAACAGCAGCCCACTACTTGTGCCTCTCAAAAAAACCCGACCCAACATCCTTCAAACGTTATCACCCCTCAATAAAACCACAAATCAGTCACCCTCCAACCCTCGATGATGCCAGGCGAGGCTCACCAATGCCACACGAAAACCACCGAAGTTGCGAGTCCCCATCCACTCACTCGTCCAGCCCTTTCGCAACTCGTGACCCTTTCGCGCTCAACCCCTGACCTTCCTACACCTTAGCCCGACTTTCAATCCCTTCACCTCCCCCAATGAGTCCTAACCCATTGTCGTCCAATCATGAGACCAAACACCCTCACCAACCAGATTCCCTCTGTTTTGACAAACCGATCCCAAACTTAACAAAATTATAGCCATGTTTCTCAACTTACAAAATTGCACCACACACACACACACTCCAGAGGAAAATAACAGTTTACAGCACAGTTCACAATTTTCCAAAACAAACCCTAGCTTTCCCTCTGAACCATTATCCGCCGTCTACCCACTTCCGGGTGTAAGGACTCATCTACCTGATTGATGACGAGAATTACAAGAGCATTGAGAATTCCAGCAGGCGAGTCAGGAATTTCTCAACAAGTATATCAGACAGTGGTACAACAACATGCAAGGTTACAAGTTCGGGTTCATCATTGTTGTTCTCTACAATGGTAGACTGCATGTGGATCAGTGTACCAACACGGTTTCAAGCTACGATTCGAGTACAATATGTGAGAGAGAGGAGTGTTTGATGGAATTCCAAGCCAAAGACACTGTTTCCATCCCCTTGTGGCCTCCATCACTGGTGTTCCAGACGAGCACCCACATTCCCACTTTGCTGCGTCGTGACTTGTCTTTGGATAATGAGGATTCTTTAAAGTTTAATATTGCGGGATTCTTTGACACTTTTGTTGAGGATTATTGGCAACCCGTACTAGTTCAAGGTATGGAGTCTATCTCCTACTCTTTGGACAAGATGATGACTTTTTGGGAGGTCCTTCTCAGACAGCTTCGTCAGGTGTTGTTTGACATGATTATGAAGACCCCTTTTTGGATGCTTTTGAATTTTATTCAGTGATTGTGATTCAATGCCTGGTGTTGATGATTGAAATTAGGATTTATTTTAGTATTTTCTTGCATTTTTTTATTTCATTGTATTTTATCTTTTATTAGTTTGGTATTTTGTCACATTTTTAGTCGTAGTAAGGGTTGAGAGGGAAGCTTCTAAAAGGTTCCATTAGTTAGTGTTGTCATCGATAACTCATGACAACTCATACTTACTAGTAGCTTCTAGAAGGTTATATTTTGACATGTAATGTAATTGAAGGTAGTTAATGACCCATGTGACATCACATGGGACAAGACTCTTTCAACCAATAAAAGCTTAGAAGATCCCTTCTATAATCTTCTCTCCCCCCTATAAATACCCCCCTTCCCCCATATTAATGATCAATTCTAATTTTGGATATTACTTTTCCCTCTAAAGTGCGACTTTTGTGTGCCTTTAACGGCTTCCATTTTACGTCAATTGGCATCAGAGTCTCGTCGCTCCACTCCTTGTTGTAGTAAAAAAATACAAAAAATTGTAAAAAAAAAAAAAAAAAAACTCAATGGCGCCAAAAGAAGTTCACTCTTGCTGAGAAACGTGCTACTCGATTAGAAAAAGCCATGGCCACCCTCATTGAAAGATTTGACATTCTCATCCAAAACCAACAAAACCCTAACCCTAACCAACAATTTTTTTTTTGCCCAGCATACCCACACCCAACCCTACCAGCCCCTCCCGCCCAAAACTGGGAATCCCAACACTAACCCAAAACAACACTTCCCTTACAGCAGCTTCCCCCAACCTTCCCGCCCTCTCATAACCCGGACCAACCCGACCTGAAACCAGTCTAGGTACCCCCGCTGCCAATTTGCGACAGCAACCCTAGAACCCCTTAACCCGCCCCTACATTACCGACCTACCCACACGACTGCACCCCTCCCAGCTTCTGGAAATTATTTTTCAACCCCCCAATCACTCTAAAATTACATTTCCGCCCCGATTGACTCCCGAGGCTCAATTTATGATTATCGGCGGCAAGTCCGAAATTGGTTGCTACACCCAATCATTCTCCCTCGAGCACACACTCAATCGGGTCAAATCGAGGATAAAATATCCCCTCCCGAGCCGCTTTCTTGCAAGAAAGATAGAAACGACGAAATTAGTTGGTGTATTGGGAATTTTTTTGACATTTTGTTAAGGATGTTTGGGTGACTCGCACTAATTTTCGCGAGTTGGAGATGTTTGATTTGGAAGATTTTTTTTCAATCTTTGAATATGGGGATGATGATTTTGACGGGGTTGGTTCGGTGGTTATCTCTCCCGGGTAGAGGAGGTGATCGTAGGTGAAGTATTTGTTAGTGGGTATGTGGACCCATTTTTGGTGACATGGACATGCTCTCGGAGGATATTTTTCGCATCTTGGTATTGAGGAGGCTCGTCACGGGACTCCAAGACCAAGATTTTGTGGATCGACCGTGGTCGGTTTGTATGCCTATTCTCCGTGAACTTCTTTGTAGCCGGTACGAGGGACGTTTCGGAGGAAGGCTCCCCTTTCAAATTGGGGAGCCCTTTAATGGTTGCCTTGATTTCTTATCGTTCACCTCCTACGCTCGGGAAGAGGTTTATCAAGTGGAGGAGAGTGATGGAAATTAGGATTTATTTTAGTATTTTCTTGCATTTTTTTATTTCATTGTATTTTTCCTTTTGTTAGTTGTTTGGTATTTTGTTACATTTTTAATTGTAGTAAGGGTTAAGAGGAAAGCTTCTAGAATGTTCCATTAATTACTATCGTCATATATGAGTTGTCATGACAACTCATACTTAGCTAGTAGCTTCAAGAAGGTTATATTTTTACACATGATGTAATTGAAGGTAGTTAATGACCCATGTGACAGCGAACGGGTCAAGACTCTTTCAACCAATAGGAGCTTAGAAAACCCCTTCTAGAATCTTCTCTCCTCAAATACCCCCTTCCCCCTCGTTAATGATCAATTCTAAATTTGGGTATTACTTTTCTCTCTAGAGCGCGACTCTTTTGTGCCTTTGACGGCTTTCATTTTATGTCAGTTGAATATATTTGTTGTGAACCCTCCAGCCAGGGTTTGATATTGTGTTCCTCCTTCACTACCATGGTTTTGCAATCCCCACGATGGCAAGTCTTGAAGTAGAGTTTGTGTTCTCCAACTTTGGGTTGGATTTTGGATAGATAGTGCTAAAGTTTTTGCTAGTACGTATGTTGGAAGTTTTCACATAAACTTACCTTTCAAGTGAGGGTCAGACGATGTCTGTGCTACCCAGTAATGGAAACTTCTTTTAAGTGGTGGAGAGTGATGTGCACATGGTACAAGGGAACTGAAGACTTTAATTGTGTATTTAGTATTTTATTTTATCGTTTTGCAAATGACACTATCATTTATTTGGAGCTGACAAGGAACAAGTAAGGAGTGGGGTTTTCGTTTGATGTTTATTGCATGCGGTCTCTGGTTGAACATCAATGTGGGCAAGTGTGTGAGATGATGTCAGTAGGGAGCAGAAGTGATAGGATGTAGTGGGGCCACTTCCTTCCACTTTATTTTGGACTACTTTGGGGGGGTTCGTAAGTCCAAGGCAATTTGAGACCCAGTCTTGGGGCAGGTGAAATGGAGGTTGACAAGGTAGAAAAAATGTTATTTATCTAGGGGGAAATTATCTTTAATAAAGAGCATGTTGTCGAGCCTCTCCACTTATTTTTTTTCATTATTACCATTCCCGATATCTGCTAGTATGCGGTTGGAAAAAGATGATGAGAGATTTCTTATGGGAAGATGTATTTTTTTGGTGAGTTGATAAGGAAGGAATACTGGGGTGAAGAGACTAGCTCTTTTCAAGTGAAGATTCCCTTAAGAGGAGTATCGGTTATGCAGACAAGTGGTGGTGGCAAGATGTGGGCTTGCTCATAATGGGTGAGGATCAGGGTTCGGGTGGTTTCCTCACAGGGTGAGCTTGTGGAAGAATATAACAGGGGAATGGTGCAAGTTCTTCAATTATAAGTCGTTCTAGTAAGGTAGCGGGAGTAGAGTAAAATTTTGGAAGGACGAGTGGGGGGAGGCGTCATACGAGGAGATGTTCGAGGTCTCTACCACGTAGCGAGAGAGGCGGGGTTGGTGGTGGATAATAAATTGAGGGGTGGTGGATAGGGTGGCATGGAATCAAAACTCAAAGAGGAGGTTTCATGATTGGGAACTAGAGTAGGCGGAGAATATGCTCGAATGGTTGGGTGGAGTGGAGGTCCTTCGGGATGGGGAGGACAATCTAAGATGGAGATGTGAAAGGGAGTGTATGTTTACGGTGAGAGACTTATTTGGTGTTGAGGAGTGGTGGTGGAGAGCCCTTCCCATGGAATAGTATTTGACAAACAAAGGCAACTTTCAAAGTTGGTTTCTTTTTAAGGACTGCAGCTAAGCAGGTCATTTTGATGGCAAATGGTTTACAAAAAAGGATAAACAAATGACTAGATAGTGTTGGTTATGTAAAGAGGCAGAGGAGATGACCAATTTACTTCTACATTGTCAGGTGACAAGGGTATTATGGGTGGTCATTCTCTCCCTATTTCGGGTATAATGGGTTATTTCCTGGACGGTGACGATGTGATGTCATTTTGGCGGTTTTCGAAAGCATAGAGTGGGGGTGCTGAATACATTGAGGACGGTCACCTCTAGACAATTTGAATAGAAAGGAATCGAAGATGTTTTGAGGGGATTGTGTTAGCTCTACCTAAACCTCAGTAATATATTGGGATTTCATCCACCTTTGGCTAACGGAGGAACACGTGGCGACTATTTCTCTTTTTTGTAGATTTTTCTGGAGGAGTTTGATGTTAGGGAGGAGTTTGTGCTCTCTTGGGGGGTTTTCTTGGTTCCCCTACTTTTTGTGTTTATGCTTTTTTGTTTAGTATACACCATGTATACAGTTTCCGACCCCTTAGACGGATTTTAATACAATTTTCTATGATTACCTATCAAAAAGAATATTTTATTTTATCGTGTATTGTTGATACTGGTAAGGACTATCCCTTTGGGAATATTCATTAGTTCGTAAGAGTAAATAGGTCATTTTATCGTATTGGATTTCTCTTGCATTGACCTCCTTTTGTACTCACCAACGATATTATGAAAAAATGAGAATGAGATACGAGAAAAATCTATTTTTTACCGTTTTTGTTGGTGTGCATACGCTTCTGCCTCTTCACATCATCGCTAATCAATTGCGAGAGAAACCCTCATTGGCTAAAGGCCATCTTCGTCTATCCCTCACTCCCGGTTGCAAATGGCACCCATAAAAAAGATTCAATACATGACTACATTCCAAAGTTCCAATTTGATTCATATTTCTCCTAAAAGTTCAGTTCCAAGAAGCAAGAGAATTGAATTCCGATGAAGCCAACAATGCAATAGATTTATTTTGACTCGAGGATAGTATATACAAGTTGGGAACAAAGATACAATTGGAAAAAAAAAATTACACACTTAAACGTCTTCCCAAAAACAGATATTTGACCCATCTCCTCCTCCAAAGGGATGTGCCTTAGAAGAGGCTCAAATGACATTAAAATTGAAGTCCAAGGGCTTTCGAAAAGTACCTTGTTCTACCATTTTGGAATCCCAACCATCTCTCTGTGCTAAATGATTGAACAACATATAGGCACTATCTGTCCTACGGAAACTTCAACAACCAATTTTCTAAAAAGGCTATTTTCTTTTGAAATTGAGGAATTATCGCTCCTGTATATTTCTATCTTAAGATTACCCATGTAAATACAAGGCACTTACATGGAAGTCGTGATTTGTGGTATTTGAAGACTAAAAGGATGTGCATGTATGTATCACAAATATTAATTCTGTTCGTAACTGATTTACATTAATATAAATGCAATATTGTTGTAATCTATATTAATACTTGTTGCACAACAAATCCCAATATCATTGTCATCATCATTCCACACCCGAAGCCACCGTTAATGTCGTCATCATTCCAGATATGACCACCATCATTGTAGGAAATGGAAATCAATTGCAATCAGAACAACAGTTCCAGAGTCTCACCAGCATAATCACTTTGTTCACTGTTGTTTGATGTCTGCATTGCTCTGTGCTAGGCAAGTGTATCCGGCAATTTGGGATGGGGTCTTTTTGATATTTCGTAGCATTTACTCTATCTCTAACTAAATATCTTCTCTATTTTTTATTCCAATTTATTCAATGGCCAATTTATGCTCTCTTAAAAAATATACCCACATCTGCCGATTAATGTAAATGTACTATACAGTTGTGAATAGTATTTTTTTTCTTTCTCGTGTGTTGACGATGGTTTTTACGTATCTAGTTAAAAAAAAGGGATAAATCTTGTTAAACTTTAAGGGTTTAGTAATCAAATGGGCCAAATTTGAAAATTTTCAAGTATCTGCGGTGATTTTCAATTCCGTTTAACCCAAAAAATATTTTTCCGAGGACCAGTCAAGGAATTTGGTAATGATGTTTCGAAGAGGAGAACTTCCTCTATGTAGCGCGCTTATATAGGGTGGGAAGGGTTGTGGAGTATCTACTCAGCCTTTTTGTTTGGATTTGTTGTCCCTTTAACGCACCCATGTTCAACACAACAATTTTTTGGAGATATGTCGTCATCGCTTAAGGAGATACATCAACGTCGACGAGAGATTTCGTTGTTTTGGGTAGATGCATCGACGTCATCAAGGAAGTTCATTGTTTTTGGTTAAGTTCGACGGGAGTGTTCAAATTTTATAATTATGGGGATCTACTAAATTTTTGGGTAGTTACCTTCTCTAAAGGAATGTTTTAATTAATTGGGTTGTCAAAAGGGTATATTAAAAAATGTATCTTTTAAAATATTTGGCGCTTGTTAACTTTCAGTCATAGGGACCCTTTTGAGTTGAAAATTGATACATGGCTTTCATTTATTATAAGTTATAACTCTTACAGAATGGATTGGTATCTATCTACATGATCGCATGGGCGTCGGTATATATGTCATTGGATATTTTTTAGAAGTTATGTACATCATAAGATTTTCCTATAAATTTTATACTCTTATTGTACATGATTATTATAAGGCATCACGACATCAATTCAAATGGCAGAAATTTCCCTAGGCTCTCATCTTAAGTCCCAAAGCCTTGGTAATTGGAGTGGGCTCCAGCATTACATCAATATGCTGTCCCCTTCATCTTTATAACCAATGTCGTGATGCACTAGAACAGTATGACATCGTCTTTATAACCAACAAAGCCAGTTAATAATACTCATTCAACTGTATAACAAGTTACATCAGAAATTCAAATTTCATTTTCCTATAATGCTTCTATTTCTCGATAGTTAATATCTACAACAGTAGATTAGTACGTCAACAATACATTAATAGCAAACAAACCTAATGTGTTATCCCATATATTTTTGAATTTTAATACGAAGTTTTTAGAGATGTTCAGTTAAGTATTTTTAAATAGAGACAAGGAGTTGATTTCAATAGACATTTATCATTTATGCCTCACAATCAGGGGACTATTTGTTCGAATACATACCATTAAAAAAGTGATTGCTGAAAGAATATCAAAACTAGGTTTCAATAATTCAACACACAGATCATATCTCTTAATAGAATGTGTGGATCAAATGGAAACAAACTACTTCTATTGCCATCACAGGTACCATGCAACCAATAAAATAATAAAAATTATTCTAATAGCCTTATTATATGTGTCCTCAAACACAGTAAATAATTAAATCAACAAACATCATTCCTGCTCGACCAACCAGAAAATAAAATAATGATGGACAACAATATATAAGACAAGAAGTTAATGAACGTAACCTGGAAAAGCTCAGCACAGCCATGATAAGCTAATGTATCTCTCACAAGGCCAGGATGAAAAGCTATGTAAGGTTGACCGGATGCTTGTAACCTGTGCAGGAAATGATAATTCTGTAAGTTGATCAGTCATATACAATGCACTATTGCGAATATTTTAGCATTTTATAGCAAGGATGACATTAAGTTTCACATAGAAGCCTCTTACAAACTAAAGAAACCTGAAGGCATTCCTGAAAAGGAAGATGCTATCATGAGTGTGCCCTTAAGTGGTGTCCATGAGCCCTGATCTTTGGTTGGATCAATCTTGCATGCATTGATGCATACACATAGCTTTTAGAGGATATAAGTTTTTATTCCTAAATACTCATGATAGACTTAAATCCTTTAAATAACAGAAAGGAACGAGAAATATTATAAACAAGCTATCTTATTTGATTCATCTATTAATCCAGTAAATATCTAAATGTTCAATTTGCAATCTGAGTATTTGGGGAAAGGTGGTATTAATTTAGCACCAGGGTTCAAACAAGTACGTCTTATATTTTGTCTTTCACTATATTCAGAATGGTTTACAGAGAATTCGAACAATCAGATTTTCTAACCTTTCCACCATTAGATGTCCAAGTGCGAGAATTTCTGGGCGGAAATGAAGTGCATGAAAGGCTACCCGACACCTAAGTCTCTGATACTCAGCCATCTTGGGGGGAAGGATAGGCTGGGAAGAAAACAAATACAAGTTAGAGATAGCTTTATCTTACTTGAAGGATATACCATTACCATAGTAATGACCAAGATCAAGAACATATCAATGCAGATTTCCCCTACTAATTGTTCTAGCATAGGAAAGTGTAGGGGAGCTCATGCTAGGACAGCTTCCATTCCTAGACCATATCAGCCAAACAAGCCTCCAGTCCCTCCATACAAATATGGTTTTTTTTAACAAAATAATACCCTCCGCCCTCCGGGTCACAAATTAAGAATTGTATTTTCCCATTTTATGTCCCATATTAAGAGTCCACTTGGAAAATTCATGAACAAAATTTTGCAATATTCAACTAAGTTTTACTTTTGACCATTTATTATAGTGTCATGTAGAGAAAATCCCAGCTTGATAATACGATATTTGACTTAACCCCAACTTTTACAAATAATTAGGCCTCACGCCAAAATCATGCAAATCAACGCCTATTTCATGCAAATCAGCACTTATTGTATGCCTAATTATTCGCAAGAAATGGGGTTAAGTCAAATATTGTATTATCAAACTGAGATTTTGTCAAAATGACCCTCACATAAACAACTCTTTTCCATTTTGTCAAACTGAGAAACATTCTTTTCTATTTCAAAATTCAAGTCTACCTCAAATGAGGCTTACAAGTGGGTATTTAAAGGGAAGGAGTAGCTTACACTCCAAGCTAAGGCACTAATTACAAAAATGCCACTACTACTCCTTACCTCTAACTAATGCAAAAGAAAGAAAAATACAAATGATAAAATACGAAAGAAAATACAAATGACAACTAATCCCTAAAATAAGGACCCATTTCCATCACTCTCCCCAGCTTCAAAAAGTTCGTCCTCGAGCTTAGGAGATGGACGGTAAGAAAGCAAGGCACCCATCAAAGAACTCCTCAAATGGAAGAAGATTTGTCCTCAGAAACGCCTCTTGTACCGACTTGCAAGAAGTCTTTGAAAATAAGAACACAGCCCAAAAATGGCCGACCTACAAAACCTCGGTCTCTGGTCCCGTGATGAGCCTCCTTAGCACTAAGCTGCAAAAAACATCCACCGAGAGCGTATCAAATGTCACCAAAAAATGATCCACAAATAAACCACCAATCATGTCACCTCCAATCACCACCTCAACAAAATCACCATCCCCTCTTTCAAAGATTGAAAAAAAATCTCCCAAAACAAATGTTTCCGGCTCACAAAAGTGTTTGTGAGTCACCCATCCATCCACATCAAAAATGACAAAAAAATCCCCAATACACAACTCAATTTCGTTGTTTCGATCTTTCTTGTAATCAACCGGATTGGGAGGGGAGTTTTTATCGTTGATTTAACCCGATTGGAGGATTGAGGGAGGAAGAATGATTGGGTGAAGCAACCAATCTTGGACTAGCTGTCGGCAATCGTGAATTGAGCCTCGGTGGTGAATCGCGACAGAAACATAATTTTTTTTATGGGTGGTTAGGGGTGGGAATTGAGTCCGATCGGGCATGGGAGGACCTCCGGGTAAGGTAGAGGACCCAAAAGGCCAAAATGGGGCGGGGCAAGGGGGTGAGGCAGCAGGTTTATGATTACTGGGTTCGGGTAGGGCTTGGGGTGGGTCAGGTGGGATCCGGGTTAAATGAGGTAGGGGTTCGAGGTTGGGATTGGGTCGACCCGGGTCGGAAAACGGGCTGAATTGGGCCTGACCACTGTCAGCTAGGATTTGAGGGGTTAAAGGGTATTTTCAGACGGCGGTAGGAGGGACAAGGTGGTCGCGAAGGGGGTGGAAGGGCTGGGGATGGGTCGCGAGGTTGGAGAGAAGCCGGGGGAAGGATGGTTGCAGCGGATTGGAGGCCGGCCTAGGTTTTTCGACGGCCGAAAGGGTCTAGGTGGGGTCGGAAGGGGTCAGGAGGGTGGCTGGCGAGAATGGGTTGGTGGATGGGAGGGCTACGATGGTGGAACTAAGTTTTCCAGCAGCGGTAGCTAGGGTTTGGGTGTTTTGGGGAGGGCAGCTGCCATAGGTGGTGGAGTTAAGGTGGTTGGGGGGAATGGCGGAGGTGGTGGTTGACCAGTGGGGGTTAGGGTTTAATGAGGGTAGAAGTTGAGGGCTGAGATTTCTAGGGTTAGGGCTAGGGTTTTAAAAATGGGTATGGATTTGTTGTTTTGATTGTACCCACTCTCTCGTTCGTATTTGAATCTCCTCGATTAGACGTTAGGTTAGAATTATTGATATACGACAGATTTACTTTATGTAAAGCAAATAGTATAAGACATTAATAATTTGTATCTCTTTAAACCGGATCTCTTTTGATAGCCGGTTGCCAGTCGATTGTTGTGCCCTTGATCTATAAAGGGGAGCGTCCATTTATGTTTTAGACAGCAGTTGAAGGAGGAAGAGAGTGAGAGATTGTTAGACTTTTAGAGAGAGTATGCTTGTAGAGAGTAATATGTATATGAGTGAGTAAACCTCTCATAGTTAGGGGAGAGGGGAGAGTTGTATTTACTTATGCTATGCAATAAAAGTGTTTTCTTTTCCAGAAATCTCTTATGCTAAGTTGTTATTATTTTCCAAATTGTCTCCAACTTTCTGTTCATAGAGGACTATTGTGTGGAACCTTTGGTGTAGCACACAAGGTGTTATACTGGTGAATCGCCGTCAGGTGCCGATTAGCCGTGAGCCGTTAGCCAGGTGGGCGTTAGGCGTGAAGGCGTACAGGCAGGAAACGGGTCAACCGCCATAGTAGTGGATTGAGGTGCGACACATAAAGAGAGAGTTGTAGGAGGCCGAGACCGGAGAAGAATAGTAGAAAGGATGAAGAGACAAAGGGAAGAAGATAAAGATATTGCAGACCAGAAGGAAGGTATAAACTCGAACCAAACCCTTAACTATTTTACATATTATTGTTTTAAGAAGAATCTTATATGAGCTTACAAATCACTAAAGACTTTTTAGAATTTGTTAATCAAACAAGTTTAGACTTAACTAGAGAAATTCAAGACTGAACTCTTACAGACCCTAAAGATAAAGAACTTATAGAATCTGCTTTAGTATATGCAGGTTGTACTTTTAAATACATAGACCAGATCATTGAGTGATTAGGAAGAGAAGTACCTAGAATAGAAATAATTAGAACAGGGATCCGAGATCTCTTTAGACAAAAACTAAGAACTGAAGATTTTGCAGAAGAACTATCAAGACCTGAAAAATATCAAGAATACACTAGGATACTTGAAGACAGTATAAACGTATTAAAATTTATTAGACGTAAAAGGTTAGCTGAAACAAAGGCTACTTTAATTAGAGCCGGAGGAATCCGCCCTCTCCTTAAAAACGTAGAGACAGCTGCCCCTAGAACATACCGTAGATTTTTGTCATCTTATGGTGATAATAATTTAGGCGAATTTATAGATAACGATATAATTGATATTGTTAATCAAATATATAAAGAAACTAGACAGATAAATCCACGATACCGTATAAGATATTTAAGACTGGAATATTTTCCATCAAAACCTCTTTCAGTTTCTAGACTCCCTGAAGAAATTATTTATATAGATAATCATCGCTATTCAGAACTCCAATACGATAGTGACGGAAGAAGTTTAAGAAGTAACAGTATCCCTGAAACTTCCACACTTAGACTTCCAGATTAATTAAGCGTTAAAATAAGCTTAAAAGACTTTAGAAATCATTGGGGTAAAAATTGATATTACCCAAAACTTAGAAGAAGTTAAAAGACATCGCGGTCCCAAAAGGTGGTCCTAAAAAGACAAAACGGTCCCTAGATAATTCTTGGACGGTAGCGGTCCGTAAACTAGGTCCGTATACGATCCAGCCTCTATATATATATATATATATATATATATATATATATATATATAGAGAGAGAGAGAGAGAGAGAGGCAGGCTCCAGTGCACACTAAGTTTGCACAAGTGCTGGCGCACACCAATTTTTTTAAAATATTTTTGAGTTTATTTTTTTATGTGATATTTAAACATTTCAACGGACCTATATAAAAAAAATCAGCTCAAAAACTTTTCTTGCTATTTTTAAAAAAATCGGTCAAACTTTAACAACTTTTAAAGTTCTTAAAATCAGCGAAAGTTTGACCCTTTTTTTAAAAATAGCAAAAAATATTTTTTTGAGCTGATTTTTTTTATATGGGTCCCTTGAAATGTTTAAATATCACACAAAAAAAATCAGCTAAAAATAATCTTTTTTATTATTTTAAAAAAATAATGTGCAAACTTAGTGTGCACAGGCATGTCTCTCTCTATATATATAAGGAGGGTATCTCCAACATACCAAAAAAAACGGACCACTTTATAAAAATAGTAAAAAAAAAAATATTTTGAGCTTGATGTTTTTTTGCACGGTATTTAAACATTTCAACGAACCTAAAAAAAATCAGCTCAAAAGCTATTTTAAATTATCGGTCAAAAATATATTAAAAAACTGACATATATTTTACCCGTTTTTTTTAAATAGCAAAAAAACATTTTGAGCTGATTTTTTTTTAGGTTCATTGAAATATTTAAATATCGTCCAAAAAAAAATCAGCTCAAAATAATTATTCTAACTATTTTTAAAAAATGGTCCTTTTTTTGGTATGTTGTTTAAGGTATGTTGGAGATCCTCTCCCTATATATATATATATATATATATATATATATATATATAGAGAGAGAGAGAGAGAGAGGGGGGAGAGAGAGAGAGAGAGAGAGAGAGAGAGAATACCTGCAGACACCCTCCATCAGTGAGCACTAATCCAATTACCTTTGCCTTCATTAACTCCGGTAAGACTTCTTTCATATAAAAACTTGGAGAAGCTGATCGTTTAGGCTTAAAAGTCGGGTATTCTTTCCGCTTCCTCGCCTCCCTCAACTTTGGGGGCAAGCTCTTCACAATGATTACATCTTTTTTAAGAGCGGCTATGAACTGCTCCTCATTGTAAAGATACGAAAAACTCTTGAACTTGGAACTGCAGGGTCGTATGATGATAAAGAAAATATTATAGGCATGTAAGATATTTCTTACAGAAAAATAAAGTTAATAGTCAGGTCTGATTTTGTTTGGAGGTGAAACTTACCTGATGCCTTTCGATTGGGTACTTTCTTGAATCTCTGGAATGACTAGGGTAGCATTTAGAAGCCTGGATATGGTAACAAGATCACAAATCTAGCAAATTGGCAAACCCATTAGGCTATCACAAACTTTCAATAAATAGAATACAAAAATACTGAATAATAATTTGAAAGATGAATGTAACACATACCGCAGTTTTAACCTTCTCAAATTCACCAAAAACTTTGGCATATATGAAACCATTGTTCTGCTCAGTTGGAACTGAAACATGCAAAGAACTAGAGGCTTAACAGAGTACAAGTAAAGCTTAAGGCACCAAAATTCTGAAAACCCAAACATAGACAATGGGTCTGAATGAATATCTGTAAATCCCAAGCAGAAGAGGAAAGTGAAGGACATATAATTCACAATCACTAAAGCACAAAACATCAAATGTCACAGGCTGATACTGCGACTTTGAACCATGGTCCTAGAAATTTCTCCAACTTTATCTCAACTCAAAAAAAGCGTGTCCTAATTGCTTGGTCTCCGCTAGGTTAATCACATTTCACCATGCTCGTCCATCTAGAGTTCATCCTCTTGAAACCACACGTCATTGAGCTTTGCTATGAAGCACAGACACTCTCCTAGAAGCCACGAGTCCGACACGCGACAACACGTTGCCGACACGCTGGGACACGTTGGGACATGTTTGGACACGTTGGCCGACACGTTGCCGACACGCTCGGACACGTTAAAAGGACTTTTTTTTTAATTTTTTTCTTATGTGATTATGATTCTGCCTTATTTATGATTTTTACTGTTAAAGTGTGTTTGAATTTTGTTTTATATGGTCCATTTTCTTAATTTCATGTTAAGAATGCTCTAATAATGTATTTTATGGAAAAAAATCTGTTTTATTTCATTAATATATATATATATTTAAATATATATTATATATTTTAACATATATTATATATTATACGTATCCTAGCGTGTCGTGTCCTAGTTTTGGAAAAATCACGTGTCGCGTATCGTGTCGAAACACGTATTACGTGTCGAGTCTGTGCTTCATAGGTGCTTTGCCTTTTATTATTCCATCCATATTACTTTTGTTCTTACATTTCCCGAGCATTACCATCAATATAGATCGTATCAATGTTTCTTAAAGGCATACTTATTAATATTTTGATGCATGCATCCAAACCATATTAAGCTATTTTTACTTCATAAAATCTTCAATTGGTGTTACTTTCATCTCATGAATATGTTTATTTTCAATTTTATAATTTCTTGTTTTCCCGAACATCCATCTAGACATTGACATTTGAATAGCTTATTTGATAATCTTTTTTTTTTCTTGCCACATTTCTTGGCATAGAGCACACCCGGTCTAATAAATCATTTTATATAACTCCTCTAAATTTACAAATATCTATTACCACCCAATCCCCACCTAATCTTATGAGCAACAATGCAACAACATGCCCAATCTTTCCCTCCCTTGTCAAAATAGTAATATTAATCACTCTTTACTTTTGATCTTCATCAACTCCCCATATGTAATCCTGCTTTTAATAAAGGGGATTTTGGGAAAAGATCCTCATAATTCTCAAAGTGTATAAAAATAGGACACTCCACATAATTTTATAAATTCAATCTCTGTACTAAAAACAACATGAAAAATGGTGCCGCTGGCGCGAACCAAAAAAATGACTCCTAACTCTAAGGGTACCACACAAATAAATGATATTGTACCATAGGGACTAGATTTATAAACTTGAAAAGCATTGGCCTAAAAATCCAAATATTGGAAGGAACATGACCTTTACTTTAATTCTCTATTTAATAAAATGTGTGTTCCATATTTTTAGACTTGGTTCACATTTTTTTTGTACTTAATTTAAATCCTGGACTCTAGAGCTTGTCCACGCACTTCTAGTTTAGAATTAATCCCTACTCAATTAAATCAACTAAGACATCATCATTAAATAAAGCACTTTATAGGACCTCGTCCTTAGTTTTTTATTCACTTCATCCATAATTAAGGCGAAAAGACCAAGACTTCAAAATAAGTAGGATCCTTAGAATTGTACAATTTATTGTGTTGTACAACCCTAAAAATCCTATTTATTTTTAAATAAGGTTCGAAAAAGTACTCAAAAAGTCCTCTACCACTACTAAAATATTTTTCTGATGAGAATCCATGTATTTTCCCTTATTTCCTTTTTTCCTATTTTTCTATTTTTATTTTAGCCATTTTTCCACCTTTAATTGGTCTCCAAGCATGTTTGGGACTAATTGGGTATAGCTTTATTAGTATTTGCCTTTTTAGTCTTTTAGGCATTTACTAGGTTAGCAAGTTATGCTCCCCCCTTTAAATCCCCGCGTATCCTCATTTGAGGGGAGACTCCCTTTTTTAGTTATAAGATATCTCTTAATTCTCTCTCTAAAAAGTGTCTGGTTTGTTTTCGTGGCCGTTAACGTGCAGTTTACGTCAAATTGGTATCAGAGTCAAGTGTCGCTCCCCAATTGGTGTAGTGGTGTGTAATTATCAAAATCGTACGCTATAACAAAACAACCATTGAAAGAGATTCAAGAGTTGAAGCAACAAATGGGAGAAATGGCACAACAACAAAAACAGCAACCCCTAGTTTTCCAAGAACTCAATCAAAAGTTTGAGGACCTTTTTCAACTCTTTTCTACAAAACAACTTCCCACCACCATTCCCCACCACTCCGATCAAAAAAAAAAAATCCCAATTGCCCCAAGCCAAAACCCACTCCACTGCCGACACTACCACCAACCCAGAAAACCCATGAACTCGCCTCGTTACTGACCCGAGCACACCCTTTGCCCCTCCCGCAACCCAAAAACCCTACCCCTACCTTCTTGAGCCCCCTTCGACCAATCCCCCTTCCGGCCGACCCACCTTGATCCATTTCCCAACCCTCCCGAACCCGGAAACCCTAAAACCCATTGCCCCGAGCCATTTTTATTACCCGGGGGCCCTTCCGTGTCCAACCCGTCTCTATTCCCACCCCTAACCACCCATTTCCAGCCCCATACCCACTTACCCCCACCCGTCGAGCAACCCGAATCTTCAATCCAAACTGGGTTTGTCCCACACCCTCAGCCACATACATTTTTCAGTTCCCACGGGTTTTCCAACTACCCCGAGACCCTCAACCGTCATATTGACACCCCAGAGCTTCCTCCCGACCCCAGTCTACACCACCCACACGACCCTACAAACCCATTAGTCCCTCGGGGGCAGCGCTATGACCCTCAAGGTTATTTTGTAAACCCATCCCCACCATCAAATCATACCCCTTCACATCATGATCTCTCTCAGCTCTACACTGACCCCTCTTCACCCTCTGATGCTAGGGATACCCACTGCAGCGTCTTGGAGTGAATACCCACTCCCTCACCCGGTCCCCCTCGCTTTGTACTACTACGAGACCGCAGGTGCTTTTATTGTAGAGAGCATGACCACCTGATTGGCACATGTCCCCATCGTTGTCCCCTAGCACCTCCCGTGGCCCCGCATGTTCATCCTCCTCATCCAGCACCTACCAGAGGCCCACATGTTCATCCTCCTCATCCACCACCTACCCAGATTCCACCGATTCTTGCTGGTTATGTTGCACCTGTGTCGAGTGATATGATGGGCATTGATGCTCGTCAGGATGGAGACCCCCTGTCTACGGCACTTCTGTTACTTTCTCGGAGCCTACATGGGGGTATATGCATTGATGTTCCTATGTTCGACGGACGATTCTCCCCCGATGGCATGGCTGCTATGAAGACAGTATTTTACTACAAGCGAATTCAAGACCGCTCTTGTCTTCTCCTCGCCGCCACCAAATTTTAGGGATTCGCCCGAATTTGGTGGAACGCTCTTTGCTATCATCGGTCATCTGCTAGGCTTCCTCCCATTCAGGCCTGGCCCGAGGTAAAGGTTGCTCTTCAGGCTTCATTCATACCACCTATGAAGCACGGACTCGTAATACGCGTTTTGACATGCGATACGCGACACGTAATTATTCCAAAAATTAGGATATGACACGCTAGGATAAGTGTAATATATAATATATATATATATTAATGAAATGAAACATATTTTTTCATAAAATACATTATTAGAGCATTCTTAACATGAAATTAAGAAAATGGACAATACAAAACAAAATTCGAATACACTTTCACATTAAAAATCATAAATAAAGTAGAATCACCATCACAAAATTCAAATACACGGTAACGTGTCGGAGCGTGCACATAATGTGTTTCGACACGACACGCGACTCGTGGCTTCCGAGAGAGTGTCCGTGCTTCATAGCATACCACCGTCCTATGAGCGCGACATTTTTGCTCGCATCGAGTCCCTCCGACAGGTTACATCGACAGTGGTGTACATGAAGCAGTTCCAGCTCCTTTGCACACGGGTTCGCCTCCCCGAGACAGAGGACCAGCAACTATATTTTGGGGTTGCAGCCATGCATTCAGCATGATCTCAGATTGAGGGAGATACCGACCTTTCTGAAGACGGTTGAGTACGCGACCAAGGATGAGGTCTATCACACAGCACCTGCAGCTTTTCCTGCTTCGCGAGCTCCACCTACATCGATTTCTTCCCCAACTCCTCTAATATCGGTTTCAGTCTCTTCTACCACTACTTCCGCTGCTCCACCTCCTAGTCCGCCTACATTCTGGCGCTACTATTGTGGTAATGTTGGTCACCGCATAGTTGTCAGAGGCGAAAGGAGCACCAAGGCGCCAAGGTTCTTGTGGAGCCTAGGCGCAAGGCGAGGCGCGCGCCTGATCGAAGTGAGGCGCAAAGTTTATAGAACGTGCAAAAGTTGTATATTTATAAATAATATCATTAGTGATCTAAAATTAGAAATATATAGCATAAATTATTATTATACACGCTAATGAAAAGACAAGTCAAAAGGAGATAGAGCTTATACCACTATATGAAAAAAATATATATTTAAATATCAAATTTATGTAACAATTTGACTATCCAATAATCAACAAAAGAAAATATATTGACATATTCATATAATAAATACTCGTGTGTGAAAAGAAGAAATCAAAATCAACATATAAATTATTCAAAGATGCAACATTATTGGAGTTAAATTTTGTTTGTTTCTTTTGAGCAAGGTTCTTAAAAACGCGGGGCGTGATCGAAGCGTGGAGGTCAAACCTTAAGCCTTAGGCGTGAAAAGGCGTTTAGGCCTTCTTAATATATTTTAATATTTTTTAACCATAACAAGGCTATTAAAATACTAAAATTATACATATCATAAAAATATGTCTGAATATTTGCAAATTAAAATACTATTTGATTATTTTGGATGAGATAATGGTCCGGTTTGTAAAAAAATCTTCAAAAGGTGATATCGTTTCACTAAAGCATTGTTGCTTTTAGAAAAAAGTGTGCCTTAAGGGTTTTACCAAGAATAAGGGGTAAAAAGCTTAAGACGAGACATTTCTCCCAAGCCAAAAGCCTAGGCCTGCCGAGGTTTTTTAGAACAATCCTTTTGAGAAAGATTAAGTTTCCCTAGTATTCTCAAGGACTTACTTTGCTTAGTTTTGGGGTGGGGAATCATCTAATCTTCTTTATTCCATTGGAAAATATGTAATATAAGCATATCGATTGATCCATTCTTGTATTGGCGGCGTATCCAAAAAAATTCCACAAGGCGCGCCTGAGCTGCGCTTTGAGCCTGGAGCCTAAATTGAAGGAGCCGAGCCTGAGTGTGGCAAGGCGCTGAAGCTGAGCCTAGGTGAGCCTGGAGCCTAGGCGCACGCCTAGGCGCGCCTTTAACAATAGTGGGTCACCGAGCTTTTGAGTGCTCTCTCCCGCGTCGTCATGCCCTTTTAGCGATGGAGTAGCCGCCTGAGTATCTTGATCTATCGGAGGAGCTGCCCTAGCATACTTTGATCACTGTTTTGGAGGGTGACTCAGTGGGTCTTCCCCATTGAGTTCGTGGGCGAACTCTTTTTGAGGGGGGGTGATGGGAATCCATGTATTTTCCCTTATTTTCCTTTTTCCTATTTTTCTATTTTCATTTTAGCCATTTTTCCACCATTAATTGGTCTCCAAGCATGTTTGGGACTAATTGGGTATAACTTTGTTAGTATTTGTCATTTTTAGTCTTTTAGGCATTTAATTGGTTAGCAAGTAATGCGCCTCTCTTTAAATCCCCGTGTAATCCTCATTTGAGGGGAGACTCCAATATTGAATATAAGAAATCTCTTGATTCTCTCTCTACAAATAGTGTTTGGTTTGTTTTCGTGGCCATTGACATGTAGTTTACGTCATTTTCTTAGTTGTCTTACACAATTTCCTGAACCAAGATACTCCATCATCCCCTAAGCAATTCCAATCTTGAATAGGAATGCCATTTAGTACATTTTTACTTGGTGCATTCTTTACCTCTAATACAATGTTTGCATCGAATCTTTCCTCTTCGTCTTCTCACATTCAGGTATTCCTCTGCACCTAAGTTTCTCACATTCAGGTATTCTTCTGCATCAAGACTGAATCCCTAGTTTTAACAAATTTTACAAGATCAACTTATCTAGAATTCTTTCAATTTGTTCGGCAAGTATTTATAAACTTATTTTCCCATCATTTTTTTAAACTTCTCAAACTTCTAAAATTTTTGCATGTATTATATAACATGCAGTTTTTGTTTTTAATATCTTTTATCAGACACAAATTATAATTATTAACGATTTATAAAGTTCAATTGGAGGGCCGGCAGTCCAAGAGGTAACAGTGACGCTACCTACTTCTTGGTATCCAATGTTTTTCTCAATCTTGATTATGTATTATATATATACATATATTACCATAATTGTATACTAGGTCTCAATATTTTCTTGACTTTATCCATAATTATGTACTTTTGGCATTTGGAATGACAACCCCCTAAAGAGAGAGTTTCTCAAAGGATAGAACATTATCTTACATAAAACACTAACAAATAAGTGATTCAGCATTGCAAAATTGTTATCCTTCTAGTGTGAATTAAGAGTGGGAATGGAAAAGGAAGGGGTTTGACGGAGTTGCTAAAAAAATTTAGTTTGGAGAAGGAAAGTAAGACAGGAGATGACTTTCCTTCAGGGAAGTAAAATCTCAAATGTATGATATGATGGAAAAATCGGGCAACAAGCAATTCCTTCCTCCTTCACTTCTTGCTCAATCGAACTGAAAGTCGGAAAATGCAACTTTTTTATCCTATTAACTGCTCTTGTATCTCTCTAGATTCTTTTGCTTCCAATTTTCATCCCTCACATCGTAGGGAGCATAAAATTGCTTTAACAAGGACTTAAAGTCAATCAGAAAATTTTGGAAGGTATTACAAAGTCCATTACCCACTGTGATCCCACTAATGCAAGGTGTTACTGACTGGATACAGACCCAACATTTGGAATATTTGCACAGAGTGATTGTTTTCCTCTCTGTACTCCGTATTCCGGTCTTTGTGAATAAGAGATCGGAGAAATGCTCAAGGAATTTCCTTCTAGGGTTGTGCGGCGAAGAGCATAGATATCATCCACTGAGTTGGGAGGATTGTTGTAGCACCGCAAAGAACTCGGCAATATTAATCAGGCAGTCCTGCGCAAGTGACTTTGGATGTTCACATTATAGGAGGATAGGTTGTGGAGGCAAGTTGCTGTGACCAGTTTTGGATTTTGCCTGGCAGATGTGCATGTTAAGTCGTAGGCATGGGGTTGGAATGTCATAAACCATTAGAAATGGGTGGGAAGTTTTTTGTCCGTTTCATTTCTTATAAGATTGGGGACAGGATGAGGTCGGGGACACCCAAAACGACTACCATTATGACATCCGTTTCATTTCTTATGACATCCGTTTTTTATCCGTTTATGACATCCTGGGACAGGATGAGATCGGGGACAAGATGAGATCGGGGACACCCAAGTTTTTTATCCGTTTATGATATCCATTTCATTTCTAATGAGATCGGGGCCAGCATACTGTGCGTCTTTTCATGGGGAGGATGATGGCGTGGAATACTCGTTTTGGGTGTGAGTTTCAGAACTAGCAGTATGCTGTCAACTGCTGAAAGAGGTGCAGCTACCGAATGGGGACATGGATGTGATAGATTGGGAGGAATGCACTAGCCATAAGTTCTCTGCCAGATTTGTTTTACCCTCTCTGTTAAGGTAACAGACCTTCAGAGTTTCCTTGCAAATCATTCGAGATGACTATTACACCGTCTAAGGTGGCCTTTTTCGCATGGGCACCATGTAACGCCCCTATTATCACGGACTATAATTATTAATTATTAAGTGATTAATAAATTAATAAACGAAATTAATTATTACTTTTATGTCTTAGTAATAATAAATTGGGACAATTTAGACAGTAATTGAAAATATGTACGCGTAGAATAATTAAGTGAATAAATTAATAACGCCGTGAAATATTACCGCGAGTTATGGGAAATATCATTTAAACTGGACTCTGGGATGACACGGATGTCCATTTATGTGTTTGTCGCTTTAAATTGGTCCCGGGGGTAGGTATACCCTTAGGAGAGATTTTGGGTATTCGGAGTAGTGTTCTGGGCTCTTTTAAAGGCCCGAAATTAGGCATTATGGAGAGATACGGGATTAGAAAGTTTAATTATGATATAAACCACCACAATTAGGTTTCCTATCCATTTTTAATTAAACCTCGCAGCCACAAACTTTCTGGGAGAAGTTAACAAGTTGGGAGAGGAGCCAAAGAGGAGAATCTCAAGGGAAGAGCCTTCATTCATTTTCTAAGGCAAGAATTTTCTTGCAATATCTTTAATAACGTGCTTCTTGATTTATTAGCATGCTTTCTCATATGATTTTGGGTTTTTTGATTATATTGGAGACTAATATATATGATGATTTATGATTTGGGTTAATTAGGATTGATATAAATATATCCTGCTGAGTAGTTGTACCTTGATGATTAAAACATGAAATTAATGGATTAAATGATGTAGATAGATATAATAATTGATGTTTTATAAGGAAACTTCATTATTATGAATTATTCCCATGTTAATTTTAGGTTTAAGGCTAGAATTGATGATGAACAAACCCTAAGTTGATTTAAAGATGAGTTATATCAGTTTGAATCTTTAAATTTTAATCATGGATTTGATGTTCTTGGACCCATAATATGGTGCAAAAAAGTTTAGAAACATTTTCCTATACTTACATTGGGTTAGAGTATCGATTGGGCTTTGGCGCTTAGTTGGGGTATTAATGGATATTTTGTAGACTTCATCTTCGTCTTAGGACGTTTTGGGTCCTGCCCAGAACCGAGCGAATCGATTCGTGTCATAAAATCGTGGATCTTTTTATAACGAACGTGTGGCCGCTAGTTTCGTATTTTTCTGATTTTTTTAATTAGTTATGAATTTTCTACTGAAAGGTGCGCGATACCGAAATTTTGAGTTGGTGATTTTGGGATGGACTTTATTGTAGTCACGATTATGTTTAGAATGATTATAAACCCATGAGGATGTATTCCCTTAGTTCATATGAATTCATAGTTGATGAAATTGAGGTTTACAAAGCCCAGAAGTCGTCAATGGAGATTGAGGAAGATGACCACATCTTAATTATAGGCAAATTTGGGCTCACTACCTGACGCGAATCGCGAATCGATTCGGCCCCTAGAGTTGGGTCGCGTCAGATCGGTCGGTGGAACTGGTTGTAGGATTTTTACCAACTCATTCGAGTATGTGGGAGGCTATCCAAATGAGTAATGGTTGGCATGATTGGAAAGTCAAGTTCATTAGTGTGTAAACAAGGCAAGGTGTGCAATTTTAATGAAGGTAGAAGAATGGTTAGAACTTTATTAATTGTGCTATTCGGCGTTGAGGATTGGTTTAAACAAAGTGGACGCGGTAGAGAGCGATATCCTATAGTCGTGTGTACGCATTGAGCTTAGTTCAGGTCTTGAGAGATTATAGGCCGTGAAATTAATTTGTTAATTAAATGAGGCGACACTTATGTGCATTACGAGAGAGTATGTATGCACAGAGATAAACGCACTCATAGTTTGGAGACGTAATATACTAGAAGTTGAATGTAATAAGGTTAAGAGTAAATAAACCTAAAAACGTAAAGAATAATCAAGTATTTAGGGTTTAATGATTTGAGGTACGCTTGAGTGTATGCGATATCCTACTTGTTTATATATGTTTAACTTGGTTTGGAGATCTAGATGTTTGGGTACGCTATATATATATATATACAGTCCTGCTCTTGTACGGATTAGTCCGCATTTTAAGAATGCAAACCGGACATGTGTAACCTATAATTTAAGCGATAGTTTCTAGGCGCACCGTTAGGTGACACATGTCCGGTCCGCACACTTAAAATGCGGACTAGTCCGCACAGGAGCATTATATATATATATATATATATATATATATATATATATATATATATATATATATATATATTAGGTGATTATGTGAACATACCTTTACTCGTGCTAGGATCAAACGATTTGGGGTTCGTGTTCGACATAAGGTCGTGTACCATACGCTAGACGAGATGTCATGCCGTAGTGGAGGTCATTATAGACCAACGAAGGTGGTTTTCTCCACCATTCACCCAAAATTGGACTTGTCCATCCGTCTTGTAAACCACGACTGGCTCGGACTTGCGGACGGGTTGTAACCAACTCCATATATAACAGAATTCTGTGTCGCCACCATTTTCATTATTGTTTTGTCTGTTGCCCATCTTCCATCCCTCTTTTATTCCAATTCTTAAACTCCATTTCATTTACTACACAATCTCAGCTCGCTCAGTCACAGTGTGAGCTATTATTCCATTTTAAGCATTTCATATTCAATGTTACGTTTACTACTGAGATCAAATTAGCCCTAAAACACTCAAATTTCTCGAGATCGAAATCAAATGCAGCTATATGTAGCTATGTAAATAAAGATGATGTTCAAATCGAAAATAAATGGGAGGACTGATTTTGCCTTTTGCATCTTTGCTTTGCTGGTGCATTTCCTTCTTACCAAGTATTCTAATGCAAATTTAGTGCAATATAATGTCATGACAGGCTTAGTGACGATTTAAATCTAAGAGTTAGCCAAAGACAGGTAAATATTTATTTATGTATAAATATCTTTTAGTTTATTTGGTGTAAGGTGTTGTGTCTAGGAAGTTGTGGAAAAATGTAACGTCTTTGGAGTCGTTGCAGCCGTATGCCAACCCTAGGAGTAGATACCCTGGTAATGTGTGTTCTCTCAACCCTGTTTTCATTTTCATGTTTGTGAAATTATAGAGTTGGTGGTAACCATGTTGTTATTTTTAAAAGCAAAAGAAGCATGAATTGTACTTTAAAATCCTTTTTGTAGGCTTCTTTAACTAAAGACCTAGTTCTATATGTTCATCATCTCTTATTGAATCCTTTATTGTGCTGGTTTTAATTTACTATGGTTTTTAGTTTACGTTGATGCTAAGAATGATATAACTTGTTTAGATATTTCTGGTATTTCATGTGTGGCCACATGAACCGGGCGTGAAAAATAGCGGGTTGTCACAGTTGGTATCAGAGCATCCAGATTCTAGTGTCCTTAGGCTCTGTGTTGCGTCCGTTTCATTTTTTGCTCAGCATTCTTTGATGTGTGTAGATTTTGTTATAGGATTTTGTACTCTGATATCGCAATAACGCGTGTGTCGACATCGTTCGTAATCGTTAAGCATTGGAAAGACTTGAGGAGTATTCGAGCTAAGAGAAGCATGAGAATGAGGACCGTTGCGAGTTAGTGGTCGAGTGTAGAACGTGTGGTTGGACAATGGTGTTCACCATAGTTGTGAGAATTATTATGGGAAATGATCTTGTTTGGGGTAAAGTCCTCAACTTCAAGACTTTTGCAGGCATAAGTTGGTGAATGTCTTTCTTGTTGTGTCCATTTTTGGAGATATTGAGGAGCCTTTAGAATTTTAGGTTCTTATGGTAATATAGATTGCGATGAAAATTTAGACCAGTATAATGACCTTATGAATTTTTTTGCACTTAAGAGAGAGAAATGTATTGATGCGTTTTAGCAACTGTGAGAATTTTGAGGATAGATTTAGGTGTGGATTAATTCTAATTATAGATTGGAATTGGTGTTGCGCTCAGATTGAAGTAACGTTCATTTATGTGGTGAAACCGTTTGTGATTTAAGGGATGATAAAATGAGAGTGGTTGGACTTAGGAGTAGGTTCACCGTTTGGTTACAGAATATGAATGGAGACGACTCAATTAGAAATTTGTACGAGGATTGAGTTGCTTGTGCATTATAGTCGTGTGTTTTATTGATGTGCTAGTAATGAATAAGGTTTATGGACAAGTAAGTTCCAAAAAGCTTAAAGAAAGAGCGTGTTTCGATTGAGGGTTGTACTTGCGAAGGTAAGATTAAGAGTACCCCTATTACAAACAACTGGAGGAGAATGGAAGAGGATGTTACAATATAGCGAGTTGAGCAGAGAGAGCTCCTAAGATGAATTGTGATTCCGATTTTTATAACGCGTGGAGTATGGCCATGTGGTTGGCAGGTGGCCGAATGTGGATTTTGTGTATAGTAATGCAGAACCAAGGTTAGTTCGATTAAGGTTACATAGATTTTATATGGTGGGCGTTTCTACGAGCATTGGGGTTATAGCCGTGGGTTTTGCATGATTTGGGAAGTAGCACCTTGTCGACAGTAGGTGCAACAATGTGAGGATTTTAGGTTGGATAATAACGTAGTTCCTGGATCAGGGATATAATGATTTTCGAGTTTGGAGTACTGATATGGACTATATGCTAGTGATGGCATACTTTAAAGGATGAATAAGTGGGATGGTTAGCCGGTGATAGATTTATCTTAGTATGTAAGGATATGCATGATGAAAAGCATTCATATTGTAAAAGTTTTGAGTTATTTTGAGAACTGTATGGCAAGTGACAACCTCGATTACATGAAGTTGTGTATGGTCACGTATGGTATTAGAATAGTGACGTTGTCAGGGAAATGGGTGATAGTAGACCCGTTTTGGAATGGTTAGATGTTTAGAGGTTTAGAAGTGAGCGCTCTACTAGATTTAAGGATGGGTAGGGGGTGTCCTACCATATGTTTGAGATGATCATGATGTTTTTAGCATTATTGGATCGATTAATTGAAAGGGGGTTTGGTATCACTCTTGGAAGGGGTAAGCCTTTTGTTGGAATTGTCACAAGTTGAAATTTGTGTGGTTAGCGCATTGTTTCGTGTTTGGTCTTGAGCCAACGGATCTCGGTAACTGACTAAGCTACATAGTAGTGTATCGGGAGGATTCTTTGTTTGGATTCTGCTTGCGAGACATCCCGCGCATGAAGCTTAGTAAGCGTCGAGAGTTGAGAGACGTGTGGGCTCTAGGACGTTTGGTTTAATACGTAATACATTTCATGTGTGGAGATATAACGCATCGAGCAGCGAGATATTATATGAGTTAAGGTCAGCGGGGCCAAAGAGTGCAGCGTCGAGAGCACTGAGGAATGTTCACACCATTAATTGAATGAGTGGGGAAATCTCACAGTTTAAGTCGCAATTAGTAAGGTATTAGAGTATACCTTTACTTTATAATCATGGATTATATGTGTGGTTTATTTTTGGATGTGTATATGAATTACATATGTGTTGTTTGTGCGTGTGTGCACGTGGTATAGGGTGTATGGGTGCCCCAGTCGTGGCACACTATGGTAGGCGTATGTTAGGCTTTTTCTTTTATATCTCGTGGGACACGAGTACAGACTAATTGTGTATAAACCTATGATATTTATGTGGGTTTTGTTTTGACGTAATGCTTTAGAGAATTTCGAGAAGAAATTCCTTTATTAGGGGGGAAGAATGTATCACCCCGTATTTTCACAAACTATAATTATTAATTATTAAGTGATTAATAAATGAAATTAATTATTACTTTTATGGCTTAGTAATAATCAATTGGCATAATTTAGACGGTAATTGAAAATGTATACGCGTAGAATAATTAAGGGAATAAATTATTAGCGTCGTAAGTTATGGGAAATATCATTCAGACTAGACTCTGGGATGACACAGATGTCCATTTATGTGTTTTTGTCACTTTAAATTGGCCCTGGAGGTACGTATACCTATTGGAGAGATTTTGGGCTATCCCGAGTAGCATCCTAAGCTCTTTTAAGGCCCCGAAATTAGGTCATATGGGGAGAGACGGGATTAGAAAATTTAATTATGATATAAGCCACCCCAATTAGGTTTCCTATCCATTTTTAATTAAACCCAGCAGCCACTAACCTTCTGGGAGAAGTTAACAAGTTGGGAACATGGTTTTAAAAGGCGAAATGAGGCTCTCCTCGAGGCGAGGCACTAAGTAGGCGGGCTGAGGCTTACGCCTCTACTGTATTATCTGAGGCTTGCGCCTTTTGTGACTGAGGCTTACGCCTCTTTTTTCTCTCCTCATTAAGGGTAAAAGTGGTCAAAAGTTTAAAAAAAAAAATTAACCGTCGTTTCTAACACAAAACAAGTCGTTTGCTGCCCGAAGATAATTCCAACCCAAAAATCCTAGCCGATCGTCTCTTTTTTTTTTTTTGGGTGCACTAATTCTATGCCGATGTTCTTTTTTTTGTTTTTTCTACTATGTATATTTATACATACTCTGTTTTTTTATTTTACGCTAAATTCCTGTTTTTTTTACTTATATTTTACTTATAAATTGACTTTATTTTATATATAAACTTACTTTTTATATGTAAACTTACTTATATATAAACTGACATTATTTTACTTATATATATAAACTGACTTTATTTTTTTGCTATATTATTGTAGTAAGTTGTAACTATTATGGATTTCTTTTGTCTTGATGGTATAATAAGTATTATTTTGATGACAGGATGGTTGTATTATTTGTATTGTGTTGTGGAATCGAGTTTACATCATTTGTTTTTATGATAGATGTGATACATATTTTGTTCCTCATTTAATTATTATTTTTATATCATTTTTAGTGATTTTCGTGGAAAAAAGTTGAGGCTTACGCCTCGGACTGCCTTGAGGCTTACGCCTCGCCTCAACTACGCCTCGCGCCTTTTAAAACCTTGGTTGGGAGAGGAGCAAAAGAGGAGGCACGATTTTGGGTTGGTGATTTTGGGATGGACTTTATTGTAGGCACGATTATGTTCAGAATGATTATATACCCGTGTGGATGTATTACCTTGGTTAATATGAATTCATAGTTAATGAAATTGAGGTTCACAAAGCTTAGAAGTCGTCAATAGAGATTGGGGAAGATGACCGCGTTTTCATTATAGGCAAATCTGAGCTCACTGCCCGGCGCGAATCGATTCGGCTTGAAGAGCGAATCGATCGGATTGAAGAGCGGATCGATTCTGCTTCAAGGGCCAATCGATTCCGCTTCAAGGGCGAACTGATTCGGCAACAAGAGTTGGATCGAGTCAGACCGATGGAAATGGTCATAGGATTTTTACGAACTAGGGGTGGAAGCGGTATGGGTTTTTACCGTACCGTACCGTTTTGGTCCGAAAAAAAATGGTTTTGGTTTCATATATTACTAATACCAGAAACCAGTCTTACCGAAACCGAAATTACCACAAAAAAGTTGGTTGGTTTTGGTTTTAATATTTAAAAAACCGATTTACCGAAATTACCGTACCGAATTTTATGAAACCAGAAAAAATCGTACCGAAATTACCATACCGTACCGAATTTACCGAAACTAGAAAAAATCGTACCAAAATTATCGTGCCGTACCGAATTTACCAAAATTACCGTACCGAATTTACCAAAACCAGAAAAAAGTTGGTTTTGGTTTTGGTTTTAATATTTAAAAAAGTTGATTGGTTTTGTTTTTGGTTTTTGGGGACTTTTAGTGTTGTTTACCGAAACATAAAAAATCGAAACCAGAAAAAACCAGAATTTACCGAAACCAGAAAAAACCAGAAGAAACCAGAATTTACCGAAACTAGAAAAAAACCGAAATTACCGAAAAAATCGAAATACCAGCCGGTTTGGTTTTGGTATTGATTTTGGTGTACCGGGTGGTAAACTGGTACGGTTTGGTTTTACCATCTAGAGTTTGGTTTTGGTATTGGTATCTACTATTTACCGACCAAACCGTACCTCTTACACCCCTATTACGAACTCATCCGAGTATGTGGGAGGTTATCCAAGTGAGTGATGGTTGGCATAATTGGAAAGTTAAGTTTATTAGTGTGTAAACAACAAGACAAAATGTGTCATTTTAATTAAGAAGAATGGTTAGGACTTTATTAATTGTATTATCCGTCATTGAGGATTCGATTAGACTAAGTGGACGCGCAAGAGCGATATCCTATAGTCGTGTGTACTCATTGAGCTTTGCAGTGAAATTAATTTAGCAATTAAATGAGGTGAAACTTATGTACATTACGAGATAGTGTGTATATATAGATATAAATGTACTCATAGTTTAGAGACACAATTAACTAGGAGTTGAATGTAATAAGGTTAAGAGTTGATAAACCTAAGAACGTAAAAAATAATCCAATGTTTAGGAATTTAATTGATTTAAGGTACGCTTGAGTGTGTGCGATATCCTACCTGTTTATATATGTTTAACTTGGTTTGGAGATATTGTAAACCTAATTTTGATAAGGATCCAACGATGTGGGGATCTAGATGTTTGGGTATGCTTGAGTGTGTATATATATATATATATTGTGTGTATATATATATATTGGGTGATTATGTGAACATATATTTACTCGTGATAGGACCTATTGGTCTGGGGTTCGCGTTCGACATCGGACCGTTTACCATACGCCAGCCAAGATGTGTTGCCGTAGTGGAGATCATTATTTTAGATCATGCATTCAAGGGCGTCCCCTTCGTGATGAGAGAATGTTGTTTGACGGGATCCATTAGTCGATTCGGGCATGGGCCCATTAGTGGTGCTACTACGTGTGATCGCCCCCATCATTTTGTGTGTTTTGCTTAAGCCCGTTAGGCGTTGGCTTCCTACGGACTTCTCGATAAAGGCACCGAGGGTAGATGCTTTCGTGTTATATATATATATTACGCAAAAATTTACGTAGTCTAATGATAGACTTTGATAAGGAATTTTATGGCATGTTAGGTACTTTGCGTGGTTTCTTATATGTCCCTTATGAGTGGCATTGTTGGGGTAGGTATTTGGCTTGTATTTTTACATGTGTGGCTAGTTACATTCCTTTGTCCAGGGTATGTAGGGTATGTAGTTGCGAACAATCCCTTATGGTAATTGGATAATAATTCATTTAACTAAAAGATACTTAAACAGGCAGAGCATTACATTTACAAGGCTAAGAATATGTTAAAAAAATATGTGTGGACCTTGAAGTGAAATCTTATTTAGTTCATTGGTAGCGTTCCATAGTAGTTGTTCGTTACGTGATAGTGCTTAATTGTCTAGATATAGAGACTTCTAGCATAGTTAGACCTCGAGTTGGGAAATGCGCATAGTATTGCACTTAGGTGAGACGTGAGATACTCATTGCATGTGAGAGCCAATGGGTGGCATGTATTGCGCATTGACTGCATCATTAATTATTGGTATCCAAATTATCAAATGTCCCCCGCTCCCGGTATTATTATTGTATAATCAGGTTTACAAGACTAAGCGGTCAAACGTGCGGTTGTGACAATCTAATAAGAGGTTTTTACATGGTGGATTCAGTTTTCACAGTTTAGTATTTATGTTCATCATCTCTTATTGAATCCTTTATTGTGTTGATTTTAATTTATTATGGTTTTTAGTTTACGTTGATACTGAGAATGATACAAATTGTTTAGATATCCCGGATATTTCATGTGCGCCCTGATCAATCGAACATGGAAAATCGCGGATTGCACACACCAGATAGAAATGCTATCTTGACCCTCAAGAATTTGAAGAAAAGCGGCAAGGGTTTGGCAAACCAGCATTAGATGTGAATGAAACAAAGGAGACAGTGAACCCAATAGTTGCTCCATTAGGAGGTGAGCGGAGAGGTACATGGGAGATAGTTCTAGTTTTGTTTTGCATGTGTTTGATGATGCCTCAGACATTTCGAGTTATTGCTAGCTTGACAGTAGGGGTCCGGCGAAAGAGTTCGACTAAGCTGGTCAATGGCGCCTCTGTATCATATGTTCCATATACGGTGAAAGGAAAAAGTAGTGATTTGATGTTGCGCATGCTATTTTCTTAGTCCAGAGAGATGTATCTAGTTCAAATTATTCCTTTTGTTAATTTTTCCAGGTCTCTTGCAATGCGGCCCGAGGTTGTGTAGTTTGTCTTTATGGAGCCTTTTGAGGGGCTTCTGGTTTTTTGTTTCATCTATTGTTATATTGGTATGATTCCAGGGAACCCTTTTGGCGCTATTATTATAATATATGGTTTAGTGATAAAAAATCAAATAAATAAATACAAGAATGCAAAGCATATTTTTTTCCAGGTGGATAAAAATCAAAATGTGCCTTACACATTGAAGTTCTAATTTATAAATTACAACACCACTAACAGGTTGTATAGTAATTGCAGTGTCCAATGCGCTTAGGTTTTTCTATAACTGACCATAAATACTTCATTCTGAATACAACTAATCACTGGAAGATATATTAGAAGCTTTTGGCTTCATCAAGCATCAGTTGGTTGATTCCGATAGACATGGTCCTAACTACATATATTCTTTGGGAATTTGGAAAGGAGTAGGTTCAGATTTTTATGGACTGTACAGTTTGCACTGATTCGGATCGTTTGGAGTTTCGGCTCAAAAAACTCAATCTAGAATCTCTAAAGATAAAGCATAACAATGTGGGATAGAATTCAGTTCCGTGGGTTTCCAGGTCTAAAGAGTTCTCAGTGTGCAGTTGGTATGAATTTTGAGTGATGAAGATTGTAGTGAGTTACCTGAACTGCAGTCTAAGAGTTGTTTTCATTGCATGGAAGTCGCCTCCGAGTGGAAGAGTGAAATTTGAATGGATGCTCGAATGATAATCCAAGATATCTTGGTGTTGAAGACATTCTTAGAGATGTGGGAAAGATAATCACGGTATGTTTTGCAATTTGAGATTGTAATCTCATCTCTCATGACAATCTTAGTATCTTCTGATTTAGGCCTTTGATGTCTGATTGAGGCCAACTTAGGAGGTTATTGTAGATTGGGCTAGATCTAGTATCTATGCCTCATGGCATGGTAGACATCTTGTGAGAGAGCAAAGATATGTCTCAACTCCTCATAGGTAAAGATGAGTTTGGTTCATCGAAAATTGGTCAGTGGTACCTTTAAAGTTCTACATGGGGGAGGGTATTGGAATTAAATAAACATCTTTAGTATTCAATGTTGATCAAAACTGCTCTTCCCTCTATCAGAAGAAACTCTCATTGTAATTGCTTAAAGACCACCACCACCACCCCCGAAAGGAGCAAATCCCATCATTGTATACACAAAAAGAGCAAAGAAAAAAGTAAAATGGAATGGAATTAGGAAACCACACTCATGCACACGTGTACTCATCTACCAACAAAAAAATATAAAAGAACGTGAAAATAACAAAAAGCAAAGAAAACATCTTTGGAGATGTAGTCATGGATACATGTTGGCTTCTATGCAAGAAGAGAAATAAAGGAATTTTTTAAGATAAGAAGATTGAGAAGGAGAGTATTTGGGAGAAGATCACATTTATAGAAATTTCATGTGCGTTTTCGTCTTCTACCTTTGGCGAGATTCCATTTTTTACTATGTATTCAAGTTGGAATGATTGCATACAATCTGATGTGCACGGGTGTTGGTAGGCCTTGGGATTTCCAGTGAGAATTATCTTGTTTGTTTTATAATACAAAATTGAAATTAAAATCATCTACCTAGGGGCAAAACCAGTAACACGAAAAGAAACAAGAGAAATCAAGTCGGGAAAAAAAATCATCCCCAACCCGAAATCATCCAAAAACTCTACATGAGACACAAAACTCAGAAAACTATCTTTGCACCGTAAATGTAACAAAGAAAGCATCGCCGCTTGCACCAAAGTCTCCACATCTTCAAAACACTTACTATTCCACTCTCTCCACACCGACCACATAAGACTAAGTGGAACCATCCTCCAAGCATGAATCTTGTCCTTCAACATCGGCACAACCTTCCAACCGTCCAACAACTCCTTCACTTGACTTCGACAGAACCCACTGGACACCAAAGAGGGCAAAAAACACTTCCCACAACCTTCTTGAAAGCACGTGTGATTCACTAACTCGCTATCACACCTACACAATCTACAAAAAATTACAATCACTTTCTTCCTTTGATTCAAGTTATCAATAGTCAAAATTGCACCTCACAAGCTACTCTCGTCTAGTGTTCTAAAAAGCACGCCTAGACTTGAGGCTCGGGAGAAACGTCCCGCTTATGCCTTATTCTAGGTAAAAGGCTCAAGGCAAAAAAAAAACTTAAAAAACGCTTTAGTGAAACGATATCGCCTTTTAAATACTTTTTTTACATACCGGACTAATATCTCGTCCTAAACAATCAAAAGGCAAATAGTATCACAAACAACTCTCAATCCTCCCTACCTCTTTCTACTTGTCGTCTAAAAAAAAACTAACATTGACGAACCACTTCCAACCAATTTCATTTGAAAGGTGAGAAATACATTTCCTATATTGAATCATTTTGTATTGATTATTGATTATCGATTATTGAATGATTATTGATATTGATTATTGAATGATGAAAACACATTTTGTATATTGCTTATTAAATTTTGAGAAATACATTTTGTAAATTGATTATGGAGCTTGCATATGAGAAAGATGGCTACCAAACATATGGATATATTTTCAAAATTCAAGGTATGTATTATTTAATTATATTACTAGTCTTACAATGATTAAAATAATAGTAATGGGAAAACACCTTTTTAAGTCTAGGGTCCTAAGGTTTGAAGCTCGACCTCTACAACTGATCACACCTCGCACCTTTTAGAACCCTGCTCTCGTCAGTGTGACGCATTGCCTTCCATGGGAAATTGCCTTTAGTCATCCCTCTTGAGTCTCAACAAATGATAAAATGCCTTAACTGAAAAGCATTCCCTCTCTACCCCTCCACCGAATCTCGTTTCTCCCTCCACCCATGATTCCTTTCCTACCCTAGGCAACAACTCCATTAACCCCTCCGCCTCCAACAACTACCGCCTCATCGATGAATTCCAAATCTTTATACATAGCACCACCTAATAAAGCCCTCGAAACATCCTTCAGGGGAATATCTCCACACCATGGGTCCCGCCAAAATCCAACCTCACTCGTGTTATCTATAATCATTGTTACTAGTTAATTTGGAGAATTATATATTAGCTGTTTGTTAGAATTAGGTCTCTAGTTAAGAAACCAACAAAAAGGATCTTAAACTACAATCCATGCTTCATTTGCTTTTAAAAACAACAACATGGTTACCACCACCTCTATAATTTCACACACATGAAAATGAAAACAAGGTTGAGAACACACATTACCAGGGTATCTACTCCTAGGGTTGGCATACGGCTGCAACGACTCCAAAGACTTTACCTTTTTCCACAACTTCCTAGACACAACACCCTGTACCAAATAAAAGAAAAATATTTATACAAAACCTAATAAACTAAAAGATATTTATACAGAAATAAATATTTACCTGTCTTTGGGAAACTCCGAGATTTAAATCGTCACTAAAACCTGTCATGACATTGTACTGTACTAAATCTGCATTAGAATACTGGGCAAGAAGTAAATGCACCAGCAAAGAAGCAAAAGACAAAACTAGTCCTCCAAGTGCTGCCCATTTTATTTTCGATTTGAACATCATCTTTATTTACATAGCTACATACAACTGCATCTCTGATTTCGATTCCAAGAAATTTGAGTGTTCTAGGGCTAATTTGATCGCAGTAGTAAATGTAACATTGAATATGAAATGTTTAACATGGAATGATACCTCACACCGAGACTGAGTGAGCTGAAATTGTGTAGTAAATGGAATGGAGTTTAAGAATTAGAATAAAAGAAGGATGAAAGATGGGCAATAGACAAAACAATAATGAAAATGGGGGCGACGCAGGATTTTGCTATATATGGAGTTGGTTACAACCCGCCCGCAAAAATAATCACACGGGATCTTAATGGTCCCAACCCGACACTCCAAATAAACTAGAATACCGTGGATCGGTGGGGGCCGACGTATGCTTCAAAACCTACAAGCAAATCACGACAATCCATTTTAACACAAATCATCAATTTCTCCATTCAAAACACACAATCAAAGTCAAACATAAATCATTGATCACAATGGCATGTATCATATCAAACTTCCAACGTAAACAACAGAAAAATTATATCAATACCGTGAAAGAAAAGTTACAACTAGTTATAAATAACAATATTAGAAACCAAAAAACTCCAAACAGAATGTGTACACCGATATTACAAACCATCCAGCTCCAAACAAAATATGTACAAATAAATATATTACAAATCAAACTAGCTCTAAACAGATCTTTGTAATAACTTTCCTAAATTAAAGAACATCAAATCTACTAATCCGAGCTATATCTAATCAAACTCAAACAGCACCGCTAATAATTACCGCAATCCATTAAATCAAAATTCATCTAAACTCTCACAGCCTCAATAAATTGTCATCGATAAAGAACCCAAAATCCCTAACATCAATCGCTCACAAACTTGAGTTGAACATTCTATTACTTTACAATTTATTAAAGCATGTTCAACATTTCTCATAATTCATGTGATGGGAAAGAAGTGTCATCCTTGCATTGAGCTACTAGTCAATTGAACCATCCTCACTTGTATCATCTTTAGTAGCCTTACAAACACGTGCAATATGCTAATGAATTTTCATGATACACTATGATAAATTACCCCAGACAATTACTCCCCCCCCCCCCCCCCCGAAAAACATAATTATGTGTTAAAACCTAAGATGATGTCAAATAAACTAAGTCCAACAAATATAATAAAATATTAACTTGATATTGGTTCAAAAGAAAGTATAATAGTTTCATATGATATTATCAAGCAAACCAAAAACAAATCAAAGCCAATCTCTAATTAAAAAGCATCCGGAAGAGAGTATATTTTTTCAATTCAAAGATCCTTACATACAATGTGAGTAAACAGGTTGCGTTTGTTTTTTCATCTGAATATGAAATCTGAAGACTGAATCTGAAATCTGCATCTGAAAAATATGTTTGTTTTTATATCTGAATGTACCTCTGAATTGATGTATTTAGACTGATTCAGACTTCAGATGTAACTCTACCTCTTAATCATTAAGAGTCAATTATAGTCATTAACCTCTTAATCATTTAAAAAAACAAACATTTTTTGGTACCGCTCAAGTCTGAATGGTTCAGATTCAGACTTAAGAGGTAAAAACAAACAACACCTAATTTTCTTTGATGAAAACAGATAATAATCATATTTGAGCAGCAACCATCATACATAAACATAAATTAAAGCTAAGGTTACGTTTGTTTTTCTGTCTAAATCTGAAGTCTGAATCTGAAATGGTTGTTTGTTTGGTGTCTGAATGAAACTTCTAAATGTATACTGTTTGCAGATATATGATTTATATATGATTTATATATCTGAAATTTGAATGAAGATTATTTGGTCCATTTTACCCTTATATTTATTTTATAAACAAAACGTATATTTACAACATTCGTGACCATAAATAAAACATTCAACGTTTTGATGTTTAAGAGATACCAAAAATTTTTTCCCAAACTTATATATTAAAAAAATGTCTCAACTGTTAACAAATTGATATATAAAAATTATTTTTTAACCAAAAAAAATCTATTAAAAAAATAGTTTCTAAAGAAATAATTTTTACACTAAACCAACTTATAATGGGAAAAAAATTGCTATTAAAAAATAGTTTTAACAAAAAAAAGAGTTTATAACAAAAAAAAAAAGCATTTTTAAAAAACAATTTTTAGGACGCACTTACCTCTTTCTCACCAAGCCAAATTTTCGTTCAGATACAAGTGATCAGATTCAGAGGGGCTTGAGCCTCTAAACCATTCAGAGGAAATTTTTACCGTTAGCATCTGATTGTTTTGAAAAATCAAACACATTTTATAACCACTGAAATCTGAATGGTTAGGATTCAGATTTCAGATGTGAAATCAACGGGCCAACAGTAAAAGAAGGATAATGAAAATCCAAAGAGTTGGTTTGCGGATTACCTTGAGAATTTGGCTAAAGTGATGTGCGGATTGAGAGAAAACTTAGGTTGAGGATTTGGGTGAATGAATAGGATTAATGATGGTGTTCGGTGAAGAGAGAGATGGAGAAAACTGAAGGGGCTGTGGTTCGTTTGCAAATTAGGGTTTTGTGTCCTGTGAATTCCGGATTTGTGTAATGGATGGTAGGTTTAGAAGAGGTGAGAGATGGAGAGGAGGGTGCCCCGGGAGAGAGTTGAGATTGAGAAAATGAAGAGAAAGAATGAGATGCTTCTGAGTTGTTTACAAAGAAGGACGGACAACTCTTCTAAACCCCAATTATAGTAAAAACACCCCAATTATAGTGTATAATTAAAATTGACAGCGAACTAGTGTCGACATTTATCACACTCACACAATGACACGTGTACATTTCATAAATGTTTTAATTATTTTCTTTTGCCCTAAAATCTAAAGGGACCCTATTTATTTGTTTCCATGAGTCTTTATCTCATTGCTTTTTTTACCATTCATAATTTGACGAGAGGCTATTTATTTGACTTTATGACTCTTTATCTTATTGACTTTTGGATTACCTTAATTACATTTGTATCTTCCACAAATTCAAAACTCGTTAATGTTGCATCCCCAAATGAGGCTATTTATATGAAATCTGATAGGGTTTGTTCATTTTTATTCATTGAGGATCAATTTTTATAGACATGTTGTGATGGGATTCCACCTGAGGTACTACGTTTTTCTACGCTTTAATTTTTTTTCGATTTCGAGTTTACAAAATTCGATTTTCGATTGTGAGTGATGGAATTGAAGAATTAATCGATTGTTTGATTTTGGTTTAGGATCTTCATTAATCCTTTTTTATTTAGTTTGGAAAATTGATGTATTCGTATTAGTTGCATGTTAAAACAACCACTCACATTTGCACTCTACGCTTATATATATCAAAGACTTTAGGTCTGAATTTTAGTGAATGCAGCACCCGAGATCGATTTGGGTGATTTTAGACGCAAATACAATAAAAATTGATAAGAGCCATTGCAGATGGGTAAAGTGTTTTTCTTTTTCCCATATTAAGTTGACTCTAGTTGATATCCTTGATTTTCATCCCCAAATGAGTTGATAAGGTTTGCCCATATCTTATTTTTATTCATTGAGGATCAATTTTTATAGATCCGTTGCGATGGGGTTCCACCTGATGTACTATGGTTTCCTCTGCTTTAAAAAAATTTCGATTTTGAATTTACAAAATTCGATTTTCAATTGTGAGTGATGGAATTGGAGAATTAATTGACTTTTTGATTTTGGTTTAGGATCTTCACTGATCATTTTTATTTAGTTTGGAAAATTGATGTATTAATATTAGCCGTATGTTAAAACAACCACTCACATTTCATTATACGCTTATAATTATCAAAGACCCGAGGTCTGAATTTTATAAAAATAATTTTTATATAATAAAAACATTTAAAAATAATTAATAAATTTTATTTATAAAAAAATTAAACTTTTACAATGGCTTTAAGATACGATTTTGAATGTACGATATATAATAATTTTTATAATTATCATTATATTTGTTTATTGTATATCGCTCGTGCATCGTGCGAGTTGTATGCCAGTATATTCTCTATAATTTACTTTTAATCTCATGAGAGAATTTAGAGGGACACTACTAATTAGTGTACCAATAATGAGGAGGTCACTTCTTATTTATAGGACAAAGGGCTATTTATATATATGTCTCATAAGAATAAAGTTTTCATAACTAAGTTCTATTGACTTTTCACCCATTAAATAGGTTAAATTCCTAATTTTTTTAAAAAAAATCACCATTATACTCTTTTAAAACCAACCATATTCGTAACTTCTTGTGGGAAGTTACACAAGTGGGTGAACTTTTTTTTCATCATATTTTTAATCTTCAGGATGATCATAACTTTTGATTGACAAATTTATTTTTCGTAAAATTACTATTTTTGAATCTGCTCGCCGAGATCTATCAAACAAGGTGGTCCATGAAGCCTATAAAATTTTTAAAAAAAATTACGCATACAGCAAACTTTACTGTATGAACCAGAAAATGAAATAATTTTATATCTGCGACATTTTCGCAAACAGTAACATTTACTGTGTTAATATTTTTTAGTAAAATTTACAGTGTTCACAAGAAAATGAAATCCATATATTTATCAAACAATATTTAAGGAGTCAACAATATTTCAATGAAAAAAATTACACATACAGTAATATTTACAGTGTAAACTTTTAAAAAATAGAATTTAATTAATGCTTGAATAGTCAATAGAACTTCATTAAAAAAAATCTCAAAATAGGAATTACATATACTTATACATATTAATTGGTTTGTCACATTAGTTGTTATGATTAAATAATAATACAAATAAATTGGTTATATATATATAGTACTGATCTTGTACGGACTGTTTCGAATTTTAACAGTGCGGACTGGATATGTGTCACCGGGGGGTGAATCCAGAAATTATCAGCTCTCTCTTTTCTAGGCTCACCGGCTGGTGATACGTATCCAGTCTGCACTATTAAAATGCAGGAGCAATAATGTGTGTGTGTGTGTGTGTGTGTATATATATATTGTATGTACCAGAAAATGAAATGGTTTTATATATATGACATTTTCACAACTAGTAACATTTATTGTATTAATATTACAAAGACAATAACATTTACTGTGTTCATTAGACAATGAAATTCATATATTTATCAAACAAGATCCATGGAGTCGATAATATTTCAATAAAAAATAACTACACATACAGTAAGATTTACTGTATGTACCTTTAAAAATAGAACTTAAATAATGGTTAAATAGTTAATAGGACTTTATTAGAAAAAATCTCAAAATAAAAATTATATATATATATATATATATATATATAAGTTTATACATTAATTGTCCCAATTATGTAACCAATTTATTTGTATTATTTTTTAATCCTAACATCTAATGTGACGACCCAGTTAATATGTGTTATTATATGTAACTAGTTGGAAACCCGCGCGATGCACGGGTTATACATTAGGTCATTCCATCCTTTTGTGAGTCTGAACGTAGCGCTAAAATATATTCAATGGTTCTCCAGTCTGCTGAATTGTTAAGCTGGAAAGATTCGCCTCTCGCTGCATTTGTTTCGAGGAAGAATGATCTTTATTCGTTTTATAGCCCGTGTAATGTTATTAGAAATAAGTGGAATAAAGTTAAAATGATAGAGGTTGAATTTTAGCACAGTAGGGAAATGTATCTATGTAAGTGCAAGTAATATTTCGGTAAAACCAAAAATAGGAATAAATGCATAATACTTTAAAACATTGAATTTTAAACATTATGAGTAGAAAATGAAAAAGAATAGTAGAATATTAGTAAGTAAATAAGAATATCCAGTGTCTTCGCATCAAGTACATTTAGTTTGCTTAAGTTCTATGAATATTTTTAGAGTCATAACTTGATGAAAAAGTAATAATTTGCAGAGGAAAAAATGCAATTATCCACCACAACCATAACCAGGTGTAGATAATGTTTTATAGTGCCTGCATTTTATCTTAAAGAACATCTCACTCTATCCCTTTAAAAAAATATAGAGTGATGAATATAAAAATTACAAAACACATGGAATTTTGAATTAGAAAAATACTACCTACATACATCCTCGCACCTGACAAATGTACCTGAGTCCATGTGATAACTTGACTTTTGGGTGTATCGTTGTTGTTGAAAGTCAAGTTAGTCAAAATCCTTAATTACCTACAAATATAAAACAACTCAAGTGTAAAGGTAAGTAAGGGTATCAATCCACTTCCTATAGAGTAAGCTAGAGACAAATTCGATTGTAATTCACTTTTTATTTTCTTTTTGTGCTTTTTCACTTTTTCTAATTTTTTTAGCTTTTTCAATATTAGAACAATAGGGTGAGGTGAGATTTTAAACTAAACTAAACTAAACTAAAATGTGATATGAAAATAACTAACTAGAAAGTGACTAAAATGAAAAATAAAGTCTAACACTAAAATAAAAGATAAAGTGAGGTAAATAATTGTGAGAACAATCAAGGAATGGGATTACACCACAAATTTTAGTTATTATAATTAATTAATTTAATTATTTAAATTCTACCAAATTAATATCAAAATTACAAACCAACTCTCGTTGCAAGTGTAATTATAATAGTAATCTTTTAGAATGTTAAGTTTAACACTCCACAACTCTAGAAAAATAGATCCACACTCCTTTTAGTTAATCACCCGCTTTGATCGATCAATTAAAATTTATGTCAATCTTAGAAAATAAATTTAGAGTTGAAATTCAAGTTATAATACCCCACTTAAGAAACCCCTATCTCTAGTTCGAATCTAAAATGAGTATTATAACTAGAATTTCGATTTTCTCTCGAAAATCATTTACCCTCTCTCGAGGCGTAAATCTAAGGGTGGGGGATCAAAATTAACATTCAAATGGACTTTTCAAGTAATTAAACTAATTAAAATAAAATAACATCAAATAAGGGTTTTACCCCACCCCTTGAAACGGGTTTTAGCCTAACATGGTATAAAATATGACAAATTAATAATCAAAGGCATATATAATAAAAGAGTAGAGAAAGAGAACAAATCTTCAAACAAGTCTCCTTGAAATTGGCAATTTGAACTCTATCACCTTCCATTCAATTCAATTACTCACAATTAATTCTCAACAAATATCTGAAAAAATAAAAGGAAAAACTATTTACAAATTGGTGTTTATCTCTCTACAATTCTCTTTCTAAAATTCCTATCTCTAAAAATTCCTCTCTAAAAGCTTTTTTCTAAATGGGGTCTTCATCTTCATTTATAGTAGGCATGGAGCGTGGGGGTATTTTTGAAAGAATTAAGATGCAAGAGCATGGGGAGTGTGCACACGGGGGTAAATTGGGTAATGGAAGTGCACATGTGCATGACAAGTGTGTGAGGTAAGGAAGGTATACGGGTGAGGGGATTGGGGGATAAAAATCTGATATGATTTATGGGTATTTTAGGAAAGTGGGTAAAAAGTGGTAGTTGGGGGTAAAATGGGTAAATGGGTTTAAAGGGGGAATAAGTGGCACATGAGTTTTATTTTGTCTTAGGTTTGTTAGGCATTTGGAATGGCAGGTCGTGGCTTGCTTTGTGGAGGTTCAAAGTTGGAAATAGGGAATGGGTTTTTGAATTGGGTTATGGAAGAAATGGGTTTGGGTTAGAGGTGATGGGTTGTGGTTGGGCATGGGTGTGGCTGGGCATTTTCGGAGATGGGTAGGTCGTCGGCGACGGGCTGGGGGTGGTTTTCGGGATGCGTCGGCGGGTTTTGGAGCTGTTCGTGGGTAGCGGTGATGGGTTTGCCTTGTTGTCACCGGTGGAATCGGGGGTCTCGATTTTGAGTGGGGAAATCTCGGGTTGGCCTGGTTTCGGCCGGAGAGGGGCTGAACGAGTTCGGTTGCGAGTTCGCCGGAGTAGGGAGATCCGGCAGGTGGGGTCACGGTTTGAAAGGTGCTGCCGGGGGTTTTAGGTCGTCGACCGGAAGGGTTGGATATTTGGAGATGGTTTGATGACGGTGAGGTGAAGGTGATGGGTTGTTAATGGGGGAAGAGAAAGGAGAGAGAAATGGGAGGTTGAAGATGGGTTTTGTTGTGATAAGGTGTGGGGGGGGGGGGGGGTGTATGGTAAGGGTGTGAGAGTTAGTTTTAGGTGTAGGTAGGGTGTGTAGAAGTAGGATGTGTGTGTTAATTTTAACCTAAAAATAAACTAAAAAAAAAACTAAAAATCTAAAAAAATAAAATTCTATTTTAAAATAAAATGAAGACTCAAATAAAATTGAAACTAAAAAGAGAAATAATAAAAATAAAATCTAATAAAACTTAAAATTAAAATCCTAAAAAGAAAATGTAAAAACTAATAAATAAATGAAATCCTAAAAATTAAAATCCTAATAAAATAAAATAAAACTAAAAACTAATCAAAATCAAAATAAAATAAAATTATACTAATAAAAATCAAAATAGAAAATAAACCTAAAAAATAGAAAATAAATCCTAAAAATAAAAATGACACAAACTGAAAATCTAAAAAAATATTAAAAAGGAAACAAACTAAACACACAGAGGGTTTGAGACAGTTTAGGCTAGGTTTGGGTAGGTTAGGTTAGAGAATAAGGGTATTTAGCACCATATTAACTGCAAATTGCTCTAAAATATAGCTTTTGACACCGCAACTGCAATTAAGCCTGCATAATGAACAATTAAGCGCATAAGACCCATATTGTCGAGAATTAGCAACTAAAGTACATCTATTTGGGGTATAAAATGTACAATTTTTTGTGCTTATCACACCACCCCCAAACAGAGCGTTGTTAGTCCTCGAGCAATAAGATAGAGAGAAAGAGAAAGATAAGAAACCAAAAAGTGTACCACTTTCACGGGAACTTGCGATTGCACTTAGCATGTGCAACAAGCCTTTAAACATATAGGTTGCCCTACAGGACGAGTTGTGTCTCGTGAGGGTTTGCAGGGAATATACCCACAAAATTCATTATTTGCAATGACAGTCAATCTCTTATTAGACATAGAATAATCGCACAATCCATCATGAGATAAATGATTTCAGAAGTACAAGCTAGAATGTGTAAAAAGATTAGCTAAGTAAATACACAAGGCACATCCTTCATATAACTCAACGTGTGTAGTGTGAATCAGTCAAAATGGGTCGAGCATCATAAGAGTAATTCCTGGATTACCTTGTCGGAATCAACGCTTCAACTTCAAATCTCACTGGATATATCTCTCTCAAACGAACTCTCGAGATATGGGTAAGTGTATCGCTCTTGTGTGTGAGGAGGTGAGTAAATTTAAGCAAGTTCAAACGTCTCACACACACATAAGAAAGAACGAACAATAAGAAAGAAAAATGATCTCATGAAAGAATGTTAATCACTATAGTGAGAACGTCGAGTTATTCACCACGTCGACTTTCATTTTCCCGAACACCTAGGGGAAATATGGATGTATATGGGTGAGGGGAAATGAAATGAGAAGGATGGTATAAGGTGTGGTATGATGGATGTGTGATGTATGGATGTGGTATGTAGGATATAATGGTGATATGAATGATGCTATATGAATGGATATGATAGAAGAGTGTACTATACTTTAGGCACAAATGTCTTTATTTAACAAGGACTAAACTACTAACTACAAACTCTCTTTCTTTTCTTTTCTCTTTTTTTTTTCTTTTCTTTTCTTTTTTTTTTCCTTCTATTTTTGCTATTTTTACGTTTCTCTCTTTTTTTTTCTCTCTCTTTTCAAACCAACAATGAAGACATTTACATTTGAAATCACACTTATTTTCTCAAAATGACGATGGATGATATATGAATGGAGTGGGGAATGATGGTGAGGGGAATATATGGGAATATGGAAGAATATGGGTGAAGTGAATGGATGGGAAGGTAATGGGTGATGGGTAAATGAAACGTGATATGGAAAAGTGGTAAGTGGATGGATGATGAGGGAAATAAATGGAAAGGTAATAAGTAAGTGAATGGAAATGTGATATGGGGAAAAAGTGGTAAGTGTATGGATGAAAATCTAGTATTCGGAACAAATTTCAAGGCACACGTTTCTTACAACTCGAAAAAGATGTCATTCTCAGTGATCAAGCCAAATTTTAATGAATGATAATGAGATCATACAACAATTTAGTGCGGACCCAAAAGAAGTTGAATCAACTTGTGACTCGGAGATTGCGTAAGACACTCTAAAAGGGTGAAAGGCACAAATCTCATGGGTTAAAGTCTCTACTAGTGATCCTTAAGGTTCTCTTTAGAATTGTAGTACTCCTCAACTCTAAACGTAATGACATGATAAGTGCGCAATTTTGTTGAGTCTAGAAATTCATAGTGCAATATGCCTTGTTATGTATTACATAAGCTATTAGAAAAAATATTCTCTAGCTTGATTACTAGACTTTTGAAAGATGGATGATTGAAAATTCACATCAATGATTGAGATGAAAGAAACTGCACGAAATTTTAAAAATCAGGTTTAAAAAATCAAAATTTTTCAAAAGAGGTACGATTTTGATAAAATTCCTCACCCCAAACAAAAAGGAACATCGTCCTCGATGTTAGGTAAAATGATTTTTAAAATTGAGAGCATGAGGTAGGAAAGAGATTACCAGAATGAACCTCTAATGAAGTGGACAGATGTAGCCAATAATAAACCTGAATAAATGATAAGAGAAAAAAATGTGTACAAGTCCATAACATGGTAAAGCATAGGGTGATGTGAAACACCACCCCCAAACAGGATGAGACTAGTACAAGAAACGCGGACTGCCTCCCGGTAGCGCTAAGTTTAATGTCTTCAGCCAGACCGATGAAATCTCACCGTAAAGATAAGATATATGATAACACGAGGCGGCAGAAAAATTGGGTGATGAGAATCATCCCCAAACAAGACTGAAGCATCAGTCTTGTTGGATAAAGGCTAAAATGGTCAATGCACTTGTATGGCAAAGTGCATCACGCGATGCAAAGCATCGGTGGACCAAGGGCGGGTGGGTATGAGGGTAATGGTGAAAAAGGCATGGGTGATTAAGCATCGATCACGAGCCTTGTTGAGCTTAAAGGTGAGGACAACTAGGGCCCTATAAGCGTGGTGCTCAAGTTGGTGAGGGAGGCGGAAGGGTGTAGAAAGTGGAATGGGGTGGGGCTCATAAAAATCACACGATCATTCTATAAATGGGCGATGGTAATGATCGCGTCGTGACACGCCAGGGAGCTGTCGATGGGAAAAATCAGCACCACAAGGAAGTGGTGTGCATGGAGGGACAAGCTCGGTGTCACGGAAGTGGAGAGTATCACCACATATACTCTCATAGATGGTGGAGGATGGTTTTAGGTGAGGATCTAAAAATGTAGAGGGAAACATGAACTGTGTAAAGTCAAGATCCAAACCAAGTGGTGGGATGGAAGGAACAATGGGTGGATCGGGTGGGATAAATGGTGGAGGAAGATGATCCAACTCAAGAGTGGGAGACACACACTCATTGGGAGGAGTAAAGGAATACTCACAAGGGAGTGTCGTTTCTAAAGATGGAGTTGTCAGCTTCTCCGAAAAGGTATCATTGGTGAATATGGTGGGTGGATCAAACGAGGCACCAAAATCTGAGATAGAGGAATCACTAGAAATGTCGGGATCAAAGAGAGCCATGCATGGTGGGACAGGATCCATATCCGGATAATTAGGAACTATCACGGATTCTATCTCGGGAAAATGGTGAGCACTCGTAGCCGGAGCTAACCTAAAAGATATGGTCATGTCAGAGACATAGGCAATTGGGGAATAAGGTAAAATCTCGGGCATATTTTTGGATATGACGGAAATGGGAATGGGAACCTCAGAGTGGGGCTCAGGATGACATGATGGGATTGGATCAGGCTCACTAATGAAGGATACGTCAACATAATTGTCGACTTGGGACCCGGACCATGGGATGGTCTCGACTTCAAGATTCTCAAGAGGATAGGATTGGTCACACTCAAAATCCGTGTCACAAGGGGACACATCATCGTCACGCTCGGTTGCAACGATGGGTGAATGCATGTCTGACTCTCGCGCACACTCCAATTCATTTAACCTTTGTTCAAGCCTTTGGATAGCTTGAGTTTGAATTTGAGTGGCTCGCTCTTGCTCGAGTATGAACTTTTGCAAGAGGCTTTCGAGAGTGGAGGTGGATGATGGTGGTGGTGGAGTGACGGGTGGTGGCGGTGGCGGTGGTTGAGGTGGACACAACACGCTATAATCGGGACTATATGGAGAATACTCATATGAAGTGTGTGGGGTGGGGCCAAGTTCATCATACACGAAAGGATCGCTTTCGTGATAGACAAATGGTTGATACTCATGGGGTGGGTAGTGAGGGAACAGATCGTGAACGGGTGCACAAGGTTGCCATGATAACTGTTGGAACGGGTGAGGATCCACAATATCGGGTTGGGATTTGTATTGCGTGGGGAGTTATCAGGCCTCGACGATTAGCTCGGGGACTCACACAACTCGGAATTGGGTGCATCGGGATAATAGGCCGAGGTGGGTTCCGGAACAGTGTCATATGGATACACATGGTCCGTGGTGGGTTTGTATGGATATGACATGTAAGGGCACTCATGGGACATGCGATCGGCATAATAATAGTGGGTGCACAATAAAGGAGGAGGCACAGTGACACTTGACACCGAGGGTGATGGAATAGGAGGTGAGTGCATAGATGGGTCAAGAGTACCAACGGTACTCGTGAGAGAAGTGCAACCACTAAGTATCTCATAAAGAGACGGTTCGGGATTACTCTCGCACATGTCCCGTGACAATGGAAAATGATCAAAGTAGTCCCGTAAAGGACGTTCTTCGGCCATGAGGAGAGAAATATTTTTTTGGAGTTTTAAATTTTTTCAAAAGGAAAGAAAATATTTTTGGAGTTTTCTAAAAAGGAAAGAAAGAAAATATTTTTGGATTTTGTATAAAAATAATGGAAGAAAAATATTTTTTGATTTTTTTTTAGAAGAAAAGGTGGGAAAAAATATGGACTCTTAATTTTGGACGAACTCACTAAAACTGACTACCGAAAAATGAATGGAATTGGACACACACACAAGTCAAGAAAAATTCCTAACTAGCACATAGCCAATTTTTATCTTTAAATTAGGTGAAAGGGTAGTCAAATTTTAATTAAGTCCGTGGGCGATAAAAAATCACGGAATTTATATGAGTGACTGTCGTTGCAAAAATTTCTCCTAGTGGGCTACCTAGTTGATTGATTTTAAATTTACTGATGGCTAGGGTAGCACACAATTGGTAAGCGAGTGAGTCGGTGATGAAACCCCTTCTCTTGAGTGACCGGGTGTAGGTCTTAGCAATTTAATTCATCACACCATTCGAAAATAAATGCGAGAATAAAATCAAGTAAGAGCACACAAAGCACACAAAAGAATTAACTCGCTAACACGAGAGGCGCGAGGGTTTAAAATTGTACCTCCCACCGTTTTTAGGCCGTGGGGTGCCGAAAAATTTGAGTCGATCGGGGGAAGATTACGCCTATCTCAGTCGTCCCCGGGAGTCCTGCCGACCCAAGGTAGAGAGGCTTCTAAATCCTCGCCTTTGGACGCCCTCTCTCAACCTTGTCCGATTTCCCAATCAAGCTTGTATTCTTTTTATTACAAATTTTAAATGAAAAATAAATGGTGTCTCTAAGCACCGCAATACAAGCCAAGAATAAAATAATCCTAAATACAAGCCTTCTAAAAAAATGGTACTAAAAATGAAAAAAAATGCAATACAAGTGAATCACAAAATTGAATCCGCTCCGAGCGCTTCACAATCCCAAGAATGGCAACGGCGCCATTTGATAACTAAAACTTTTTTATCTCTTCGGCAACGGCGCCATTTGATAACGTGACTTTTGCGTATATGTCGTTGTTGAAAGCCAAGTTAGTCAAAACCTCAAATACCTACAAATATAAAACAAACTCAAGTGTAGAGGTAAGTAAGGGTATCAATCCACTTTCAAGGTTGTAAAGCAAATGAACAAAATTCAATTGTAATTCACTTTTTATTTTCTTTTTGTGCTTTTTCACTTTTTCTAATTTTTTTAGCTTTTTCCATATTAAAACAATAGGGTGAGGTGAGATTTTAAACTAAACTAAACTAAAATGTGATATGAAACTAACTAACTAGAAAGTGACTAAAATGAAAAATAAAGTCTAACACTAAAATAAAAGATAAAGTGAGGTAAATAATTGTGAGAACAATCAAGGAATGGGATTACACCACAAATTTTAGTTATTCTAATTAATTAATTTAATTATTTGAATTCTCCCAAATTAATATCAAAATTACAAACCAACTCTCGTTGCAAGTGTAATTATAATAGTAATCTTTTAGAATGTTAAGTTTAACACTCCACAACTCTAGAAAAATAGATCCACGCTCCTTTTAGTTAATCACCCGCTAGGATCGATCAATTAAAATTTATGTCAATCTTAGAAAATAAATTTAGAGTTGAAATTCAAGTTATAATACCCCACTTAAGAAACCCCTATCTCTAGTTCGAATCTAAAATGGGTATTATAACTAGAATTTCGATTTTCTCTCGAAAATCATTTACCCTCTCTCGAGGCGTAAATCTAAGGGTGAGGGATCAAAATTAACATTCAAAGGGACTTTTCAAGTAATTAAACTAATTAAAATAAAATAACATCAAATAAGGGTTTTACCCCACCCCTTGAAAGGGGTTTTAGCCTAACATGGTATAAAATATGACAAATTAATAATCAAAGGCATATATAATAAAAGAGTAGAGAAAGAGAACAAATCTTCAAACAAGTCTCCTTGAAATTGGCAATTTGAACTCTATCATCTTCCATTCAATTCAATTACTCACAATTAATTCTCAACAAATATCTAAAAAAAGAAAAGGAAAAACTATTTACAAATTGGTGTTTATCTCTCTACACTTCTCTTTCTAAAATTCATATCTCTAAAAATTCATCTCTAAAAGCTTTTTTCTAAATGGGGTCTTCATCTTCATTTATAGTAGGCATGGAGCATGGGGGTATTTTTGGAAGAATTAAGATACAAGAGCATGGGGAGTGTGCACATGGGAGTAAATTGGGTAATGGAAGTGCACATGTGCATGACAAGTGTGTGAGGTAAGGAAGGTATATGGGTGAGGGAATTGGGGGATAAAAATCTGATATGATTTATGGGTATTTTAGGAAAGTGGGTAAAAAGTGGTAGTTGGGGGTAAAAGGTTAAATGGTTTTAAAGGGGGAATAAGTGGCACATGGGTTTTATTTTGTCTTTGGTTTGTTTGGCATTTGGAATGGCAGGTCGTGGCTTGCTTTGTGGAGGTTCAAAGTTGGAAATGGGGAATGGGTTTTTAAATTGGGTTTGGGTTAGAGGTGATGGGTTGTGGTTGGGCATGGGTGTGGCTGGGCATTTTCAGAGATGGGTAGGTTGTCGGCGACGGGTTGGGGGTGGTTTTCGGGCTGCGTCGGCGGGTTTTGGAGCTGTTCGTGGGTAGCGGTGATGGGTTTGCCTCGCTGTCGCCGGTGGAATCGGGGGTCTCAGTTTCGAGTGGGGAAATCTCGAGTTGGCCTGGTTTCGACCGGAGAGGGGCTGAACGGGTTCGGTTGTGGTTCGCCGGAGTAGGGAGATCCGGCAGGTGGGGTCGCGGTTTGAAAGGTGCTGCCGGGGGTTTTAGGTCGCCGACCGAAAGGGTTGGATATTTGGAGATGGTTTGATGATGGTGAGGTGAAGGTGATGGGTTGTTAATGGGGGAAGAGAAAGGAGAGAGAAATGGAAGGTTGAAGATGGGTTTTGGTGTGATAAGGTGTGCGGGGGTGTATGGTAAGGGTGTGAGAGTTAGTTTTAGGTGTAGGTAGGGTGTGTAGAAGTAGGGTGTGTGTGTTAATTTGAACCTAAAAACAAACTAAAAGAAAAACTAAAAATCATAAAACTAAAAATCTAAAAAAATAAAATTCTATTCTAAAATAAAATGAAGACTAAAATAAAATTGAAACTAAAAAGAGAAATAATAAAAATAAAATCTAATAAAACTTAAAATTAAAATCCTAAAAAGAAAACGTAAAAACTAATAAATAAATGAAATCCTAAAAATTAAAATCCTAATAAAATAAAATAAAACTAAAAACTAATAAAAATCAAAATAAAATAAAATTATACTAATAAAAATCAAAATAGAAAATAAACCTTGAAAATACCAAATAAATCTAAAATAAATCCTAAAAATAAAAATGACACAAACTAAAAATCTGAAAAAATATTAAAAAGGACACAAATAAACACACAGAGGGTTTGGGACAGTTTAGGCTAGGTTACGGAATAAGGGTATTTAGCACCATATTAACTGCAAATTGCTCCGAAATATAGCTTTTGACACCGCAACTGCAATTAAGCCTGCATAATGAACAATTAAGCGCATAAGACCCATATTGTCGAGATTAGCAACTAAAGTACATCTATTTGGGGTATAAAATGTACAGTTTTGGGTGCTTATCACCATGTACCATAGTCAAGATGTTTAACCAAACCAGACAGGTAAAAAGTAATTCGATAAGACTAACACCTTATACATCATTCAACCATCCTTTGGAATAAACGGGTTCTCTATTAAAAATAAATTCGTGTAACAATAATGGGGCGTGATATTATATACTGGTTCTAACAAAATTCTTCTTGATTGATCAAGCAAATATTTGTAACAGGAAAGAAAATCTATATAAAACACAGTTGTAGAATAATATAGTAAATCCATGAATCAGTTAGAATACAAATATAAAAAAATCATGACAATAGGGTCACAAGGGCATAATTGTTCAACATGGTGGTAAAGGAAATCCAAAATTCAATTGAACCACCATTCTCATGTGTTTTTGCAGTATTTAGATTAACTTAGACCCATAAATTCAAAAATGTTGGAACAATTAGTCCATTCCCCAACCATACCATCTTCAATTCAATCATTAAATAACATGTCAGAATTATTGTCATCCATTAGCGCTTCTTGAAATCTCATTGTATTTATGCTCAAAGCATGAGTTAAATGCCTTAGTTTCGACGCAACAAGGAGAAGAGGACCTCGTTAACAAAGCCCATACGGAGACATATAGAAGATATTAGTTTTGGATTTAAACCTATCTTTTTTTTACTGCAAGTGACTCTATGTTTTAACCCGCAACTGAAATCTCAATTTACATTCAATTGTTCTCTTTAAATTTTTTTCACCGGTTACCGTTATAGTGTTATTAACTGACCAAAAATATGCCCTACAATATCATTTGCAGCAGACTCAAACAACCCCTATACACACATAAAATGATTGTCAGTTCCGTCTAAAAATAATTGGATCGAGTATGGATTCAACGTGGTCACTTTGGCAGATCAATCGCGAGTCAAAACAACAGGTCATTTGCGGGTCCGAACAGAGAGTCACCCATCCAGTTTAGTTAGTTTATGCCCGTCCTCCATTTATAGTGTGTGTTCCATTATATGGATTCGAAATTAATATGTTTTATAGTCATTTTCTTTTTGTTTCTATTTTTGTCTACAAAATTTCATTTTAAGTTTTGGCTTTCTCGTTTATTGGCTAGATTTCTTATATACTTATACAATGGGAACCACCGGTAGCTACGGTAATACCATAAGCGAAGGACAAAAAAAGGGTAGGAGAGGGCATAGCCAGTGCAGTCGACTCTTCCAATTTCGTAACAGATTACGTTGGTTCAGTTCCTTATGCCATATATTCAGATCCAGAGCGTGATCGAGACCTAGTTTTAGATCCCACTGTAGCTGATACAAGCAAAAAGATAAAATGAAAAGGAGAAAACAGCAACACGTTTGAAGTTGTAGTCACTCCACGATCACTAATATATATTCATCTAAACTAATTAACATGTGATGAAAGCCTTTATATCCCAGAGTTTAACAAAATAAAATAAAACAAAGCGAAAAGTGGGCTTAGAACAATATTCACCGAGAAGATTGTGTACAATCCAATTTCTACAATAGATTCCCATAAAAAAAGTCATCAATAAAATCCAAATCCTATAAATAATGTAAAAACATATAATGCAAAACAGGTGAGAATAACAATGTACAGTAATTGATGTACCTTTTCCTCTCTTCTTCTTTTCTCAAATTATCATTTGCATTTTTGTTCTCTATTGACACAGTACTGGGAGATTTTTTTAAGGAGACAGCAGGGTACTCCTACTTCGTTATCTCTTAAGATGTTTTGGTGTCGGCGAGCAAATTTTGCGGCGGTGTTCGGATATTGAACGACTTATTCATCTGCATAGTAATCTAAAAAGAATTGAGAAATAAAAAAACTGTGTTACTATTGAAGAGAATATATAGGACCATGTCAACCACCTTCTATGACACTATATACATACAAGCACGTACAATTACCTCTTACATTGCTAACAATAAGTTGTGTGCTCCGTCTTTTATCACAAAAAATGGCTAATGTCACAATCAAGCAACAAAAGGACAGACATCGGCATCCATGACCTGTTCACTTCCCTTCTGGGAAAACAATTACTTCCTCATTTATTTCAAGTAAAGAATCTGCATTTTATCTGACTCGTGTAACATTTCAAATATTTTCTCCAAACGTTTCATTTAGCATCTTTCAAATTTACAGTGTCAAGTCAAATCTCCTATAACTTCAAGAATTCAACCAGTATCAATACCACTATCGCTTAAGTTACTTGAACAAAGCATGACGATCATCAATTGTAAGCATGCAAATTATCAAGGTGCCATTAAAAAGTGAAAACTTTTAAGTCAACAACATATCACGAGCAATACCTAAAAGGACTTAACTTGACAATCGAACCCATCTGGTAGGACATCTAAAACAAAAAAGGCAATATCATGAGCAATTATCGCATAAAAGATGACGCCAAGTGATGTTTATTTATTCTTCACAGTGAACTCAAATCTAAATAAATAGGAAGCAAAATGGATTCAGAAAAGAGCTAAATTCACTCATGGAACGTTGTTAGTCGTGTTTTCGATATCGAAAAAGAAACCTACTCTTTTTATTGTTGACATGAGCTAGAAAAATGCAATTTTGTAGTTCGATGGATTTTTTTCCCGCGATTGGTAGTACTTTCCAAATCTGTGGTTTTATCTTAGTTTTTTGTTCGGATTTATTTGTGGATTGGTGATTTAGTCTAGGGGATATTGTAATTTTTGCACAAAGAAAACAAAGCTATAACACACACTCCTTAACAAGTGATAACGCGATTCTAGTTTTTTGTCCTCCCATCGTCGCTCGGACATGGGGCAAGAAGTTCTTCTTCACTATGTTGACTTGTTCTTCCTCGGATGACTGATTGGTCATAGTTGCTGCTTTTTCCTCCATCGGGCTATGAAGTTACTGACTGATTCCCCAGAGTTCAGTTTGAGCAGCTCTAAATCACGCCAGGTGACCTCAAGCTCTTCGTTGAATTTGTACTATGACATGAATTCTCGGGCCACATTCTCCCAGCTACGAATTCTGGACTCTTCAAGAGATAAAAAACATCAGAAGGCGCTATCCTTCAGAGCTTGTTGAAACAATTGGGCCATCACTTCTTCAAAAGCCCCTAGTAGTGTCATAGAATGGTGATAAATTCAGAGATGAACAATTGGGGGTTCACTTCCTCCGAATTTCTCGATATCTGGCATCTTGAACTTCTCGAGTAATCTCACTTTAGGATAAGGAGACATGTGGGTGTAGTCCATGTAATTTCCTGAGATTCTGACTTGGTTAAACTTCTTAGTGAGCATCTTGAGGTCCTCTTTGACTTTGCTCGTTTCTTCTTCCTTCGGATCCATGATCATAGGCAAGTTAGCCCCAGACTGGGCAAGGTTCGGCATTGAAAGCTGGGCGGACGGTGGCCCATTAGCGGGAGGGGCATGTGGAGCATGATGATACTCTTCGAGAACCCAGATAGGCTCGGGTGGACCCATTGCACGAGGGAATAGGGCATTGGGTTCTTGAGGAACGAGAACCTGGTTTCGTTGCATCTCTCAGACCTCAGTTTGGAGGTTGTCAATCTTGGGCACAAGCTGAGCTAGGACTGCCGTCAGATCTGGCTGCATAACGAGTACTTGATCTGTGTTCTCCATGGAAGGCGGATGGATTCCGGACTCAGAAGAAGTAACAGGGGAACGAACAGAACTCCAGGGTGACTTGACTGAAGACCGAAGCTAACAAGGAGCCAGCCCAAAGGTTTGCGATTAACCTCAGAAGGCGTAAAATGGGATTTATTTTTTAGGAAAAGGGAACGAATATACTCTCTTTTTTTTTTTTTACTTTTTTTTTGGATTTTTGATAAAGAGAGGAGAAATATTTTTGGATTTTTTATAAGGAAAGGAAAAAAAATATTTTTGGATTTTGGATCAAAAAAAGAATTTTCTTTTTGGAGACGGTCTCAGCATGATTATTATAATTATTATGTTTTCACTTGTATTAATTCTCCTAAATGCAAAATGAAATACCGGACGATACCCGAGTCTGGAAAAAATGGGTTTATAATATATGCAAAGCTATGGCTGGACTTGTGACCAGGCTCACGGGTAGGGACCCATTTTAAAAATGTGCAAAAATTCGGGCGGTAGGCCGACCCAGAATTTCGGCAGAGTTTCGGGTAGAAATCGGAAATCTAACATGTGTGTCCTTGGCTTGACACCTATATGCGAGTATGCAGTTGGTTGGGTGAATCGAAAAGGGTTCCCATCTTTGGCGTGACTTCCACGATATACCTCTTGCTCTTGCGGGCAATTGGTACGTGTGGATAAGCCATTTGATATACCTGAGTGTATGTGGATTGCCTCACTACATACCTCATGGGGATGGTACACGTGAGAGAGAATTTGATATACTCGACGTACACGAACGAGTTCCCTGTGATATACCTCCCGTCATGACTTCGGTCAAGTGATACGATGCGAGAGAACCGTTCGATATACGTCGAAGGTACTTGGCCAATGGAAGGTGAGAGTCATATCTCTTAGGTTAACTGCGCCCTGCCGGACCAGCGCCCATCATGAAGTGACCCTCCAGTTATTGGGTAAAAATTTGGTCAATAACAATGCTCTTTAGTGATGTCGTGTGAATCATGCATGATTCTCTTATTAGTATCTTAGGAGAATGTTTTTTTTTATTATGCCAAACAAGGAGCAAAGTACAAGTACCAATGGTACACCAAGTATGGATGGGTGATGCGTGCAACATGTGGATATATGTGACCTTAGGCACGTGGTGAGAAGTGTACATGGAGAATTTTCTACAAGTGTGTGAATAGAAGCATAAGTATGGGATATACATGAAAAAAGGGGAACATGCAAAATTAGGGGAAAATATAAACAAACATAACATCCATGTAAATGGAGTCTAGCCCTTAAAATAAAAGGTCCCCAGCAGAGTCGCCACTATGGCCATACTCGATCCTCGCGGCGGGCGGGCACGTGAGGGAGGATCCTAGGTCCCGCACGTCCCTCTCGGGAACGCTTCGGCCAGCGTCATTTGGGTAAGGTGAAAAATGTAGAGAGATAGAGTCGCCAGTCTATTTTACTCAAAACAGATAAAAGAAAGGGAGTCATCTCGAAGGACAGCATCCAAAGACATACTGATGCATACGAAACCAAAAATGATTCGAAAAGGGTCCGGAGGCTAAGTTACGAAATGGGAAGGTGTTAGGCACCCATTCTGCCCTTACGGACTCTCATGGGTTTTTGTTATTTTCCTTTATTGTCCCCGTGATATGTGTGCATGTGTATATATAGTGGAGATAGGAATCATCAACTTGTACCATGGAAGCGGTAAACTGAGTCATTCGTAGGAAGGTATAAAAATAGTAGAAAATAGGATTTACGCAATTATCGTTACATTGACCGTTATGATGGAACGATAACGAATGTGGAATAATACGCCACTAAGGACAAATATATGCATATATATGTAATCTAGGAGAATTATATTTAGAGAGAATAAGATATGAGAGAAAAAGCCAAAAATAGGACTCGAATCTCGGATTTTACCCGAGACGCCTACGTAGCCTATAGAGGCATCAAAGTCCACGCAGTTCGTATGCAAAATGAGGGGTCGGGTTTATCCCATAAATCCAACCTGGGGATTCTCTTATGTGTGTGTGTGTATATAGAAAAAGTGTTTTAGTTGTGAGAAAAGTGTAAGAAAAGTGTGAGAATTCTCGTTTGGAATTTATGAGCAAAACCTCTTTTCTTATTTTTTGGATTTTTTAGTTGTATGAAAATAAGAGATGTGCAATAATACTAAATAAAAAGTATATTAGGATATGTGAGATGAGAGAATAAAAATGCTATAAATAAAATAAGTTAATGCGAATTTATGGATAGAGTTGGGAAAATTGGACCTTCTTGAAGATCTTGAGCTTGATCTTGAATGTTGGAGAGCAGCCCTTGCACTTTGATGATGATGGAGGGTAGTGAATTCAACAAGTTTGGTGAAAAGGATGATGAAAAATGAAGGTTGGAAAGGGATTTGGATGTGGAAATCGCGCTGACTTCGAGAGAGGTTTTCTGGATTTGCTGAGAGTGATATGTTTCTGATCTGGGCTCCTTTTGTAAGTGAGGCCAGACCTCCTTGTTATAGGCCCAGGTTATTCTTGATCGGCATAGCCCTATTCCTTCCAATTGGCAGGTGCTTTTAGGCGCACTACCGATAGGCAGGGTCTGGGACCTGCCGTTTAGCAGTGTCTTTCCGGCATTTTTAGAAAATCGGCCGCAGAACGCAAACTGTTGATCAGAATTGTGCACGGGGTGGATCATTGGAAATATAATTAAGAGACCTTCAAAAGTCCTTTGTACTGCTTCCGGGTTTAGGAGTGACTTTGGGTCAAATGTGGCTCGGAAGCATTCATCGGTCCATTAAACGGGGAATCATCGGACGCAAACGGATTGTTCGTCCGCATGGTAAGTCCGAATCGCGCACGGGGCGGACCGTTGAAAATCTTAGGATATGTACTTTGAATTCCAAAGAGTTTGGTCTGGTTCGGGGAGTTGACTTTGGTCAACCGGGCCCTAAAATCATTCGGTGACCTTTCGGAGTAAAACAAATCGTTCATCCGTACCGTAAGTCAGAATCGTGCATGGGGCGGACTGTTGGAAAGGGGTTTTAGTGACCTTCGAAGATTCATTCAGTCTCGGTAGAGTTAAAAGGTTGACTTAGGTCAAACGGAGCTTGGGAGCACCCGGTGGCCTCCTGTTTGAGTTTCGGGGGAAAATAGGTCGTTCGTCCGCATGGTAAGTCGGAATCACGCACGGGATGGACCGTTAGAAAGGGGTTTTAGGGGCTCCTTGAAGATTCATTCAGTCTCTATCGAGCTAAAGAGTTTGACTTTTGGTCAAATGGAGCCTGGGAATGCCCGATGGCTTCTAGGTCACTACTCGGGGTATGACCTGGGTTTGTCGTGATGAAGGGAGGCGCTAGGGACCTAAGGAGAGTTTAGGGGGTAACATAATGGGGTGTCTATAGGATGATTATGTATAATTACTCGAATGATGATTTTGAGGTCACGAATGACTCCGGAATGGTCGAAATAGTCAAAATAGTATACCCGGGGGTGTTGGTTGGGTCTCGGGACATTTTTAGGCTAAATCGGCACCGTATAGGGCCATTTTAGTCATTTAGAAAATGAGGGTTAGGAGACCTACGAATTTCTAACTCCCTTATCAGATGTTAGATAAGAGAGGCTATGGTTAGAAACTCAAAATACAACGAGAGTCTATTTGAGAACAAAATGAGAGAGTTCTTGGAGCTTTTGAAGAGATTCTTGGAGCTTTCATCTTGGTCTTGCACCACAAACCTCTTGGGGAGGAAAATTGGAGAAGGAAACAATCAAACCCAGCTACAAACCATGAAATTAGACCCTACAGATCAAAGACAAGTGTTTATTTGCAAATCTTTTGAACTTATAATACCCATGTAGTTAGGGTTTCAAACTAGTTTGATGAAATTGATAATTCTTAGAAGAAAAGAATGATTTAAATATATGTTTGGGTAGGAATTGCATGTAGAAGGATTTTATATCAGCAGAGGATAATAAATTAGAGATTATGTATTATTATCCACGAATTTAATTTGGTTTTATGTGGAATATTAATGGAGAATATGAAAACCAAGGGTTCTTGATGATTAGATGATTAAATCCCTTTTTGAATGGAAATTATAAGGTTTTGATATTGTGCTTGTGTTAGAAATCATCCTAATGCATGTAGAAATGGTTAGGGACAATTGGTTTCAAGTTTGGTGAAAAAATATGTAAGTTATGTGGGTATTAATGGAGAAAAACGCACTTGCATAAGGAAGAAGATGATGCAACAAGTTTTCGAATCGATTCGGCAAGGCGAATCAATTTGGCCTCCTGGCGAATTGATTCAACTGCCCAAAAAATTTGAAATTTCCCTTTTAAGCCTATAACTCCTAAATTGTCGTCGGGAAAACTTTTAGGACCTTGTTAGAATATAATGAGGGATTTATTATATTGCAGTAGGCTATGATGGGGTTAAGGAATTAAGTATTTTCGGAAGAATTAAGACGATGAGTAAATGGGATTAATGTAATTAATTCGCGAGAATGAGAATGTAATTACGAGAAAGCATGAGTGAGCTTCTGATATGGACCAATAGAGTAAGGAAGACTTAGCTACTGAAATAAAATGAGGGGTACTTAGGGGCCTTATAGTAGAGAATAATACTCAAGTAAATGCAATAGCGAGAATAATTATAAACTGGAGGTATGGTGAGTATTCGAGTGATATATACTATATACGAATGATGATAATTAGGTTGTGTGAATAACTGTTGAATGTGTATATATATAGGTTATGAGTGTACCTATTATATAACTGATTTTATGAGTTAACATACCTACGTTGCTTGCTATCACAGAGGTTCTTGCACAGTGGGCGATCTCACCTTGCCGATTCCAAGGAGGTATGAATTTGTGCCCCAGAATATAGAACTTAGGGCGGTTCACTATGTGATATATATTAGTGGTACCGACGTGTCATTTGGGTACGTTAGGTATGTGATTAGCCCAAAGGCTTAGAACTATACTCACCTCCATTACTTGTTGTTTGATTTTGGGTTCGAGGAGATTATTGAACCAATATCCCCTATTTAGTACGAGAGGTACTTGGACTGATAGCAGAGTATGCCTTTTTCATTGTATTCCTTCTGAGAGACGCCATGCTTATATATATGAGTGAGATAAATACATATATTTGTTTGAATATTCTACTTACGTGTGACAATGGAAAGCTAGATAGTGTATATCTAAAGAATAAATTAAGTAGTGAAACTTAATTAACTGAGTAAATGAGGAAATAAGTGAAATGTTAATTTCAACGCTTAATATATGAGGAATGTTAATTCGATTAGCGTATTGCATGGGCGGTACGGGGACTTATAGATGTCGATAGTCCAGATAGATACTTATGTCTAATTAGCTAAGGTAGTACAACTAGGTGGGCTAAGTAAAGAGCGTTAGACGTGCACAATAGTTGAGAGGTGAGAAAACTCGAGAGAGTGTACGTAACATATGTAACTAATAACTGATTATGAACCGTGATAAACTCTTGCTAAAGATTTTCAAAATGTTTTGAGTACTAACTGATGATCAGCAAGTCAGGAGTAAAGTGCGTAATGAATAAACAAAGTAAGTAAATATAGAGAAAACATGATATAGAGTGGTTCAACCTCTAAAATAGGCCTATGTCCACTGTGTTGCTCCGTTCTCATTATATGCGAAGTATTATACAATATAATCGTGCCTAAAGAGGCGTACAAGTATGATGATAAAGGAGAGTACATGATTGTAATACCCCGTATTTTTATGACGTTTAAATTTTGGGGATTTATTAAAATTAATTAGAGATATTAATTTAATATTAATCCGGAAATCATTTAAATATTTACTAGCGTGATGAGAGTTAGTAATTATTGGAATTTTGTTGTAAGTTACTTTATGGGTAAAGTAAGATGTGTAATTAAATTTAGTAAAATTATAACGAGAATCTAATTTGATAATTTTGGAAATCTTATCGGGACGCGCCTGTGTCGTGTCAGGATTAAATTCGAATTATTAAAAGTGAATAAATTATAAGTCACCCGTATGGTCATTTTGAGTGCATTAATGTGTCCGGAAGGGTCGAGATAGTGAAAATAATGTACCCAGGGGTTTAGTTTGGGTCTCGGGGAATTTTTAGGCCTAATTAACATCCCGGGAGGGCGTTTTAGACATTTTGTATTTTTAGGCATGGAAACCCACGAATTTTCTAAGGATATATCAGATGGTAAGGGTTGTCTTCTAGGGTTAGAAGAATAAAAAACCAAGGACGGTCATTGGAGAGGAAGAGGAGAATCTTTCCAAGGAGTTCTAGGCCAAGAACTCCACCGTTTGCACCGCCATCACCGCCAAATTGTAGATCGCGCGACGAGGATCACAACCACACCAAATTATTCCACAAATCTGAAACAAATATTTCCAGGCAAGTATCTATCTTGCTTTATTTTAGTTAATTCTTCAATGATATTAACCTAGGGTTGATTAGGACTAATTTTTGTGAAAGAAAGCATATATTGGAGACTAGAATTTGCATGTTGTAGAGGTTAAAAAAAATCGTATTCTGGAAATCTATTTCACATGTAGAGGTTAAACCACGAATTTGCATTGAGTTAGGAGTAAAAAATCTGGAAAAGAATGGGAAGAACTAAGTTAAAGAAAATATAAGGGTTCTTGAGAATTATATAGATTTTGCCCCTTTTTAATTCGTTATACTTGATGAAAACTCACATGTCTTACGTAGAATATTAATTATTTGGGTATATAACACTTGTAGTATCATTTGTTGGGAGTTTGGAAATCAAATATGATGATTTGGATGATTTTGGAATAGGATTCCCGTAACTGGTATTTCTGCAGTTTCGCCATAACTGCTTGATCGATCGATCGATCGACCCAAGAGCATCGATCGATCGAGCCCCTTCCATCGATCGATCGACCCCTCCTGGAAAACTCATATTACCCTTTTTAATGGTTTATTTCGATTTAAATGAATAGTAATCTTGGGACATTATTGTTAGAACATTTTGGGACATAAAGAGGACCAGTAGGACTGTATATAAATGGAGCATTTAATGTATGACGAAAGTAGGGTTAACGGGGAGTGAATTACACTTAAGGAATAATGGAAACGAGTGTCTAAAGGAGTGAGACTCGTAAGGAAGTTACGTCGTAAAATAAAAGAGTACCTACTGAAATTACACTTAGGGAGATAGGATACTATGAGTGATATAAATTAAGTTTGGAATAATCCCATAAATGAAAATAAAAGAGACGAGCCGTTATACGGGATAATCTATTAATGTGTACTAAGAATAAATATCATAAGTATGGGTCGTGGGTGTACCTAATTTAGAAATGGAAATGGTAGTATATATATATACATATGACTGTGTCTGTGCATCTACTATATACGTGTAAAAATCATGCCCACGTTACTTGCTATCACTGAGGTTACCGCGTCGGGACAGTCTTATCTCGATGGGACCTTTATGGGGGATATTGACTTGTACCCTAGAACATAGGAATCCTTGGTACAGGCTATCAGATCGATAGTCAGTATGTACTGACCTCTTAGTGACTTGAAACTATGCTTCGCCTCAATTTGTATGTGTTAATATGGTTCGAAAGTGATTCCGAACTAGTATTTCCCTTAGTACGAGTGATACGGGGACTTAATAGTAGAGTATGCCAGCACCATAAAGTTATGTGGGGTGCTGATAGTATATATATATATATATATATAATTGAAATTGAAAAACTTTCTACTGTGATTAAAAGTAGTTGAGTAATGAATAAATATTCTGAATTTATAAGTGTTTGAAAAGTTTGAGGCAATACTGAAAGGCTTTATAATAAAATGAGATTTATATGAAAACTTTGCTTTCAGAAATTAATTATCTTAGCACTAGTAATTGTCAGCATGAAACCTTATGAGGAATTTAAGATAAGCTAAACTGTTGGGATTAATAGTACGATAGGTGTGCACATTAGAAGAGAGGTGAGAATTTCTCAAGAGAGTGCCGCATACTAATATGATTGTTGCATTAGCCGGTAAGCATTTTAAATACTTGCTAAACTAAATTTTAAACTGTTTTATAATCGGGCTCTGATCCGTTTCCTATTATCTCTTCTCTCTTGTATATATATATATATATATATATATATATATATTACAGGTTCCCAGCCACAGGGGCATCATGCTTAGGATTATTTGGAAGGAACGTGCTGCAGCTTAGGTGGGAGTTGCAGGCCTTTTGCTTAGATGACCTCATTATTGATTCCACTCCTAGTTCTGTTTTATCCAGTTGGGCATGTGTCACCCTTTTTCCATATTCATCTGGTTTTGTCAAAGATTGTGATTCATTTACTTTCAGTATTTCTACTTTGGGATTGTTACTGTCAGTATGTTTTTCCTTTGAAGTTTTAAAGTTGGAATTAATTATTTGAATGCTTAAATTGCTTGGATTATCTTTTCCAGTCAAGTTATTGTGTGATATAACACCTTGTAATTTTGAGGATTTTACATTTAATTATTTTTGGGAGTTAAATTAATATTTAAATTGGAGAAGCTTAAATTCATGAGTTGGAGAATTTAATTGAGTGAGCCAAATTATTTTTAATTGTCGACTTTTAAGTTTAATAGTTCAGGTAACCGGGACTAGTTGGATGGGGTAGTACAACTAGGTGGGGTTCAGGTAACCGGTAGGTGTGCACAATAGTGGAGGGGTGAGAATGTTCACAAGGGAGTGCGACACTAACTTAAATATGAAGCGCATTCATGCATTTTAAATTACTGCAGTTAATTCACTTGCTAAATATTTTCAAAATGTTTTGGGTTCTAACCCTTGCTATAAAATTATTTTCAAAACCTTTTAGGTATCCTGCCACAGGGACGCCATGATTGACATTCTATTCCAGGGACACGGAGCTGCGGCATATGTGGATGCCAGCAGGAGTTTGGATTAGACGCATCTTTCATTCATTCCTAGAGTAGGAATCTTGTATCAGTTTTAGTTTTATTTAGGGAATGTCGCCCAAACTTTCAGTTCAGTTTTCAGACTTATTTTATTCCGGGGTTGGTTATTTGTATTGGATTATTTTCTTTGGTGGCCGGTGGCTTATTCGGCATGTTGAGTAATTAATTATTCAGTTGAGTTTTATTCAGTTGTGTGAATGGTTTATATTTATTTTCGCATGTACTGTTTTGTGTAATTAAAAAGTTAAAATTTGGCACCAGTTTTTGGAATACTAGGTGGTTAGTATGTTTTAAAAAGTTTTCGACAGTGATGCTAAGGATGATCCAAATGGGATTCCTATTTTAATTTGGTATAGGACTGATCACCTGGTATTTTATTAGGCGGGGTGTCACAGATGGTATCAGAGCATCAAGTTCTAGTGTCCTTAGGATCTGTGCGGCTTTTCACGTTTAGACTTAGCAATATTTGATATAGAGCCCTATTATAGGATTGTTGTATTCTCATACGTATGCGTACATACGTTCCTCTGCCAAATTTATATTTGAGAGTGAACTCATACAGATTCGATTCTCATTCCAGATGACGCCCAGGAGAGAGAGAGCAGCTAGGGCAGCAGGGGGAGATGAGACGAGGGAGGCTCGTTAGGAGCAAGAGTTATCGCAGCAACGACCATAGATGATTTTGGCAGCATAGGCAACTGAAATAGTGGCACAGGCAGTTGAAACGACAATGGTCGCAACGGCAGGGTACTTTCCACGGGATCAGCCACAAGTGTTAGTGGCGCCGAACGTTCAGACTCACGCGGAGTCGTCGGGGTGGAAACGAGAGAGAGAGGGTATTTTTAGTGGGAACCCACCACAGTTACGAGGGGGTTCAGATGTAGTGCTAGTGTGTCAAGGAAAAGAGATATCCAACATCACCTACGCATGGAAGATTGTGATAAGGTGCGGAAGCAAATGCTAACCACTTTCAGTTTAGTGGGAGCAGCGCAACAGTAGTGGGAGTCGATCACCATAGTTGAGTAAAGGGACACACTCGCTATTGCAGAGTTTTGGGTGCGGTTCGACCGCAAATACTTTTCCTTCAGCGGTTGAGACCGAAATTGGGAGAAAATTTAGTGAGGTGGTTCGGGGAGGCCGGTCAGTGGCCGATTACGAGGAAGAATTCACTCGTTGGCAAAGTTTGTACCGGATGAGGTGAGCGAGGAAAAGATAAGTAAAGCAAAGTCTATGGACGGGCTAGTCTGAAGAATCAGACAATATTTAATGGATAAGTCCGCATTAGTAGAATATACTGATGTTGTTAACGCAGCACTCCGGCACTGTCGGGAATATCGCTTTCACGTGAAAGAAAGCGGGAGGGGAGTGGAAACTAAGCAGTCAGATAAGGCTGGAGGTAACAGTACCAGTGGGGTATCCCAGCAGCAGACTGGGGGAGATCAGGGGCAGGATTTCGGTAGGGAAATAATGCCAAATGATTTAGAACGAGAGGCTATCGGCAGGATGGCCAGGAATTCCAACAAGGTTGGCATGAAAGGGACCAGTGGCAGGGTGAATGTATTAGAAGGTGTTTCGTTCGTGGGGGAAGCGAGACATATGAAGAGAGATTGTCTTAAGCAAGGCAGGGGTCAACTATAGGACGAGGTCCTAGATGTACAGCCACAAAAGCAAGTCATGGGCGCATTCGGGCAGGGAGAAGATGCTCCAGAACCCCAGGATCAGCCGTTGCAGCTGGGGTATGGAGGTTGCTATTATGACTCTATGGGCATGGAGTGTATTTCTGCGTGACAAAGAGGATGTCACAGTATAAGACTTATTTTTCACTAGAGTTCGCAGGTGAGTTGAATTTAGTGAGTGCATTGGTGGTAGCAGCTACAGTATGTGGATAAACTTTCCGTGGGGTAGCGGAGTTTCTTTGGTGTTATTCACTGGAGAGTGGAGGTGTACAATGAGTGAAGGTTTGAATTATGTGAACAGTTACTACTTTCGAGAATTATGGGAGTAGGGTTAATAATAATTTCGGAAATATCGGCTGGATAGCGGTGGGATTTGAACTATAGTGGATAGTTGTGTAAAATTTTGGTGTTCGCGACACCAGGGTATGGTTGGTACTAGATATCACCGGAGGGGGCGTATAGCCTATATATATGTGGATATATATATTGTATTGCGTGGTACGATAACACATAGTGGGGTTTTGTGTTCTCACATTTTATCTCGGTAAGTGGGGATGTTTACTGAAGTGAATCAGAGTGGGTAGATTTATTTTCGAGCAAAGAGAGATAGCTTAGGGTTTATTTTGCGCAAGGACTAGTGATAGTAAGGGCGCGGTATTTTATGTTGTCTTTGGTGACATGAGAGTAAGCGTATATAATTTGTGTTGAGAGACAAGTAATTTATGGGGAGATGTTTGGACGTTAACACATGGGTTGGGTACCCGGGAAGTATATATATATGTGTGTGTGTGTGTGTGTGTGTGTGATATGACTACGGGTTTGAAGTTATATTGCTAGTTACGACTAGCATAGTCCGGTAACTTTCGTACGGTAGAGCGCGGGGATAGGGTGTGTGAGCACCCGGGTTAATTAAGGCAAATATTATGCGGTTAAGCACGGGTATAGGGTGTATGGATGCCCTGGTTAATTTAAGTGCATACTTGTGTAATGTATGGTTAGAAGCGGATGGGATAGATATAGCGGGCTTGGAGGCACATGACTAGAGAGTAATATGCGAAGCTTGGAACATTACGCTCAACTTTATTTTGAGGACGAAATTCCTTTGTAGGGGGTATGTAACACCCCGTAATTTTGAGGATTTAACATTTAATTATTTTTGGGAGTTATACAAATATTTAAATTGGAGAAACTTAAATTCAAGAGTTGGAGAATTTAATTGAGTGAGACGAATTATTTATAATTGGCGACTTTTAAGTTTAATGGTTCAAAATCTCGTGTGTCATATTTTGAGGTCAAAATTTGGAAATTTTGAAAAGTATGTCGGATGGCAATTCTGAGTGCGCGGTTGCATCCGGATGGGTCGAGATAGTCAAAAAAGAGTACCCGGGGGTAGTAATTGGATCTCGGAGTATTTTTGGGCATAACAGGGCCCACACGGGGCAAGTTGGGCCTTTTCAAACGGGATTGGATGTTTTTAACCTAATGGAGAAATTAGGGAACGTCAGCCAACACAACTCTAAGCCTAGGGCTTGTGAACGAAATTTGGGGAAAGCGAATCAAGAGCAATTGGGAGGTTTTGGAGCCAAATTAAAGGGTTAATTTGGGGTGTTCGTCGTCAACCAATCTCTACACCAATAGAATCAGACCCTACGAACGATTCCAAGCAAGTGGTTAACTGTTGTGATTTCTAAATTGATGATAATCAATTCATATCATAGTGATGTGTAAACCAAAATTCATTTTGGGGATAAATGGGTACAAAAATGGGGGTTTTGTTCATGGAACTATCGGATGAGATTCGAAATAAAATTGGTTGTGTTGTATAATACTGAGTAGGATTATCTGATTTTAATGAGAAAACTCGGGACAGGAAACAGTGGAATTTGAATCTGAAATTGGGATTTTACGATAAGGGTTTGTGTTCTTTTGTGGATACAGATTCGTAGTGTTAACGATGTAAAAAGGGTTGGATGATGTTTATAGTTCATGAGAAATATAATAAGATGATTAATAGACTGGGTTGAGGTTGGAAATTGGAGAAAAGAACCTTAGTTTTTCGTCAATGGCCAAACAGGGGCCTGGAGAAGATGAGGTCTGGATCGATCGATCGATCGACCCAGGGGGTTCGATCGATCGAGGGTACAGGAATCTTGGAAGTTCGACCAATTTTGATTACAAAGAGATAATTATTTAAGATTAAATTCCATACTTTTATTTAGTGATAAATTCATATGTGGCATATATTTCCTTAACAATTATAGGGTGTTATAATTGGTATTAGGAGGGTGTGAATGGTATGTCGTGAGATGGACGAATTTGGGGAAAATAATTCGTAAAGATTTGTGTTAATATCGGACCGAGGAATAATATTCGGGTATTGTAGTTGGGTCATGCTACATTATTAAAGGAATTAAAGTGGAATACTTAATTATGGACCAAGTGGACGAGTCCGGGTATATTGGTTAAGTGACACCAAAGTATTAAATTAATTATTAAGAGAGAGTAATTAATTTGGAGTCGGAACATAGACTCAGAAAATATTAAGGTACGGGCAAGTAGCGAGTCCGGGAAAAATGGTTGGGTGACATCAAGTTATTAAATTAATAAGTGTGATAACTAATTTAATTAGAGTCGGATTGTAGACTCGGGTAGAATTAAATTAATAGGTGTGATAATTAATTTAATTAGAGTCGAATTGTAGACTCGGGGAGGTATTAAATTAATACATTTGTTAATTAATTTAATTAGAGTCGGGGTGTAGACTCGGGTAGTTATTAAATTAGTGGGTGTGTTAATTAATTTAATTAGAGTCGGATTGTAGACTCGGGTAAGTATTAAATTAATGGGTGTAATAATTAATTAGAGTCGGGGTGTAAACTCAGGTAGGTATTAAATTAATATATGTGTTAATTAATTTAATTAGAGTCGGATTGTTGACTCGGGTAGGTATTAAATTAATATATGTGTTAATTAATTTAATTAGAGTCAGATTGTAGACTCGGGTAGGATTAAAATAATAGATGTGATAATTAATTTAAGTAGAGTCGAATTTTAGACTCGGATAGGTATTGAATTAATAAGTGTGTTAATTAATTATATTAAAGTCGGACCACAGACTCGGATTGGTGTAAATTAATTAATTAACTAGAAGTCGGACCACAGACTCGGATCGGTATTTAAATTAATATGTGTGTTAATTAATTTAATTAGAGTCGGACGATAGACTCGGGGAGGTATTAAATTAATATGAGTGTTAGTTAATTTAATTAGAGTCGGGTGATAGACTCGGGAAGATATTAAATTAATAAGTGTGTTAATTAATTTAATTGAAGTCCGACCATAGACTCGGGGAAAGTATTATATAAATTGAGGTGTGAGTTAAATATGTTAGAGTCGGACCATAGATTCGGGAAGACGATAAATTATTAAGTGAGAAAATTAATTACGTTGAGTCGGGCCACAGACTCAGGAAATTACCGGCAGTGTACGAAATTTTTTGTACACGGTAAAGCCGGTGTTTACAATATATATATATATATATGGTGTAGTGATAGTATATATATCTACGTGTATATATTGTGTGTGATATTAAATTACAGGCAGTGTACGATATTTTGAGTACACGGTATAGCCGGAGTTTATATTATATATATACGGTGTAGTGATAGTATATATATATATATACGTGTATATATTATGTGTGATATTAAATATCAGTGACTAGATATTTATTCAATTTATATACTCTAATGCTATCAAGGGAGGTTGCGCGGTGTGGGTGAATCCCCTAGCTTGAGGAGTAGGGCGAGTATATCCCCAGGTCATAGCGTCCGGTATATATGGGTGAGGGATTTATCTCACTTTCAGGGAAGGAATATGACCGCCTCCACTACGTTTATATTTTTGGCCAAGTTGGTGAGCGATTCCAACTTGGGGAAACTAGGTTTTGTGAGCACACCTAGTGAGATAGCATTTTAGAGGGAATCATCCGGCGAGGGTATACTCAAGGGGATGGATATACGTATGTTATATGTGTGGATGTTGTGGTAAAGGTACGTATATAATGGTAGTAAGTATTATATACGGGTAATAATACAGTGTGCGATGTATTTACTTTATATAACTTGTGACACGGTTATATGCTACTATTTAAGAGGAATTAAGTAAGTTAATTGTGAGATAACTTATAATTCAAGAATCATTATACTCGGGTTAGAGTAGTATGGCAAGGGAAGGTTATACAAGGAATAGTTGGATGGGGTAGTACAACTATGTGGGGTTCAGGTAACCGGTAGGTGTGCATAATAGTGGAGGGGTGAGAATGTTCACAAGGGAGTGCGACACTAACTTAAATATGAAGCGCATTCATGCATTTTAAATTACTGCAGTTAATTCACTTGCTAAATATTTTCAAAATGTTTTGGATTCTAACCCTTGCTATAAAATTATTTTCAAAACCTTTTAGGTATCCAGCCACAGGGACGCCATGATTGACATTCTATTCCAGGGACACGGAGCTGCGGCATATGTGGATCCCAGCAGGAGTTTGGATTAGGCGCATCTTTCATTCATTCCTAGAGTAGGAATCTTGTATCAGTTTCAGTTTTATTTAGGGCATGTCGCCCAAACTTTCAGTTCAGTTTTCAGACTTATTTTATTCCGGGGTTGGTTATTTGTATTGGATTATTTTCTTTGGTGGCCGGTGGCTTATTCGGCATGCTGAGTAATTAATTATTCAGTTGAGTTTTATTCAGTTGTGTGAATGGTTTATATTTATTTTCGCATGTACTGTTTTGTGTAATTAAAAACTTAAAATTTGGCACCAGTTTTTGGAATACTAGGTGGTTAGTATGTTTTAAAAAGTTTTCGACAGTGATGCTAAGGATGATGCAACTGGGATTCCTGTTTTAATTTGGTATAGGACTGATCACCAGGTATTTTATTAGGCGGGGTGTCACATGTGACTCTAATACTATGAATATTGAAAGGTTTTTATTATTGGGTTTAAACTAAATATGGAAATAATGTTTTAAAAATGGTTTTGTCACTTAGCTTAATTATTTAGGGTGTTTAATTTGAAAAGTTATTTTGCGACAGTGATGCTAAGAATGAACCAACCGTTCACCTTGGTTATAATTTAATAAAGGTCTTTCTCACCTGGTATTTTATTAGGCGGGGTGTCACAATGATGATTGATGATTTCGGTGTGCCGGAGAGGTGACTGCGATGTGTTGAAATACGTATAAGATCTAACACATGCATGCACACACAAACACATACTTATTTATACAAACAGTCCTATCAAATTACATATAAGATCTATATGCTGTGATTTTCTATCTCTCTCTTCTTAGAAAACTTAAACCTTTTTTGACCTTTATTATAATCCCAGAATGCACGGTTATCTTGCTCAGAAGACGTTTCAAGATCTTAATCAATCTCAGTGTTTTGAAAATATTTTTGAGATTAAGAACCACCAAGTGCGATTCCAACTAGGTCAAAGGTCTTGTTTCAAGAGAACTAGAAACAGAAAATGATTTTGTTGATTTTGAAGTTAAAAACATTTATAGAAACAAATCAACAAAGATTTTCTCAAGATGAGAAAGTATATATGGAGATCTATGTGTAATATAACATGCAACGACGAGATCTAAGATTTCTATAAAAGTAGAAACACCGATCTAATCAAATGTTTAAGTTGAAAACAAGATATGAGAACGAAGAGGTTACAACAACAAAAAAACTAACAAACCAACACTCAAAACTCTCAAACACTCAAGGTTGTGTTTGGTATAAACTGGTTTTGAAAGAGGTTATGGTTTGAGAATTGTTTTGGACGATTTCGGGTTAGGGTTTCCTAACTCTGGTTTCTCTCTCTCTCTTCTCTCTTCTCTCACTCGAATAAAATGAAGTGGCAAAAGTCTCATTTGGCTGAGGGTAGGGTTCCTTTTATAGGAGGCGAGAAGATTCGAGAACTCAGTTCAAAATCAATGGCTACGATTTAGTCTAGGAGGATTGACTTTGAACCAAGGGTTTCAAAATAAGCGGTGGTTAAAAAACTTCTCATTGGTTTAAGATAGTTTCACCAGGATAGAATAGGAACGCATGCAGATCGTCAATTAAAACCAATCCAAGGGCTGGAATAACGCACGGCTAATGTCTCACAGAGAAAACACAAAATGGATCGATTATGGCCTGACAGGTGTAGGCATACGATTGGAAATCACACGCGCGTTTAAAATAATTACACAACACCCCTTATAGTCTCTAGCGCTTTCGGTTTCGACCCTAATGAACTTTAGCCAATAAAATCCACAATCCAAAATTGCAGATTGACCCCAACTATTTATAAACTCAATTTTAATTAAGAAAAAACTTATTTTAAAAGATAATAACTTTCCCAAAAAATATTAAAAGTCAATTTGAGGGAATTAAACAAACTCAACATACACACACTCAATTATATGCAATATGTAATGTATGAATGCAATACTAATATGTGTGAGTGTTGGTAAATATACCTTGATCAATCAAGTAAGAGGACTTAATTGTAAACCATTCTCTGAAATTCTTTGGATTCTAGGAAATGACACAATTTTGTCACTATTTCCAAACTAGATGAGCACTTATACAATACAGACTCAAGTGAGTTAAGAGTATAAGGTGCTTCGTGTGTATGAGCAACCCCCAAGTTGTATACTGAGGTTATGTAAAGAGAGTCGGTACTGTGGAACCTTCCCCCGGCGTGTGGAATCGATCCTCTCTCCGCTCTTTTCGAGGTGTGGTCCTCTATTTATAGGATATATGCTCACGTGCTTTGAGCACGTGACGTACATAAAGTTTGGAGTTATTGTAATGGAGAGGGATGCGGCATGTAAGGCAAGCAATGTGAGTGCCGCATCCTGTAACGGGTTAGAGACAAAGGTGTCGTGCCCTGTATTGGATAATTCCACAACATATTGATGGGGGCCGCACCCTGTGATGAGGAGGGTCGTGCCCCTGTATTCGGTAGGGCCGCACACCGAGTTCAGTAGGATCGTACCCTATGTTGATAGGGGTCGCAGCATGTAAGCATATGCAGTGTAGGATACCTTCTGCGGTAGGGTGCTATATTTGTACTATCAATAAGCCCCGAAGTCGTAGTGCCAAGAGAACTCGATTGGGGCTATGGCTTAGTTCAGTCTTCTTATGTGCCGCGGTACTTCCAAGGCGACGATTCATCTTTCGTGATCTCTTATATTAATTATTCATGCCTTGGACTTCATTACGTTTCCAAAACTTTGAGAGCAAATCGAGAGCGAATTTCTGCGCATCCATCTTCTTGCATTTTCTAGCGACCTTACAAGGGTGTGTGTGGCGGTTCCAAGGTGGTTTGAGGCTAAGCATTGCTGGTTTTTCTGTTTCCAGGTAATTTTACAACCAACATCCTTTTTAAATAGCTTTTGAAGTTCGTAATTCTTTTTTAAATACACGTACACATTAATTCTGCCCTTCTAATCTTCAACACTTGCATTTTTCTGGATTGCTTGATAGGAATCTAGGGTTATGTTTGAACAATCTTCAAATTTCCAAGAATTAAATATATATGGACGGAGAAATAATTGTAATTATTGCTAGAAATCCCCGAATCAACCCTCTTAATATGGAATCAAACAACTGTGATCATATAAACTGCGTTTGTGTAGAATTATATTGAAATAAAACTGTTCTTTGATGTTCTTGATTTTCTTTAAGCGCACACTTCACATTCTGGGTCTACGATCCATAATTGAATCAAATATTTAGACACTACCGTTTGAGTGAGAGTCCACGACATGGTAGAATAATTTTAAAGATGGCTGCAGCCTGTAGACTGTAATCCCTTATTTGAGTGAGTTTCCACGGTATCGTATGCTCCCTTACTGATATAAGAGATGGTTACGGTCGGTAAGGTCGGAGGGTAATCCTTTAGGTTTAATGAAATAGGGACGACAGTGTTTTATCCCATTAGTAACTATGATAGGAAAATAACCCCCATCAAACCAATATGCCGCGACGCTAATTGTCTTTTAGGGATTAAACCCCACACTTCACATTTAGCCAGTCTTGTCGATCATTTCTATTCACTATTCGTATAACTAATCTTGCCGCGGCTTCTTAAAGTCTTTTTCGAACCATACTGGCTGCGGCGCCTAACTGCAGACTCTGCTTTTCAGTATTGTTGTAGCCATATGAGCTTTGATCTAGAAGAATTTTTGAGAGGTTTCTGGGCAAAACACTTCGGAGCTTCTCCCCTTGAACTTCCTTCCGTGCCTCCTCTGAGATCAATAGGGCCTTGCCAACTGAGGGATTGCCCCAACTGCGTGATACTCGACTCAAACTCCGCGGACTCTAGCTGCAATTTGAATTTTGAGTCCACGCCAATGGAAGCCAATTCAATTAATCATCCATTGGGCGTAGGAGATGATGCCACAGAAGTTATGCAGATCTATGTGTAATATAACATGCAACGACGAGATATAAGATTTCTATAAAAGTAGAAACACAGATCTAATCAAATGTTTAAGTTGAAAATAAGATCTGAGAACGAAGAGGTTACAACAACAAAAAAACTAACAAACCAACACTCAAAACTCTCAAACACTCACGGTTGTGTTTGGTATAAACTGGTTTTGAAAGAGGTTATGGTTTGAGAATTGTTTTGGACGATTTAGGTTTAGGGTTTCCTAACTCTGGTTTCGCTCTCTCTATCTTCTCTCTTCTCTCACTCGAATAAAACGAAGTGGCAAAAGTCTTATTTGGCTGAGGGTTGGCTTCCTTTTATAGGAGGCTGAGAAGATTCGAGAACTCAGTTCAAAATCAATGTCTACGATTTAGTCTAGCAGGATTGACTTTGATCCAAGGGTTTTAAAATAAGCGGTGGTTAAAAAACTTCTCATTGGTTTAAGATGGTTTCACCAGGATAGACTAGGAACGCATGCAGATCGTCGATTGAAACCAATCCAAGGGCTGGAATAACGCACGGCTAATGTCTTACAAAAAAAAAATGGATCGATTTTGGCATGACAGGTGTAGGCATACGATTGGATATCACACGCGCGTCTAAAATAATTACACAGCACCCCTTATAGTCTCTACGCTTTCGGTTTCGACCCTAATGAACTTTCAGCCAATAAAACCCACAATCCAAAATAGCTGATTGACCCCAACTATTTATAAACTCAATTTTAATTAAGAAAAACCTTATTTTAAAAGATAATAAATTTCCCAAAAAATATTAAAAATCAATTTGAGGGAATTAAACAAACTCAACATACACACACTCAATTATATGCAATATGTAATGTATAAATGCAATACTAATGTGTGTGAGTGTTGGTAAATATACCTTGATCAATCAAGCAAGAGGACTTAATTGTAAACCATTCTCTGAAGTTCTTTGGATTCTAGGAAATGACACAATTTTGTCACTATTTCCAAACTAGATGAGCACTTATACAATACAGACTCAAGTGAGTCAAGAGTATAAGGTGCTTCAATCTCCCCCTTTGGAAATATGAGACAAAATCTCCTTTGAGTCATCTTGGACTCGTAGGGCAACAAAAATAAGAAAAAACCTATTCCTATAGAAATTCTATCTACCCATTTCCTAGAAAAGAAAAGTACATAAATCAACTAATTACAATTAAATACCCTATTACAAATGTTGAGAATAACTGTACAGAATCCTGAAGTAATCACTAAGATCAAGCTTATTAGAGAGATAATGAACTTATAAAGACTCAAATTTCTCCCCCATAGGCCAAAGAATTTAATTAGCACAAACCATACCTATTGATTTACGCAAAGAAATAAATCTATTGTAATCTAAAGGTTTGGTAAACATATTTGCGAGTTGCAAATCAGTAGGAAGATAATTGATTTATAATTCCTTAGTTTCAACTAATTCGCGTATAAAGTGATGTCTTATTTTTATGTGTTTTGTTCGCGAGTGTTGAACAGGATTTTTGGAGATATTGATCGCACTTTGATTATCACAATAGAGATGCAATTATTTTTTTTGAATACCATAATCACTTAGCATTTGTTTAAGCCAAAGTAATTGAGCACAACAGCTTCCAACGACTATGTATTCAGATTCAGCTGTTGATAGAGAAGTGCAGTTTTGTTTCTTACTACTCCATCCTACCAGATTATTACCTATATAGTAACATGCTCCTGATGTGCTTTTACTATCATCAGTATACCCAGCCTAATCAGCATCAGTGTACCCGATTATTGTGCTAGATGTATCACTAGTGTACCAAAGTCCTAGATTCAGAGTGCCGTATTTAATAATTCTTTTAACAGAAGATAAATGGCTCTCTTTAGGATTGTTTTGATAACGAGCACAAACACAAACATCATACATTATATCAGGACGCGAGGTAGTAAGGTAAAGCAAGGTTCCTATCATACTACGATATATAGTTGGATTTATAGATTTACCGGTTTCATCTTTAGATAGTTTGACCGTAGTACTCATGGGAGTTTTAGCATCTTTAGCACTCTCAAGGCCGAATTTTTTCACAATCTCTAATGCGTATTTAGATTGCGACACAAATAATCCTTATGAATTTTGTTTGACTTGAAGACCCAAGATAAATTGCAACTCCCCCATAAGAGACATTTGAAATTCTTTATGCATAATTTCAGAAAAGGATTTAACTTCTGACGGAGAAGTTGATCCAAAGATGATATCGTCAACATATACTTGAGCTATAATGATGTGTTTGTCAAAATGTTTGACATATAGAGTTTGATCATTTCCACCTCTCTTAAAACCTTAATCTAAGAGAAAATTGGAAAGGCGCTCGTACTAGGCTCTAGGTGCTTGGTTTAGGTCATACAAAGCCTTTTTAAGACAAAATACATGATTTGGGTATTGAGGGTCAATGAACCATTTGGGTTGTTCTACATAGGTCTCCTCAGTCAATATTCCATTAAGGAATGCAAATTTGACATCCATTTGGTAAAGTGTAAAGTGAAAGTAGCAAGCTATGGCAAAGAGAAGACGAACAGATTCTAAACGAGTAACAGGTGCAAAAGTCTTGTTAAAATCTATTCCTTTAATTTGAGAATATCCTTGAGCAACTAATATACCTTTGTTTCTAATGATTATCCCACTTTCATCAGATTTATTTTTAAATATCCAACGTGTGCCAATAACCTTTTTGTGATTAGGCCTAGGTACAAGATACCAAACATCATGAATGACAAATTAAAGAAGTTCTTCCTGCATATCAGAAATCCAGTGAGAGTCATTCAATGCCTCATTTACATTCTTTGGTTCCACAAGGGAGACGAAACATGCATAATGAGCATAATTTCTTAATTGAGATCTTGTACGCACAGGCTCACTAGGATTGCCAATAACGTTATCTATGGGATGGTCTTTAGAAACCTAATTAGGTACTTCAGGCGTCTCAATTGGTAAGGAATCATCTATTTCTGGAGAGTCATTTTCTAAAGTATTTGCAGGCTCTTCCACAATACTTGATTCTCCAGTCTTACTCTCTACTGTAGTGTCACTTACAATTACATTTATGGATTCCATAATGGTCTTAGTGCGAAGATTATAGACATGGTAGGCTCTACTATTAGGCGAGTATCCTAAAAAAATGGCTTTATCTCCACGACTCTCAAATTTTGATAAGTGTTCTCTGTCTTTGTAGACATAAAAAGTACTTCCAAAGGTTCTAAGGTACTTAAGATTGGGTTTTTTCTTATACCAAAGTTCGTAAGGAGTTTGTTTCGAATTTTTTCTAAGATAGACCCTATTGATAATGTGACACGCAGTACGAATAGATTTTACCCAAAAATATTTAGGTAAACACTTGGCATATAATATAACACGTTCCATCTCTTGAAGGGTACGATTCTTTCTTTCTGCGATACCATTTTATTGAGGAGTCTCAGGAGCACTAAACTCATGTTTGTAACCATTATAATCACAATACTCTATTATACCGGTGTCTTTGAATTCTCCACCTCTATCGCTACGAATTCTATTTACTTGAGTGTCCTTCTCATTTTCAATACGAAGAAGTATTTTTAAAAAAGTTTGAAAAGTGTCAGACTTTTGTCTTAAGAAGGCTACCCAAGTAAATCTAGTGAAGTCATCAACCATAACAAGAATGTAACTGTGTCCACAGAGTCTAACAGTTTGGGAGGGACCCATTAGGTCCATATGAATGAGCTCCAAGGGGTTAGAGGTAAGGATATCTTTGACTTTCTTGTGAGGTGCCTTAATAATTTTTCCTTCCCGACAGGGACCACATACAATATTAAAAATGGGTTTGATTTTTGGAATTCCTCTAACTATTTCTTGAGAAGACAATCTACTAAGATTATCATAATTTATGTGACCCATTCTGTTTTGCCATATCTCATTGTCATCCATTCTGGCAACATTATAGATTTCAGGACTATTCATGACAGTATAGCAATTGTCAGGAGTCCTGAATCCTGTAATTATGCATTCACCCTTTTCATTTAAAATTTTGCAATTGTTCTTTGAAAAGGTAACAATATGATCTAATTCACAAAATTGCGAGATACTAAGTAGATTAGCTTTAAGAACTTTGACTAAAAGCACATTTTCAAGAACAGGAAGTCCTTTTTCTTGGAGAGTTCCTTTACCTATGATTTGAGATGATACTTCATCACTAAAAATAACTTTTCCTCCAGCAAAGCTGGTTTTGTTTAAGAGTTTTGTATCATCACCAGTCATGTGTTTTGAACATCCAGAGTATAAATACCAACCAGAAGATGTGTGCTCAGCTTTTAAAGCAGTAATAACAATGCTACACTTCATGTGGGGTAATAGATAATCTTTTCTAACCCAAATTGCTCTTGTTTTCATTTTGCATTTGTTTTCTCTCAATTGATAAAATTTGTGAGCATTTGATTTTTGTTGAAAAATATTTTGCGCATGATTTTGAATTTTATGAAACACATGAGCATTTGGTTTAGGAAAGTGTTTAGGAATCCTTCTAGGAAATGTCCTTTTAGGTTTGGTCTTTCTTTTCCTATAGTTAGAGTTTTTTTCTGGTTGCCTAGGCAGAACATAATTGTTATGGCTTCTCCTAGAATAGTTAAAGTTCTGATAAATAGGAGAGTTACAAACAGGTTTAACTAATCTTATAGCATAGCAACCATCAAAAGAATGACTGTATATATCGCAGTAGGAGCAATAAAGATTGCTCGAAGTTGGTGTCTCCTTGGGAAAGTCTCTAAACATAAGCTTTAAGGAATTTTGAGGTTGAACCCTATTTCTAGATATAACAGTTTTGAAGGTATAGTCACTTTTCCTAATTGAAGGGCAGACATATTTAGCCTTGGGTGAATTTTCGTGCTTAGAGTAACTTGGCTCCCCAATATCAAGTTTCTGATGATTTGAATCAAACTCAGTTTTTAGAGAATGAAAGTCTGGGCAAGTTTCAATAGGTCTTTTGCCTTCTGACACAAACTTTATAGATTCAAAAGATTTTTTTTGTGTCTTTAAATTGGGGCAAAACCCTATTCCAATTCGATCATCAGAATTGGTTTTTGAATCAGCAACAAAACCATCAAAACAGTTTGAGTTATTTTCAAATTTAGTAATTTTTTTGAAAACTGTTGTTGTCTTCTCTTTTATTTGTTCCAATTCTAACAATGTCCCTTTGTGTTTTTTCAGAGTTTCATTAGTTTCAGTCAAATCTTTCTGTTTTTGATCAAACATTTTGATTTCATTTTCATGAGTAAGACATTGGGTAGTATACTCTTTAGCATTAAGTTTGACCATTAAGCTTAGATATTCTAGTTTCTTAGTGAGATCTTTCACTATCTAGTCTAGTCTAGTGTTTTTCTTAAGAGTTTTCGCATAAAGTGTGTGAATATCAGGGAGGTCTTCAGTGTCCGAGTCACTAAGTGTGGTGTATGAAGTGACCCCTAAGGCTTCAATTCTTGAACTCACACACCCATTGACATCGCCATTATCGCTTTCCCTTTGACTCACACACCCCGTGGTAGTCATAACAATGTTCTCAAAAATTAAAGCATCTAAACCAGTAACAACATGATTTATAGAAGTAGAATTACTAAATTCATCCTCACTAACAGGCACAAACAAATCATCATTATAGATAATTTTGGCAAAGAAAGACATGCAAGGATAAAAAATATCAGATGACTCAGATTCCTCATTTTCAGAGTCGCTTGAATCATCCCATGTCTTGAAAATATTGGCCATAGTATGCTTATTGTGAGTGTTCAAGTTAACTCTACAATCTTGTGCTATGTTCCATGTTTTCCACATCTAAATCATTCAATCTTCTTAAGGTCTTTGTTAGGTATAGTGTGAATGTCCTTGTGATGTTTGTGATTAGAGTGAGATGAATAATTGGACTTGCCTTGCTTGTTTGCCACGTTATTTCTAAATGTTATAATTTTCTTAAACTGCTTTGACATTAAGGCAATCTGATTGTCCAAACTCTCTATGGCACGTTCCTCACCAGAGTCATAATTAGGAATGTTAAGCTCAGGCTTAATTAGCTTAGATGAAAAACTCAGATTGGAACTAGTCTGTTTCCTATGGGACTGGGTCAATTGTTTCTTAAATTCTAATTCTATTTCCACAGTTCTTAGTTTACTACTGAGTAATTAAGGAGTGAGATTTTGGTCACACATTTCTTCAATATCATATCTTTTGTTGTCAAATTTCTGTGGTAATGATCTTAGAATTCTAGATACAATTTCATGTATGTCATATGTTATCCCATTAGCATGCAGTTTGGTCACAATATCAGTCAAATTCATATAAAAGTCATCAAATGACTCAGAGTCAGACATAATTAAAGAGTTATACTGTTGAATGAGCATTTGAGTTTTAGCAGTCTTAACTCTAGTGTCACCTTCATGAGTAGTAACCAAGGTGTCCCAAGCTTCCTTAGAATTGGTACATGATGAGATTCTTTTGAACTCATGTTCATTTATGGGCATAAATATGGCATTCTTTCCTTTGTTATTGTTGCGAGAAACTTGCTTCTCTTCTTGTGTAAACTCACTTAACACTTTCTTAACCCTCTCATTACTTCCTTCAGTGGCTGGTTTAGTAGGATAAATGTATCCATTTTCAACAATGTCCCATACATCATCTCCCAAAGTTCCTTGAATGAAAGCAATCATCCTTACTTTCCAGTAAGCAAAATTGGTTCCATCAAAGATGGGAGGTCTGGTCAAGTTACCAAATCTTTCATTTTTCTCGTCCATGTTTGATTTTCAGAAAATAATTTCAGAAACACAGGATCTTTTAAAAGAAGTTTACGATGCTCTGATACCAATTGAAATACTGTTACTAAAGCCGTTTAATATAAAATTAAACTATTTAAGTAACTCCGAACTGTTTTTTGAAGAAACTCTTTTCTTAAAATCAAATCAAATTAATCACAAGATGTGTTTAACAAAAATATGTACGAGATTTGTTCAAGATTTGTTAACAGGTTTAACAAATCAGTTTGAAAACTTAAACTCAGCACAACCATAAGAATTAGATGAGGAGATGTAGAAAGATTAAATACAACAGATTTTTTTATGTGGTAAAAACCCAAACTAGGGAAAACATCCACGACTCCCTCTACGGAGTAAACCAAAAATTCCACTAAAATAAATTATCACATTTACAAACTATATAACACACATGCACACAAATCAGACCTATATAAGTTTAGGAATGTGCCCACTGGTGTCCTTATAACTTCTCTGCAGTTCTGTTTGTTGATGTTGTTCTCCAGTTTGCTAACTTCCAATTTGTTCAAGTTCTTTACGTCGACTCTTGTTCTTGAGATCTTATTACCAACACTTTTAGTGTGGTGGAGTGATAGTGTTTGTGAGGGTGCTTTCTAACACATGCACACACACACATACACACACACACACACACACACACACACACTTATTTATACAAACAGTCCTATCAAATTACATATAAGATCTATATGCTATGATTTTCTATCTCTCTCTTCTTAGAAAACTTAAACCTTATTTGACCTTTATTATAATCCCAGAATGCACGGTTATCTTTCTCAGAAGACGTTTCAAGATCTTAATCAATCTCAGTGTTTTGAAAATATTTTTGAGATTGAGAACCACCAAGTGCGATTCCAACTAGGTCAAAGGTCTTGTTTCAAGAGAACTAGAAATAGAAAATGATTTTGTTGATTTTGAAGTTAAAAACATTTACAGAAACAAATAAACAAAGATTTTCTCAAGATGAGAAAGTATATATGCAGATCTATGTGTAATATAACATGCAACGACTAGATATAAGATTTCTATAAAAGTAGAAACACGGATCTAATCAAATGTTTAAGTTAAAAACAAGTTCTGAGAACGAAGAGGTTACAACAACAAAAAAACTAACAAACCAACACTCAAAACACTCAACGTTGTGTTTGGTATAAACTGGTTTTGAACGAGGTTATGGTTTGAGAATTGTTTTGGATGATTTAGGGTTAGGGTTTCCTAACTCTGGTTTCTCTCTCTCTCTCTCTCTCTCCTCTCTTCTCTCTTCTCTCACTCGAATAAAATGAAGTGGCAAAAGTCTCATTTGGCCGAGGGTAGGGTTCCTTTTATAGGAGGCTGAGAAGATTCGAGAACTCAGTTCAAAATCAATGGCTACGATTTAGTCTAGGAGGAGTGACTTTGATCCAAGGGTTTTAAAATAAGCGGTGGTTAAAAAACTTCTCATTGGTTTAAGATGGTTTCACCAGGATAGACTAGGAACGCATGCAGATCGTCAATTAAAACTAATCTAAGGGATGGAATAACGCACGTCTAATGTCTCACAGAGAAAACACAAAATGGATCGATTATGTCCTGACAGGTGTAGGCATACGATTGGATATCACACGCGCGTCTAAAATAATTACAAAACACCCCTTACAGTCTCTAACGCTTTCGGTTTCGACCCTAATGAACTTTCAGCCAATAAAACCCAAAATCCAAAATAGCAGATTGACCCCAACTATTTATAAACTCAATTTTAATTAAGAAAAACCTTGTTTTAAAAGATAATAAATTTCCCAAAAAATATTAAAAATCAATTTGAGGGAATTAAACAAACTCAACATACACCACTTAATTATATGCAATATGTAATGTATGAATGCAATACTAATGTGTGTGAGTGTTGGTAAATATACCTTGATCAATCAAGTAAGAGGACTTAATTGTAAACCATTCTATGAAGTTCTTTGGATTCTAGGAAATGACACAATTTTGTCACTATTTTCAAACTAGATGAGCACTTATACAATACAGACTCAAGTGAGTCAAGAGTATAAGGTGCTTCATGTATATGAGCAACCCCCAAGTTGTATACTGAGGTTGTGTAGAGAGAGTCGGTACTGTGGAACCTTCCCCGGGGGTGTGGAATCGATCCTCTCTCCCCTCTTCTCGAGGTGTGGTCCTCTATTTATAGGAGATATGTTCACGTGCTTTGAGCACGTGACGTACATAAAGTCTGGAGTTATTGTAATGGAGAGGGATGCGGCCTGTAAGGCAAGCAACGTGAGTGCCGCATCCTGTAACGGGTTTGAGACAAAGGTGTCGTGCCCTGTATTGGATGGTTCCACGGCATGTTGATGGGGGTCGTACCCTGTGATGAGGAGGGTTGCACCCCTGTATTCGGTAGGGCCGCACACCGAGTTCAGTAGGACCGCGCCCTATATTGATAGGGGTCGTGTCATGTAAGCATATGCAGTGTAGGATACCTTATGCGGTAGGGTGCTATATTTGTACTATCAATAAGCCCCCAAGTCGTAGTACCAAGAGAACTCGATTGGGGTTATGGCTTAGTTCAGTCTTCTTATGTGCCGCGGTACTTCCAAGGCGACGATTCATCTTTCGCGCTCTCTTATATAAATTGTTCATGCCTTGGACTTCATTACATTTCCAAAATTTTGAGAGCAAATTGAGAGCGAATTTCTGCGCATCCATCTTCTTATGTTTTCTAGCGACCTTCCAAGGGTGTGTGTGGCGGTTCCAAGGTGGTTTGAGGCTGAGCATTGCTGGTTTATCTGTTTCCAAGTAATTTTACAACCAACATCCTTTTTAAATAGCTTTTGAAGTTTATAATTCTTCTTTAAATACATGAACACATTAATTCTGCCCTTCTTATCTTCAACACTTGCATTTTTCTGGATTGCTTTATAGGAATCTAGGGTTTTGTTTGAACAATCTTCAAATTTTCAAGAATTAAATATATATGGACGGAGAAATAATTGTAATTATTGCTAGAATTCCCAGAATCGACCTTCATAAATGAAATCAAACAACCGTGATCATATAAACTGCGTTTGTGTAGAATCACATTGAAATCAAACTTTTCTTTGATGTTCTTGATTTTCTTTAAGCGCACAATTCACATTCTAGGTCTTCGATCCTTAATTGAATCAAATATTTAGACACTACCGTTTGAGTGAGAGTCCACGGCATGGTAGAATAATTTTAAAGATGGCCGCAGCCTGTAGACTTGTTTGAGTGAGTTTTCGCGATACTGTATGCTCCCTTACTGATATAAGAGATGGTTACGGCCGGTAAGGTCGGAGGGTAATCCTTTAGGTTTAATGAAATAGGGACGACAGTGTTTTAGCCCATTAATAACTATGATAGGGAAATAACCCCCATCAAACCAATATGCCACGACGCTAATTGTCTTTTAGGGCTTAAACCCCACACTTCACATTTGGCCAGTCTTGTCGATCACTTCTATTCACTATTTGTATAACTAATCTTGCCGCGGCTTCTTAAAGTCTTTTTCGAACCATACTGGCTGTGGCGCCTAACTGCGGACTCTACTTTTCAAGTGTTGCTGCAGCCATATGAGCTTTGATCCAAAAGAATTTTTGAGAGGTTTCTGGGCAAAACACTTCGGAGCTTTTCCCCCCTGATCTTCCTTTCGTGCCTCCTCTGAGATCAATAGGGCCTTGCCATCTGGGGGATTGCCCCAATTGCGTGATAGTAGACTCAAACTCCGTGGACTCTGGCTGTAATTCAAATTTTGAGTCCACGTCAATGGATGAGGAAGCCAATTCAAGTAATCATCGATTGAGTGTAGGAGATGATGATGCGAAAGTTATTGATAACCCGGCCGGTCCATCTGGGAGGGCTGAGAGACCTCTAGTTGCGCTTGATATCTGAAGCATCATGACCCAAGATTGTGTTGACCAGGTAGTTTAGGCCTTTGAGTTTCCAAAAAACTTGATGTGTTCAGCTCCTGCCGCAGAACAAAGGCCTTGCACAGCTCTTGCTGATGATGGAGTTTGTTTCCCACTTCATGCATTTATTTATGGGTTTCTACTGCCAGTTCCTGTTCCCATCATATGAATTTTTCAGACCATGAAATTGGCACCAGCCCAGTTAGATCCTAATGGCTGGAGGGCCATACTTACCGCGGTCGTTCTTTGGGAGAACCGATTCAAAAAGGACATTACTCCCGCGGAGTTTTTTCACTTCTACCGCCCAAAGGAAAACTCCTTGAAGTTCATCAGGTACTATTACTTCTCCGTCCGCGGGAGGGATGAGACCCTTTACACTGGGAGGTCGACCAGTGTAAATAACTGGAAGGGGAAGTATTTCTACTTCTCCGGACAAGAGTGGGAGATTCACCCTCAGGAGAACGATAGGGATAAATCGTTTAGGATACCGTGGTAATGGGGGTCTCCCTCTAAACTAGGTAATTTGATAATAGTCGCGTCCCTTCTTTTTAATTGTTCATTCTCTGTGCTAGCCCTTGAAATATTTCTGCAGTTCTTGATAATTTGCAACTGAGCAAGCGGCAAGAGAAGAGAGTTACTGAGGCCGCGAAAGTTCCTACCGAGCATAAGAATTTCAGCACACTTGTTACATCTTCAACCGTATTTGAAGTAGGGTTCTTTCCCAGTAAGTCCATTCCAAATATGTTCGCGGAAGGTAATAAACTGATCCACAATTTTAATCCGCGGTAGCTTATGTTTCTAGCAAGTCCATTTTAAATACTTACTGTTACTTTTTCTCTTTTAGGTGAGGAAGTTGATAGGGAGCTGTTGGCCGCCCAGCTAGCAGAAATGGATGAGGATACAGTCGTTCCAAATAACACTGCGAGGTGCAGGAAAAGGAAGAGGTCTAAGACTAAGGCACAAGCCGCGGCCCCTTCTAGCGTTCAGATCGCTCCTACCGCAACCCCAAATCTGGTCGCGAAAAAGACAAACCTTGATTCCCCAGAACCCCAAATGTTCGATGATGATATCGGAGCCAACTTGGCCGTGGTGGCTATTGTTATGGCAGCGTAAAATATGGCAGCGTAGTTAAAGTCAGAGGTTCCCTAAAGTAGTCAAATATCACAAAAGACATACACATATGCAGGCTCATCAATTTTTATGATGAATGAAAATTCAAACTTTCTATATGTTAGAATGCATTTAATAAAGTTTTAACCATAGGATTCATATCACATCCAAGCAATACCAACTCATACAAATCAACCGGATTCAACTCGCCTAACAAGAAGCCTAAAGTTGAAATCTCAGAGGACAATGATGATCATTTCACTGTCCTTGATTTCACTATCCCTGATCTTGGTTGAGATTCAGAAATGAAAGACGATCTCTATGGTATGATTGTAGTTAAACTATACATCCATAAATGCATACATTTGTATGTGTATATATTATATATGTGTATATACAGCACTGTCTCGAACCTCCTTAGTTGTATCAACTGCAATTGATAACTCCCTCTTCACCCTGCCATCATTGAGGAGAGACTTGCTGGTCAACATCAGGAGATTCAAGCACTTTTGGTTGATAGTAAGAGGTTGGATGCAACCCATGTATCACTCAAGCAGGAGCTAGAAGCTGTGTAACACAAGTAGGAGCTGGAATTTTTAAACTGAAATTCATGAAAGGGAAATGGTTGTGGTAAGTTTTGAACTGAAATTTGTCTTTATTTATGTTATGAATAAGTTAATATATGTTAATATTTAAGAAGTCGTGATAATTTTTATATTACCCCCAACACTTCCTCTCCTGTGTGACCTTCAGTTTGCACTAATAGTTGGAGGTGACCTATTCAATATACGACATAAGTTGTGGGTTCCATTCAAAAACATAAAACCAAAACCATTTTAGTCATTTTAGTTATTTTAAATGTGAAATGTAGCCAAGAAAATGTAGTCATTTTAGTCACGATACTAACTATGAAATGTAGCCAAGAAGTGTAGTCATTTTAAATTTGTAATGTAGCGAAGATGTAGTGTTTGGGTATTGCCAGGGAGAGGAAATTGATGAACATATTCATTAGGCTTCCATATACTAACTGCTTTCGATCTTTCTGTACATGTTTTTTTTTCCAGTTGGTAGTCCAAAACCAAGAATAGATTGAATGTGAAGGTGGTATGTGTCCGTGATGGCAGTTACAGCGGAGATTTCAGTGAGATCGATGCCCGAGCCAAGCTTATATGAAGGTATTTTTCTTCTCACACTTTTTTGTGTGGCATTTTGAAAACTACGCATAATTATTATAGTGGAACACGCGGGACGACTTCAGTTTATATATATGTGATTTTTTTACGAAGTTTGTTTCGTTAAAATATTTGTTAGATTTTACTTTTGAAATCATTGAATATTATTGGATTGGTTGTTATCCCTTAATAGGGTGGATAGTCCAATAAACAAAGGGGACTCTGTCCATTTTTTTTAAATGGACACTTTATTTATTTGAGGCGCAATGTGAATTTAGTGGATGAATATTTTGTATTTCATATTATATGTGTATTTATTTGATGAATTTAGACTATTTGAATATTTTTGGACAATTTATTCTTTGTTAAGCAGGGTGGACAGTCTTTATAAAAAAAGGAGATTATGGCCAATTTTTTTAAAAATTACATTTTGTTTTATTGTGGAGCAATATATTTACCGTTTTGCAATTACATACTTTGAAAATTTTAACCGTTTCACAATTACGTACTTTAAAAAAAAATCCGTGTCGATTATTATCTCTTTAATTATCAACTTCCGCTCGTCTTTATAATTTTTTCATGATAAAGACAAATTAAATACTACTTTATCTTAGCTAATGGTATTGTATTCTCTTAATTGCAGATTTGACGTGACAAGAAGTTATTTTTGGAGCACCATGAACTCTGGACATCTGACGTTTGTAAATGAAATCTGAGACTTCTAAGTCCTTTAACTAGTTTAAGTTTTTTTTTTGCACCATGACTATTTGTCGTTTGTAAGGGGATGAAATTTGAGACTTCTACGTCCCTTAACAAGTGTTTAGGTGACTTGACAATGTATGTGTATGTGACTTAATGTTAATTTTGTTTATGATAATTTAGTTATTTTGTGCATCTAAACGAATGTGTTTTTTTAGATGGCAATTTGTTTAAATTTGGTGGTATACATTACTCCATAAAATTCATTTTTAAAAATAAAAAAAATATTGAAACAGTACGTTACCAAATTAAATGTTTTCGTAGTTAAATATGCAATTGATATATAAAAGTGTGGTTTAAGATTTTATATTTATTATTGAAAAAATTATGATTAAAAATCATTTTTCAACAATTAAATTTCGTACCCAATAGATCTTGAGGGAAGGTACAAATTTCGTGGTTAAAAACATCTAACACACTAGTTTATTGATAGAATTGGCAACGAAATGAAGACATTTGGCAATGGAATGTTGAACAAATAGTTACAAAATAAATTATAAATTTCGTAGCTAAAAGCTTTTAACACACTAGTTTATTAATAAATTTGGCAACGAAATGAAGTCATTTAGCAACGAAATGTTGAACAATTAGCTACGAAATAAATTGTAGCGTAAATATGACTATTTGCCACGAAAACAAATTCGTGGCAAATGATCTACACAATTGGCAACGAAATTTAATTTCGTGGTCATATACATTTAGCGACGGGCCTTTGGCCATGAACTCTCAACGAAATAAGTTTCGTTGCCAAAAACTATCAGCAACGAAATATACACTTTTGGCTACGAAAAATTTCGCAGTTAAATGTAAGAATTATTGTAGTGCATTCTTGATATAACATGTTGTCTCGGATTGGGATCTGTTTAAGATAAAAATGTTCTTTATAAGATAAAATTTCATGGAAATGAGAATCAAAATATGACACTCAGTTGATTTTATAAGATAACATTTCATCGTGAACTTGATTTTATAACTATTCATATATATGTGACTTTGTAAGAATAATACAAAGTTTAGTTTAAAACATCATAAGAGGAGTTATCACTGTAAAGTAGAGACAAATGGGATATAAGAGATAAGCATGAAAAATGAGCATGTGGTATGTGAGATTAGGCTGCATCCCCTAAACATCTTTGAGGAATCTCCGCAGCATCCCTTGCCCAATCAGCCTTTCACTTTCATCCTTCAGAGAATAGCATTGCTTAGTGTCATAGCCATGGTCCTGATGGAATCTACACCAAGTAGCTTTGTTCCTCTTGTGGGGTGGAGCTCTCAGCTTTTCTAGCCACTTCAACAGCTTGTCCTCTCTAATGAACTCAAAGGTCACTTCAATTGGGAAGGCCAACGGAGTGTAGGCCTCAGATTTCTTCTCTGCCTTCTCCATTCTCCTTTTCTGGCACCTGCTGACTGCTTCCGCGGCCAGATCCTCTTGAACTGCCGCGGCAGCAAAGGATGTTAAAGCAATGTTCCTGGGTGCCGCACTCACATTTGGTGAGGTCGCGGGCTCTAGCATTATACAGTTGCACAATCTCACATTTGGTGAGTCAAATAGTTGACCTGGGTATGGAGTGAGGCATGGCTATCATAGAGGTGGTTGAGGTGATTATACAGTTGCACAATCTCATCTTTGATTTATGTGCTCTAGCTGGATTCTCCTTCCATTTTCTGCTTTTATTAGTCTTTACAAAGTATATATAATCTGAGACAAAACTAACACAAGTGAGTAATCTCAAAATTATTGGAGTAACCAAGTAGGAATTGGGGATGCAACATTTGCACTGCTACATAGTGTTGCTGCTGAGATCGCGGCTAGTATAGCACATAGGTGCACTACCGTGGCCTTTGAATGATATTCACCAAGGTTGAGCTGGAGACCACCTAAGTCTGTTCCTTGATGTTTTGAACCTTCTGCAACACCTGCCCCAGTAGAGGTCGTGGCACGTAAGGTAGTTGAACTACCACGCCGCATCCCTACCTAGGTAGTGGGAAAATCCCAAAATTCATGGGGAGCATACCTACTAGGGTCTATTCATGAGAGAATAACCTCCCGGTGCGTAGAATGGCACAATTTTAATGATAAACCCTAGATCCTAGGCAAAGAACAACAAAAAGGGAGTAAACATAATCCTTCCTTAATCATTCACCTTTTCGGGGCTAAAGCCCATCATGCTTTTCAGCATTATCTAGATGGAATGATGTCACAGGGGTATATAGAATAGATCTGAGGTCATAATATGGAGACCCGAGTACATATCTGAATATGAGAAATACCCATTTAAAGGTGTAGATAACAACAGAGCCCAATAACCAACATCTACCCGTGAGATGATGATCCATAGGACCCTCAGGGATCGAATAAGGTGTTTAAGAACTCAAATATATATAGAAGCAAGATTGAAATATCTCTTTCCCACAGACGACGCTAGATTGATGATATGAGAAATCGCTCATAAGTTGTCCTCATATCAGTAAGTCAGGAGTAAAGTGTGTAATGAATAAACAAAGCAAGTAAATATAGAGAAAACAAGATATATAGTGGTTCAGCCTCTAAAATAGGCCTACGTCCACTGTGTTGCTGCGTTCTCATTATATGCGAAGTATTGTACAATATAATTGTGCCTAAAGAGGCGTACAAGTATGAGAATAAAGGAGAGTACATGATGATTGATGATTCCGGTGTGCCGGAGAGGTGACTGCGATGTGGATGAGCAGCCCCCAAGTTCTATACTGAGGTTGTGTATAGAGAGTCGGTATTGTGGAACCTGCCCCGAGCGTGTGGAATCGATCCTCTCTCCCCTCTTTTTGAGGTGTGGTCCTCTATTTATAGGAGATATGCTCACGTGCTTTGAGCACGTGACGTACATAAAGTCTGGAGTTGTTGTAATGGAAAGGGATGCGGCCTGTAAGGCAAGCAACGTGAGTGACGCATCCTGTAATGGGATAGAGACAAAGGTGTCGCACCCTATACTGGATGGTTTCGCGGCATGTTAATGGGGGTCGCGCCCTGTGATGAGGAGGGTCGCGCCCCTGTATTCGGTAGGGCCGCACACCGATTTCAGTAGGGCCACGCCCTATGTTGATAGGGGCCGCGACATGTAAGCATATGCAGTGTAGGCTACCTTCCGCGATAGGGTGATATATTTATACTATCACTAACTCTTGTTATAAATATTTTCAAAACCTTTTATGTGTCCTGCCACAAGGACGCCAAATTTGATGATTCTTTACATGGACGTATAACTGCAGCGTTGTGGAGGCTTGCAGAGTTTTGATTAGACACATTTATCATTTCATTCCTGTCATTGGAGTTATTCCAGTATTTCAGTTTGGGCATGTGGGCCCCACTTGAGACTTTATTCATTTAGTACTTTAGTTTCAGACTTGTGTTCAAATATTTTTATTTGGATTCATTATTTGGTTTGGTATTTTTAACCGATGGTTTATTCAGCGAGACTTCATTTATTTATTTGAGATGTTTGGACTCTAGTAGTGAATGTTGTAATTCAATTGTTCCGCATATTATTATTTGTCAGTTTAATCTCTATAATACTATAAAACGTAATACATCAGTTAATACATCTTTTCACCCAGCGTTCCACGTGGCAGTGCAAGTTACAATATCATTTAACTTCTTTTTTCAGTGAGATGAATCGTCTATATCTTTGCTAAATTCTTCCCATGACTTAACTCTTTTTAATGTTATGTCCTTTTATCTTCCTCTTTTACAACCTTTCAAACACTTTGTGAACGCATGCCTCTTTCTTTACTACCCTTACATTACCTCTCTCTCTCTCTCTCTATATATATATATATATATATATATATATATATATATATATATATATATATATATATATATATATATATATATATATATATATATATATATATTTGTTTTACCTCAATACACATTATCTCTCGACTGAAATCTCTTAGCACCCATGGCCTGACTAAAAGAAACTGACAGGTACCAGAGGGAAATATTCCCACCCACAACGGAGGCACAAAACACAACACTGAGACAGGAAATTCTGAGTAGAGAAAGCTGGTCGACATTGTCTGATTTCTTTGCTTTGGGGACTAATATTTTAGTTTAAGTGTAAAGAAGGTCACAACGTCACTTTAGTGTGGTTGGACAACTTCATAACGTCTCTTTGTCTGGACAGATTGTGAGATCTATTCTTGACTGTTTGGAGAGGGTAGATGTTCAGTGCAGACCCATTATCAATAAAGATTTGTGTCAATCAGTTGCCACACACATCAACAGTTATGCAAATGGCAAGGTTGTGAACCTTCTTAAACTTGATTACATCCTCATTAGTGAAGACCATATATTTTTATAACCATAGCTCCCCTATGGTGGTGGTGAGTTATTCAGGGGATAGATTCGTCAGACTTCGTACTATGCTAGGCAGTTTTAAAGTTCAATACAATGCATATATGAGGACATGATCAGGCCCCATAGAGAGATGTTATCCCGAGTTTTGTTTAATTTTTTAAGGACTCTGTCTTCATCTATTTAATTAGTTTTAAGAGCTTTCTCTGTGATTTCCTTCAATTTGTCTACAAAAGGTTTGGGTGATAGTGTTGCCCAAATTTGTTGACATTGTAGATGATAATTTTCATCACTTAGGTTATTAATGTGATCGAGTCTATTCTCGAAGTGTTAAAATGTCATCTAATTTCTATAGGAGATCATTAAGCTGTACAGGCTTGGTGAATGGGATTGACGAAGTTGATATTAGGATTTAATTTTAATCCTTAACTCGTGGGAAAGTTTTAAAATCTTTTAAGATTCATTTCCTTAGTTAGATTGAATTTTTGCCGTTGATTGTGCATTGGGGGGACAAGGTTAATTCAAGATGTCCTGTTCAGTTAATAAAAATAATATTTAATTATATAATAGACTAGGTGAAAACCCGCGTGATGCGTGGTATCATCATGGGTCATTCATACAGATAAACGAATGCATAAGCAATATGAAAGTTAAAGACGTAAATTATAGAAGACATCACTAAAGTAAATAAAAGTACCTATTAATATTTTTAATCAATATAACACATTATACACCATAGTACACATCTTATATAGTTCCTTTTGGCTTCTCATGTGCATGGAGTGTTGTTCCATATAGTCATAAATTCACCCTTATGTTGTGAAGAAGAGAAATCTAATCTTTGGTTTGAGTCGAAATTAAAGACTTGATATTTACAAGAATGATATCTTATTGGTTATTTGCTTTCCTATATTTTTAATGGATGGCAGGGTGTGAGCTTATAAAACCGTTGAGCTCATCTGGGTGGTCATTATTTTCAACTTCACAGAAAGTAATATAGAATCTTCTTTTTCCAAGGATCACAAATAAAATTAAAGTGACAATCCGAAAGTTGCAATGGTATTTTAGTTTTTAATTGAAATAATGTTTAACATGTTTGATTTATTGGAGTGGATGGGTATGAATTTATATATGAGTACCAATGTCAAGGAAGAATAAAGCACATTTTTTTTAAGTATGGATTTTGTTAGAGTATCATATATGAGTAATTATAGGCCATTCATGATTCAAAAAATGTTGAAAATATTAGATATGTTACTGTAGCTGATACGAGTAATTCTAGGCCCCTCATCTTTTGTAAGTTTGAATCATTAGTCAATCCATTTTTGTGCCTCTTTTTGTGTATATGAATGTATTTAAGTGATGTGTTTATTGTTAGAAATCAAATGAGTCTTTGTTAATTTGGTTAGTTTTCTATTAGTTGGTACCATATGCACACTTTCACTTTTTAGGGAATCAAGTGTGAACGCAAACCATTTTTGTTTATGCTTTATCATTTCATGAAATAATTATCTTAAGGGGTTTTTGGGGAAAGGTCCACATAATTCTCAAAGTGTATAAAAATAGGACACTCCACATAATTTTATGAATTTAGTTCCTGTACGAAAAACACCATGAAAAATGGTGCTGCTGGCGCGGACCAAAAAAATGAACTCCTAACTCTAAAGGGACCACACAAATAAATGCTATTGTACCATAGGGAATAGATTTATAAACTTGAAAAGTATTTTCCTAAAAATCCAAATATAAAAAGGAATATGACCTTTACCTTAATTCTCTATTATTTTAATCACGGGGAACCGATTTGGGAAACTCCAACGCTTTATCATTGCATGAAATAATTATTTGGGAAACTCCAATGCTTTACCTTACTTCTCTATTATTTTAATCATAGGGAACAGATTTGGAAAACTCCAAGAGTGCTATTTCTGTTTGTATTGGGTTCCTAATTTGTAAGAGCTAAATTTATGACTCATAAGTATCTTTTTGTCTTTTCTTATTCTCAATTTTGAATGGATATTTAACGTTTATGAGTTTCAAGTCGATGAAATATGTGAAGTTATTGTCTCTATACATATACATATGTTATTTTTAGTATGAGATAAAGTGATAGAGGAGTGGAGAAGATAATATTTTGAAGGATATGAGAAGATGAACTGAAGATGGCAGTGGAGAGAGTGAGAAAAATCGATGTTAAGGTGAATGAGAAAGAAACAATGAGGTAAATCAGAAAACTTTGGTTGTTATTTTTCTCTCATATTGATATTAACGTTCCACATGAAAGATAAATTTGTATTTTGTTTAACATTTTTAGCTTAAAATAAGTTTATTATATATTATATGTATTTTCGTTTTTGTTAATCTGATAATTACCTGACTTATTATAATTACGATCAGTTAGCCCGCACATCGCGCGGGTTTACACCTAGTGCAAGATAAAATTTGGAACCGACTTAATTAATTAATAGGTGATTAGTAATTAATTTGGTTTCCAACAGTGATGATAAGAATGAACCAATTTGTAAATCCTGTTTTAATTTAATAAAATCTGATCACCCGATATTTAATTAAGTAGGGTGTCACATGAGGATTACAAAAGAAACTCACTGGATCAGGTGATTCACATGATACATCATAGAATTGTGTAAATTTTAAAGGCATTACTATCGATGGTGTCATTTTGTCCCGAACTAATCAACATTATAGTCGTCATCACAAATATAATTATTAGTACCAATGTAAATAATCTTTTTTGGTTACGAAAAATAAAACATGTATCATACATTTTTTCCTTTAGATGTTTTCTCAAACATATGCAATGCATCTATAATAAGTTAAAAGTAAATATCATTCAACCTCTCCAATTGACCAAAAAATCTCCATAGAAACAGAAACCTCAACATATATGACATAAAAATTACAAATCATTCAATTTTTAAATTTTTTTGACATTTTCTCAAACATATGCAATGCAACTATATGAGGTTAAAAGTAAATATCATTCAACCTATCCAAATAATTTTAAAAATCTACACAACATAAACCTCAGCATATATGAAGTAAAAATTATAAATCATTCAAATTTTGAAAATAAAAAAATAATTCTACACAAATATAAACCTCAACATACATATTCATAAACAACATACACCGATTAAAAAAACTCTAACTTAAGGCAATTGTTTAAGACATACATACCTGTTCACGCCTCCCTCTAACAATGATACTGAACGATTTTGTTGGTCTAAACCAAAATTGCAATATCTAACAGAAATATATGACCAAAGAAATATAATCAACCCAGAAGATTTATAAAATAAGTAGGGAGAAAAAAATTCCAACAAATATGTATTACGATGATATTAGCAATGTACAGGTAAAAAATAAAATAAAAATCAATACATATGAATTACATATCTTTACCTCGAAAAAATAATTTATTGATTGCAGGAGGAACGAAAAAAGGGGGGTTTTGTAGAGTCGTATAGAGAGAGGAGTCCTTTGAGTTTCTTTGAGAGAATATGAATCAACACAGGATATTAAAACGGAGGTGGTAAAAATTTAAGATCCAGTCGTACTCTTATTAAGAAAAAATAGGCGTGAATGAAAAAATTTAGAAGGTGGCATGTGAACAACTTAGTTGAGAGGGAGCCTTTAACTCTTGTATAGTATTTTAGAGTATATAGAGATTCCTATTTTGAGATTTTTTTAAAATTAAGTCTTATTGACTATTCAACCATTAATTAAGTTCTATTTTTAAAGGTGTACACAATATATATTAATGTCTATGTAATTTTTTCATTGAAATATTATGGACTATATGGATCTTGTCCGATAAATATATGGATTTTATTTTCTCATGAACATGGTAAATTTTAGTATCTATGTAATATTAACACAGTAAATGTTAATGTTTATGAAAATGTCACAGACATAAAACTATTTCATTTTCTAGTTCATACAGTAAAGTTTATTGTAAGTGTAATTTTTTTTCCTTTAAAATTTTATAGGCTTCATGGATCTTGTTTTATAGATCTCGGCTAGCGGATGTGACACCCCGCCTAATTAAATACCGGGTGATCAGTCATTTATTACTTAATTCAGAATATTCAGTTGGTTCAGATTATGCATCACTATCGAAAATTTTATAATTTAAAACTAACCACGCAATATTTAAAAAGGTTGATGTCAAAATTTTATCTTAGCAATTTATATAAAACATTTAAGAAAATAACTAAGCATTCACCATTTTATCCAACTCATAAGAAATGAAATAACTAACAAAATATGAAGGAGCTGGAGTAAACACATCCAGTTAAAAGTCGAATACAATAATCCAACTAAATAAAACCAACAACTGAGAAGAGTAAATGAACTAAATCTCAAATCTCTGAATATGTAAATAAGAAGGGACAACATGTCCAACTGATGCAAATACTCGAAAGTGAGGAATGATAGACTCCGAGGCGTCTACTATCAAAGTTCTGTAGCTTCCATAACAGCTACATCTCGTCGAATGAATGGAACTCCTAAGCCTGGTGTCCCTGTGACTGAGCACCTAAAATAATTTGACAAGAAAAGAGATTTGCAGAAAACGGGTCACATCCCGAGTTGAAAACAGTTTAAAAATCAGCAAGTGCTTAAAATGATTTATTAACACATATATTTATCATGTTAAATTATTGAACTCACTTGGGAATGCTCACCTCTCATCTAGTGTGCACGCCTATAGAATATTCAAATCCCACTAATTCTATTCCCATACTAACTAGTTCTTCTTACCTAATAACCCATCATAATCCGATACTGTTCTCGATTATTTCCCTCGCAATGTATAATACATATAATCAGTCTCATCGTAGCATAAATAGACACTTTCAGTTTAATATACTTAAGTGTTCGCTACTTAATCCATTTCAAATTTCAGTATTAATTCTACCTACTAAATTCACAAAGTAGATATCAACCCAAGAATATACAGATATTCACTCTATCTGATATATATATATATATATATATATATATATATATATATAGATATACACACACACACACACACACACACACAATATTGCACCCCGAGACACAACTGCGGTGCCTGCATACTCTGCTATCATGTCCTGTTGCATCGCTCAATTGCATAAAGGACTAAAGGTTCAGCCTCTCGCGAACCATAAAAAAAAACACATATATTGGAGGTGAACATAGTCCCAAGCCTATGGGCTACGCACATACCTACGCACCCATATGACCGTCATCACTATCGTTCTCACAGATAGTCCGTACCTAGGTTCTATGCTCCAGTGATACCAATCAATATCCCACCCGAAGGCTTATCAAGGCATGAGTGTCCACAACGCGCAACCTCCACATGTTATACACATAATAGTTTATTCAACAAGCATACACACATCTTAATATATTTACACTAGGTATTCTCGCAACCCAATTTTTCGAGTTTATAGATAGTATAATCGTCTCTACTATTCACATTATTGCAACACTTCGACTTATCTCTATAACATATACCTCCTCTAAGGCTCTATTAACCTGCTAAATCCCCTTGATTAGTCTCTCTCTCAACTCATTACTAACTGGGAATTTAAGTCATTCGATGATAGCGTAGGTTAATTTCTCTCACTTGGACCAACCTAGAAGGGTTCTCACTTGTCCGGGCAAAAAATAAGCATTATGGAATCTTGTTAGAAGTCCGAGATTCTCGTTCGAACGAACTTCTCACTTCGAAAGAACTCAAAAATCTCGTTAGAAGTCTCATTGGAATTCTCGTTCGAACGAGGTCGTTCGAACGACCATGGCAGGTCTTCGAACGCGAATTATGAGATCAACCATATTCTTTCGAAATTCGTTTTTCCAATCTTTTCCTCATCCAAATTCGTCTAAAATTCATCCCAACTCCTAATTAATGATTCTAAACCATTCCCAATCAGAATAGAGTACTATCTAACATAATTTCGATGACAAATCTTTACATAATCAAATGGAATCTAAACAAATTCCTAAATCTTTAAAAGTCCCTTAATAATGAACCCACCATTGACAATCATTCAAACTCCCAATTATATTTCATGATTTAAACCTAGAATTTCCAGATTTATCATTGCTACGACAAGGTTATTCATCTATATGCAAACCTATCTTCCAATTTCAAAGTTAATTGATTATTCAGTCTCAAATTCATAGTTACATGGTTATCTCATCAACTAGGGTTAACATGAATCATATATGCTTGGAATTTTAGCAAGATAAACACTTGCCATTTCATGAACCTTCGAATCTTTGAATGAAATTGGTATGGGGATGATCCTCTCTTCGCGATCTACGCGTTGGTGTGATTTCTGGTGGAAGAACTTTAGTCCTTTGCCCAAAGCACCTATGGATATCTTCTTCTTCCTTTTGGTTCTCTCTTTCTCTCTCACGTAGGTTAGAAACTATCAGATAACCCAATGCCCACATTCTTTCTCTTTTTAATTTCCTATTTTCGTCCTATTTAATTCCCAAAAATCCCAAAAGACCAAAATACCCTTCCGGGGTGTCGTTTTGGGCTAAAATGCCCCAGAATCCAAATGAAACACCCGAGAAATACTTTTTGACTATTTTGACCCTTCTGGACACACTGGTGCACTGAAAACGGTCGTACGAGTTACTTAAAAAAATTATACTTTTTAGCCCAATAAAGTATTACTGACGCGACTCACACACGCGTCCCAACTAAGTGTGTTGCAACTGTCGTATTTTTCACTCCCGACCAAAATAATATTCTCGTATTCATATATTACTTTACTCTCTAAGTAATATTCAACATAATTATTTCCGATAAATACCAACTCTCATCACGCTAGTAATTATTATAATTAAATCCGGATTAATTATAAATAAAATTTTCTCTATTTTTACAATCAATCCAAGTTCCATAATTAAAATAAAATTACACGAAATTACGGGGTACTACAACAGATTTCAAAAATAGTAATTTTGCAAAAACTAATTTATCAATTAAAAGTTATGATCATTTGAAGGTTAAAAATAGAATGGAAAAAAAACTTCAACCACTTATGTAACTTCCCAAAAGAAATAACAGGTGATTGGTTTTAAAAGGGTAAAATTGTAAAAAAAAGAAAAAATAGGAATAACACCTATTTAATGGTCGAAAAGTCAATATAACTTAGTTAGGGAATGCTCACCTCTCATCTAGTGTGCACGCCTAGAGAATATTCAAATCCCCCTAATTATGTTCCCATATAAACTAGTTCTTCCTACTTAATACCCATCATAATCCGATACCGTTCCCGATTATTTCCCTCGCAATGTATAATACATATAATCAGTCTCACTGTAGCATAAATAGACACTTTCAGTTTAATATAATTAAGTGTTCGCTACTTAATCCATTTCAAATTTCAGTATTAATTTTACCTACTAAATTCAGAAAGTAGATATCAACCCAAGTATATACATATATTCACTCTGTCTTATATATATATATACAATATTGCACCCCGAGACATAGCTGCGGTGCCTGCATACTCTGCTATCATGTCCTGTTGCATCGCTCAATTGCATAAAGGACGAAAGGTTCAGTCTCTCGCGAACCATCAAAACAAAACACATATATTGGAGGTGAACATAGTCCCAAGCCGATGGGCTACGCACATACCTACGCAACTATACAACCGTCATCACTATCGTTATCACAGATAGTCCGTACCTAGGTTCTATGCTCCAGTGATACCAATCAATATCCCACCCGAAGGCTTATCAAGGCATGATTGTCCACAACGCGTAACCTCTGCTCGATAGCAAGCATCGTAGATATGTTATACACATAATAGTTTATTCAACAAGCATACACACAACTTAATATATATACATTAGGTATTCTCGCAACCCAATTCCTCAAGTTTATAGATAGTATAATCGTCTCTACTATTCATATTATTGCAACACTTCGACTTATCTCTCTGACATATACCTTTCCTCTAAGGCTCTATTACCCTGCTAAATCCCCTTGAGTAGTCTCTCTCTTAACTCATTACTAACTAGGAATTTAAGTCATTCGATGATGGTGTAGGTTAATTTCTCTCACTTGGACCAACCTATAAGGGTTCTCACTTGTCCGGGCAAAAAATAAGCATTCTGGAATCTCGTCAGAAGTCCAAGATTCTCGTTCAAACGAACTTCTCACTTTGAACGAACTCAAAAATCTCGTTAGAAGTCTCGTTGAAATTCTGAACGACCTGGGCAGGTCTTCGAACGAGAATTCTGAGATTAGTCCCATTCTTTCGAAATTCGTTTTTCCAGTCTTTTCCTCATCTAAATTCGTCTAAATTCATCCCAACTCCCATTTAATGATATTAAACCATTCCTAATCAGAATAGAGTACTTTCTAACATAATTTAGATGACAAATCTTTTCATAATCAAAGGGAATCTAAACAAATTCCCAAATCTTTAAAAGTCCCTTAATAATGAACCCACCATTAACAATCATTCAGACTCCCAATTATATTTCGTGATTTTAACTTAGAATTTCCCGATTTATCATTGCTACAATAAGGTTTTTCATCTACATGCAAACATGTCTTCCAATTTCAAAGTTAATTGACTCTTCAGTCTCAAATTCATAGTTACATGGTTATCTCATCAACTAGGATTAACATGAATCATATATGCTCGGAATTTTAGCAAGATAAACACTTGACTTTTTGTGAACCTCCAAATCGTTGAATAAAATTGGTATGGGGATGATCCTCTCTTCGCGATCTATGCGTTGGTGTGATTTCTGGTGGAAGAACTTAAGTCCTTTGCCCAAAGCACCTATGGAGTTCTTCTTCTTCTTCCTTTTGGTTCTCTCTTTCTCTCTCACATAGGTTAGAAACTGTCAGATAGCCCAATGCCCATGTTATTTATCTTTTTAATTTCCTATTTTTGTCCATTTTAATTCCCCAAAATCCCAAAAGACTAAAATATCCCTCCGGGGTGTCGTTTTGGGCTAAAATATCCCGGAATCCAAATGAAACACCCGAGTAGTGTTTTCTAACTATTTCGACTCTTCGGGATACACTAGCGCACTGAAAGCGACCGTATGAGTTACTTAAAAATAAATTATCCTTTTTAGCCCAAAAAAGTATTACTGACAGGACTCACACGCGCATCCCAACTAAGTGTGTTGCAACTGTCGTATTTTTCAATCCCGGCCAAAATAATATTCTCGTATTCATATATTACTTTACTCTCTAAGTAATATTCAACATAAATATTTTCGATAAATACCAACTCTCGTCACGCTAATATTTATTACAATTAAATCCGAATTAATTATAAATTAAATTTTCTCCATTTAAATCAATTAATCCAATTCCATAATTAAAATAAAATCACATGAAATTACGGGGTATTACATACTCCCCCCCTAATAACATAATTTCGTCCCGAATTTTGGAGAAAGGATAAATCAAGGTGTACCTGGTGGAAACAACTTTGGATACTTTTCTCGCATGTCATCCTCACGCTCCCAGGTAGACTTCTTTATGTTATGATACCGCCACTGCACTCATACTAACGACACTATCTTTGACCTCAACTTCCTCTCACTGCGGTCCAAAATGGCAACCGGTCCCTCCTCGTATGAACTATCAGGCTGTAGATCAATCTCCTCTAGGGCTATATGGGTGTGGATCAAATCATCCCAAAGATATCTCCTCAGTGACGAAATGTGGAACACATCATGAATCATAAGCAAGTGCTCCGGTAATCCAAGTTGATAAGCTACTGGCCCGATCCGCTCAATAATGGGGAATGTACCAACGTACCTTGGCACCAACTTCCCTTTCTTCCCGAACCGCATTACCCCCTTCATAGGAGATACTCGCAACAACACTTGATCTCCAACACTGAACTCTCTGAAAAATCTTTTGGCATCGGTGTAACTCTTCTGCCTGTCCTGAGCAATCCGAATACGACTCCGTATCAACTTGACCTTAGCCGAGGTGTCCCGAATCACCTCTGGACCAAGTAATTTGTTATCCCACACTTCGAGCCAATATGCTAGAGAATGACAGGGTCTGCCATACAATGCCTCAAACGGAGCCATGCCAATCGTAAACTAGTTGGAGTTATTATAAGCAAACTCCACCAGTGGAAGGTAATATTCCCACCCCCTCCAAAATCTAGGACACTCATTCGTAACATGTCCTCCAACATCTGATTCGTTCGCTCTGTCTGTTCGTCTGTCTACGGGTGATAGGCCGAACTCAACCGTAAGTCCGTACCCATGGCCTGCTGGAAACTCTCCTAAAATCTGGATACAAAAATCTTATCCCAATAGAACACAATATCAAGGGGCACCCCGTGGAGTCTCACTATCTCGGTAATGAAGATATGACCATATTGCCCCATAGCGTAGTCTGTTCGAACTAGCAGAAAATGAGCTACCTTGTTCAATCGATCCATAATCACCCATATGGAATCGTGACCTCTCTGCGATGTAGGTAGCCCTGTAATAAAATCCATGGAAATGCTCTCCTATTTCTACATAGGGATCTCCAACGGCTGTAGTAGTCCTCCCGATCTTAGATGGTCTGTCTTCACCAATTGACAAGTGGCACACCTCAAAACAAACTTAGTGATGTCCTTCTTCATTCCACTCCATCAATACTGTCGCCTCATATCCTGATACATCTTATCCCCTCTGGGATATACCGTAAATTATAAACCATTCGACTCTTCCATCACCGCATGTCGTAGCTTCTCCCCTTCCGGGACTACTAGTCTGCCATTAAAACGTAGGCCCCCATCCGAGCTCAATGAGAAGGAATCTACTCCCTCGGCTAGATGCTGGACAACCCGATCCTGATAGAAAAAATCTACTTCCTGAGCCTGTATCACCCTAGTAACTATCTCGGGTGTAACCGTCATCACCGACATGAATGAGCGGGCAACCTCATCCTGATGCCCGAGTTCTTTCCGTTTTGCCTTCCACACCTCAGCCACGTCACCTTTTGGCCTACGACTTAATGCGTCTGCTACCACGTTAGCCTTCCCTAGGTGGTAATGGATATCGAACTGGTAGTGTTTCAGAAATTCAAGCCACCTCTGCTAACGCATATTCATCTCCCGATGCGTGAACAGATACTGCAGTGACTTATGATCCGTGAATAGGCAAAATCTCTCCCCCAAAAGATAATCCCTCCATATTCATAATACAAACACGACTATCGCTAACTCCAAGTCGTAGGTGGGGTAGTTCCTCTCGTGAGGCTTAAGCTTACGGGAAGCATAAGCAATTGCCTTATCCTCCTACTGAAGCACACCCCTAAGTCCTAACAAGGATGCATCAGTGTAGACCAGGCATTCCAACTCGGGCTCGGGTAGTGCTAGAACTGGTGCTGAAGTCAGCTTGTCCTTCAACTCGTCAAAGGCCAACTGACAGGCATCATCCCAAGAACTGAACCCCCTCAGCCAGAATCCACACTTTTCATACTTTGCATACAACTCGCGCTCACACAGTGTCTATAAAACCATCCTCAGATGCTCGGCAAGTTCCTCTTGAGTCCGGGAATAAATCAAAATGTCATCAATGAAGACGATGGCAACCTGATCTAAGTAATCTTTGAACACCCTATTTATTAAGTCCATGAAAAAGTCTGGAGCATTCATCAAATTAAACGGCATCACCCGGAACTTGTAGGATCCATATCTAGTCAAGAAAGTAGTCTTCGATACATCTTGCTCTCGAATCCTTAGTTGGTGATATCCCGATCTGAAATCAATCTTTGAGAAGAAGCCAACTTCTCTCAATTGGTCGAACAAGTAATCGATTCGTGGCAACTAATACTTATTCTGTATCGTGACCTTGTTCAAATCTCGCTAATCCACACACAACCTTAATGACCCATATCTCTTCTTTATAAATAATATGAGAGCACCCCAAGGCAAGGTGCTCCTACGAATGAAGCCATGTCCCAATAACTTCTCAATCTGGTCCAGTAGCTCTCTTATCTCAGCTGGAGCCATACGATAGGTCGCTCGGGCTATCGATCGCGTGCTCGACATTAAGTCTATGATAAAATCTATCTCTTGGCTAGGCAGTCATCCCGGTATATCCCGAAACACATCCCTAAAATCGCAAACTATGAAAATCGAATAAATGGGAATCACTATATCTCTAGAGGTCTCCTCCTCTATGTAATATAAATCGGTGAACGATCCTCCCTTAGGACGAGGCATCACCACTAGGAACATCTCCTGACCCGGTATAGCAAAGATAATACTCCTACTAAAACAGTCTACCATGGCTCTATAAGAAGCAAGCCAATCCATGCCAATAATGGCTTCATGCTCGTGAATATCTAAGACCAGTATATCTACTGGCAAAATCAAACTCCCAATATCTATACCTACTCCCTGGCATATAACGAAAATTAACGACCCATTCCCTAGCTGTGAGTCTACACAAGTTACTGTTATCTTTACTGTGTCTAACAACCCTGTGGCCCGTGCAAAACTAGTAACTATAAAGTAGCGCGATGCCCCCGTGTCAAACAAAATGCGCCCCATAGTACCATGGATAGTGAAAGAGTTGGCGCTTGCGTTCAAATTAAGAAATTATATAATTAAACTCAGTTTTACCCAATTAAACCCTAAACATGCATCTAGGTGTGATTGAAGAAGATGTAAAACATGCAAGAATATTCAAACACACACATGTGAGGAAAAGTCTCCCAGAGGGGCAAAACCTTTTATTTTTCACTATAATTTATAAAATACAATTACACGGATTATAATGAAAAACATGAGTGACACAGAAATACCCGCAGGCGTCGGTTCCGGTGTCGTCGGCTAGAATCTCCCTCAGGAACTCTAGGTGAGCAGCAATAAAGAAGGAATATGGCTTCTCCACAAGGGTTGAACAAACACAAGGTTGTGTTCTTGGGTTACAAAGGATTCACAAAGATTTGGCAAAGTTGTGTGAATCAAAACATGAGTCTTGGGACTCAAAAAGGTGAATACTTAGAGTATTTTGGACTCTTAAAATCGTCTATGAAAGTCTTAAAAAACAACTCCCCAAAGTTGGTTTAAATAAGAAAACCTGGGCCAAAAAAATCTCAACACAATCTGTTCGATTTTATCTCAAACAGATCGGTCCGCTTCTGATGCCGGACGGGTTCGATAGCGGATCGGTTCTTTTTTTAACAGGGCCTCTTCGGTTTGCAATCGATCCGGGGTTTACTGGTTTGAAGCAATAGCGGATCGGTCTGACTTGAGGCGAATCATTTTTTTTAAATGGGCGGATAGGTTCGGTTTACCAGAAAAGATATTCCATGATGAAGATGCTTTGATATTCGGATCCGTTGATGTAGATGCGATCTTGAATTTCTTCAACGGTGTAACGGCTTACGACATACAAATTGATAATGGACAAAATGTCCTTACAAATCTCCCCCTATGTCTATGCCGGTACATACATAAAAAATTCGAATTATCAAATATGAAATTTTCCTATACACATCTACCCTTCCATGAACCCAAAACCGAAAAGGTACAGATGAATAAGACTTCATCGATTGCTCTTCAAGTCTTCAAAAATCATCAAAACTTTTCTCATCAGGGTGTGCAACAATTGATCTTCAATCTTCGTACCTACACATGTGAGATAAAGCAAAATACCAAGTGACGTATCGAGTTTTAAGTGAGATAAACATAGATACCAATTTAAAATAGACCCTCAAACACAAAACTTCAAAACTCCCCCATATGATAATTCTTTCTCCCCCTTTTTATGATGTCCCCAAATAGACAAAAGAGAAGAATTAATCAAACAAGCAAAAACGGGGTGTCACAAGGAAATAAACTTCTGTTTTTGAATTTTTCATAATTTTTCACACGAAATATAAGAAGACAAAATCACACCATGAACGAACACAAAACAACCAAGTCAATGATAGCGTAAATGTAGGGGTGTGATCACATTCGATAGGAAAATCAATGCATACAAACATGACATATGTGCACGATGAATATCGGATAATACTAACGAATGAACTCAAATGCTTCCTTTGGTAAAAATGGTAATAAGAGACATTGACTTAATCAAATCAACAAATCAAAGCCCACAGTGATTTCCACACCAATAACGTCCAAAACGATTTCATGCTTTTTCAGGACTTTCAAGGAAGTGCAAACCCGTTTAAACTCTCCAACCAAACTCCCTCAAATTTATATTATTTTGAATAGAGGTAATCTAAATTCTCAAACTTTGGAGAATTGATGATGAAACCTAATGGCCCATATTTGGCATGAATTGCTTTTTATAGCCTGTAAATTTTTTTGGGCTCTTTTAACCTCTTTGGACCTCGGATAATAAAATTCCTCAATTTTTTAGGTCCTTTGTAACGGTGGATTTTGCGCAAAGAATAGATAAATACCTTCCACAGCCCCTCCCTGTTCTCAATTAAACACACAGTCTCACCAAATGATTTTTACATGCATTCCAATCTTGTCAAGTTTAATTGCATATTGTACGTTGTATAGACAGAATTGAGATGGAAACACTCAAGCCAATATGTGATAGACAAGTATAATAATCAAGTAAATCCGTGCATGTGTGCAATAAAGGAGATAGGAGTCAAACATGTAGAAAGATATCACTAATCACATCTCAAAGACTCCAAACAATGTAAAGCACAGGGATGAAATGATGTAGCGTCTCAAATCTCTATCAAACAGTCACATGGATATATGGAATGAAGTTGTGACTTGGCTATCTTAAATGCTCATCCATAAAAGGTGCAAATAAAATACAAAAATATTTTTGGATTTTTCAAATAAATAGAAAAAATAACAAAACATATGATACAATCTAGCAATAGGCATTAGATGATATGAAAAAATGCATCCTATGCTAGACACGAACCAACCCCTCAGTCAACTGTGCAAATCCCCAAAGACTTCCTAAGACTCTCGAATCTAAGGGCATCTAAAGGTTTCGTGAAAATATCGACTAACTGACGGTCGGTGGGAACGAAACTCAAGAATACAACCTTCTCCTCAACTAACTGACGTATGAAGTGCTCGCGTAATCTGATGTGCTTTATGCGCGAATGCTGGACTGGATTGCGGGATATGTGTATCGCACTCGTGTTATCACAAGAAATGATCATGGTGTCCTGTGAAATCCCATAATCCTCCAATATTTGCTTCATCCACAAGTGTTGTGTGCAATAACTCCCGGTGGTGATGTACTCAGCCTCCGCGGTGGACAAAGAGATGGAATTTTGCCTCTTTCTCAGCCAGGAGACAAGAGTAGAACCAAAATAGAAACATCCACCAGAAGTGCTCCTACAACCATCTACATACCTGACCTAATCAACATCCGAATAGGCGAACAAACGGTCATCGGTATCAAAGGAATACCAAATATCGTATGAGAAAGTCCCACTCACGTATTTGATAATACGTTTTAGAGCAAGTAAGTGTGACTCTTTCAGGCCGCCTGATATCGCACATAGACTACAACACTAAAGGCTATGTCGGGACGACTGGTAGTCAAGTAGAGAAGACTACCTATCATACTCCGATACAAGGTTTGCTCTACGTCCTTGCCTTAAGTGTCCTTACTAAGCTTGGTAGTGGTACTCATAGGTGTACGAGCATGCTTAGCGAAGTCTAAATCAAATTTCTTCACTAGATATCTAGCATACTTAGATTGGGAGATGAACATCCCATCCTCTAGCTGACGAACCTCGAGACCAAGGAAGAAAGTAAGCTCACCAACCATGCTCATCTCAAACTCACTTTTCATCTCCTCCTCAAAATGATGAGCATGTTGGGAGCACATGGATCCAAAGACTATGTCGTCCACATAGACTTGTGCAACCAAAATAGCACCGTCATCTCTCCTGACGAACAACGTCATATCAACTCCCCCTCTCTTGAAGCCACGGGCTAAGAGATAGGAAGTAAGCCTCTCATACCAAGCACGAGGTGCTTGCTTCAAACCATACAAGGCTTTCCTCAGATAGTATACGTGCTCTGGGTGCTTAGGGTCTTCAAACCCTTTCGGTCGTTCCACGTAAACCTCCTCCCGTAGAATGCAATTTAGAAAGGCACTCTTGACATCCATCTGATATAACTTGAAGCGCATATGACTTGCGATGGCGAGTAGTAAGCGGACGGACTCAAGCCTCACAACAGGAGCAAATGTCTCCCCAAAGTCTACACTTTCTATCTGTGTGTAGCCTTGAGCGACCAACCAAGCCTTGTTTCTGATTATGGTACCATTTTTATCCATTTTATTCTTGAAAATCCAGTTGGTACCTATTACATTAGTCTCACTAGGTCGGGAGACAAGTTCCCAGACATTGTTCTTTTTAAACTGAAGCAACTCATCCTGCATGGCAGATATCCAGTGTTTATCCTTGAGTGCTTCCTTGTGATTCTTGGGCTCCACTTTGGACGTGTAGCAAAGATGGCTAATAACGTTCTCTAGCCGAGCATGAGTCTTGACCCCTATTATGGGATCACCAACAATGGCAGAAGGATTATGACTCTTGCGAACCCAAGCAGGTGTGTCCCCTAACACATGAGTGGGGTCCACATAGGGTGGGTGAGGAACTAGTAAGTCATTTCCAGAGAAGTCTTCATCCTCACACTGAAGGTTAGGGTCAATAGCCGTCGGAGGTTCGTCATCTTGCACGGTGACGTTTATTGATTTCATAACCTTAGAGCTCTTCAGGTTAAAAACCCGGTACGCTCTACTATTTGATGAATATCCTAGCAATATTCTCTCGTCGCTATGGGAGTCAAACTTTCCTAATTGCTCTCTATCCCGTAGGATGTAGCATTTACTCCCAAAGACACGAAAATATGCAAGGTTAGGTTTCTTGCCAGTCCATAATTCATAAGGCGTATTAAGTGTGTGTGGACGCAGGTAAATCCTATTCACCGTATGGCATGCAGTAGACACTGCCTCTGCCAAAAATCTCCTAGAAACCTTACGACCTAGAAGCATAGATCTAGCCATTTGTTGGATCGTTATATTCTTTCTCTCAACAATCCAATTTCGCCGAGGAGTCCTCACAGCAGAAAACTCATGTTTGATCCCAAGGATATCACGGTAAAGATCTACCTTTGCTTCTGTGAATTCAGTGCCGTTGTCACTACGCATCCTGTTAATAGTGACTCTATGTTGGTTTTGCAGGACACGACACTTGGTCGTTAAAAATTCTACAGCATCTAATTTCTCTCTCAGAAAACCTACAATCGAATATCTGGAGAAATCATCCACCATCACGAGAATATACCTCTTACCACTCAGACTCTCAGTACGAGTAGGACCCATAAGATCCATGTGAATCAGCTCAAGTACATGGGAGGTGGTAATGGAATGCAACTTCTTATGAGGACTACGAATTTACTTTCCCAACTGACAGGGTCCAAAACTATGAAAGTTGGCTTTCCAAGAGATGGTAAGACACATACTAGGTCATTTTTAGCTAGACGAGTCAAATCTCTAACATTTACGTGACCTAGACGTTGGTGCCACAGATCCATAGGAGTGATCATGGCGCTGTTGCAGACAAGAGAGGATGTAGGCTCAGTCCCATAGAAATTATCCTCTGTCCTTGCCCCTTGAACTAAAAGTTTATCGGCTTGATTATAGACCTTACAAGCGTCCCGATCAAACTTTACTGCAAAGTCATCGTCGCACAGCTTGCTAATGCTGAGAAGGTTTGCTTTCAAACCTTTGACTTACAAAACATTCTCTAGCTTAGGAAATCCTGGTAACTCTACAGTACCTCGTCATACAATGCTAGACACGTTCCCGTCTCCAAAGGTGACTCTACCATCCTTATAATCCTTAAAGTGGGTAAAAAATGAGATATCACCTGTCATGTGTCTAGATCATCCACTATCAAAATACCACTGAGAGGTATTATGTGCTTTGAGAGCGACATGAACAACAAGGGCCTTTTTATCTTTCTTAGGTACCCAAGAAGAGGTAACCTTTTGTTTACCCTTGTTGATGTTGGTTTTAGCCAAGATGCGAGAAGCATTCACTGACGGCAAAGACATTCGTCGGAATTCTTCCATCAAACTTTGTGATGTGGTAGATAAAAACTCAACATGCTCTCTCAGACTAGAAAAATCATCAGAATGATGTGGTGGAGTAGTAGTACGTCATGTCCGACCCAAACTATAGCAAAACTCCTTGAGGTGGCCATTTCTTTTGCAATGAGTACAAAAGAACATAGTCTTAGACGGACCTTGGTTTGATTTTCTTGGTCGAACTCTCCTTCTTGGTTTTTGATGATGGCCATATGGAGTCGTAGTAAACTCAGAAATTGGTCCAGGTGCAATTTGGGACGTGGAGGCACCATCAAAACCTATTCCCTGCCTATCACCAAAACCTAAAGTGGGACCGAGGAGCATCTTTCCCATCTTCCCAAATCTGTCCTCGATTTATACCTTGATTTCCCGTGCTCTCTCAAGGTCATGAGTAAGCTGGGAAACAATGGCTTCAAGTTTCTTCTGAGTCTCCAAGGAGTAATGGAGATCACTCGTAAAACTAGCCACTTGTTTAGTCAAGTCCCCTTTCTCTTTCTCAAAATAACTCTCTCTCTAAACAAACTCTCTTTCTTAACACAGGCAGACTCTCTCTCTCTCATGGCGGTGCAGGTGGAGGACTCTCTCTCTCTCTCTCTCTCTCGCTTCTCCTAACTCTTCTTCTAACGCGATGATCCTAAGAACTAACGCTTTGTTACGCTTTTTAGTTTTAAATGACTCATTATATAACTCGACGTAGGCGCATTGAAGATTACTCTCGCTCTCACTTGCGTTATCCTCCCCCTCACTAACATCGCTCTCACCGTCGAGGTGTCCCTGTGAAGTAGCATCCTCATCGTCATGAGGTGCACTAGGAATACTCACATGACTAGCCATGAATGCGGTGAAGTTACACTCATGCGGTGACTCGTCTCCAGAATTCACCGACTCGACCTCACTGTCGTCACTAAGGGTAGCATTAAGGGCAACTTTGCCCTTTTCTCTATTTAGACGTGTGGCACACTCAAAGGCTCTATGACCCCTACCGTTGCACTCATAGCATCTCTCACTGTCTTTCTTAGGAGGGTCTTTAAAATCTTTCTCATTTTTCTTTTCAAACTTGTTTTTCTGAAAATTCTTTTTATCTTTGAAATTTCCATTTTTCTTAAATTTGAGAATTTTCTTAAATTTTTTAGCAAATAGAGCCAAATCATCTAAGTCAAAATCACACTCAAAATCTGATGTATCTGTCTCTCTTTTTCTAGATGACTCACCCATCTTTCTTGCCGATTCCTCACTTTTTCTCTCTTGGGCATTAAGTGCAATCCCCTTATCTTTAGGCTTGACAGATTTAGGGAACATATCAATTTCATATGTTTGTAAGTCTCCTACAAGTTCCTCCAATTTTAGCGTATTTAAATTACCCATATAATTTAGCACAATGACTTTAGGGATAAAACGCTTAGGCAGTGATCTAAGAATCTTTTTAACAACTCTAGTATTAGGAATGAGTTCACCAAGATTATTGCTAGTATTAACAATATCAGATAACCTAGCATAAAAATCATCAAAACATTCAGTTTCAAGCATGGTGATGGCCTCAAATTGAGTTGTTAAATTTTGCAATTTAGATTCTTTCACAGCATTAGTTCCTTCATGGGTAAGTTGCAAAACATCTCATGCCTCTTTTGACGTGGTGCACATCATGATACGTCGGAACTCATCACGAGTGATGGATCCGAAAATAGCACTTAAACCTTTAGAATTAAAAGCTGACCGTTTAAATTCTTTTTCAGTCCATGCAGTGACAGGTTTTAAATTGGTCACATTTTCAACAGTGACGGAGGGAGGTGTCCACCATTTTTCAATTAAAATCCAGACACGTTCATCTATGGCATTTAAGGCAGACCTCATGCGGGCTTTCCAGTATGCATAGTTTGTCTCGTCAAAAACTGGCATTTTATTGTATGATTTCTCCATTGAACACGCTCTTTTTTAAAAATTATTTTTTTCAGAAAATTGATTTCTTAGAACTTTTTTTTGGAAAATTAGGAATACGCGATAGATTAGCGTAACCTGCTCTTATACCAATTTGAAAGAGTTGGCGCTTGCGTTCAAATTAAGAAATTATATAATTAAACTCAGTTTTACCCAATTAAACCCTAAACATGCATCTAGGTGTGATTGAAGAAGATGTAAAATATGCAAGACCATTCAAACACACACATGTGAGGAAAAATCCCCCAAAGGGACAAAACCATTTATTTTTCACTATAATTTGTAAAATACAATTACACGGATTACAATGAAAAAGACGAGTGACACAGAAATACCCACAAGCATCGGTTCCGGTGTCGTCAGCTAGAATATCCATCAGGAACTCTAGGTGAGCAGCAATGAAGAAGGAAGACGGCTTCTCCACAAGGGTTGAACAAACACAAGGTTGTGTTCTTGGGTTACAAAGGATTCACAAAGATTTGGCAAAGTTGTGTGAATCAAAACATGAGTCTTAGAACTCAAAAAGGTGAAGACTTAGAGTATTTTGGACTCTTAAAATCGTCTATGAAAGTCTTAAAAAACAACTCCCCAAAGTTGGTTTAAATAAGAAAACCTGGGCTGAAAAAATCTCAACACGATCTGTTCGATTATATCTCGGGGGGATCGGTCCGCTTCTGATGACGGACCGGTCCGATAGCAGATCAGTTCTTTTTTGAACAGGGCCTCTTCGGTTTGCAATCGATCCGAGGTTTACTGTTTTGAAGCAATAGCGAATCGGTCTGACTTGAGGAGGACCGATCCGGAGGCGGATCGATTCTTTTTTTAAATGGGCGGACCGATCCGGTTTACCAGAAATGATATTCCATGATGAAGATGCTTTGATATTCGGATCCATTGATGTAGATGCGATCTTGAATTTCTTCATCAGTGTAACGGCTTACGACATACAAATTGATAATGGACAAAATGTCCTTACAGATAGGAAACGTACCCTCAACCGCGAGTGGCGCCTGATGAAATGGGGACTGATGGACGTTGTAGACACACCAATACTGCAACTGACCCTACTGTACCGGAGCTACGGGAATAGCTGGCAAGGTTGGAACCTGGGGTGGTGCTGGGAGGGCGATTGGAAATAATGGTCACTGGGGCTCCTTACGAGCGCCCTGCTACTACTGCGGGGCTCTACCCCTTTGAGGACAGTCCTGACGTTTGTGTCCAGTATTTCCACAAGTGAAATACCTCCCTGGAAAGTGTCCCGCCCTCCGTCCCTGCTGCCCTCAGCCTTGATGGTTATTACCTCCCCTCTCTTGGCCTGCTGGCCCTACTGAAAACACTGCTGCCCTTGCTGGGCTTGTTTGCCAGGCTAGCCCCGGATGGATCTGATTAAAGCCTCCTTATTCCTGTCTGAAATCTCCAGAATGGAACCACTTAGTAGGATCCCCCTGCTGGAAACCCTGCTCACCATGGCAGACCTGTCCCTGAGTTGTGTGTGTCCCACCGGTACTACTACCTCCCGTCCGGCCCTGCTGGCTAGATTCCCCAACTCATTTGCTTCCCTGCTGGTGGAAGCGATGGCCCAGATAATATAATAGGGAATCATTAACCACATCATAGAAAGTGGCCAATGAAAGATTCCCTATCATGTACTGGCGAATCTTCCAAGTCAAACCATCCACGAATCTCTGAATTTTCTTTTCCTCTATCGGTATCTCGTCGGGAATAATATTCAGAGGATCGGTAAACTTCTCCTCATACTCATCAACCGTCTTCCCTTCCCGCTTGAGGTTCAATAATTTCTTTTTTATCTCTATCTGTACCGCAAAAGGGAAGCACTTACGATCAAACCGCACCTAGAACTCTCGGATATTCATGCTGTCTCTTTCCTCCGCAGTGGTGATGGAATCCCACCACTGTAGCGCTACTCCTACCAACTTAAAGGTTGCCAGAATCTGCTTTTGCTCTATGGTGTACTCATACACCCTCAGGTGCCTCTGTATATCTTTACTCCACTGGCTCGCCTTTACCACATCTGAACTCCTCGCAAACTCTGGAGGGTGTGCCTTCTGAAAGGCATCTTTGACGCACTCCCATGCATAAGGGAGAGTGTGGACTGGTGCTGGAGCCACTACTGGTGCCTATGGTGGAGCATGTTGTATCACGACTAATGCTGCGTTAATTGCCTGTGCTACAATAGCAGCAACTTCCGCCGCATTCGTCATTCCCTGGGCCGAAGCTGGTTGGGGCTCGGGCTGGGCATCTCTATTGGCTCGCTGTGCATGTCTGGGAGGCATCTGAAATATGAGAGAGAAGCTTATAAGTCCAAAGTAAATATCTTAAAATAACCGAAGATATAAAATGCGCAATTAATGAATACAACAATCCTAAATATAGGGCTCTCCATCAAAGATAGCGTCGCGAAAAACATAGTAAGCCATACAGATCGTAAGGACTCTAGAACCTACTGCTCTGATACCACCTGTGACAACCCGCCTAATTAAATACCGGGTGATCAGTCCTTTATTAATTAATTCAGAATATCCAGTTGGTTCAGATTATGCATCACTGTCAAAAATTTTATAATTTAAAACTAACCACCCAATATTTAAAAAGGTTTATGTCAAAATTTTATCTTATCAATTAATATAAAATATTTAAGGAAATAACTAAACATTCACCATTCTACCCATCTCATAAGAAATCAAATAACTGACATAATATGAAGGAGCTGGAGTAAACATATCCAGTCAAAAGTCATATACTGTAATCCAACTAAATAAAACCAACAATCGAGATGAGTAAATGAACTAAATCTCAAATCTCTGAATATGTAAATAAGAAGGGACAACACGTCCAACTGATGCAAATACTTGAAAGTGAGGAATGATAGACTCCCAGGCGTCTACTACCAAAGTCCTATAGCTTTCACAACAACTATAACTCGTCGAATAAATGGAACTCCTAAGTCTGGTGTCCCTGTGGCTGAGCATCTAAAATAATTTGATGAGAAAAGAGATTTGCAGAAAACGGGTCAAAGCCCGAGTTAAAAATAGTTTAAAAATCAGCAAGTGCTTAAAATGATTTATTAACACATATATTTATCATGTTAAATTATCGAACTCATTTGGGAATGATCACCTCTCATCTAGTGTGCACGCCTAGAGAATATTCAAATCCCACTAATTCTGTTCCCATACAAACTAGTTCTTCCTACTTAATACCCATCATAATCCGATACAGTTCCCGATTATTTCCCTCGCAATGTATAATACATATAATCAGTCTCACTGTAGCATAAATAGTCACTTTCAGTTTAATATAATTAAGTCTTCGCTACTTAATCCATTTCAAATTTCAGTATTAATTTTACCTACTAAATTCACAAAGTAGATAACAACCCAAGTATATACATATATTCACTCTATCTTATATATATATATACAATATTGCACCCTGAGACATAGCTGCGGTGCCTGCATACTCTGCTATCATGTCCCGTTGCATCGCTCAATTGCATAAAGGACGAAAGGTTTAGTCTCTCGCGAACCATCAAAACAAAACACATATATTGGAGGCGAACATAGTCCCAAGCCGATGGGCTATGCACATACCTACGCAGCCATACAACCGTCATCACTATCGTTCTCACAGATAGTCCGTACCTAGGTTCTATGCTCCAGTGATACCAATCAATATCCCACCCGAAGGCTTATCAAGGCATGATTGTCCACAACGCGTAACCTCTACTCGATAGCAAGCATCGTAGATATGTTATACACATAATAGTTTATTCAACAAGCATACACACAACTTAATATATATACATTAGGTATTCTCGCAACCCAATTCCTCAAGTTTATAGATAGTATAATCGTCTCTACTATTCATATTATTGTAACACTTCGACTTATCTCTCTGACATATACCTTTCCTCTAAGGCTCTATTACCCTGCTAAATCCCCTTGAGTAGTCTCTCTCTTAACTCATTACTAACTAGGAATTTAAGTCATTCGATGATGGCGTAGGTTAATTTCTCTCACTTGGACCAACCTATAAGGGTTCTCACTTGTCCGGGCAAAAAATAAGCATTCTGGAATCTCGTTAGAAGTCCAGGATTCTCGTTCAAACGAACTTCTCACTTTGAACGAACTCAAAAATCTCGTTAGAAGTCTCGTTGAAATTCTCATTCGAACGAGGTTGTTCGAACGATCTGGGCAGGTCTTCGAACGAGAATTCTGAGATTAGTCCCATTCTTTCGAAATTCGTTTTTCCAGTCTTTTCCTCATCTAAATTCGTCTAAATTCATCCCAACTCCCATTTAATGATATTAAACCATTCCTAATCAGAATAGAGTACTTTCTAACATAATTTAGATGACAAATCTTTTCATAATCAAAGGGAATCTAAACAAATTCCCAAATCTTTAAAAGTCCCTTAATAATGAACCCACCATTAACAATCATTCAGACTCCCAATTATATTTCGTGATTTTAACTTAGAATTTCCCGATTTATCATTGCTACAATAAGGTTATTCATCTACATGCAAACCTGTCTTCCAATTTCAAAGTTAATTGACTCTTCAGTCTCAAATTCATAGTTACATGGTTATCTCATCAACTAGGATTAACATGAATCATATATGCTCGGAATTTTAGCAAGATAAACACTTGACTTTTTGTGAACCTCCGAATCGTTGAATAAAATTGGTATGGGGATGATCCTCTCTTCGCAATCTATGCTTTGGTGTGATTTCTGGTGGAAGAACTTAAGTCCTTTGCCCAAAGCACCTATGGAGTTCTTCTTCTTCCTTTTGGTTCTCTCTTTCTCTCTCACATAGGTTAGAAACTGTCAGATAACCCAATGCCCATGTTATTTATCTTTTTAATTTCCTATTTTTGTCCATTTTAATTCCCCAAAATCCCAAAAGACTAAAATATCCCTCCGGGGTGTCGTTTTGGGCTAAAATATCCCGGAATCCAAATGAAACACCCGAGTAGTGTTTTCTAACTATTTCGACCCTTCGGGATACACTAGCGCACTGAAAGCGACCGTATGAGTTACTTAAAAATAAATTATCCTTTTTAGCCCAATAAAGTATTACTGACACGACTCACATACGCGTCCCAACTAAGTGTGTTGCAACTGTCGTGTTTTTCACTCCAGACCAAAATAATATTCTCGTATTCATATATTACTTTACTCTCTAAGTAATATTCAACATAATTATTTCTGATAAATACCAACTCTCGTCACGCTAGTAATTATTATAATTAAATCCGGATTAATTATAAATAAAATTTTCTCCATTTTTACAATTAATCCAAGTTTCATAATTAAAATAAAATTACACGAAATTATGGGGTACTACAATAGATTTCAAAAATAGTAATTTTGTAAAAACTAATTTATCAATTAAAAGTTATGATCATTTGAAGGTTAAAAATAGAATGGAAAAAAAACTTCAACCATTTATGTAACTTCCCACAAGAAATAACAGGTGGTTGGTTTTAAAAGGGTAAAATTGTGAAAAAAAGAAAAAAATTAGGAATAACACCTATTTAATGGTCGAAAAGTCAATATAACTTAGTTAGGGAAAGTTTATTCTTATGGGACCTATATATAAATAAACCTAGTATAAATTGCCAGAGTCTTAATAGAAGTGGACATTCATTTAAAGAGGATTAAATACAAATATTTATAACGCTCCCTCTTAGATGTATACCATTTTTAGCATTCAACACCACACCAAATCTGCCGAATTATCACGGTCATTGTCCTTGACAAGTTGGACTGTCAAGGTCAATGACCGTGACAATTCTGGGGTGACAACTTTTGTTATCACGGACTTGTCACGGTCATTGACCGTGACAAGTTCATTAGACTTGTCACGGTCATGTCACGGTCCTTGACCTTGACAAGTTTTGTCTTGATTAAGAACCATGATAAACCCGTGACATTGAATAAAAAATTATCACGGTCATTGATCGTGACAATTGTGGGCATAATTGAAAAAAAATCTGCTGGGCAGTATCGCCACTGCCACTGCCCAGCAGTATATTTGTACATGTTATAGCAAGTTGTACCTGTTCAAACATTATATATCCAAATAAAATAGAGATAATGCAAATATACAATCAAAATAATATGCATCATGATATAATCCGAATAGAATTCAAATATAACAACTTAAAACAACAATTCAATTCAAATAATGCCACTAAATGTCTGGGGTAAGGTTAACTCTGAGGAGGTGAGTAGGCCACACGATATAGAAATTGACACACCCACCAATATACATCGTTCTGCATTGTTCACGCAACCACAAGGGGGAGTTCTCCTTCTCGGGTATCACATGTGTGACGAGTACCTCGGACTCGATGTCTTGAAGCAAACGTCCATGAACTGGCATACCCTGGACGGTATTCGGGTCCCTCAACCCCCGCCCTATCCGCTGGCCATCAAATATGTCCAATATAAACATGCTCGGCCAACCAAGTGTTGAAATTGGTCGGTTGAATGGAGCCAAATAGGTGAGTGGATCATCAAAGTCCGCACGTGTCGGCGATGAAGCAACGAGGTCCACATCCTCGTCATCCTGCACCTCTTCCTCCTGCACCTCCTCTTTCACCACCTTCTCCTTCCCTTTCCACTTACGGTTTTTGCCCAACGAACGCTTCATGAATGAGAACATATCTTGGACTGTCGCCTCCAAATGGGACAGCTTCACGTCCTGCGGGTCCACCGTTTGAGCTAACTCGATGTCGCTCGTCTCCAATCCGATGATCCTAGATTTGGCCACCCACGAGCTTAACCATTGTCCTCCCTTTGCGATCAATGCTAAGAACTTGGCTGAGTGTGTCTGTGGATAAAGATGTCTTGTCGACATCAGACTGCGACTCATGCACTTCCTTAAGTTTTGCCTGAAACGAAAAAAAGCACACGATTAGTAAAATAAGTAAATAAAAAAATTATAACGTTATTAACAAAAAGTAAACTGTCGAATTACTTACAATTGTGGCACGACGCTCGGGGACACCTCCTTATCCTTCCCCTTCTTCGTCCAAATAACCACATAAGTATCGAGCCTATGTGGCCTACCCCTAGGGCCACTCCCTGTCCCCTGAAATAAAATAAAGTAAAATTAGTATCGACCCCGCAAAGTAAAATAATGCAGAATAATATATTTTTGTAGTTATAGAAAAACTAAATCTTACCATCATTTTGTGTTCCACCTCGGTGTAAGACGTTCGACCGGAGTAGTGCACGTCCGTCTTTTTTGCCTGGTTTTCCCTCCCGATTGGCGAGATGTCAATTGTCGCTCCCCGATCTCATTGTTAATGAACTGTTGCCATTTTGCCAATGAGATTGGCTCCTTCGGCGTGACGGATTCACGTATTTGGATAACGAACTCTTGGGTCTTCCCAAAATACCGGATCCGCATATTTTTCTTCCACGTCTTGTGTTGCTCCCTCAACTGCTCCAAGACGGAATCGCGTAGCTTTGGATCCAGGCTGAATTGTTCCTGTCCAACAAATACAATATTAGTTGCGAATAAATATAAATATAAATATAAAATGAAATCAAAATCGAAATTAAAATTGAAATTGAAATATTCATATAAATATAAATATAAATATAAATATAAATATAAATATAAATATAAATATAAATATAAATATAAATATAAATATAAATATAAATACATTACCTGTAGTTCCACCCAAACAACTAACTTGAGCTCATCTGGCACCTCCCTCCAACTAGTGTACCCCGGGCTGATGATCGTCTTTACCAGCTCGAGGGATCTTGCTAATATCCCCGTCTTGTTCTCGATGGCCATCCCTAATTTTCCATATTTGGGGAGCCTAGGGGCCGAGGATCCCTCGTCGCCTCCGCTACCACCGAGCCCAGACGACATCATCATAACCAGCATCATCATCCTCGCCTTAATACCGAAAGGAGACATTTGTTGTAAAAAAATGTTGTTATTAGTACAAATCAAAATGAATTAGAAGAAGACATGCAAATATGTATGATTACTACAAATCCAAATGAATTGTTACTGTTTAACACCTCAACTCTGAATTCCAAAACAACAACATCTAGCTCATAATATATATAATCACTACAAATCCGAAACATCCCCACCCCCACCCCTACTGCCCACACACACACACACTACACATGAGAGAAAATGATAAAGTGCAAATAAATTAAAAGCATTAAAAATGGATTGATAAAGTACAAATTGGAATATCCACTCTTTGTATTTCGGATATCCCATCACAACTACCACAACTAATCACCTATTAAAGGTAAGAAGCGTATATTCATGGATTAGTATAAGCAAAACTTAGATTTATAGTATGTTTTATTTAATTATTGCTTCGATTCTTTAATTTCAAATTTAAATTCAATTTATAATAGAAATTCCTATTTCCTCTATCTCCTCTAAAGGGTGAGTGGTCCTATCCCATTCAAGACTGCATATTTCTGTAATATACTTAACAACTCATGCACATTGTTACGATTTGAGAAAAATTCAGCAGCATATCCCCATAGTTCTCCAAGTATACGACGTAGATTGGCAAGTGTGAGTGTTATTTCAATTGATCAATTGAAATAACAGTCACACTTGTCAATCTAGTATATACCCAGAGAACATTAGGATACGAATGTAGAACTTCCTCCAAAAGTAATAACTTTAAGCCACTAAGAATATTATTATACATAAATTATGCAATCCCAAACTGTCCAAATGGGCCAATTCGAGAGATCTCATTACAGGGGTAATGACTCTCGAACGGGTCTAAGGGCTATTGAATGCGTACGCATAAGAACTAGAAGGCTAATATCTATGCGCAGTATATGTAATTTCAAGTATATATATATTGTTCGTTATACAAAGTAATTTTTAAAAAAAGTTGAAAAATCCCACCCCCATATGGACAATAATCCAGTGGTCATGCCACTTTTAAAATTAACCAACCCAACATAGATCCACTAATTCATCTACTCAACATAGATCCAACCGCAATGGCAACAACAAATGAGTATCCCGTACTCTTTTTAATTCATCTACTCAATTAATTCTTTTCATCAATTAAACTAACAATTAAAGTATACAATTATTAATTTACTAATTTACAATGAGGGGCAATCCTACTTTCATATATTAATTTACTACAAAAATTAACAATTAATCAATTCATTTACAAGGGACACTACTTGCATATGAGAGAAAAAATTAACAAGCTCCACCCCCACCCCATTTCCCCTTGCCCCCCCATCCCCCCCCCCCCCCCACATGCATGCAGCCCCACCCCCCGTCACACCCCCCGCATCATTTCCCCCTCCCGCACATACGCACATACACGCACACTACACACACATATACACACATACGCACACACACACACACACACGCATCCCCAGCCCATGCCCCACCCCCACCCTTCCCACACCACACACACACACACACACAGCCCAACCCCCCTCCCCATCCCCCACCACACACACACGCACACTCACATACACCCCCTCCCCTCCCCCCAGCCCCCACCCACCACACACACGCACACACACACATGCGCAAATATATACACACACACACACACAAAGATATATATATAAATGGGAGAGAGAGAGAGAGAGGGAGAGAAGCGCGTAGAGAGATAAAGAGAGAGAAAGTGGAGGGAAACAAAGCGGTGAGAAAAAAGGAGCGAAAAGGGTTTTTTACTGCTAAACTTGTCACAGATATGTCACGGTCTTTGCCCGTGCCAAAAAAACACGTGTTTTTTGTCACGGTCAATGACCGTGACAAGTCTGGCCGACTAAAGGGTGCCAATTTGGCCTTTTTGGTGTAGTGCAATGATTATTTCCTCATTAAAACCTCACTGAGGAAAATCCATTGAAAAAAACAAATTGAAGGAAAAAGAGTACAACTTTTGTGGTCATTGAGTCGGTGTTGGACGTGATTAATGTTGCCTCGTTAAAAACTTTATTAGAAAAATCCAGTGGGACAAACACAAGTCAAAGGAAAAAGAGTGCGCCGTACATATGTCCCAAATAACTTGTTCTTCTATCCTCCCCTGTATATTATGCTCCCCCTGAATGATATGTTCAATTTGTCTATTAATGGAGTCGACGCATTTTAATTTCGTACACAAACTTTTAAAATGTTGTCTTTGGTAGTGACTTTGTGAAAAGATCAGCTAGACTGTCACTTGAACGGACTCGCATGACTTCTAAAGTTCGTGAGAGAGGAAAAACTTTTTTGAAATATGTTTGGTTCGGTCTCCTTTGATGAATCCTTCTTTAATTTGAGTTATACATGTTGCATCATCTTCATAGATGACACTTGGAACATATGTAATGGAAGGTAATTGATAATAACTACGAATATATTGAATTACAGATCTCTGCCACACACGGTCATGACTAGATTCATGAAGAGATCAAATTTAAGAATGGTTAGAAGAAGTAGATACTAAATATTATTTAGTAGAACCCCAAGAAATAGTAGTATTATCATTAAAAAAATATGTAACCCGTCTCTGAGCGACCCTTATGAGGATCAGAGAGATATTCAGAATCTGCATAACCAACTAACTTGAAATCATTAAAATTATAAGAATAAAATAAACTTATTTAATTGGCAAATCAGTGTTTAACAGACCGAGACAATATCTAAATACAACAAGGCCAAACATTTTTGAACTCCTTATAATTGGGTATTTAGCATTTCAATTGAGCTCTTAAGGAGCACATCCTTTTAAGAATATTTGTATAATGGCACATTGGTATATATAATTGTTTCCATACCTTTCTTTAGACAAATATTTGTTAAGACGTTTGTACCTATATCCGTTCTGATTGTTTTAAGTTGTACAATGAACGTCTTATTCGTAACCTTCAAGGTTTTTGAACTCCTTATAATTGGGTATTTAGCATTTCAATTGAGCTCTTAAGGAGAACTTCCTTTTAAGAATATTTTTATAATGGCACATTGGTATATATAATTATTTCCATACCTTTATTTAGACAAGTATTTGTTAAGACGTTTGTACCTATATCTATTCTAATTGTTTGAAGTTGTACAATGAACGACTTATCCGTTCTGAGTTAATTACTTCGCTTTCTTATAAACACTCATTCGTAACCTTCAAGGTTAACGTCTCATGGGGTTTGTACTATAGGTCCAAATAAACCACATTTATTTAGAGACTCGAATTATGTCATCATGGCATTTTATTATTTTTGGCCAATATATTATTTATCGACATTCATTTATAGTACGTGGTTTTGTATCATTGCCCTTTGATTTTTATGTAGCTACAATATATATAATTATGTTATTAATGATCATCTTTTTGATCCCACGTTTATCTTTTATATGTATGAAACATAGAGATCTCATTTAATATTAAGTACACTCGCCTACTTCAGGAGCTTTGTAGTCACTTCGCGTAAACTTGGAAAATTAAGGCACGACACAATAACACAACATACACCGACACGAAGTTATAAGTTAATGAGTGAACCCTTAGTGGTTCGGGTCATATCACTGTCAACCTGATAAAACACAATAATTAATAGGTCTAGTTAGTGTTGACCGCATTCACCCGTTAATACCCGATAAGACCAGTTAAGATCCCTTAATTTAAGTAAATAAAAAATATTATTGGGACTTATAAATTTTTTTATGTAGTTTAATGTTAATGTAATCATAATGAATACTACTAAATGAGATAGTTAGTAATGGTAATGAATTAATGGATCTAATTGTGTAAGGACAAATTTCGAATCGAGTCAATTTGTATGCAATTGGCATAATTTCAGAGAAAGCGCTTGAGTCATATGATAGACTTTGTATTGTTGATCCCATAAGCCTATGAAGTTATTTGATGAAAACGTAGCGGTTAAGCTTCAAATAGTCAAATATTTATTAAAGTCGTGTTACCGTGCCATATTTGTCTTTACATATACCGAGGATCTTGCAGGTATGGATATATATAATTTATAAGTCCTTGGAATTTTTATTAAAAGTGTTTTGCTTTAAAAAACGTTGGAACCTATTTTAATATTTTTTTTAGAAAATTATTTTTCGTGTTTGTTCGTTTAAACGAGATGTAGACTTCATTAGAACAACTTGTGTTTTTTGTTCGAACGAAGGTTTGAACGACTTGGTCTTTTCATTTGAAGTCTTGCTCAAAGCATTTTATCAAACGAACTTCAATCGAATGTTTCTGTTTTGGCTCGTTTGATAAGAACTAGGTTGTCGTTCAAACGATATGCATTACTCATTCGAACGAGACCCGCCGCCTCAAAATTTTATATAAGGCGATTCAGACTCAGATTGTTTTTTACTTTTCGAGAACTCTTTTGTAAAAATGATTCTGCTCCTGTTTACAAGAGTTCCAACTCCAAAAGTTTTACCCTTTGTTTATAAGATCCAAGATTCATATATATTTAATACTTTGAGATCTTATTTTTGGGCACCTATTTAATTCTTTTATCATCAGAGAACGTGTTTCGTACGGTGGACTCCATACTTTCTATTTGATCTGTTACGATGAAGAAGCGATGGATTTTGTGTTTCGAATCTTAAACGGTTGCTGAGCTGCATCGGTGGATACTGTGGTGCATGTGGACTCGTGTGATGTGGACACTTGCATGGGTGGACTCCTACATTACGCTGTGGATGTGCGATCAAAGAGGCGTCAAGGCTTGTGAGGAGAAGATGCGTTGTATAAGACTATATCTCTCTTTGTAATATCCGTATCATAGTGATTGTCTGGCTGGGCCATCCGAGGTTTTTTCCCTTATTGGTTTTCTTGTGGTTTGATTTATTTACCTTCTATCACCTTGATGAATGTTCATGATTAACATGATAAAATTTGGTAAATCAAATTGGTTTCATGAGATAAGTTTGTTGGTGCAAAAGATAAAATTGAGAAAATTTTAAAAATACTATTTCTGCCTAAAGTACACTGCATAGGGGCTTTCTCAAATTGGTTTCAGAGCCTGATTCACTAAGTTATTGTGTAGATCCTCGTCGAGTGTTGTTAAGGGTAGTTATTTATCCTTCTCTCTTATTTATTTTTATCTCTCTATGAATTCCCGTAGTGTTAAGTTGTTCAATGTGTTTTGTCATAACGATTTTGATATAAGAGAGGAGTATAATAAGTTTCATAATTGTGATGAAAAATTAAATCTCTTGAATTTGAAGCCTGCAAAACGTATTGAAATTCTTGAAAAAGAAAATTGTCATTTTAAAACTACTATGGAACTTTTTCAAACGATTCAAACTCATAGAGATATATCTTTCGTGAGAAGATTGTTGCCTTGGACCATAACTTATAGACTTTGGAATTGTCCATGAAAGAGAGTGAGGATAGAGTTTGGATTGAATTGGAGGACTCTAAAATTTCAAGGGTGTGTGTAAGTTCCGTTGAGAATAATATTTTTATTAATGATTTTAAGATACGTGAGAAAACTCTTAGGGATAATTTTGCTTGCATTGAGGGAGAGCGAGATAACCTTCTAGGAGTGATTGAAAATATGAAGAAGGAGTCACTAATTTTGGAAGAGTCTAAGTCTTTACTTAATTCTAAAATTTTAAAGTTAAAAGATGATTTAAAAGACTCGAGTACTGTTGGTTGTGACGGTACTGGCTCATCTTGTTCTAATGCTTCCGTTGCAAAAGCCAAGACCATTGTTTATTTAGAGGGTCAACCAAAATAAGGGGCATTAGAAAAGGTCAACCCATAGGTAACATTTCTCCATTTTACACATGTTCGCATTATGGTAGGTAGGGGTGTTCGCGGTCCGATCTGGTTCGATTTTGTGATTTTTTTTGACCGGACCGACTTGGTCGATCCTTTAAAAAAATGGACCGAGACTGCACCGATAATGTCGATTAACCGACCCTAGTCGATTCGTTTTTTATAGGATCCGTACAGTCTAACCCGTCGGTCCTCACATTAATGAATTACATCATTTATAATAATAAAAATATACCCGAGTCTATTTTTTCCAAACATTAAAAACTAAAAAGTATCAAAATTTGCAATCAAAACAAACCTATTATTGGATTAAACTATAATTTAAACTAATCAAATATTAAAATATAAATTTTATGTGTTTATTTATCTCATATATAGAGTCGGTCCGAGTCAGTCCTAACAGGATTTTTGAAATTGTAAATCGTGGACCGGACCGACTAGGCTGGTCCGTTAAAAAAATAAACCGAGATCGGATCGATTAAGAAAAAGATAAAAAAAAAGTGTCGGTTCTGCTCGGTTCGGTTTCGTCCGTCGGTCCAGTCGATTTTTTGAACACCACTAGTGGTAGGAAAGGTCACCTTAGAGTGTTTTATTATAATCTTGGAAGAGGTCCTAGGAAGTTGAAGTGCAGTGTCCCATTGGTTCCCCAAACCCCTCGAGTTAAGTATGCACCTGTTTGGGTTGAGAAATCTATTTTGGAGATGTTAAATGTTTGGTTGGTTGATTCTCACTTGCTTTCACATGATGCTTCACATGTTATATCTTATGGGTGATTGCTTGAAAGATTTTTATTTGTCATACTCTAGTTATGCTTCATAATATATATTTGCTAGTGGTATGACATGTGTATCATTTTGATTTTAGTGTTTCATTCTTGAGTCATATTGGAAAAATACAAAAAGTTTTTTGTTTGTCTGTTGAATTAGTGTTTGTTTTAAAAAATTGAAAAATCGATGTTTTCTTTTGAAAAAGTTTCATAAAAACTCGAAAAGATTTTCGATTTTTGTATTTTAGTTTTACACAGTTGGTGTGGAATATTGGTGTGTTTTAATTGAATTCATTCCATTATTTCCATGTGGCTAAAACATTTGGTTATGATTTTAGATGCTTAGATTGTTCTTAATCATGTTTAAGAACTCTTGCGAAAACGATTATGTTCCTGTTTACAAGAGTTCCAACTCCAAAAGTTATACCCTTTGTTTACAAGATCCAAGATTCATATATTATATACTTTGAGATATTATGTTTGGGGACTTATTTGATTCTTTCATCATTGAGAGATCGTGTTTTGTGAGATGGACTCCGCACTTGTTGTTTGATGTGTTACGGTGAAGAAGCGGTGGATTCCGCGTTTCGAATTATAGACGGTTGTTGAGCATCGGTGGATACCGAGGTGCACATGGGCTCATGTGCGGTGGACACTTGCGTGGGTGGACTCCTATGTTGGATTGTGGAGGAGCGATCGAAGCGGAGAAGAAGTGCCAAGGCTTGTGAGGATCAAGTAGTTGTGTAAGACTTTATCTCTCTTTGTAATTTTTGTATCATAGTGATTGTCTGGATGGGTCGTCCGAGATTTTTTCCTTTAGTGGTTTCCTCGTACATCGGCGTCTTGTGGTTCGATTTATTTATCTGCTATCCCCTAGATGCATGTTTAGGATTAACAAGATAAAATTTGATAAATCAAATTGGTTTCACTAGATAAGTTTGTTAGTGCAAAAGATAAAATTGAGAAAATTTTAAAAATATTGTTTTTGCCTAAAGTACACTGCATATGGGCTTTATCAAGCTAATATGTCAAATTGTGTATGATTTAAAATAATTATTTATGTTATTGGGTAATAACAGGTGAATACGACACGACACATTAAGATAATGGATCGGGTTTGAATACGGGTTTTTCACAGGATACAAAAATTACCCATTTAGACACGAACCCGATAAGACCTGAATACGATAAAGACCTACACGAACATGACCCGTTGACAGGTTTAACTTCAGGGACTTGTGTCTTTTCATAAACAATAACAACTTTCGGGGTTTTAAAGAAAGTGGATCTTTTGTTCATAGACTCTTCTTGAGCGTTATATATAACCTCTTTTGGAGCGTTATTTGGGCATGATTTTATTTAATGTCTACTCATAGGGAGTCATGTAGTTGGGACATATAGATTTATCACGCTTCTGGCGTGGACTATATTTCTTTGCTACTGAATTTATTTTTATCTTCCTGGGAGAATGATTTTGACAAGTATTTGCAACTATTACACGTGACTACATTTGACATTTTAAGTTTTGTAATCATTTGATGTTGCAATAACATTATTCAATTTATTTTCACATTGAGCGATAAGGGGGATTTGATGAGACAAAGTCAAGAACGAACCATTCTTCTGGAATAATTTTTACCTCGGGTACGTTCTTCCCTCCCCCTAATTGTGGGAAAAATGTCTTATCAAAATATTTTTTTGTAAAATATACGAGCGACACTTCATTGGTTAATAGTTCAATAGGGGGTGAATCGTAAACACCACATATACATACCTTTGTGATAAAAATAGTTATCATCAATTAATGATTGTATAATATCAAATAGTATGAATGCATTCATACTTGTTAGCGTTGTTTGGAAGAATTTGATTGAGAATGTGAATTGTTTATAAGAACTTCCACGATTAGGGTTTTGATCGCTTGAATTTCTGTGAAGCGTGATTATTTTGAAATTCAGGGGTATTTATATGCTGTTGTTGGCCCAAAATTTTATTGAGAATGAGAATTGTTTTTAAGAACTTCTAGGATTAGGGTTTTAATCGAAGAGACAATACGATCCTTTTGGCGCTTGAATGTGTGCGGTGTTTTTTTTTGAATTCGTGGGTATTTATATGTTAGACCTAATCGTCTAAAATTTGTTGGACCTATTTTTTTTGTCCAAAATTGTTAGTCAAAGGACTAGACCATAAAAGTCCAAATTTTAAAATAAGATGTGTATGGTGACAATGAGAGGAAATGTCACTTTCTAATTTGTTTTCCCATATGCAAAATAGTCCTTCTCATTACTTTTATCATTTTTAGGGAAATGAATGTCACCTTTAGTGATGAAAATTTATGTCGTTGATCCATGAAATTTTAATGGATCTGATGGAAAATGTGCCTAGTCCAATAAAAATTAAAAGACGTACTTAGTTTTAAATGCCAATTATCAAGGTAGCAAAGTCAAAATCACCGTATCTTTTATTATTCGTTAATTTATATTTCTCGTCACTTTATGTCATCAATAACATAAAACTTGTGTACTATATGTTATGCGTGGGATGAAGACATAGAGTCGGAGCAAAATAGCCACTTGTAAAGACCAACTGCTACATGGATATAGAAAGAATTTGGGGTTATTGGCGGTGGATAAAGGGAATCTCCAATATTAATAGGTGCAGTGGTTTCTTGCCATAATCATTACCTTAAGGTACTATGATACTTTGATTAGGAAAAACTTCAAACAAATAATTTCGTGAGAGCCTGAGGAGAAAGGAAAAGCTATTCCTACTTATCTCTTAGTTATAAATAAAATTTGTCAATATAACTTCAAAAAGCTATTCTTACATATATTGTTTAATAGACTCCGGTAGGTAACAGAGCTTAAATGGCATCTGGATGAACTTTATACACAATTAAATTTATATTAAAAAATAAAAATGATAATTTTGATATTTTTCATGCCTTTATCCCATCACCAAAGTGAAAAGGATGCCTTTTTCTCTTTGTAAAAAAGAAAACTTTCCTTTACAAAGATTAATAGTTAACACTGATATAAAACATGTAAAAGAACTATAACTGGCTTTTCCATATGGCTCATGCCTATTATAAAGTCTTATATCCATGCTTGCTCGATAATAATATACATTATTTTTTTAAAAAGCAAAAAATAATGAAACACAAGACACGAGGTGCAAAAAGAGCATTAAAAATGATGGGATTGGTGCAGGTAAAATAATATCCGAGAAAATAAAGCAGATCATCAAAGAAAGAAGCGAAAGTTTGATAACCTATGAAGCACTCACAACATGGACACGCCGACACGAAAAATCTAAAAAATTTAGAACACGACACAACGGGACACTACGAAAAATTAATTTATTTTTAAATTATATATATATATATATATATATATATATATATATATATATATATATATATATATATATATATATATATTAAACATAACATTAATACTAATTCCCTAGTAAAAAACAAAATGCAAAAATGCAAAAATACATATAAACCATTAGTGTCTTAAATCCATTCTAAATATTAAACATCATATTAATACTAAATTCCATACTAGTAACAACCAAAATGCAAAAATACATATAAACCATTATAGTATTAAATATGTTCTAAACATTAAACATCACATTAATATTAAATCCCATACTACTACCAATCAAAAGGCAAAAAACCCATTCCAAACATTAAACTAAAAAGAACTTTGAACTCCAATGGGTTAAAATGTGTTCTAATTGATAACAGAAAGTTATAATTTCCTTCTGAAAATTATATAAAATCTGTTCTAACTAATAACACTTAACAAATATAAATTCATTGTAATTTCCTTCTAAAAATTATAAAAAATATGTTCAGAATATTAACACTTAACAAATAATAATTCATTTCAAGTTTTACCTTTCAATTAACACTGAGCAGAGAGTGTTTTGATTAAAGATTTGTTATTTGTGAAAGAGTGTTGAAACGAAAAGGTTTAAACCGTAATAAGTTGTTAAAATATCTAAAGAACCATTGAAAAGATTATTTCACAAACTTGCCACCATTTTTTAAATAGTCATTATGTTTGGCCTCTGCCGTATCGGTCCCTGTTGGATCCGTGTCCAACCTTATTTTAATGCCATTTATGTGGGGTGTCGGACACGTGTCCGTGTCCTTTTAGTGTCCATTCGACAGATGTACGGGGCCTCCGGGCAAGTGTTAGTGCTTCATAGTTGATCACATTTCAAGTAGACAGTAATGACCGCGGTGTCCGAAAGTAGCCCCCTACAGTATTAATCCTATGGAGCAGCCTGTCAAGGCAACTATCACATCGTCCATTTTTTTCAAGGCAGAAGTGACTTATTTTATTTTAGTTTTCTTTTCTTTTTTCTTTTTTTTTTTGAGGGGGAAATGGGGAGAAAAGCCCTATGGGGCAACCTATATACAAAGAGGGTTGCAGTTCACAAAATTAAAAATGTGTAAATTTATGTACCTCTTCAGGCATGAGGGGACATGAACCATTTCGTTTTCGAATATATGAATCAACAATAAGTTCATCCTTTATGATCCTTAGTTTAATCATCTGTCACCTTCGGTACTGTATAAGTTCAGTGTGAACATCCTGCGCATATAAAAAAACCACAGTCAAATATGCAAAAATCAGTGGATATAGATATCAAATGACATTTTTTCCCTCAATTACTAAGTTCAACCCATGGTGGGTTATGTCGAATTGGATCAACACCCAATATTTCCAATTCCGTTGCTTGTCCTCATTGACCTTCAGAATTGCAAACTATGAAATGTAACATAGTGATAGAAAATTCTTTAATGATATTATTGCGAATGTTTTTTTAATCTAAAAAATAAATATTATTAATGACATACAAAAACAACAAAGACAATGGACCAAAAGTTCACAGATAAGAAAGGAAACAAACAACAAAAACCGAGGAACACAATCTATCTATAAATATACAAGTGGACTCATTCTAACATGTATTTCACCAAAAACATTTCATTTTATAAGACTCTCTTACTTCCACCAATTCCAACATCAATGTATTTGTTGATTTCTCTGGATAAACACCCCCACAACATTCTAGATCCATCCAAATCTTTGTCCATAAAAAATAGTTGAATGGGTAATGAGGAATAGTATGGTTCAAATTTCCTAATCCTTTTCATACAGAGAGCACCATGAGGAGTAGGGAGACACATCATAGATTCACAGATTTGCTCCTTCGTATCATCTCACAAGTATTAACCTTTGCATGAACAAGGCAAAGAAACAACTCTACTTTGGAAGGAATCCATACTACCCGTATCACTTTGTAAGGTGCAAATGCAGGGGTGGACCCACCTCATTCCGAAGGGGAGCGACCGCACCCACAAAGGTTTGAAATTTTTTGTTGCTTATACCCAAAAAAAAATTATGGACCTGTGTGTGTATTTTTAAAAGTATGGGGGCGAATTGTAAATAAACCTAAAGCTAAAACAAAACAAAACCATACCTAATTTTCCCAATTTCTCTTTCTATTAGCCGTTTCTTTTCTCTCATTCTCTCCAGGTGTAGACAAATGGAAAGGAGCACGAATAATTTCTTTATTGGATAATGAAATCACTTAACTATCTGAAACACCTGTTTGTCCCTATCTATTGACATTGCTGATGCAATGGAACATTGGTTTGAGTAAAACCTCTAAATATTTTTTTCAATTTATGCCTACTTGTTATCTCAGAACAGAACAATTCCACGTGAAGCAATATCAGGACTCTTGGCTCTCACTGCGATGCATCGTCTCCTCCTCTCTCGGCATAGAACACTCGTAATTTTTATGGATATTGATAATTAATTTGTATGAAATTTGTTAATTTATTAGTTGATTTGTTGTTTTGTAGATATTCTATATAATTTTGTTGTTGCTGAAATTTTGTTAGTTAATTTGTATGAAACTTTAATTTAATTGAATTCAATTTAGCTTTTATGAACCTTGGTTGTTAAAAAATATTGGTTTGTTTGCTTGTTAAAAAATGTTGGTTTAGTACGTAGGGGCTAAAAATTAGTGAATATTAATCACAAAATTTTTAGGATTAAAAATTGCAAATCAAGTAATACTAACCCAAAAAAATTCGGCTCAGGGGATCCTGCCCCTGAACCTGTGGCATTGTGTAAATGAAGAAATGAATGGATTATTTGATTTGTACGCAGACCTCAAAGAATCCAATTGTATATTTAATATACTGTTAGCAGTAATATATCCCTTTAGGTTTAGGGTATTGTTAATTCCACTCTAAGTATGTATCATTGCATTCCAAAGAGTGTCATAAAAAATTAAAATAAACCACAAAAGATCATTCGAAAGTGTCCATATTATTTTGGAGTGCTAGAGTAATTATTTGGAGTGCATTTAGTATATCCTAGGAATGTTCACTAGTTACTATGGGTAAATAGGTCCTTTAATATTCTTGGGGCAACATAGGCTCTTAGGCTCAGGCCTATATATATTATTGCATTGGCCTTCTTGTACTCTCTACTAATATTATGAAATATAATTATGAGAGGATAGAACCTTAGTTTCTAAATTTATTCTTTTGTATATGATTTCTCCTTTATAAATCGAGTGGTATCAGAGTCACATTGAGTCTTGATGAGGTAGCCATTGTTGTTGTTAAACGATGGGCAAGGCTAAACCATTCCTCCACACTCAACTCCTGTCCAACCATTTTCTTTGTGGCTTAACCCACTGCCGGCCTCATCTATAGTTCCCTCACCTCCGTAAGCTATACACCTCCATCCTCACCCACTAGCAAAGACAGACAAGGACCAACAACAACCCTCTACTCGTGCCTCTGAAAACCCCCCCACCCAATGTAATGACATAATTTTATAAATGTCCGGGGTAGATTCTAGGAATTTTCTATTTTTCTCCTAGATCACAGTTCATATGTCTGATATCGCTACATTCGGCACGTCAACACGATCATCCTCGATGGCCTGTATCCGAATTCAATGCAACCACGTTCTTCACGTGCATCATGCTACATGCAACGTGCTACTCAGCTCATTCCCACTACTCCACTACGCTCTATCAGTAAAATGCTTTATTGGAGTTTTATATATTTGCATAAATGTTTGGGAAATGTTTTTGAAAAATTATTTTTAAAGTCTGGATTAATTTTTTATCAAAAGCAGAATTTTTCTAAGTGTAGAAGCGAATGGCCTCGATCGACGAGATCGCTCGAGCGACTTTGAAAGTCGTTCGCGCGAGTAGACATGTCGCGCGATATCATTCGAACGACTTTTGTCCTTCGTTCGAGCGACATGCTATCTCGTTCGAACGAGCTACCGCCTCGATTTTTGTATAAATATCTGATCCCCTTCTACACGTTTTTCAAGTCTTTCTGCAATCTCAATATTATGCGAAATCTGCCCAGAATAAGACTTCACCTTTTAAGGTTTTCTAAACCTTTTTGATTCACAAAATCATTCCCATTTTTGTGTGTGAATCTTTAAACCTTCAAGAAGATCGTTTACTCATATGGAGTACTTTGTGAGGAAGTTGCTCTCTTCGTCACTGCTGCCCTACTGGAAAGGGATTGTTCCAGCCGCCGACAACATAACCGACACCCGAGGGTATTTCTGTGTCACTGTATTTTCATTGTAATCCGTTGTAAGCCGTTCTCTTACAAAAAATATTGTGAAAATAAAAGGTTTTGCCCCGTTGGGGATTTTTCCTCATATATGTGTCCTTGTATGTTTCATCATCGTATTTAATCACATATAGATGCATGTTTAGGACTTAAGTGGTAAAAACTGTGTTTAATTAAATAACTTCCTTATTTGAACTGAAGCGCACTCTTCTCAAATTGGTATCAGAGCCAGTTACACAATTTTACCGTGTAATTTTCCGCAAAATTTTTCTAAGATATCAATTTTCTGAAAAATTGATTTTTGTAAACGAGTGTGTTCATTATGGAAAAGTTATATAATAAAATGCCAGTTTTAACGGGACAAACTATGTATATTGGAAAGCCCGCATGAGGTGTGCTTTAAAAGCCATTGATGAACGTGTCAGGATTTTGGTTGAAAGAGGGTGGACACCTCCCTCCGTCACCGTTGATAATGCGATTAATTTAAAACCTATCACTTCTTGGACTGAAGACGAATTTAAATGGTCATTATTCAATTCTAAGGGTCTAAGTGCTATTTCTAGGTCTGTCACACCTGATGAGTTCAAACGCATAATGACGTGTACCACGTCAAAAGAGGCATGGGATGTTTTACAACTCACCCATGAAGGAACTAATGCTGTAAAAGAGTCTAAATTACAAAATTTAACCACTCAATTTGAAACCATCACCATGCATGAGACTGAATGTTTTGATGATTTTTATGCTAGACTTTCTGACATTGTTAATACTAGCTTTAATCTTGGTGAGCATATTCCTAATGCTAGAGTTGTTAAAAAGATTCTTCGTTCTTTGACTAAGCGTTTTATCCCTAAAGTCACTGTGCTAAATTCTATGGGTAATTTAAATACGCTAAAATTGGAAGAACTTGTAGGAGATTTGCAAACATATGAAATTGATATGTTCCCTAAAACTGCTAGGTCTAAAGATAAGGGAATTGAACTTAATGTCCAAGAGAGAAAGAGTGAGGGGTCGGCTAGAAAGAGGGTAGAGTCATCTAGAAAGAGAGAGACTGACACGTCAGACTCTAATTGTGATTTTGACTTAAGATGATTTGGCTCTTTTTGCAAAAAAAATTCAAGAGGATTCTCAAATTTAAGAAAAATCTCAATTTTAAAGATAAAAAGAAATTTGAGAAAAATAAGTTTGAAAAGAAAAATGAAAAAGCTTTTAAAGATCCTCCTAAGAAAGAAAGTGATAGATGATTTGAGTGCGACGGTAGGGGTCATAGAGCCTTTGAATGTGCCACACGTCTGAACAGAGAGAAAGGGAAAGCCGTCCTTACTGCTACCCTTAGCGACGAAAGTGAGGTCGAGTCGGTGGATTCTTGAGTAGAGTCACCGCATGAGTGTAACTTCACCGCATTCATGGCTAGTCATGTGAGCACTTCTAGTTCTCCTCACGACGATGAGGATGATGTTTCACAGGGACACCTCAATAGTGAGAGCGATGTGAGTGAGGGGGAGGATGACACAAGTGAGAGCAAGAATGATATTCAACGTGCCTACGCTGAGTTATATTCTGGGTCATTTAAAACTAAAAAGCGTAATAAAGTATTAGTTCTTAAGATCACCGGCTTAGAGGAAGATTTAAGAAAAGCTAGAGAGAGAGAGAGTCCTCCACTTGCACCGCCCTAAGAGAGAGAGATTCTGCCTGTATTGAGAAATAGAGTTTGTTTAGAGAGAGAGAGAGTAATTTTGAGAAAGAGAGAGGGAACTTGACTAAACAAGTGGCTAGTCTTACGAGTGAGCTCCATTATTCCGTGGAGACTCGAAAGAAACTTGAAGCCCTTGTAACCCAACTGACTCATGATCTTGAGAAATCATGGAAAGTCAAGGTACAAATCGAGGACAGATCTGGGAAAATGGGAAAGATGCTCCTCGGCCCCGCTTTAGGTTTTGGTGATAGGCAGGGAATTGGGTATGATGGTGCCTCCACGTCCCAAATTGCACCCGGACAAGTTCTTGAGTTTACTACGACTCCTTATGGCCATTGTCAAAAATCTCACAGGAGAGTTCGTCCAAGAAAAGCAAACCAAGGTCAGTCTTTGACTGTGTTCTTTTGTACTTATTGCAAAAGAAAAGGCCACCTCAGGGAGTTTTGCTATAACATGGGTCGGACACGACGTACTACTGCTTCTCCACGTCATACTGATGATTTTTCTAGTCTGAGAGAGCGAGTTGAGTTCTTAGCTGCCACATCTCACAGTTTGATGGAAGAATTCCGATGGATGTCTTTGCCGTTAGTCAATGCTTCTCACATTTCAGCTAAAATCAACAACAACAAAGGCAAACAAAAGGTCACCACTTCTTGGGTACCTAAGAAAGATAAAAAGGCCTTCGTTGTTCATGTCGTTCTCAAGGCACATAATACCTCACAGTGGTATTTTGACAGTGGGTGCTCCAGACATATGACAGGTGATACCTCATTTTTTACATCTCTTGAGGATTATCAGGATGGCAGAGTCACCTTTGGAGATGGGAGCAAGTCTAGCATTGTAGGACGTGGTACTGCAGAGTTACCCTGATTTCCTAATCTAGAGAATGTGTTGTACGTCAAAGGTTTAAAAGTAAACCTTCTCAGCATTAGCCAGCTGTGCGACACTGACTTTGCAGTAAAGTTTGACCGGGACGCGTGTAATGTTTACAATCAAGCCAGTAAAATCTTAAAGCAAGGGGTGAGGACCGAGGATAATTGTTATGGGACTGTGCCTACTTCCTCACTTGTCTGCAACAACGCCACGATCACTCCTATGGATCTGTGGCACCAACGTCTAGGTCACGTAAATATTAGAGATCTCACTCGCTTAGCTAAAAAGGACCTAGTACGTGGCTTACCATCTCTTGGAAGGCCAACTTCGACGGTTTGTGTACCATGTCAGTTGGGAAAAAAAATTCGTAGTCCCTATAGGAAGTTGCATTCCATTACCACCTCTCGTGTTCTTGAGCTTATACACATGGATCTTATGGGTCCCACTCGTATCGAGAGTCTGGGTGGTAAGAGGTATATCCTCGTGATAGTGGATGATTTCTCCAGGTACTCCATTGTAGGTTTTCTGAGAGAGAAATCCGATGCTGTAGAGTTTTTAACGACCAAGTGCCGTGTCCTGCAAAATCAACACGATGTCACTATTAATAGGATACGTAGTGACAACGACACTGAATTTAAGGAAGAAAAGGTAGATTTGTATTGTGATAGCCTTGGGATCAAACATAAGTTTTCTGTTGTGAAGACTCCTTAGTAAAATGGGATTGTTGAGAGAAAGAATATAACGATCCAGGAAATGGCTAGATCTATGCTTCTAGGTCGTAATGTTTCTAGGAGATTTTGGGCAGAGGCAGTGTCTACTGCATGCCACACGGTGAATAGGGTTTACCTGCGTCCACACACACTTAAGACGCCTTATGAATTATGGACAGGCAAGAAACCTAACTTGGCATATTTCCGTGATTTTGGGAGTAAATGCTACATCCTATGGGATAGAGAGAAATTAGGAAAGTTTGACTCCCGGAGCGACGAGGTAATATTGCTAGGATATTCATCGAATAGAAGAGCGTACCGAGTTTTTAACCTGAAGAGCTCTAAGGTTATGGAATCAATAAATATCACCGTGCAAGATGACGAACCTCCGATGGTTATTGATCCTAACCTTCAGTGTGAGGATGAGGACTCATCTGACAGTGATCCACTTGTCCCCCAGCCACACTCTGTGGTCCCCACTCCTGTGTTAGGGGACACACCCGCTTGGGTTCGCAAGATTCATGACCCGTCTGCCATTGTTGGCGATCCCACTCTAGGGATCAAGACTCGTGCTCAGCTAGAGAACGTTGTTAGCCATCTTTTCTACACGTCCAAAGTCGAGCCCAAGAATCATAAAGAAGCACTCAAGGATGAACACTGGATATCTGCTATGCAGGATGAGTTGCATCAGTTTAAAAAGAATAATGTCTGGGAACTTGTCCCCCGACCTAGTGAGACTAATGTGATTGGTACCCGGTGGATTTTTAAGAATAAAATGGATGAAAATGGTACCATAATCCGAAACAAGGCTGGGTTGGTTGCTCAAGGCTACACACATATAGAAGGTGTAGACTTTGGGGAGACATTTGCTCATGTTGCGAGGCTTGATTCCGTCCGTCTACTACTCGCCATCGCATGTCATCTGCGCTTCAAGTTATATCAGATGGATGTCAAGAGTGCCTTTCTGAATGGCATTCTACAGGAGGAGGTTTACGTGGAACAACCAAAAGGGTTTGAAGACCCTCAGCACCCTAAGCACGTCTACTATCTAAGAAAAGCCTTGTATGGTTTGAAGAAGCACCCCGTGTTTGGTACGAGTGGCTTACTTCCTATCTCTTAACCCGTGGCTTCAAGAGAGGGGGAGTTGATATGATGTTGTTCATCAGGAGAGATGATGGTGCAATTTTGGTTGCCCAGGTCTATGTGGATGACATAGTCTTTGGATCCACGTGCTCTCAACATGATCATCAATTTAAAAAGGAGATGCAAAGTGAGTTTGAGATGAGCATGGTTGGTGAGCTTACTTTCTTCCTTGGTCTCCAGGTTCGTCAGTTAGAGGATGAGATGTTCATCTCCCAATCCAAGTATGCTAGAGACCTAGTAAAGAAATTTGGTTTAGACTCCGCTAAGCATGCACGTACACCTATGAGTACCACTACCAAGGTTAGTAAGGACACTTCAGGCAAGGACGTAGAACAAACCTTATATCGGAGTATGATAGGTAGTCTTCTCTACTTGACTGCCAGTCGTCTCGACATAGCCTTTAGTGTTGGAGTCTGTGCGCGATATCAAGCATCCCCGAAAGAGTCACATTTACTTGCTCTCAAACGTATTATTAAATACGTAAGTGGGACTCTCTCATACGGTATTTGGTATTCCTTTAATACTGATGACCGTTTGTCTGCGTATTCAGATGCTGATTGGGATGGGGATGTAGATGGTTGTAGGAGAACTTCTGGTGAGTGTTTCTATTTTGGTTATGCTTTTATCTCCTGGCTGAGCAAGAAGTAAAATTACATCTCTTTGTCCACTACGGAGGCTGAGTATGTAGCCACCGGGAGTTGTTGCACGCAACTCTTGTGGATGAAGCAAATGCTGAAGGATTATGAGATTTCACAGGACACCATGACCATTTCCTGTGATAACATGAGCGTGATAAACATATCCCACAATCCAGTCCAGCATTCGCGCATAAAGCACATCAGGATACGTGAGCACTTTATACGTCAGTTAGTTGAGGAGAAAGTCGTATCCCTGAGTTTTGTTCCCACCGACCGTCAGTTAGTCGATATTTTCATGAAACCTTTAGATGCCCTTAGATTTGAGAGTCTTAGGAAGTCTTTGGGGATTTTCACAGTTGACTGAGGGGTTGGTCTATGTCTAGAATATGATGTTTTTTTATGTTCATATCATATGCTTCCTATTGCTAGTCTGTTTTATATGTACCATTTCTTTGTTGTACAACCATTTATTTATTCTTTTGAAAAATATAAAAAGATTTTATTTTGATAAAATTTTTAGAAAAATCCAAAAATATTTTTGTATTTTGTTTGTACCATTTATGGATGAACATTTAAGATAGCCAAGTCACAATTTCATTCCATCTTTTCATGTGACTGTTTGATAGAGATTTGAGACGCTACATCATTTCATCCATGTGCTTTACATTGTATGGAGTCTTTGGGATGTAATTAGTGATATTTTCCTACATGTTTGACTCTTATCCCCTTTATTGCACACATGCACGGCTTTATTTGATTATTGTACTTGTCTATCACATGTTGGCTTGAGTGTTTCCATCTTAATTCTGTCTATACAACTTGCAATATGCGATAAAACTTGACAAGATTGTTATGCATGTAAAAACCATTTTTTGTGAGACTGAGTGATTATTTAAGAACAGGGAGGGGCTGCGAAAGGTAATTCTCTTCTTTATGCAAAAGCCATCGTTCAAAAGGACCTAAAAAATGGAGGAATTTTATTATCCGGGGTCCAAAGAGATTAAAAGACCCCGAAAAATTTAAAGGCAATAAAATGCAATTCATGCCAAATATGGGCCACTTAGGTTTCACCTTCAATTCTCCAAAGTTTGAGAATTTAGAAAGCCTCTATTCAAAATTAATATCTGAGGGAGTTTGGTTGGAGAATTCAAACGGGTTTGCACTTCCTTGAAAGTCCTGAAAAAGCATGAAATAGTTTTGGACGTTATTGGTGTGGAAATCACTTTGATCTTTGATTTGTTGAATAGATTGAGTCAATGTCTTATATTTCCTCCTTTTTTCCACCAAAGGAATACTTTGAGTTCATTCGTTAGGAGTATCCGATATTCATCGTGCACATATGTCATGTTTGTATGCATTGATTTTCCTATCGAATCTGATCACACCCCTTCATTTTCACTATCATTGACTTGGTTGTTTGTGTGATCTTCCATGGTGTGATTCTTTGTTGTATACTATGTGTGAAAAATTTTGAAAAATATAAAAATAGCAGTTTATTTCCGTGTGTCATTCTCCATGTGCATTCATTTTTGCTTCTCATATTTGTCTATTTGGGGACATCACAAAAAGGGGGAGAAGAATTATGGGGGAGAATTGTTTTGGTGTTTGGTTGATTTATGAATGATTTGCTTACGCTTAATTGATCACCAATGTTTGCATATCATTATATTTCAAACTGTTTCTTGTCACGGGTATTTGATTTATCTCATGTGTGTAAGTACATCATTGTTCATTTTTGTATTGCACACCCTGATGAGAAAAGCTTTGAAAGTTTCTGAAGAGCTGAAGATTTGGGAGCCATGTCATTTAGTATTCTCAGTTTGAGGGTTTAATGGGGATATTATCTTATATGTCATTTGATTGCATAATTAGGTTTTTTATGTATGAACCGTCATAGACATATGGGGAGATTTGTAAGGACATAATTTTATAAATGTCCGGGGTAGATTCTAGGAATTTTCTGTTTTTCTCCTAAATCACAGTTCATATGTCTGATACCGCTACATTCGGCACGTCAACACGATCATCCTCGATGGCCTGTATCCGAATTCAATGCAACCACCTTCTTTATGTGCATCATGCTACATGCAACATCCTACTCAGCTCATTCCCACTACTCCACTACGCTCTATCAGTAAAATATTTTATTGGAGTTTTATATATTTGCATAAATATTTGGGAAATGTTTTTGAAAAATTATTTTTGAAGTCTGGATTAATTTTTTATCAAAAGCAGAATTTTTTCTAAGTGTAGAAGCGAATGGCCTCGATCGACGAGATCGCTCGAACGACTTTGAAAGTCGTTCGCACGAGATAGACATGTCGCGCAATATCGTTCGAACGACTTCTATCCTTCGTTAGAGCGACATGCTATCTCGTTCGAGCGACATGCTATCTCGTTCGAACGAGCCACCACCTCGATTTTTGTATAAATATCTGATCCCCTTCTACATGTTTTTCAAGTCTTTCTGCAATCTCAATATTCTGCAAAATCTTCCCAGAATAAGACTTCACCTTTTAAGGTTTTCTAAACCTTTTTGATTCAAAAAATCATTCCCATATATGTGTGTGAATCTTTAAACCTTCAAGAAGATCGTTTACTCATCTGGAGTACTTTGTGAGGAAGCTGCTCTCTTCGTCACTGCTGCCCTACTGGAAAGGGATTGTTCCAACCGCCGATAACAAAACCGACACCCGAGGGTATTTCCGTGTCATTGTATTTTCATTGTAATCCGTTGTAAGCCGTTTTCTTACAAAAATTATTGTGAAAATAAAAGGTTTTGCCCCGTTGGGGATATTTCTTCATATATGTGTCCTTGCATGTTTCATCATCGTATTTAATCACATATAGATGCATGTTTAGGACTTAAGTGGTAAAAACTGTGTTTAATTAAATAACTTCCTTATTTGAACGCAAGCGCACTCTTCTCACCCAACATCCTTCAAACCTGATCACCCCTCAATAAAACCACGAATCAGTTATCCTCCCACCCTCGATGATGCCAGTTGAGTCTCACCAATGCCACACGACAATCACTGAAGTTGCGAGTCCCCATCCACTCACTCGGCTAGCCTGTTTGTAACTCATGGCCCTTTCACGCTCAACCCCTGACCTTCTTACACCTTAGCCCGACTTTTAATCCCTTCTTCGCCCTCAATGAGTCCTAACCCATTATCATTCAATCATGAGAGCAAACACGCCCTCCAACCATATTCCTTCTGTTTTGACGAATCGATCTCAAAATTAACAAAATTACAGTCATGTTTCTCAACTTACAAAATTGCACCACCCACCCACACACTCCAGAGGAAAATAACAGTTTACATCATAGTTCATAATATTCCGAAACAAACCCTCGCTTTCCCTATGAACCATTATTCATCGTCTACCCACTTTCTAGTGTAAATAAGGACTCATCCACCTGATTGATGACGATAATTACAATAGCATTGAGAATTCCAATAGGAAAGTCAGGAATTTCTCAACAAGGGTATCAGACAGTGGTACAACGCCGTGCAAGGTTACAAGTTTGGGTTCATCATTTTTGTTCTCTACAATGGTATATTGTATATGGATCAGTGTACCAACGCGGTTTCAAGTTATGATTTGAGTACAATATGTGAGAGAGAAGTGTGTTTGATGAAATTACAAGCCAAAGACACTGTTTCCATCCCCTTATGGCCTCCGTCGCCGGTGTTTCAGGCGACCATCCACATACCCACTTTGCCGCGTTGTGACTTGTCTTTATATGTTGAGGATTATTTAGGGTTTAATATTACACTTTTATTGAGTATTATTGGTCAATCTGTACTAGTTTAAGGTTTGGAGTCTTTCTCCTACTCTTTGGACAGGATGATGATTTTTTGGGAGGTGGTCCTTCTTAGATAGCTTCGTCAAGTGTTGTTTGGCGTGATTATGAAGACCCCTTTTTGGATGCTATTGATCTAAAAAACTAGATTGATCTAATTAATTGATCACTTATAAATATAAAAAAAAGACAAAGGATTTTTAAAATGGTTCGGCCAAAAAAGGAAAACCTACGTCCACTGCTGTGTATTGCCTTGGGATTGTTTAATTACTTCTTGTCTCATTTTTCATGTCCCTTGGATGTAGGGTTTACAATGTATTTATAGACCTTTGAGGATATTCAAGAGTCAGAATATTAAAGGATGGAATGGCTTTTTAACATAGTCATTTATATGTGTACAATGTTAGTAATATATACAACTATTGGCGATTTAATGTCATTGTTGGCCGGTCTGTCTGGTGTTGGTCGGGCTTCTTTAACTGGTTGGTCGACATTCCATCAGTTGGTCGGTGACTCACCCTTACTAACTTGGATTAATGCCCATATGGATAACACATGTTCATACATGAATGATCCACATAGCAGGATAATTTTTTATTTCAACAGAAGCCCCCAATGTTTCATGCTTGAGGTTTTTATAATAGTATGGAACATTTGGCTCTTAAAGTTGCTCGGACAACAATTTTGAGGCTTTGTTGGTTACCGACATCCTATACTTGTAAATTTAATAACTTTAACTATCGGTAGATAATGTGTATGGTATTTTTGTAATTATCCACAACTTTAATGAATCATTTTTGGATAAATATGTCTTTTCTGTCTTTAGCCTCCAACAGTTCAATCGACGTTTCCTTTTAATCATCACCTTTCCAATTTTCGAGGTAGCCTATAAAGGCGGGAAAAGTCACGATCATCTCTTACCTCAATCTTTTTGAGTTCTTTCTGCCATTGTGTCTTCAAGCTCCCTCTCTCTCTATTGTGCGATCGTTCTCTGTTAAATTCTGTAAGAATCTTTTCCCTTCTTTTTTTATTCTTCATCAATCATGGTTTATCTCGTTACCTCTCTTAATGAATTCAAAAATGAATGGAATATCCATTCATGAGTAGATCTAGAACATTCCGGTTTGCCCCCTGATCTTTTCTCATTAGCTGAGGGTTACTGGTTTCCCTCCATTTTTATTGCTAAAGTTGGGTTTACATTTCCCCTAAACCCATTTTATCTTAAATTTTGCCAACATTTTGATGTCGTTCCGGCTAGGGTAGCCCCCAATACCTAAAGAGTAGTTAATGGGGTATATAGATTAAACCAACTCCATGGGACTCATCTAGGGATCCCATAAATCATGTTTTGCAATAAGTGGGTAACTAGTGGTACCACTTTCTATTTGAAAACTAGGGCTGTGAACAAAACATTAGTTGTTAATCTTCCTGACTCCAATAGAGATTACTTCGAGCATGGAGTAATTGTTAAAAATTGGCAATATGGTCCTTTGACTGGGAATGCTGAGTACCAGGGGCCTAGGTGCCCACCAAGTGGCAATGGGATAATTTGCATTTGTTTATTTATCTTTATTTGCATATTTTATTAAATGTTAATACTGATGTATACCTTGTTAACATTGATTGAGGTTGGTCGAAAAAGAAAGTGTCCAAAAAAGAGTGATATCAACCTTAGAGAGTTGATGTTCATCTGGGGCATTCACTAGAAAACTAGGGAGGAACATATCAGATCAACTTCATATTCGTTATAGTACCATAATACCATCACTTCTTTCGTTACTCACCCCACTGTTGCTGCGCCTTCACCCCTGATTGATCTTGATCAAGATCACATCTCCATATCCTCAGCCACTGTATCTGGCATTGGTGAACTTACTGTTGCTTCCCCCTTATCCCTAGACTCAGATTTATCTCTTGCAGCTACCATGGGGAAGAGAAAATTTCCCAACATTTTGGGTAATATTGCTGCTACTGGTTCCTCCAAGCAAGCTGCTGATCGGGCCAAGAACAAAGAGGATGTCGGGAAGAAGCCTCCAACTAATAATATGGACGCCAAGAAGAAGTTTTCAGCTAAAAAAAATGATGAAAGCCATCTCAAGAGGATGAAAAAAGACTCCATTCTAGGCTAGCAGAAGGGTCTTCAGTCAACACCGACCAATAAGAGTTGGTTGATTTATCTTCTTCTGGCTCACCTGTGGCTCTTGGCCCTGGTTTGGCCAGAGAATTAATAAAGTCTGGTACATTACCAGACCATAGAGGTGTTACAATTGAACTACCCCGATCAAAGAGTTCTGAAAGGGCTGCTCAAAGCCTAGCTCTGGTAATTTCCTTTGCCTTCTTTATTTCTTTGTTTGATATTTTTGATATTAACCCGCCTTATTTCCTTTTTCCAGTTTCTTGTTGACTTTAAGAACATGTTGGAGAAGAACGATGACTTGTATTCTTCTTCTCATGAGGTTGAAGAAGCTTTTGATGAGCTAAAGAAGTCAGTGTTTGACTCCCAACATGCATTAGCCATTGAACAGAAAAAATGGGAGGAGAAAATAAAACTCGCAGAAGAAGATGCAGTGGCCGCTCAGGGTTTAACTACCAAGTTATAAAAGGATTTGGGTGCCGAGAAGGCCCTGATTGTTGTAGAGAGGGCCAAAAGAGCTAAGTCTAGGGAAGCTGGCTTCAACAAGGGTTAGGACAAAGCCATTGGTGCTTCTTCTTCGCAAATTTAATTTGCGAAGAAGAAATGCTTCAAGGATGGTTGGTCGAAATCCCTGGTGGAGGTCGGCACCCCTCAGGATTCTAAACTCTTCCTTAGACATGACCCAGAAGCTCCTCCTAACAAGGATGAGGAGATTGGAGATAATGGGGTTTAAGTGAATCCTTTATGGTTTTGGACTCTACCAACCAACACTAAGTTATTGACTGCTCTGCTCCTCCAACTGACAGCCATTCGTCTCTGTCTGATCCTGCCTCTACTTGTGCTGAGCATACTCTAGACATGAAGAAAGTATACATTTGTCTGAGCAGCCTTTGTTTTTCTTTTCTTCTGCAATTGTAATTTTTCTTTTCTTTTTGATGATGTATTTGTACTTAACAATTTATCAATGAAAAGAAATCTTCTTCCTCTTTTTCTTGTCTTTTCTCTATTCTTTGCACACTGTTGTTGATTCGATATTCTTATTGCTCTTAATAGTTAATGGATAAACTAGAATACTTCTCTTCTACTTACTTCGAGCTACTCAAGAGATGCAATGAACTTTTTAAAGCAGGTCATCTATCTCTGACCAAGGAAGAGCTAATGAAGTTGCTCGGGGAAGGTGTGTCTAAGCAAGACAAGGAAGCCTACCTTCATCTGAAATACCTCCTTGATCGCGCAGTGGACAACAATGTTGCCTACTATGAAATGATTGAAGTGTTGTAGGAGGACCATAAGGAGGTCAAGGCTCTTTTGCATACTGATTATGAGAAGAAGTACAAGGCCTTGAGTGAAGGTTGGGGCTTTGAACAGAAGTTAGAAAAATTTACTTCTCATTTTTGAAGACAAGAATTTTTGCTCAACCGTGAAGTGGATGAAGCCAGAGCCATTGCCAAACTATTAGAGGAGGAGCATAATAATTTAAGAGATGAGCTAAATGCCTTGAATTCTTCTTCTTTCGCTGCTGCTGCTACCGATAAAGGACATTCTTTCTTAGAGGTTGAAAATGCCAAGTTAAGGGAAGAATTGGAAGCACTGAAAAAGACTAAATATGCATCTTCTTCACGAGTAAAAATTAAACCTGATCGAGGTATTACAGATGAGGCTAGGACTCAACAAACCCTTGCTAACCAATCCGCCCAGCTGAAGGCCAAAAACCTAGCCCTTACTGAGATGTCCCAGAAGATTCAAACTCAATGTGAGAGAGTTGCTAGTCAATCTTCTTAATTGTAAGCTAAGGATGGAGTGTTGAAGAAATTGCATTATCAATTTGAGAGGTTGACCTTCCAGTTTCAGAAGCAACCTAGAGAGATATAGATGGAAGGGTATAATGAAGATTTGGAGTATTTTGATGCTAGGTTTAAACAAGCCCAACATGAAGGCTACGAATGGGGTTGGACCAATTGCCTAACAGTGCTGAAGGTGGATCAAGATAACAAATGGTGGAAATGGTATGATCCTGGGTTTCTCGACCTTGAAGCCCCCCTTTCAGACTGGATGTTAGCTGGATTCCTGTCAACATAATTCCCCAATGCCTGATTTCTAAATATCTGAGAGACTATGGGCTGCACGACGAGCTAGAAATCGCCTGACCTCCTCATCTGCTAGATAAACCAAGCAGCAACAATAGGAAAATTCTTCAAGACTTCAATTTTATCAATTCTCCTTACACTTTAGATGATCCTCCAGCTGGCATGGATCCAGTTTCCAAAGCTGAGGGGAAACTCCCTTTAGAATAATGTCATGTATTTCTTTTGTAAACACAGTTATGTAATGAAAAATAAAATGAAGTGTGTTGTTCAACTTATCCTATTAATCATTGGATGCGATTGTTTTCTTCTTTTTCATTTGTTCTATTGACACATTTAGATTAAAATCTAAATTTAGTATCAATTACCAATGAATACATAGGTTCTACTAGCATATTTAGATTAAAATCAAAATTAGGAGCTAGTTACCCTTGTGTCTCCAAAGGTTTTACTAACACACCCAAGTGTTTAGTTTTTTTGTATTAGTTACCACTGGTGTGACCAGGCGTATATGGAATATGTGCCTACATTCCTCTTTAGGAATCTTTGCAACGTTCTTCCTGCACTTTGCCCAGTAGGATAAAGATCTTGTTTTATCCTTATACTTGTTTGACCATTTTGAGGTCGTAATATCCTGTTTGGTATGTTGCCGATCAAGTTTTGCTTGTGCCGAGGAAGTTTTTTGGGCAACTTTCAAGCTTCATCACTATTCAAGATCAAGTATATAGATAAAGTATAGGTAGTGTAGTGCATAGCACTAGTACTCCCCAGAATTTTGTTTTTAAAAATAAAAATCGGAGGAAAGATCATTTTATTGATACTAAAAATTGACATTAAACTGAGTACAATTGATTACATCACTGGTAATATTTTCTAAGTTTCTCATTATGCCACGGATTCTTGAATTCTTCCCCCTCCAAAGTCTCAATCCGGTAAGTTCTAGGTTAGATGACTGCTAAAATACGATAGGGCCCATGCGAATTAACCTCAAGTTTATTATTTTTTTGGAGAACCTTCTTCAGCATATAATCTCCTTCCTTTACGTTGGTCGTCTTCATCCGTTTATTGTAAAACCGAGCAGTTCACTGTATTTATCAGAGCAATTTCTTCTCGCACTTCTTCCAACATATCCAAATCCAATATTCACATTAGATCACTCACAGGAGAGTTAAAATTTAAAACTCTATGGGATGAAAGACCAACTTAGTAGGTTGACTGCTTCAGTCCCAAATGCTAACTGTATGGGGATTCTTCAGTTCCAGTCCTCGGGGTTATTCAGTATGTTCATAAAATAGAGTGTAGCTCGTTGATCCAGTTTCCCTTTGCATCATCAAGACTTTTCTTCAACCCATTTAGTAGAGTTCTATTTGTAACTTCAGTTTGCCCATAAGCCTGAGGATGACCTAGAGCATAATGTAATTTTTGGATTTTGGACTGAGCATAATAAGTAGCAAATTCATCATTGTCAAATTGCATCCCATGGTCGGTGATGAAGGCATATGGTGGCCTATATATGTAAATGATGTTCTTCTAATTGAATTGGTAGATCTTCTCATAAGGCATGTCTATCAATGGCTCTACTTCAACTCACTTTGTAAAGTAGTCCACTTTAATAACCAAGTCCTTGAATCTTCCTCGAGTGGTCGAAAATGGCCTGACCAAGTCTATACCCCACATGGAAAATGGCTAAGGTGAAGTGATTGGGGGTGAGAGCAGTCTGTGGAGTCTTGCGAATGCTGGAATACCTTTGGCACTTATCACAATTTTTAGCAAAAACTGTACAATCCGCTCGCATCATTGGCGAGTAGTATCTTTGTGCACTTATTCGCTGCAGAAGTGTTCTTTCTGCTATGTGAGCTCCACAAGATCCTTCATGTACTTCTTGAATTAGGACTGGAACCTCTGATGGATGAACGCAGCGCTGCAAATTAACTGTCAATCCTCTCTTGTACGAAATTCCTTTATCTAGCACATATCTGGCAGCTTTATACTTCAACCTTTTGGCTTCAACTATATCTACTGGAAAAGTTCCTTCTTCAATATATGCTCTGATGGGATCCATCCAAGATGGCCCCATGTAAATAGTGATAAAATTGATCATTAAATCCTCATTTATACTCCTATTGGCTAAAATCTCAATAGAAATAGTTCGTTGGAGTTCAACTATGGTAGCTAAAGCTAGCCGAGCAAGAGCATTTGCTCGTGCATTTTCCACTCTTGGGATTCTATTCATCCGAACAACTAGTAATTTTACTATTACCTCCATTGCTTTGGATAGGTATCTGGCTGTCAATTCGCCTTTAGCTCCATATAAGCTCAATATTTGATTTACTACCATCTTGGAATCACTATGTACCACAACTTGCTCGGCATTTAGTGATTGAGCTAGACTTAAGCCCATAATGAGAGCTTCGTATTCTGCTTCGTTATTTGAGTCTTGGAATTGAAATCGTAGGGCATATTCAATATTAATATTATCAAGAGTGTAAAGTATTATACCTGCTCAACTTCCTGTTGCACAAGATGACCCATTAACGTACAAGTTCCACATTGGGGATCATCGTAAAATGCTTACTTGCTTCCTCACACTTCTTAGACATCTCCTGTGTTTGGGAAGAGGATTTTGGTAGGTCGACAATGAATTCTTCTGGTAAAAGTTCCTCGGGATCTTGACTGTCAATAACTTCTTTCACTTTATTTTCTCTGGATCCTTGCTTGACCTGTTGATTTTGTTGCTCGGGAACCTTAGGGTAAGTGAATTTAGCTATGAAATCTGCTACTGCTTGGCCTTTTAGAGAAGACATTAGTTTATAGATAATATTATACTCCCCCAATTCCACTACCCAATACATTAATCTGCCAGACTTATCTGGCTTGTGCAAAGCATGCCTTAGTGGCATATCGGTGTACATTACTATCACATGGGCTTGAAAATAAGGCTTCATGTGTCTTGATGCTTCAATCAACGCCAGTGCCAAATTTTCTAGGCGGGGTACCTGATTTCTGCTCCTCAAAAAGCTTTATTAGTGTAGTAACAGGCTTTTAAACTCCATTCTCCTCTCTGATCAAAGCAGAGCTCATGGTTGATTCAGAAACAGCTAAGTACAGGTATAATTTTCCCCTATAATTGGTCGATAAAGTAGGGGAGATAACCTAAGTACTTTTTCAACTCCAGAAAAGCTTGTTCGCACTTGGCGTTCCATTCGAAATTATTTATAAGCACTTTAAAGAATGGCATGCACCTATTTGTAGCTCGGGACACGAATCTGTTCAGAGCTGCTACTCACCTAGTTAGCCTTTGTACATCCTTTTGCCTTGATCTTATCTGGGTTTTCTTCAATTACCCTTTGATTTACTATGTACCCGAGGAACATTCCTTCCTGCACTCCAAACATGCACTTGGTCGAGTTCAGTCTCATCTGGTGTTTTTCTAGTTGGTCGAAAGTCTGGCGGAGGTCGACAATATGATCAGATGTTTTTTTGCTATTTTTTAGCATATCATCCACATAAAATTCCATATTTTTGCCTATTTTCTCCTCAAAGACTTTATTCACCAACCATTGATATGTAGCACTTGCATTTTTCAAACCAAACGGCATAACTTCCTCGGGGAGTGATGAAAGAACTGCTCTCCTATCTTCAGGTTTTATTTTAATCTGGTTATAACCAGAATAAGCATCCATAAAACTGAGTAACTTATGTCCTGAGGTAGCATCCACAAGCTGATATATTTGGGGCAAAGGAAAGTGATCATTTGGGCATGCTTTGTTAATATTTGTGAAGTCTACGCACATCCTCCACTTGTTATTTTTCTTCTTGACCATAACTACATTGGCAAACCAATCTGGATATTTCACCTAGTCAATGAAGGCGGATTTTTAAAGCTTTTCAAACTCGTCGTGTATTGCTTGGTTCTTTTCGGGGCAGAATACTCTTCGTCTCTACTTTACCTACTTGACTTCTTTATTAACATTGAGCTCATAACAAAGGAAGCTAGGATCAATTCCCAGTATATCTTCGTGACTTCAGGCGAACACATGTTTTCTTTGTCTAAGGAAGATCACTAGTTCCTGTTTAAGAACAGGATCCAACGTTGTTCCAACTTAAGTTGTGCACTCTAATTTGTCGTCATCTAACACTATGCTTTCTATTGCCTCAAAATCTGGCCTTTTACCAGCTCTGTTTCCTCCCCTGGATCTAAGGTTTCAACCTCAAATTCTTCATCAGGTTCAGAGGTATCCACTTGGTAAGTGGTGGTTTTCCTCTTTATTTCTTCCAGATCTTCCTACTCGACAGATGAGTAGTAACATTCCTGAGCTACTTTTTGGTCACCCTTCACAACTCCTACGTCGAAGTTGGTTGGGAATCCCAAGCATTCATGAATAGTAGAGGGCACTTACTCAAACTTCTTTAGCCCAACTCTTCCCATAATTACATTACAAGCTGAATTGAGGTTTTTATCCATTACAAAGAAACGAATTTTCTCTGTTCGGCTGGCTGGCCATGTGCCAATCATCACTTCCATCTTAATGGTTCCCAAAGGGAAGACTTTCTTACCTGTAAAACCTATTAGTGGTCAATGATAGGGATCTAATTAACTGAGCTTAAAGTTCAAGCTGCTAAAATAAGGATAAAACATGATATCTACCGAGATGCCATTATCTACTAACACTTTAGAGACAATGATATATTCCTTTATGATTTTAATTACCAGAGGATCGTCATGGGGATACAGTACTCTAGAGAGTTCATTTTTAGAGAAACCTATTACCAGATTATCTTTATTAATCTTCCTTGGCCTGTCGTCCTCGACAAGAGTAAGCTTGAGCCTCATTGAGGTAAATTTTTTCGTTCTGCTGTATGACCTCCTCCTCCTGCATATCCACCTGTAAAGATTTGGCAATCAAAAGAACCAAAATTGAGTGTGAATACCTCGCGTTCCGATTATCGGGGCTTTTTGGGTAAGTCGGGATCATCATCCTGGTCATCTTCATGAGCCATATTTTTCTCCTCTCTAGTTCTGCAAGAAGATTTTGATCTGTGCAGAGCTTCTTCGTTATTATGCCGATTAATAAACTGATTCAATTTTCCTCTTCAGATGAGAGTTTCAATCTCATTTTGAAGGGTAATGCAACGATTCGTCGTGTCACCATGGTCTCCATGGAACTCACAATACTTAGTTTTGTCCCTCTTGGTAGGGGAACTCCTCAATTTATCAGGCCAACGCACATCTTTGTGTAACTACCCGGATTTTTTAATGAGTATTTTTTAAATAAAAATTGGAATATTCGAGAAAAATAAAATTTTGAATTTATAAATTTTATATGTTAAATAAGCTGGTTATGATTTTTGAAGAATATAACTTCAAGCGGAATTGAATTCGGAGTTAAAACGAATTTTTAATATTTTGCCTTATGGCATTTTTAAGGGAAACTTTCAGATTTTAGGCATGATCGATCGATCGATGATTTTCATAGATCGATTGATGGTCCCAGAATTTGTTCTCAACAGTTCGTCATTTTGAAGAAATAATAAAATTTATTTATATTTTTAACCCTTAAACTTACCTATAAAAAAAAAGCTCGGGACTAGTTTTCTAACACACATCTCTTACAAACCCTTAGCAGCCAATCCCCTATTTTCTCATCATCTTCCACCTCCAAAACCCAAACCTCCATTAAAACATATTTTTAAGCTTAATTTTGGGGGTCAAAACAGAAATATTTCAAGGCGGTTCAAGAGAGTTTTTTAATCAATTTTTTGAGGAGAACCCGAATCTCTCGTCAATTTCAACATCTTAAAATCAGGCATGTTTATCCTATTCTTTTCCTTTAGTCTTATGTGTCTTCATTATAGCCTCCATTAAAACTCATATGTTCTAAAATAAATTAAAGAACATAATATTTTGAAGAAATTAATTACGGGGCTGTTTTGTGAAAATAATTAATAATTCCAAATAATTATAACTTTGTTGTTATTTGGATTGTATTTACTTAGTTCGTGATATTGTGGGCATATACATGTAGAGGAGCCCTTAGTAAATTAATTTGGATGTTTATGTAAAGATTCCTAAATTAATTAAATTACTTGTGCTAGAAAATAAATAGCTATAATGGAACTTGCGATTAATAATGATTCGGAAAAATCATAATAATTACGTGTTCCTAATTTCCCCATATTTTGATTAAAAATCATTTATTGGGAATTTAACGTTGTTGACAATATTATCATAAATTGTTGATTATGTCAAATATGAAATATTATAATATTGAATATTTCGAGAATGTTAGTATTTTAGATAATTGGTTTTCATCCCTTGTTATAGTACACTTGTTAGGTATGTGACTAGTAAGTGGGCTTTAGTTGTGATTTATACTAATTAGGTATGGGACTAATTAATATAAATCTACGCGGGTTATATAAATTGGGGTGGCGACAAATTCTATATATTTACCGTTGTAGTGATAACCTAGAATTCAATCATTTATTAATGATGGGATGTAAATTGTGTTTTGGGAACTTTTAATTGGGACTAAGGAATATTTTGAGGATTTTCACATCGCTTTTAAGGGTGGGGAGAATTTATTGTGAATAATGAGTATGAGAAATTTTGAGAAATTAATACCGCAAGACTAAAACTAGTATTAAAATGGTTAGTGACATAATGTGTCCAGGGCCGACAGTTTAACCGGGTCAGGGAACGATTTATGTCGTGTCGTGTATGGAACCTTGTCATATCGCGAGAATCGCAGGATAAAAATGGATCAGACGGCGGACTTGACAAGGGGATGTGTGTGTGTGTGGAACCTTGTCATATCGCGAGGGTCGCAGTATAAAAACGGATCAGACGGCGGACTTGACAAGGGGATGTGTTGGTAATATTAATGTCATTTTGGTGTAAATCACCCGTGCGGGAGGACCGCTATACCTAATAATAAAGTGAGAACAATTCATCCTAGTTAATTCAAACACATGAACATCGTGGGACTTGGGTTAATTTAAAATAATATTGGTGTGGCACATTTAAACCTTGTGGGTACTTAGAAATTTATTTGTTAAGGATTATAGACTTTGTTTTAATTAAAATATTCTATTGTTATGGTCGACATGTATAACACTATTGTCTAGGTTCAAGGACCCTGATTGAAAGGAGTAGCCGGTATTCATGCTCAGGGCTTTGGCTCTGACACATGCGTTGACTAATATTTTCAGGGATTTAATTGGAGTAGCTACATAGAAATTAATGGAGATCCTTCGGAAGTGCATCTCGAGCCATATAATCATTTAGTAGTTTATTTCTTCTCCTATTCAGTCGTATTTATTGTGAGACTATATTTGGGTTTTTATTGGGACTTTCGGTTCCAAATTTGTCTTAAAATTTCATTTTGGTTTGATTTATTGTAATAATTGAGAGACTTGGAGATTTCATGCGATAGACTTTATATCGCACTTTTGTGATAAATCAGTTGGATGTTCTTAATATTTGGGATTGATTTAAAATATTCATCTAGTGGATTAAAAATTAATGTCTCACATCTGTCACATGCTAAGGATGATATTTAATTTATTAACGCCCGACTAAATTTTGGTGGCGGCCGACGCCAGAATTTAGTGGGGTGTTACACTTTATTGTGTTTGATCTCCTCCAAGACATGATGAATGCCCATAGTTAGCGGAGTGTAGCTGTTATACTTCTCGAGCCTTTTTATAATTCCTTTATGTTTTAACTCCTTTTACTCCTTGGAATCTTTATGATCCTTATTGTCACTTTTGCCTTAAACTTTTACTCCCGAGCTTCGATTGGATGCCATTGCTTCCTCGGCATTCATGATTTTGGTTGCTTTGACCATCAATTCTGCCATGGTTTTTGGGAGATCCTTAGCAAGTGTATAATAAAGCTTATCTGGGAATAATCCACTCATAAGGGCTATTATAGCAGTTTTCTCCTCATATTCCACAACCTCTAGCTTCTCGTTATTGAAACGAGTGATGTAGTCCCTGGTGCTCTGTCCTTCCTTCCGTCGTACACTGAGCAAATGTGTTACCTTTTTAAAGGCTTGGTTCCAAAACAAAAGTTGTTAATAAATAGCTCGGCCAACTGGTTGAAGCTGGAAATCTGTCCCCGAGGAAGGCTATTGTACCAGATTTGGGCAGATCCAGTATTTGTTCCAGAGAATGCTCTACACCTCATTTCGTCAAAAATTATATAAATATCGGCGGCTTCTTGGTATTACTCTATATGGAGGACTGGGTCAGTTAACCACTGGAGCTTTGAACTTTGTTGGAGTGGGCAAATCCACAATTGCGTGTACGAAGGGAGATCCTTTTACAAAGCTTCTTTATAGTGGATTTTTGGCTTTAGCCATCTCTCCTAGCCTATCCTCCAATCTATGGATAGAACCTTTCCAAGTGTTGTAACTAGCATCAGACCTATGCGTTGCTGATCTGTTATTCGTTGAACTTTCTTATATGGATTGTTGCTCAGCTTGAGTAGTACGTCGGGCGTCTAAAATAGAATGGGCAGAGCCTTCCCTTCAATCAAATGGTCATCGAGTATTTCCCGATATTGCCCTAGGAACATTTCTATTCTCCCTGGGTCCCAAATGATCGAAGGGATAAGCACGACTTATCCATTCTAAAGCACTTAGCCTATATGGAGAGTAGAACTGTGTATTGAAGGATTCTGACCCCATAAGTAATGAATTTATCCCTGGGCGATAGGAAGTATCCCCTGTAGTTCTTGACTGGCTTGGCCTATCACTTCTTGGTGGTGGTGGTAGCATATTTCCATCGGCAGATAAAGTGAGTACTCTTGCTTGAAGTGTTTCCGAGAGTTGAATGATAGTGTCCTACATAGCCTCTTGCAAGACTGACTAGAATTCTAGTTAATTCATTTGCTGCCGGTGGGGTAAAAGGGACAGGTGGAATGCCATCGTTCCTCAGACTTGATTCAGGAATATCAACCATTTAAGTATTTGAATGAATGAGTGAGAACAATTAGAAATACGTTCCCATAGACGACGCCAATCTGTTGATGCAAAAAACTAGATTGATCTAATTAATTGATCACATATAAATATAAGAAAAAGAGATAAAGGATTTTAAAGTGGTTCAGATGAAAAAGGAAAGCCTACGTCCACTGCTGTGTTTTGCCTTGGCCTTGTTCAATTTCTTCTTGTCTCATTTTTCATATCCCTTGGAAGTAGGGTTTACAATGTATTTATAGCCCTTTAAGGGTATACAAGAGTTGAAATATTAAAGGATGGAATGCCTTTATAATATAGGCATTTACATATGTACAATGTTAATAATGTATACAACTATTGGTGATTTACTTTCATTGTTGGTCGGTCTTCCTGGTGTTAGTCGGGCTTCTTTAACTGGTTGGTCGACTTCTTGAACTGGTTGGTCCGTATTCCTTCAGTTGGTCAGTGACTCACCCTTGTTGACTTGGATTAATGCCTAGATGGATAACACGTGTTCATACGTGAATGGTCTGCGTAGAAGGATAATTTTTGGTATCAACAGATGCTTTTGAATTTTATTCAGTGATTGTGATTCAATGGCTGGCGTTTATGATTGAAATTAGGATTTATTTTAGTATTTTCTGGCATTTTTTTATTTCATTCTATTTTACCTTTTATTAGTTTGCTATTTTATCATATTTTTAATTGTAGTAAGGGTTGAGAGGGAAGCTTTTAAAAGGTTCTATTAGTTAGTGTTGTCATAGATAACTCATGACAACTGTTGATGCAAAAAACTAGACTAGGCTAATTAATTGATCACAAATAAATAGAAATAAGAGACATGAGATTTTTAAAGCTGTCCGGCTTAAGGGAAGAGCCTACGTCCACTGTTGTATATTTCCTTGGGATTGTTCAATTGCCTCTCTTTTTCTTGTCCCTTGTATGTAGGGTTTACAATGTATATATAGCCCACAGGGGTGTACAAGAGCTGGAATATCAAATGATGGAATGTCTTTATATCATTGACATTTACATATGTGCAATCATTAATGTATAGAATTGTTGGTGTTTGCCTGTCATCGTTGATCGGCATTCCTGATGTTGGTTGGTATTCCTGGCGTTGGTCGGTATTTCATCCTTAACGACTTGGATTATTCTCCCATTGTTCAACATGTGTCGGTATCTGAATGGTTCACGTAGATGGACAAGTTTTGGTATCAATAGAAGCCCCCAATATTTCATGCTTGAAGTTTTTGGCAAGAGTATGGAGCATTTGGCTCTTAAAGTTGCTCGGGCAATAATTTTACGCCTGGTCGGTTGCCGATTTCCCCTACTTGTAAAAATTTATGTTTTAGTTATGGAAATATAATGCGCGTGGCATTTTTAAAATTATCCATATCTTTAATGAATTATTTTTGGGCAAATCCGTCTTTTCTATCTTTTAGCCGCCACCAGTTCAATCGACGCTACCTTTTAATCATTACTTTTCCAGTTTTCGAGGCAACCTATAAAGAGAGGGAAAAGCCACGAACTTTTACTATCTCAAATCTTCTGAGTGTTTATGGCTACAGTGTCTTCAAGCTTTCTTTTTCTCTTGAGCGATCGTTTTCTGTTCTTCAGTTCTTGCTGAATCCTTAATTCCTGTAAGAATTCTTTCTTTTCTCTTCTATTATTCATCATAATTTAGTCTGTTGATTCCCTTGACGAATTCAGAAATGAATTTAAGATTCCCTCTTGGGTTATTTTGGAACACGCTATTTTACCTGCTGATTTTTTCTCACTTGCTGAAGGTCACTGGTTTCCCTCCATTTTTATAGCTGAGTGTGGGTTTACCTTTCTTCCCAGCCCACTGTGCCTTGAATTTTATCAATACTTTGATGTTATCCCAGCTAGGGTAGCCCCTAATACTCGGAGGGTCGTAAATGGAGTGTATAGGTTAAATAAAAGTCATGGAACCCATCTGGGGATTCAAGAAATAATGTTTTGTTATAAGTGGGTGACTAGTGACACCACTTTTTATTTAAAGACTAGGGATATAAATAAAGCGTTAGTAGTTAATCTTCCAGACTCCAATAGAGATTATTTTGAGTATGGAAATGTTGTAAAAGATTGGCAATACACTCATTTGACCAAAAATGCTGAGTACCAAGGGCCTAGATGCCCTCCTTTTGGCAATGGGATAGGTTCTTCCTCATTTGACTGTTTTTCCTTGTACATATCTGTTTAAATGTTACACTAACTGTTGCCCTGTAAATTTTTATTGTAGTTGATTAAAAGAGAAGGTGCCCAAAGGAAAGCGAAGTGAATCTGAGGGAGTTGAAGTTTATTTGGGGACTTCATCAAAGGATTGGTGAGGAGCACGTGAGGTCTGCATCTTATTTGCTGCAGTACAAGAACAAAATCTCTTCCTTTGTTGATTATCCTAATCCTTCCCCTATAATTGACCTTGAGCAAGAACCTACTTCTACTTCTTCAGCCACTGCATCTGGCAGTGGTGATCTTGCTGCCCTTTACACCTCTTCCTTAGATTCAAATTTTCCCCTTGCAGTATCCATGGGGTAGAGGAAGGTTCTGAACATTTTGGGAGACATAACTGCCAATCCCCCTTCCAAACAAGCTGATGTAGGGGTGAAAAATAAAGATGAGAATGGGAAGAAGCCCCGAGCTAAGTAAATTGAAGAGAGCCCCCTGAAAAGAATAAATAAAGGGTTGCCTTTTAAGTTAGCAGAAGGTTCTTCTCCTCTTCTCGACCAACGTGAGTTGGTCGATATATCTTCCTCTGCCTTTTCAGTGATCCTTGGCCCTGGATTGGTAAGATAATTAATAAAATTTAGGATTTTACCAGACCATAGGAGCGTTGCTACTGTATTAGCTTGTTCCAAGAATTCTGATAGGGCTGCTCAAAGCTTTGCTCTGGTATATTCTTTTGCTTTTTTTAATTTTCTGTCTCTTGATTTGCTCTTCATAATATTGACTTTCCTTATTGTTCTTATGTAGTTCCTCATTGACTTAAATAATATATTGGAAAAAGATAACGCTTTGAGAGTTTTGTCTTCTGGTGAAGTTGAAGAAGCGTTTAATGAGCTAAAAAAGTCACTACTTGATTCCCAATAAGCATTGGCTAATGAACAAAAGAAATGGGAGGAAAAGATGAAAGCTGCTGAAGAACCTACTGAGACTGCTCGGGGTCTAGCTGACAAATTGCAGAAGGACTTAGATGCTAAGAAAGTCAAGTCTGTCCAACTACAAAAGGACTTAGGTACTGAGAAAGTGAAGTCTTTCCAGCTACAAAAGGACTTAGGTGCTGAGAAAGTGAAGAGGGCTAAGGACATAGAGGCTGACTTCAACAAAGGCTGGGATAAGGCCTTTAGAGCAGCTTCTTCACAAATTGAGTTTGCGAAGAAAAAGTGCTTCAAGGATGGCTGGTCTGCTGCTTTGGTGGAGGTTGGCACTCCAAAAGATTTTGAGCTATTCTTGTGATGTGATCCCGGGGCCCCTCCAAACCTGGACGAGGAAGTTGATGATGGGGGTTCCAGTGAATCTTTGATAATGGTGGAGTCTGCTGATCAACACCAGGATGTTGATTCTACCGCGCCTTCCAAAGTTAATCCTCCTCCTCCTTCTTCTCCCGCTTTTTCTTCAGCTAATCCCGAGGCTGATAAGAAGAAGGTGTAAAACCAAGCAGCTTTTGTTTTCCTTTTTCCAATAGTTACACTTTTTTATTTTTTGAAGACGTATCCGTACTTCCCTTTTTATTAATGAAAAGGGAAATATTTATGTTCCTCTACTTGTGTTTTTCAATACTTTGCACCATGTTGATTGATGACTTTCTTCTTCTTCTTAATAATTTATGGATAAATTGGAATACTTCTCATCTACTGACTCCGAGTTACTCCAGAGGTGTAATGATCTTTTCAAAGTTGGTCACTTATCTTTGATTGATGCCGACCTACTGAAGTTTCTCGGGGAAGGGGTATTCGAACAAGCCAAAGAGGCCTATGCTCATCTGAATTGTCTTATTGATCGGGCAATGGCCAATAACGCTATGAAATTATTAAAGAGCTACACGAGGAACATAATAAATCTAAGGCTCTTTTGCATGAGGATTGTGAGAAGAAATTCCAAGCCCTTAGTGAAGGTTGGGGCTTTGAGTAGAAGTTGGATAAATTTGCTTTTCATTTTTAAAGATAAGATTTCCTGTTGAATCGTGAAGCGGATGAAGCAAGGGACATTAACAAGCTTCTAGAGGAAGATAATAATAACTTGAGAGATGAATTTGACGCCCTAAAGTCATCCACTGCTGTTGTTGCTACTATAGATGAGGGTCATTCCTTCTTGGAGGCTCAAAACGTAAGGTTGAGTGGGGAGTTAGAGGCTCTGAAGAAATTGAAACCTGCTTCTTCATCTTCTCGAGATAGAGTCAAACCTGGTCGAGGTACTACAGAGGAATTCAGGACCCAACAGGCCCTTGCTAATCCGGTTGCATAATTAAAAAGTAAAGATCAAGCCATTACTGAGATGTCACGAAAGCTACAAATCTTGTCTGAATAACTATCAACTCAATCTTCTCAGTTATAAGCTAATTATGGAGTGTTGAAGAAACTTCATTCTCAAGTTGACAGATTAAACTTTTAATTCCATAAACAACCAAGGGAGATGGACGGGTATAATGAAGCTTTGGGGCATCTTGATGATAAGATTCAACAAGCTAAGAATGAGAGCTATAAATGGGGTTGGATAATGCTTTGACAGTGATGAAAGTGGATCAAAACAGCTCATTATGGGAAAATACTCCTTTTAAATTGGATGTCAATTGGATTCTAGTCCATCGTATTCATCAATGTTTGATTTCAAAATAATTGGGAGATTTTGAGCTCCATAATGAATTAAAAATCATCCGACCTCCTCACCTGCTTGATCGCCCTAGTAGCAGCAATACCAGAATGCTTCAGGATTTTAACTTCATCAACTCTCCTTATACTTTAGATGATCCTCCTTCTAGAATGGACTATGTTTCTAAAGTTGAAGGGAAATTTCCTACATAATGAAACTTTGTACTCAGTTTTGTTAACAGAGTCATGTGATTGATTTGATTTAATGAAATGGAAATTTGATTAACGTATCTTATGTTAAATGTTAATAATTTCTTTATCATTAATTCTATTGATACACTTTGTTTAAGTTGAGTATCAATGATTAATGAGTGCAAATGTTATATCAGCATACTTTGATTAAAATCTAAATTTAGTGCTAAAGAGTTCTACTAGCATACTTAGATTAAAATATAAATTTAGAGCTAGTTAGATGAATACATAGTTTCTACTAGCATACTTAAATTAAAATCTAAATTTAGAGCTAGTTACCCATATGTCTCCAAAGGTTTTACTAATGCACCCAAGTATTGGATTTTTGCATTAAATACCACTGGTGTGACCAGGCGTTTGTGGAATATATGCTTACGTTTCTCTTGAGAAACCTTTGCAACGTTCTTCCTGTACTTTTCCCAGTAGGATAAAGATCTTGTTTTATCCTTATGTTTGCAGACCAAGTTTCTTGAAGATTTATTATCCTGTTGATTTGGATTTCGTATTTCAATGATCAAGTTTGTGGCTGCTCTGAGCAACTTATTGCTTTTGTCAAGCAACTTTCAGGGCAACGCGTACTGAGCTGAGCATTTTCTGAACCGAGCAAAAAATTTGCTGGCCGAGCAATAATTTATTACTTTTTATTAAGCTACTGTAGTGCATAGCACGAGTATATTTTATTAATATTTCAAGTTGAAAATTGATTATAATATCACGGATAATACTTTCGGAGATGCTCTGCATGTCGTGGGTTTTTGAATTCTTAACCTTCCAAGGTTTTAATGCGATAGGTTCCAGGTCGGATCACTGCTGAAAGACGGTAGGGCCCATGCCAATTGGTTTCAAGCTTATTATTTTTCTGCAGCACTTTCTTCAACACATAATCTCCTTCCTTGAAGTTGGTCATTTTCATCCTTTTATTATAAAAACGGGCTGTTCTTTGCTGATAAGACGCATTGCGCAGGGCAGCATCTTCCCTTACTTCTTCGAGCATGTCTAGATCCAAACTTCTCATTAGGTCACTTATCGGAGAGTTAAAATTTAAAACTCTATGGGATGGTAAGCCTAGCTCAACAGCAATGACAACTTCAGTCCCAAATGCTAACATATATGGGAATTCTCCAGTTGCTATTCGCGGTGTTATTCTGTATGCCCACAAGACAGAGTGTAGCTCATTTATCCAATTTTCCTTGGCATCATCCAGTCTTTTCTTCAACCCATTAAGCAAGGTTCTGTTTGTAACTTCAGTTTGTCCATTACTCTGAGGATGGCCTGGAACAAAATGTAATTTTTTAACATTGAACTGAGCACAGTAATTTATAAATTCATCATTGTCGAACTGTGTTCCATGGTCAGTAATGAAAGCATATGGAAACCCATACCTACAAATGATGATTTTTCATATAAATTGATAGACCTTTTCATAAGGCATATCTATCAGAGGCTCTGCCTCAACCCATTTTGTAAAGTAATCCACGACAACCACTAAGTTTTTGAATCTTCCTAGGGTAGTTGACAGTGGCCCGAACAAATATATTCCCCATATGGAAAATGGCCATGGTGAAGTGATTAGAGTGAGAGCAGCCTGAGGAGTTTTGCGAATTATGGAGAATCTCTGACATTTATCACACTTCTTGGAAAAAGTTGCACAGTCTGCTCGCATTGTTGGCCAGTAATACCCTTGAGTACTGATTCTTTGCATAAGTGTTCTCCCTAGTATGTGAGCTCCATATGATCCTTCATGCACTTACTGAATTAGATCTTGAACCTCCGATGGATGCACGCAGCGCTGTAAATTGACTGTTAATCCTCTTATGTACAAAACACCTTTATCTAATATATACCAAGCTGCTTTGTATTTCAACTTCTTTTCTTCCACCATATCTCTTGGTAGAGTTCTTTCTTTAATATATGCTCTGATGGGGTCCATCCACGATGGCCCCATATCTATGGCAAAAAAATTGATCATCATATCTTCATCTATGCTCTTATTGACCAAAATCTCAATAGGGATAGTTCACCGAAGTTCAATTATGGTAGCAGAGGCTAGACAAGCAAGGGCATCAGCTCGGGCATTTTCCAACCTTGGGATTCTGTTCATCTGAATAGCTGGCAATTTTGCAATGACTTCCATCGCCTTGGATAAATATCTAGTTGTCAATTCTCCTTTAGCTCTATATAAACCCAGTGTTTAGTTTACTAAGAGCTGAGAGTCACTGTGTACCACAACTTTCTTGGCACTCAATGAGTGAGCTAAATTTAGTCCCATAATAAGAGCTTCATACTATGTTTTATTATTTGAAGCCTGGAATTGAAAATGTAATGTATACTCAATATCAATACCATTAGGAGTGTTGAGTATTATACTTACCCCGTTGCCGGTTGAACAAGATGATCCATCAACGTATAAGTTCCATATTGGGATGTTGTTATCGAATGCTTGATCTGTCAAACTCCCATGGTGGAATATTTTTCCCTTTATTTTTTCATACTTCCTGGTCATCTCCTGTGTTCGGGAAGAGGAAGTTGGTAGGTCTGTAATCACTTATTTTAAGGAAATTTCTTCAGGAGCATTCTTGTTAACATCACTTTCTCTTAATTTTCGTTCTGCCTGCTTACTTTATTGCTCGGGGACTTTAGAGTAAGTGAATTCCTCTATAAAATCTACCACTGCTTGGCCTTTCAAATAAGACCTTGGCTCAAATATGATATCATACTCCCCTAATTCCACAACCCAATACATTAATCTATCAGAATTCTTTGGTTTATGTAAAGCCTGCCTTAGAGGCATTTCAGTGTAAACTACGATTATATGGGCTTGGAAATAAGGTTTCATACGTCTGAATGCTTAAATTAATGACAATGCTAATTTATCCAAGTGAGGGTATCTGATTTATGCTCCTAAAAAAGCCTTACTGGTATAATAGACGGATTTTTGAACTCCATTTTCTTCTTGGATCAATGCAGAACTTACTGCTGATTCAGAAACAGCTAAGTACAAGTACAACTTTTCACATGTGATTGGTCGAGAGAGTAATGGAGGTGAACCCGAATAATTTTTCAACTCCACAAAAGCTTTTTCGCAGTCTTTATTCCATTCAAAGTTTTTTCTGAGAACCTTGAAGAATGGGAGGCATCTATCTGTAGCTCGGGACACGAATCTGTTCAAGGCTTTTACTTGTCCAGTCAGTATTTGCACGTTCTTCTTGTAAGTTGGAGATTGTATTTCAATTAATGCCTTGATCTCGTCTGGATTTGCTTCAATTCCCCTTTAATTTACTATGTACCCAAGGAACATTCCCTCCTGCAATCCAAAAACACACTTGGTCGGATTCAACATCATCTGGTGCTTTTTAAGTTGATCAAAAGTCTGGCTGAGGTTGACAATGTGACGGTACGCCTTTTTGCTTTTTGTTAGCATATCATCCACGTAGACTTCCATATTCTTGCCTATCTTTTCCTCGAACACCTTATTGACCAGCCTTTGATATATAGCACCTGTATTTTTCAAACCAAAGGGCATAACATTATAACAGTATGTTCCTTAGGGAATGATAAAAGAAGTGCTTTCCCTGTCCTCAAGTTTTATTTTTATCTGGTTATAACCAGAATAAGTATTCATACAGCTGAGAAGATCATGTCATGATGTTGCGTCCACGAGTTGATCTATTCGGGGCAAAGAAAAATGATCCTCTGGACATGCTTTGTTTAAATCTGTGAAGTCTACACACATTCTCCACTTGTTGTTTTTCTTTTTGACCATAACTACATTAGCTAACAAGTCTGGGTATTTCACTTCATTAATAAAAGCTGCTTTCTGAAGCTTTTCGACCTCTTCCTGTATGGCTTGGTTCTTCTCGGGACTGAACAATCTTTGCCTTTGTTTGACTGGTTTAACTTCTTTATTTACGTTGAGATCATGACAAAGGAAATTGGGATCTATCTCAGGCACGTCTTCATGACTCCAGGCGCATGCATGCTTTCTCTGTTTAAGGAAGCTCACTAGTTCCCATTTAAGAACATGATCCAATATTGTCCCTATTTGAGTGGCGCACTCCGGTTTATCATCATCTAACACAATGCTTTCAGTTGCTTCCATAATATATCCCTTTACCAGTTGTTTCCTCCCTTGGATCTAAGGTTTCAACCTCAGAGTGTTCATCAATCTCAGGAGTATCCACTTGGTAGGTAGTGGTCTTCTTCTTTATTTCTTCCAAGTCTTCTTACTCGGCAGAAGAGCAGTAACATTCCCGAGATACTTTCTGATCACTTTTCACAATTCCCACACCAAAATTAGTAGGGAATTTTAGACACTGATGAACAGTGAATGGTACTGATTAGAACTTCTTTAGCCTTACTCTTTCCATGATTATATTGTAAGATCAATGGACATTTTTATCCATTATAAAGAAACGGATCTTTTCTGTTCGGCTAGCTGGCCATGTGCCTATCATCACCTCCATTTTAATGGTTCCTAAAGGGAAGACTTTCTCACCTGCAAATCCTATTAGTGGTCGATGATAAGGTTCTAATTGGCTAAGTTTAAACCCGAGTTGCTGAAACAAGGATAGAACATGATATTCGTCGAGCTACCATTATCTACTAGTACTCTAGAGACAATGATTTCTTCTTTTTTGACTTTGATTACTAGTTGGTCGTCATGAGGATACAGTACTCCGGAAAGGTCATTTTCAGATAAACCAATTACTAGTTTGTCTTTGTTAACCTTCCTTGGTCGATCCTTCTCTGCAAGGTTGATCCTCTGTATGTACAAGCAAGCTTGTGCCTCATGGAGGTAAGCTTTTCACTCTACTGTATGATCTCCTCCTCCCGTGTCTCCTCCTGTAATCATTTGGCAATCAAAAGAACCAAAATTGATACAGAATACCTCACGTTATGGTTGTCATTTTTTAGGGAGATCGTCATCATCATCTTGATCATCTTAATGAGTTCTTTTCTTCTCATCTCTAGGCTTGCAAGGAGATTTTGATCTACGCTGAAGTCCTTCGTTGTTCTGTCGATCAACGTACTAATTCAACTTTCCTCTTCGGATGTGAGTTTCAATCTCATTTTGAAGAGCTATGTAATGTTCCGTCATGTGACCACGATCCCTATGAAATTCATAGTACATAGTTTTGTCTCTCTTGGTTGGGGAACTTCTCAACTTATCAGGCCAACACACATCTTTATTATGCTTAATTTCCTCTAAAACATGATGAATTCCCATGGTTAGCGGAGTATAGTCATTGTACTTCTTGAGTCTCTCCATAACTCCTTTGTATCTTGATTCCCTATGTTCTTTGGGATCTTTATGATCTTTCTTATCATTTTATCCATCAAATTTTTTACCCGAGAAACGCTTGGCTGCCATTGCTTCCTCGGCATTCATGATCTTTGCGACTTTAGCCATCAATTCTGTCATTGTCTTTGGAGGATCCTTGGCAAGAGTGTAATAGAGTTTTTCTGGGAGCAATCCACTCATGAGGGCAGTTATTGCAATCTTCTCCTCATAATCTACGACTTCCAGTTTCTCGTTATTAAAACAAGTGATGTAATCTTTAGTGCTTTCTCCTTCTTTCTTTCTCACACTAAGTAAGTGTTCCACCCTTTTCACAGGCTTTGCTCCAAAGAAAAAGTTGTTAATGAATACCTCATCCAGTTGGTTGAAGCTTGAAATTTGTCCCCGAGGAAGACCATTGCACCATATTTGGGAAGATCCAGTAATGGTTCCAAAAAATGCTCTACACCTCATTTTATCGGGGACGGCATAAATATCAGCAACTGCCTAGTATTGTTCTATATGGAGGACTGGATACATTTTTCCATCATATTTGGGTGTTACTACTGGAGCCTTGAACTTTGCTGGAGTAGGGAAATCCATAATTGCTTGCACAAATGGAGACCCTTTTATAAAACTTCTTTGTATTGGGTTTCTTGTCTTCGTCATTACTCCCAATCTGTCTTCCAATCTCTATATGAAGCCTTTCCACGCATAATTGGTAGTATTGGATTTATGCGTTGCAACTTTATTAGTGCTGAGCTTTCTTCCTGTGGATGTTTCTTGGTGCGGGTAACAGTTAGTCGGGTGTTTGATCTAGATTGAGCTGTGCTTTCCCTTTGATCAGATGGTCATATGGTATTACCAGATCTTACCCTAGGAATATTTCAGTTCCCCTTGGGTCCCAAACGATCGAAGGGAGAAGCACAACCTAATCTCTCTAAGGCACTTGGCCTTTCTGGAGAATAAGACTGCGTATGAAAATATTTCAAAGTCTTGAGTAATGAAGTTGACTTTGGATGGTAAGTGACATCTCTTGTTGATGTCGAGTGGCTGCACCAATCACCTCTTGGTGGGTGTGGTGGAATATTTCCTTGAGGATATAGAGCGGGTGCCCCGGATTGAATGGTTTATGCTAGTTTCCTAATAGTATCTTGCATGGCCTCTTAGCCTCTTGCAAGACTGGCCAGAATTTCGGTTAAATCATTCGCAGATAGAGGAGCTGACGGAGCAAAAGGAGCATGCGGAATACCCTCGTTCCTGATACTTGATTAAGTAATTTTTGCCATTTAGATACTTGATCGAGTGAGATCGATTAGAAACATCGTTCCCAAAGACGACGTTAATCTGTTAATGCAAAAAACTAGACTAGGCAAATTAATTGATCACAGATAAATAGAAATAAGAGACAAAATATTTTTAAAGTGGTTCGACTTAAGGTAAGAGCCTACGTTCAATGTTGTATATTGCCTTGGGATTGTTCAATTTCCTCTCTTTTTCGTGTCCCTTAGAAGTAGGGTTTACAATGTATTTATAGCCCACAGGGGGTATACAATAGCTAGAATATCAAATGATGGAATGTCTTTATATCGTAGACATTTACATATGTATAGTCATTAATGTATACAACTGTTGGTGTTTGCCTATCATCGTTAGTCGTCATCCCTGATGTTGGTCGGCATTCCTTTTGTTGGTCGGTATTCCTAGCATTGGTTGGTATTTCATCCTTAATGACTTGGATTATTCTCCCACTGTTCAACACGTGTCGGTATCTGAATGGTCCACGTAGATCGATAATTTTTGGTATCAATAACAACTCATACTTAGCTAGTAGTTTCTAGAAGGTTATATTTTGACATGTGATGTAATTGAAGGTAGTTAATGAACCATGTGACATCACACGGGTCAAGACTCTTTCAACCAATAAAAGCTTAGGAGATCCCTTCTAGAATCTTCTCTCCTCCCCTATAAATACTCCCCCTTCCCCCTCATTAATGATAAATTCTAATTTTGGATATTACTTTTCTCTCTAAAGTGCGACTCTTTTGTGCCTTTGACGGCTTTCATTTTACATCAATTAGTATCAGATCCTCATTGCTCTACTCCTTATTGTTGTCATAAAAAAATACAAAAAATTATTAAAAAAACAAAGCAACTCAATGGCGCCAATGAAGCTCACTCTTGCTGAGAAACGTGTTACTCGATTTAAGCCATGTCCATCCTCATTGAAAGATTTGACATTCTCATCCAAAACCAGCAAAACCCTAACCCTAACCCTAACCAACTAATTTCTTTCCCCACATACCCACACCCAACCCTACCTAGACCAACCCCTCCCGGCCCAAACATGGGATTCCCGTCGCTAACCCAAAACAACACTTCCCTTACAGCAACATCCCCCAACCTTCCCGACCTCTCATAGACTAGACCAACCCGACCCGAAACCAATCTAGGTATCCTGCTGCCAATTTCTCTCAGCAACCCCAGTCCGTCACCACCCCAGAACCCGCCCCTACAGTACCGACCTACCCACCCGACTGCACCACCCGAACCTCCTGCTCGCCTTTACCGCCCTAACCCCACTTGGGGTACCCCACTTATGTCATCCCTGAAACCCCTCCCACCCGACACCCCAGCCTTTCCCTTCACCTCCCTTCACCTGTATCCCCCACCCTCGGGGCAAGTCACGTTTATTCAGCCCCATTGCACCCCTCCCAGCTTATGAAAATTATTTTTCAACCCCTAATCTCTCAAAAATTACATTTCTGCCCTAATTGACTCCCGAGGCTCAATTTATGATTATCTGGGGCAAGTACAAAATTTCTTGCTCCACCCAATCATTCTCCCACAATCACTCTCTTAATCGGGTCAAATCGAGGATAAAATATCCCATTCCGAGTTTCTTTTTTGTGAGAAAGATAGAAACGACAAAATTAGTTGGTGTATTAGGGATTTTTTTGACATTTTGTTGAGGATGTCTGGGTGACTCGCACTAATTTTCTTGAGTTAGAGATGTTTGATTTGGAAGATTTTTTTTAATCTTTGGAAAAGGGGATGATGATTTTGACAGGGTTGGTTCAGTGGTTATCTCTCCCGGGTTGAGGAGGTAATCGTAGGTGATGTATTTGATGGTAGGCATGTGGACCCCTTTTTGGTGACATGTGACACGCACTCGGCGGATATTTTTCAGATCTTGGTGTTGAGGAGACTCGTCACGGGACTCTGAGATTAAGATTTTGTGGATCGACCGTGGTTGGTTTGTATGCCTATTCTGCGTGAACTTTTTAGTATTCGGTACGAGGGACGTTTTGGAGGAAGGCACCCCTTTCAAATAGGGGAGCCCTTTAATGGTTGCCTCGATTTCTTGTCATTCACCTCCTACGCTCGGGACTAGGTTTATCAAGTGGAGGAGAGTGATGGAAATTAGGGTTTATTTTAGTATTTTCTTGCATTTTTTTTTATTTCGTTGTGTTTTTCCTTTTATTAGTTGTTTGGTATTTTGTTACATTTTTAATTGTAGCAAGGGTTAAGAGGAAAGCTTCTAGAATGTTCCATTAATTACTATCGTCATAAATGAGTTGTCATGACAACTCATACTTAGCTAGTAGATTCTTGAAGGTTATATTTTTACACGTGATGTAATTCAAGGTTGTTAATGACCCATGGGACATCAGATGGGTCAAGACCCTTTCAACCAATAGGAACCTAGGAGACCCCTTCTAGAATCTTCTCTCCTCACGTATAAATACCCCATTCCACCTCGTTAAAGACAAATTTTAATTTTGGGTATTACTTTTCTCTCTAGAGTGCGACTCTTTTGTGCCATTAACGACTTTAATTTTATGTCTATTGAATATATTTCTTGTGAACCCTCCAACCAGGGTTTGATATTGTGTTCCTCCTTCACTTCCGTGGTTTTGCAATCTCCACAGTGGCAAGTCTTGAAGTAGAGTGTGTGTTCTCCGAATTTAGGTTGGATTTTGGACAGATAGTGCTAAAGTTTTTGCTAGTACGTATATTGGAAGTTTTCACATAGACTTACCTTTCAAGCGAGGGTCTGACGAAGTCTGTGCTACCCAGTAATGGAAACTTATTTTAAGTGGTGGAGTGTGATGTGTGCATGGTACAAGGGAACTGAAAACTCTAATTGTATATTTAGTATTTTTATTTTATCATTTTTCAGATGACACTATCATTTTTTTGAGTTGACGAGGAACAAGTAAGGAGTACGGGTCTTCATTTGAGGTCTATTGAATGAGGTCTCTAGTTGAACATCAATGTGGGTAAGTGTGTGAGATGATGTCAGTAGGGAGCAAAGTGAGTGTCAACCATTTGGTAGAGGTGATAGGATGTAGTGGGGCCACTTCCTTCCATTTTATCTTGGACTACTTTTGGGGGCTCCGTTTAAGTCTAAGGCGATTTGGAACCCGGTCTTAGAGCGGGTGAAAAAGAGGTTAACGGGGTAGAAAAATGTTATTTATCTATGGGGAAATTATCTTTAATAAAGATCATGTTGTCGAGTCTCTCCACTTATTTGTTTTCATTATTACCACTACCGATATCTGTTAGTATGAGGTTGGAAAAAGATGATGAGAGATTTCGTTTGGGAAGATGTATTTTTTTGGTGAGTTGGAAGGAAGTGTGTAAGTTGATAAGGATGGAATACTGGGGTGACAAGGCTAGCTCTTTTCAAATGAACATTCCCTTAAGAGGAGTATCAGTTATATGGACTATTGGTGGTGGCGAGATGTGGGCTTGCTCATAATGGGTGAGGATAAGTGTTAGGGTGGTTTCCTCATTGGGTGAGCTTGTGGAAGAATATAACATGGGAATGGTGTAAGTTCTTCAGTTATAAGTCGTTATAGTAAGGTAGCGGGGGTAGAGTTAAATTTTGGATGGATGAGTGGGGGAGGCATTATACGAGGAAATGTTCGAGGTCTCTACCACATAGTGAGAGATGAGGGGTTGGTGGTGGATAATAAATTGAGGGGTGGCAGATATGGTGGCGTGGAATCCAAACTCAAGAGGAGGTTTTATTATTAAGAACTAGAGTAGGCGGAGAATATGCTTAAATGGTTGGGTGGAGTGGAGGTCCCTCAGGATGGGGAGGATAATCTAAGATGGAGAAATGGAAGGGAATGTATGTTTACGGTGAGAGACTATTGCTTGGTGTTGACGAGTGGTGGGGGAGAGCCCTTCCTATGGAATAGTATTTGACAAACAAAGGCAACTTTCAAAGTTGACTTCTTTGTAAGGACTGCAGCTAAGCAGGTCATTTTGATGGCAAATAGTTTACAAAAAAGGATAAACAAATGACTAGATGGTATTAGTTATGTAAAGAGGCAGAGGAGATGACCAATTTACTTCTACATTATTGGGTTATGAGGGTATTATGGGTGGTCATTTTCTCCCTATTTCAGGTATAATGGGTTATTTCCTAGACGATGATGGATGTGATGCCATTTTAGCGGTTTTCAAAAGCATAGAGTGGGGATTCATTGAGCACGGTCACCTCTGGACGATTTGAATAGAAAAGAATCGACGATGTTTTGAGGGGATTGAGTTAGCTCCACCTAAACCTCAGTAATGTTTTGGATTTCATCCACCTTTGGCAAACAGAGGATCACGTGGCGACTATTTCTCTTTTTTGTAGATTTTTTTGGAGGAGTTTATTGTTAGGGTGCAGTTTGTGCTCCCTTGTGGGGTTTTCTTGGTTCCCCGACTTTTTGTGTTTATGATTTTTTGTTAAGTATACACTGTGTATATAGTTTTCGCTCCTTTAGAAGGATTTTAATGCAATTTTCTATGATTACCTATCAGAAATAATATTTTATTTTATCGTGTATTGTTGATATTGGTAAGGACTATTCCTTTGGGAATATTCATTAGTTCGTAAGAGTAAAAATGTCGTTTTATCGTATTGGATTTCTCTTGCATTGGCCTCCTTTTGTACTCACTAACGATATTACGAAAAAATGAGAATGAGATAAGTGAAAAAATATTTTTTTAATAGTTTTTGTTGTTATGCATACGCTTCTACCTCTTCACATCATTGTCAATCAATTACGAGAGAAACCCTCACTGGATAAAGGCCATCTTCTTCTATCACTCACTCCCGGTTACAAATGGAACCCATAAAAAAGATTCAATAAATGAGTACTTTCCAAAGTTCCAACTTGATTCATATTTATCCTAAAAGATCAGTTCCAAGAAGCAAGAGAATTGAACTCTAATGAAGCGAATAAAGCAATTAATTTATTCTGATTCAAGGAGAGTATATACAAGTTTGGAACAAAGATATAATTGGAAAAAAAATAATCAAACACTTAAAAGTCTTACCATAAATAGATATTTGACCCATCTCCACCTCCAAACGTATGTACCTCAGAAGAGGCTCAAATGCATTAAAATTGAAGTCGAAGGGCTTTCGAAAAGTACCTTGTTCTACTATTTTGGAATCCCAACCATCTCTTTGTGCTAAATGATTGAACACCATAGGCACTACCTGTCCTACGGAAACTTCAACAACCAATTTTCTAAAAAGGCTATTTTATTTTGAAATTAAGGAATTATCACTCCTGTATATTTCTATCTTAAGATTACCCAGGTAAATACAAGGCACTTACATGGAAGTCGTGATTTGTGGTATTTGAAGACTAAAGGGATGTGAATGTATGTATCACAAATATTAATTCCGTTCGTAACTGATTTACATTAATATAAATGCAATATTGTTGTATTCTATATTAATACTTGTTGCACAACAAATCCTAATGTCATCATCATTCTGCACCCAAAGCCACCGTTATTGTCGTCATCATTCCACACATGACCACCATCATTGTTGGGAATGGAAATCCATTGCAATCAGAACAATAGTTCCAAAGTCTCACCAACAGAATCATTTTGTTCACTGTCGTTTGATGTCTGCATTGCTCTGTGCTAGGCAAGTGTATTCGGGAATTTAGGATGGGGTATTTTTGATATTTCGTAGAATTTACTCTATCTTTTTCTAACTAAATATCTTCTCAATTTTTTATTCTAATTTATTCAATGGCCAATTTATGCTTTCTTAAAAAATATACCCACATCTGTCGATTAACGTAATGTGTACTATGCAGTTGTGAATAGTATTTTTCTTTCTTTCTCGTGTGTTTACGATGGTTTTTACGTATCTAGGTAAACTTGAAAAAGTGATAGATCTTATTAAACATTAGGGTTTAGTATTCAAATGGACCAAATTTGAAATTTTTCGAGTATCTGTGGTGGCTTTCAATTCCGTTTAACCCCAAAAATCTTTTTTCGAGGACTGATCAAGGAATTTGGTAATGATGTTTCGAAGAGGAGAAGTTCCTTTGTGTAGAGCGCTTATAAAGGGTGGGAAGGATTGTGGAGTATCAACTCAGCTCTTTTGTATGGATTTGTGTTCCCTTTAACTCACCCATGTTCAACACAACAACTTTTTGGAGATATGTCGACATCGCTTTAGGAGATACATCAACATCGATGAGAGATTTTATTGTTTTGGGGAGATATATGGACGTCAACGAGGAAGTTCATTGTTTTTGGTTAAGTTTGATGGGGGAGTTCGAATTTTATAATTATGGGGATTTACTAAATTTTTGGGTAGTAACCTTCTCTAAAGGAGTGTTTTAATTTATTGGGTTGTCAAAAAGGTATATTAAAAAATGTATCGTTTAGAATATTTGGTGCTTATTAACTTTCAGTCATAGGGACCCTTTCGAGTTGAAAATTGATGCATGGTTTTCATTTATTATAACTCTTACAGAATGGATTGTCGAAACGATACCATGGGTGTCGGTATATATATCATTGGATAATTTTTAGAAGTTATGTACATTATAAGATTTTCCTATAAATTTTATACTCTTACTTTACATGATTATTATAAGGCGTCACGACACCAGTTCAAATGGCAGATATTTCCATAGGCTTTCATCTAAGTTCCAACGCCTTGGTAATTAGAGTTGGGTCCATCATTCCATCAATATGTTGTCCCCTTCATCTTTGTAAGGACATTTTTCTCATGTCCGAAATGTTTCATTTATTTATGTCGTACGCCGCTACATTTGGCACGTCACCTCACGATCTCACATGACGGCCTCTATCCGAATTCCGGGAATCAAGCATGCATTATCTCCACTAATATGTCCCTCATCTGCATCAACGACTTCACGTTCCTTGATTGTAGGCTCGTAATGCAAGTGGAACGCAAGAGAAGTCAAATCAGTGAAACAAGGCATGATAGGGATGTTCAAGGGAAAATTGGTAATTTTACAGCCACCGTCCGGAGGACCGGTCAACTATAAAGTTAAAGAGCTTGCCGAAGCAAAGATACTGGAAGAAACGTCACCTCAATCCGAGCTACGGTGAACAAGTTATGGCCCGTTGAAAATGGAGATATGTTCATTAAAAATTCTGGGAATTTTTCTAAGTGTTTAAGCACCTGTTCCCAGCACACTTTCCCGAACCCAGCTTGGAACCGGTTCGGGGGGGGGGGGGGAACCGATTCGCAGGGGTACCCAAACCGGTTCGGGGTACCTGTACGCTGGATAGAATTTCAGCAGTTTAAAATCGTGGGTCTCTTCATGTATTTCCCTATAAATACCAACTTCGGGAGAGTTGTTTTGTAAGACTTTAGGAGACGAATTTGAGAGTCCAAATACATCTAGTCTTCATATTTTTGAGTCCCAAGACTCAAGTTTTGATTCACACATCCTTGCCAAATATTTGTGAATCCTTTTGCAACCCAAGAACACAACTTTGGTTTGTTCAACCCTTGTGGAGGAGACCGTTCTTCTTCTTCATTGCAGCCCTACTGGAAAGGGATAATTCCAGCCGCGACTACAGAATCCGATACCCGAGGGTAATTCTTAGTCAACTTGTATTTTCATTGTAATCCGATTGTAAGCCGTTTTCTTACAAATTATAGTGAAAATAAATGGTTTTTCCCCTGAGGGGGATTTTTCCTTAATTGCATGTGTTTGAATATTCTTGCGTAGATTATCAATTTATTCAATCACATACTGCTGCATGTTTAGGGTTTGTTTGTGTTAAAAGGGTTTTATATATAATTTGATCATTTGAACGCGAGCACACACGTTCTTCAAATTGGTATCAGAGCAGGTTACGCTAATCTATCGCGTATTCCTTTTTCCGCAAATTTTTTCTAAGATATCAATTTTCTGAAAAAATTGATTTTTGAAAAAGTGCGTGTTCAAATGTAGAAGTCATATTATAAAATGCCTGTTTTTGACGGGACAAATTATGCTTATTGGAAAGCCCGTATGAGGTCGGCTTTAAAAGCCATTGATGAACGTGTTTGGATTTTGGTTGAATGAGGGTGGACTCCTCCCACCGTGACTGTTGATAATGTGACCAATTTGAAACCTGACATTTCTTGGACTGATGAAGAAATTAAATGGTCATCTTTTAATTCTAAGGGTCTAAGTGCTATCTCTGGGTCTGTCACACCTGATGAGTTCAAACGCATAATGACGTGTACCACGTCAAAAGAGGCATGGGATGTTTTACAACTCACCCATGAAGGAACTAATGCTGTGAAAGAGTCTAAGTTGCAAAACTTGACAACTCATTTTGAAACTATCACCATGCATGATTCTGAATGCTTTGATGAATTTTATGCTAAACTTTCTGACATTGTGAATACTAGTTTTAATCTTAGTGAACATATTCCGAATGCTAGAGTTGTTAAAAAGATTCTTCGTTCTTTTCCTAAGCATTTTATCCCTAAAGTCACTGTGCTAAATTCTATGGGTAATTTAAATACGCTAAAATTGGAAGAACTTGTAGGAGATTTGCAAACTTATGAAATTGATATGTTCCCTAAAAATGCTAAATCTAAAGATAAGGGAATTGCTCTTAAAGCCCAAGAGAGAAGGAGTGAGGGGTCAGCTAGAAAGAGGGTAGAGTCATCTAGAAAGAGAGAGACTGACACGTCAGATTCTGAGTTTGATTTTGACTTAGATGATTTGGCTCTTTTCGCAAAAAATTTCAAGAGGATTCTCAAATTTAAGAAAAATGGCAATTTTAAAGATAAAAAGAAATTTGAGAAAAATAAGTTTGAAAAGAAAAATGAAAAAGTTTCCAAAAATCCTCCGCTGAAAGAAAGTGAGATATGTTTTGAGTGTGATGGTAGGGGTCATGGAGCTTTTGAGTGTGCCAATCGTCTGTATAGAGAGAAAGGGAAAGCTGTTCTTAATGCTACCCTTAGTGACGACAGTGAGGTCGAGACGGTGGATTCTGGAGATGAGTCACCGCATGAGTGTAACTTCACCGCATTCATGGACAGCCAAGTGAGCACTCCTAGTTATCCTCACGACGTTGAGGATGATGCTTCACAGGGACACCTCGACAATGAGATCGATGTGAGTGAGGGGGAGGATGACACAAGTGAGAGCGAGAGTGATATACAACGCGCCTACGCTGAGTTATATTCTGAGTCATTTAAAACTAAAAAGCTTAACAAAGCGTTAGTTCTTAAGATCACCTGCTTAGAGGAAGATTTAAAGAAAGCAAGAGAAAGAGAGTTCTCCACTTGCACCGCCCGGAGAGAGAGAGAATCTGCATGTGTCGGGAAAGAGATTATGTTTAGAGAGAGAGAGAGAGTGTTTTAGAGAAAGAAAGAGGGGACTTGACTAAACAAGTGGCTAGTCTTACGAGTCAGCTCCATTCCTCCGTGGAGACTCGAAAGAAACTTGAATCCCTTGTTGCCCAGCTGACTCATGACCTTGAGAAAGCACGGGAAGTCAAGGTACAAATCGAGGACAGATCTGGGAAGATGGGAAAGATGCTCCTCGGCCCCGCTTTAGGTTTTGATGATCGTCAAGGAATTGGATATGATGGTGCCTCCACGTCCCAAATTGCACCTGGACCAGTTCCTGAGTTTACTACAACTCCTTATGGTCACCGTAAAAAACCTCGAAGGAGAGTTCGACCAAGAAAAGCTAACCAAGGTCCGCCTTTGACTGTGCTCTTTTGTACTTATTGCAAAAGAAAAGGCCACCTTAGAGAAACTTTCTATAGCATGGGTCGGACACGACGTACTACTGCTCCACCACGTCATACTGATGAGTTTTCTAGTCTGAGAGAGCGAGTTGAGTTCTTAGCTGCCACGACTCAAAGTTTAATGGAAGAATTTCGACGGATCTCTTGGCCGTTAGTGAATGCTTCTCACATTCCAGCTAAAATCAACAACAACAAAGGCAAACAAAAGGTCATCTGGACTTGGGTACCTAAGAAAGATAAAAAGGCTTTTGTTTTTCATGTTGCTCTCAAAGCACATAATACCTCTCAGTGGTATTTTGATAGTGGGTGCTCCAGACACATGACAGGTGATGCCTCATTTTTTACTACTCTTGAGGACTATCAAGATGGCAGAGTCACCTTTGGAGATGGGATTAAGTCTAGCATTATAGGACGAGGTACTATCGAGTTACCTGGTTTTCCTAAGCTAGAAAATGTTTTGTACGTCAAAGGTTTGAAAGCAAACCTTCTCAGCATTAGCCAGCTGTGCGACACTGACCTTGCAGTAAAGTTTGACCGGGACGCGTGTAAAGTCTACAATCAAATCGGTAAACTATTGATGCAAGGGGTGAGGACCGAGGATAATTGCTATGGGACTGAGCCCACATCCTCACTTGTCTGCAACAGCGCCACGATCACTCCTATGGATCTGTGGTACCAACGTCTAGGTCACGTGAACGTTAGAGATCTTAATCGTTTATCTAAAAAGGACCTAGTACGTGGCTTACCATCTCTTGGAAAGTCAACTTCAATCGTTTGTGGACCCTGTCAGTTGGGAAAACAAATTCGTAGTCCTCATAGGAAGTTGCATTCCATTACCACCTCTCGTGTTCTGGAGTTGATTCACATGGATCTTATGGGTCCCACTCGTACTGAGAGTCTAGGTGGTAAGAGGTACATCCTCGTGATGGTAGATGATTTCTCCAGGTACTCCATTGTAGGTTTTCTCAGAGAGAAATGCGATGCTGTAGATTTCTTAACGACTAAGTGCCGTGTCCTGCAAAATCAACACGGTGTCACTATTAACAGAATACGTAGTGACAACGGCACTGAATTTAAGGAAGCAAAGGTGGATTTGTATTGTGATAACCTTGGGATCAAACATGAGTTTTCTGCTGTGAGAACTCCTCAGCAAAATGAGATTGTTGAGAGAAAGAATAGAACGATCCAAGAGATGGTTAGATCTATGCTTCTAGGTAGTAAAGTTTCTAGGAGATTTTGGGCAGAAGCAGTGTTTACTGCATGCCACACGGTGAATAGGGTTTATTTGCGTCCACACACACTACAGACACCTTATGAGTTGTGGACCGGCAAGAAGCCCAACCTGGCGTATTTCCGTGTTTTTGGGAGTAAATGCTACATCCTACGGGATAGAGAGCAATTAGGAAAGTTCTACTCTCGGAGCGACGAGGGAATATTTCTAGGATATTCATCGAACAGTAGAGCATACCGGGTATTTAACCTGAAGAGCTCTAGGGTTATGGAATCAATAAACCTTACCGTGCAAGATGACGAACCTTCGACGGTTATTGATCCTAACCTTAAGTGTGAGGATGAGGATTGTTCTGACAGTGATTTAACTGTTCCTCTCTCACACTCTTTGGATCCTACTCCTGTGTTAGGGGACACACCTGCTTGGGTTCGCAAGAGTCATGACCCTTCTGCCATTGTAGGTGATCCCACTCTAGGGGTCAAGACTCGTGCTCAGCTAAAGAACGTTGTTAGCCATCTTTGCTACACGTCCAAAGTCGAGCCCAAGAACCATAAAGAAGCACTCAAGGATGAACACTGAATATCTGCTATGCAGGATGAGTTGCTTCAGTTTAAAAAGAATAATGTCTGGGAATTAGTCCCCCGACCTAGTGAGACTAATGTGATAGGTACCCGGTGGATTTTCAAGAACAAAATGGATGAATATGGTACCATAATCAGAAATAAGGCTAGGTTGGTCGCTCAAGGCTACACACAGATAGAGGGTGTAGACTTTGGGGAGACATTTGCTCCTGTTGCGAGGCTTGAGTCCGTCCGTCTTCTGCTCGCCATCGCATGTCATCTGCGCTTCAAGGTGTATCAGATGGATGTCAAGAGTGCCTTTTTGAATGGTATTCTACAGGAGGAGGTTTATGTGGAACAACCAAAAGGGTTTGAAGACCCTTAGCACCCTGAGCACATCTACTATCTGAGGAAAGCCTTGTATGGTTTGAAGCAAGCACCCCGTGCTTGGTACGAGAGGCTTACTTCCTATCTCTTAGCTCGTGGCTTCAAGAGAGGGGGAGTAAATATGACGTTGTTCGTCAGGAGAGATGACGGTGCTATTTTGGTTGCCCAGGTCTATATGGACGACATAGTCTTTGGATCCACATGCTCCCAGCATGCTCATCACTTTGAGGCGGAGATGAAAAGTGAGTTTGAAATGAGCATGGTTGGTGAGCTTACATTCTTCCTTGGTCTCCAGGTTTGTCAGCTAGAGGATGGGATGTTCATCTCCCAATCCAAGTATGCTAGAGACCTAGTGAAGAAATTTGGTTTAGACTCCGCTAAGCATGCCCGTATACCTATGAGTACCACTACTAAGCTTAGTAAGGACACTTCAGGCAAGGACGTAGAGCAAACCTTATATCGGAGTATGATAGGTAGTCTTCTCTACTTGACTGCCAGTCGTCCCGACATCGCCTTTAGTGTTGGAGTCTGTGCGCGATATCAGGCATCCCCAAAAGAGTCACATTTACTTGCTCTAAAACGTATTATTAAATACGTAAGTGGGACTCTCTCATACGGGATTTGGTATTCCTTTGATACCGATGACCGTCTGTCCGCCTATTCGGATGTCGATTGGGTTGGGGATGTAGATGGATGTAGGAGAACTTTTGGTGGGTGTTTCTATTTTGGTTCTGCTCTTGTCTCCTGGCTGAGCAAGAAGCAAAATTCCATCTCTTTGTCCACTGCGGAGGCTGAGTACATAGCCGCCGGGAGTTGTTGCACACAACTCTTGTGGATGAAGCAAATGCTGGAGGATTATGGGATATCACAGGACACCATGACCATTTCCTGTGATAACACGAGCGCGATACACATATCCCGCAATCCAGTTCATCATTCGCGCACAAAACACATCAGGATACGTGAGCACTTTATACGTCAGTTAGTTGAAGAGAAAGTCGTATCCCTGAGTTTTGTTCCCACCGACCGTCAGTTAGCCGATATTTTCACGAAACCTTTAGATGCCCTTAGATTTGAGAGTCTTAGGAAATCTTTAGGGATTTGCACAGTTGACTGAGGGGTTGGTCTATGTCTAGAATAGGATGCTCCTTCATGTTCATATCATATGCTTCCTATTGCTAGTCTATTTTATATGTACCATTGCTTAGTTGTACAGCTTTGTTTTATTATTGTTGCTTTTTATATTTCTTTTGAAAAATACAAAAAGATTTTCCTTTAAGAAAATTTTTGAGAAAAAGCACAAAAAGATTTTATTTTGATAATATTTTTTGAAAAAGGCCAAAAAGATTTTTCTGTTTTTGCACCTTTTATGGATGAGCATTTAAGTTAGCCAAGTCACAACTTCATTCCATATATCCATGTGACTGTTTGATAGAGATTTGAGAGGCTACATCATTTCATCCATGTGCTTTACATTGGTTGGAGTCTTTGAGATGTAATTAGTGATATCTTCCTACATGTTTGACTCCTATATCCTTTATTGCACACATGCACGGCTATATTTGATTATTGCACTTATTAATCTCATGTTGGCTTGCGTGTTTTCATCTCAATCCTGTCTATACAATGTACAATATGCGATAAAACTTGACAAGATTGGAATGCATGTAAAAACCGTTTTGGTGAGACTGTGTGTTTTTGTATAACGGGTAGGGGCTGCGAAAGGTAATCATCTATACTTTGCGTAAAAGCCATAGTTAAAAAGGACCTAAAAATGGAGGAATTTTAATATCCGAGGTCCAAAGAGGTTAAAAGAGCCCGAAAAAAATTTACAGGCAATAAAAAGAAATTCATGCCAAATATGGGCCACTTAGGTTTCACCATCAATTCTCCAAAGTTTGAGAATTTAGAATGCCTCTATTCAAAATTATATCTGAGGGAGTTTGGTTGGAGAATCTTTAAACGGGTTTGCACTTCCTTGAAAGTCCTGAAAAAGCATAAAATCATTTTGGACGTTATTGGTGTGAAAATCATTTTGAGCTTTGATTTGTTGATTTGATTGAGTCAATATCTTATACTGTCACTCTTTTACACCAAAGGAAGCATTTGAGTTCATTCGCTAGGAATATCCAATATTCATCGTGCACATATGTCATGTTTGTATGCATTGATTTTCCTATCGAATTTGATCACACCACTTCATTTACGCTATCATCGACTTGGGTGCTTTCTGTTTATTCATGGTGTGCTTTTATCCTAGTAACACCCCGCACTTGCTTATTTGATTTATTTCTCTAATTTGTCTATTTGGGGACATCATAAAAAGGGGGAGAAAGAATTATCACATTATGGGGGAGTTTGAATTTTGGGGGAGTTTTTGAGATGTTGCTTATGTTTTTATCATATATTGATATCCATGTTATCTCATTTCAAACTCGATATGTCACGTGTTATTTGCTTTGTCTCATGTGTGTAGGTATGAAGATTGCAGATCTATATGTTGCACACCCTGATGAGAAAAGTTTTGAGATTCCTGAAGAATTGAAGAACAAACGATGAAGACTATTCATTTGTACCTTTTCCAGTTTTGGGTTCATGGGAGGGTAGATTTGTATAGGCAATTTCATATTTTATAATTCGGATTTTTTATGTATGTATCGGCATAGACATAGGGGGAGATTTGTAAGGACATTTTTTTCATGTCCGAAATGTTTAATTTATTTATGTCGTACGCCGCTACATTTGGCACGTCACCTCACGATATCACATGACGACCTCTATCCGAATTTCGGGAATCAAGCATGCATTATCTCCACTAATATGTCCCTCATCTGCATCAACGACTTCACGTTCCTTGATTGTAGGCTTGTAATGCAAGTGGAACGCAAGAGAAGTCAAATCAGTGAAACAAGGCATGATAGGGATGTTTAAGGGAAAATTAGTAGTTTTATAGCCACCGTCCGGAGGACCGGTCAACTGGAAAGTTGAAGAGCTTTCCGCAATAAAGATATTGGAAGAAATGGCACCTCAATCCGAGCTACGGTGAACAAGTTATGGCCCATTGAAAATGGAGATATGTTCATTGAAAATTCTGGGAATTTTTCTAAGTGTTTAAGCACCTGTTCCCAGCACACTTTCCCGAACCCAGCTTGGAACCGGTTCGGGGGGGCGAACCGGTTCGCAGGGGTACCCGAACCGGTTCGGGGTACCTGTATGCTGGATAGAATTTCAGCAGTTTAAAATTGTGGGTCTCTTCATGTATTTCCCTATAAATACCAACTTCGGGAGAGTTGTTTTGTAAGACTTTAGGAGACGAATTTGAGAGTCCAAATACATCTAGTCTTCATATTTTTGAGTCCCAAGACTCAAGTTTTGATTCACACATCCTTGCCAAATATTTGTGAATCCTTTTGCAACCCAAGAACACAACTTTGGTTTGTTCAACCCTTGTGGAGGAGACCGTTCTTCTTCTTCATTGCAGCCCTACTGGAAAGGGATAATTCCAGCCGCGACTACAGAATCCGATATCCGAGGGTAATTCTTTGTCAACTTGTATTTTCATTGTAATCCGATTGTAAGCCGTTTTCTTACAAATTATAGTGAAAATAAATGGTTTTTCCCCTGAGGGGGATTTTTCCTTAATTGGATGTGTTTGAATGTTCTTGCGTTGATTATCAATTCATTCAATCACATACTGCTGCATGTTTAGGGTTTGTTTGTGTTAAAAGGGTTTTATATATAATTTGATCATTTGAACGCGAGCACACACGTTCTTCAAATTGGTATCAGAGCAGGTTACGCTAATCTATCGCGTATTCCTTTTTCCGCAAAATTTTTCTAAGATATCAATTTTCTAAAAAAATTGATTTTTGAAAAAGTGCGTGTTCAAATGGAGAAGTCATATTATAAAATTCCTGTTTTTGACGGGACAAATTATGCTTATTGGAAAGCCCGTATGAGGTCGGCTTTAAAAGCCATTGATGAACGTGTTTGGATTTTGGTTGAACGAGGGTGGACTCCTCCCACCGTGACTGTTGATAATGTGACCAATTTGAAACCTGACATTTCTTGGACTGATGAAGAAATTAAATGGTCATCTTTTAATTCTAAGGGTCTATGTGCTATCTCTGGGTCTGTCACACCTGATGAGTTCAAACGCATAATGACGTGTACCACGTCAAAAGAGGCATGGGATGTTTTACAACTCACCCATGAAGGAACTAATGCTGTGAAAGAGTCTAAGTTGCAAAACTTGACAACTCAATTTGATATACTTAGTTTTAGAAGATATTTTAGTTTAGGGTTTGGAGGTGGAGAGCTCATTCTTCTTCCTCTCTTGGTTTGACACCCATTTGGGTTTGTAAGTGTGCACTATTCATCTTCCCTACCAATTAATATAGTTTGTATTTCTTTAATTATTGCTTTGTAGTTAATTTACTTGCTTTCTAATTTAGTTTACTTGCTTTATTTACATGCTTTCATTTATTGCTCTCTAGTGTAGTTTTATTGCCTTTATTTACCGCGTTTAATATATGCTTTCTAGCTAAGTTAGTATAGGTTGTGTCGGATTGAACTCATTTCGTGTTGACATGTTGCTTTGCTTTAGTGATGGGGTTTACGGGTCTATTTGAGTGCATTGTCCTACCTATTACGCCTAGAAGATTTGACGGGGTATATCATGTATGCTCCATGCTTACGACCTTGCGTGCATAATTTCCGGGGTATTTGTTAACGCCAAAATCTTATTAGGCTTTTATGCGAATTTAGGGGTGTGACATCCCTTGATTTAATTAACTGTCGAAACGACACGCGTTCGTAATAACTCCACGACCCTTGTAACCATTTTATACTAATTAACTCAGGTGAGGGATATTCGACGCAACCTATAGTTTTTACTCGCTTTGTTAATCTAGTTTTATTTTCCCCCGCCTAGTATAAAATTTCCCTTTTGTGCATCTTTTCCTTTCTGTTGTAATTATCTTTTACACTTTATTATTGAATTATTAAACCGAATAATATTCTAGCAACTCGCCTCTGTGGATTTTTGATACCCGACTTACCGCTACACTTGTATCACAAGTGCATTCGTAATTTAGGTTTTTGTATTAAGGCGGTGAACAAAAAATAACGATCGGCGCTTGACGCGCGTCGCTTTTCACCCTTGATCAAAATGGCGCCGTTGCCGGGGATGAGTTTGTTTTAGAATTTATTTGATTTATTATTTCATAATATTTTCTTTCTATTTGTATTGTTTGCTAACATTTTTGTAGGACTTCTACATTTGAGCGCCAAGAAACGCTTGAATTTATCGCGCACGCATATCTTTGTGGATTTCTCCATTTTGAGACATTTTTGGGGTAAGCATGTCTTATTACAATTCTTTCGGTAATCATCGTTATAATTCTCAAAATGCCCGTAATCCTTTGACTTTCGGTCAATACTTAGAGTCCCAAAAAATTACAAATTCACAAATGACTTTGGGCGAGTATAACGAAAGTCAAAATTTGGGTTATTGGAATTTTGATGATGACGATAATGATAATGATTTTGGGCCTCTAATTCCTTATAATAGGAATTTTGAAACGAATTGCAATAGTTTTCAAAATCCTTATAATAATGAGTTTAAGTTTAAGTCCGATGGTGATTTTCAAAGTTCGCATTTTCAAGTATCCGCTCCTCGACCTATGACTTTCGGTGAGGTCTTGCATATGCTTGAGAATGAGAAAATTGAAAATCGTTATCGGGAAGAAAATAGTTGTTGGGAACATGAATTGGATTTATTATTTGAATCCGACGACGATTTTTCTTCCAAGACTTTTGAAGTCGAGGGATGTTTTGAACCAAATGAGGACTTTGTGCCTACTTTGGAACAAATCATTGTCGACTTTTCCCATTGCATAATAGATATTGAAAGTGAGGATGAAATGGAAGTAATATCCATTTGCAATGAAATGATTTCTTCTTTGTCCCCCAAAGAAGAACATTTCATTGAAATGATCTTATTTCCTTCGAAACTTAACCTTCAAGCGATGATGATGCATCTCTCGAGTTTAAATTTCTTTCCTCCCCGTTTTCATTCTCTGTTATCACACCGTTACAAGTACCCGATGAATCAGTTTCAAACTTTAATGTGTTAAACCTTTTCACCGATGAGGAGTACTTGCTCGAGTCGCCTTCCACGATCGCATCTTTGCCTTCGTGTGCGCCACCTCCCATTCCACTTGCTAAATCCTTGGGAGGATTTTCGGCTTTTCTCGGTCCCCATGTGTTTTTGTCACCCGTTCAATCCAAATCCACTATCGTCTTTCCAAAACTTTTAATTGATGATGGTTCCTTTCTTACGCCTTACACATGCCTTATGTTGTTCAAACGGAATTCATATTTTTCAGAAGGCATGCTTGAGTGTGAAGGTACACCAGTTATCCTCCAAAGTCAAATCTTTTTCATGGTGGACCCTCATCTATTTAGACTTCTAGTGTACAGTTAGTGTGAAGCCTAAATAGTACGTTGTATATAGTTAGCTTTTTATTCTTTCTTTCTTTTTTATCTTTTCTTTCCTTTTTAATTTAGTCTAGTGTAATTTGTTAACTTTTTGTTATTTGTTTTTTCTATGCTTGGTACTAACTTGTTTTGTAGATTCTTTGGACTTTTTCTTATGGGGATCGCTCCAATGTGGGGTAATATCGCTCTTTTCCTCTCTTTAACTTGGTTCTTAATTCACATTAAGGACGATGTCAGGTTTTAAGTTAGGGGGTGTGGGATATTCTATCCACTTATTTATTTAGTCCATGTTTTTGCTCACATGTTAGTTACTTAGTATGCTTTTGTTAGAAAATTTCAAAAATTTCAAAAATATTTTCTTTCTTTTTTTCTCCTTCATTGGGCATTTTGCCTTTGTTTCCGATGATAAATTTCAATAAGTGCCCGATCCAATTGACAACTCAATGATGCATGTTCTCGATTTTAGAAGTTATTAGACTTTAGTCCTAATTATTGATATTATGAATAAAATCATGAATTAAACTTTAATCCCATGGGCACATGCGCTTTCTTGTTCTATTGATTTGGTTTAAGATTTTTATAACTCGGTAATCTTTTGTTGCATTGTATATACTTACACCGAGTAAGCTTTGTACCTTTCGTCGTTTGTGAGTGTATACACTATTCTTTCCTCTTTGAAAATGTTACAGTCGTTGGTAATCTCTCTATTATTTCATTCGATCGTTCATTAATTGAGTTCATATATGAAATGTGTTACTTGAGCATGATTTAAAAAGTTTATTGTGACTCGAGAATTGCGTAAACTTTATAAAATGATCATAGTCCATCTTTATTATATCATCCATATTGACCTTGACCTCACCTTATATGTTTACCCTCGTCAACCCCTTTGAACCTAAATTATAGCCTTTCATTTCATAACCCTAATCCCATAACCAACTCTAAATTGGAGTTTTAACCCATACATACACTTTCCATACCTTTCTATGGAATGTTACTTGGGATTGAATGTTGTTGTTGTGTTGCCGTTACAATTTAGGCATGTGAGAGTGTGAAAAGTAAAGAAAAGAAAGAAGTGAAAAACAAAAGAAAAAAAATTAAAACATGAGAAAAATAAGAAAAGAAAAGAAAGAGAAGTTTGTATATGTTGTATATAGTTCAATAAGCTTTCATTACCATCCCCATTGTTATATCCAATGCATGTTTGGAACTTATTTTCCAATTTTGTTTTTGCCCGCATTCTTCCCATTATTCCAAGTTTTTATTTTCGAACACTTTGAATCCGTACATACATATCCTTCGTTTTGTACCCTAACCTAGCTTACATTATACCCCTATACAAGTCTTATGTGATCTTAGGGTGACTTTAATTCAAAAGTTGAAATAGTTTTGATGATTTGTGAAAATGCATTTCGCCTCTTTTAATGTGCGATATCGTTCATTGAGATTATAGCTTTACATTTTATATATAGCGTTCTTCATTTGTGACATGTGTGCGTCCTAGTTTCCACTTACATTTACTCTTTATTCTCGCATGTTCCGTGTGTTAACTCCCTGTTTCGAGTGAATTCACTTGATAAGTGTAATGCCCATGAGGATTGAGTATATGCTTTCTTTAAGGTTTATCCAGTTTATATAAGTTTTTGCCAAATCACACTTTGCATGTGCTCAATCCCCTCCCACATTTTAAGGTTTCAATTCTATGAGGTGCATTCTATAATGTTAATGATTCGGACTTTCGTTTGAATTCGTTCATTGTGATAATAATGCGTATAAAATATTTTTTGTTATTGTTGAGCTTGTTACATGTTGTTTGGGCATATTTTGAGGAAACCATATGATGTTTGTGGGTTTCATCCCTGAAAACCCTCACGAGACGACACTCGTCCACTAGGGTAACCTAGGGGTTTAACAGCTTATTGCATATGCTAGATACAATCGTGTTCCCTACGAAAGTGATATTTATATTTCGATGCATATATACGTCTTGTACTGCCCTATGTGGACTGGTTTTGTTTGTTTCATTACTAGGGAATAACAATGTCTAAGTTAGGGGGTGTGATTCGTATCGAATATTGCATATTTCCTCCCTTTATCTTTATGCATTCTATCACTTTTATGGTCCTTAATGCCTATATTTATGCTCATTAACCAGACAACCTTGTATTTGGATATATAAATGCTTTGCAGGGGTTAATTGTGCTTTTGTAGGTATTGGAATGCTAAAAGTGAGGATCCGTTGTATTTCAGAGAAGAGTTATCACCAGACGCTACTTTAAGCGCATTTTAGTCAATTCACATTTCATCTCCGGCTCATGGAAATTCCACGGATGCGTAGTTCATTGAGTTAGCATCACGCGGCCGCAGACGACGCGTCGTTTGGAGTCCGGATGGTGAAGTTATGGCCGTTTCCGTTAATGGACCTTTCCTCCCCTCTTTATGGACCTAATAGCTGCCAAAAATAGAGTACCCATCGATCGCGGCTTGAGGTTTTTCCATGGAAAGGAGATAGTGGGCTTTTAATTAAAGGTGCGATCGACCGCCCCGCTGGCCCCGGTTGACCGTGGTCACCAAATATTTGTTGCTTGTCTTCTTTTATTTTAATTTTTCTTTTCTTTTCTGTTTTTATTCCAACTTACTATATAAACCAATTTTGGTTTCGATTTTGATATACTTAGTTTTAGAATATAGTTTAGGTTAGGGTTTGGAGGTGGAGAGCTCATTCTTATTCCTCTCTTGGTTTGACACCCATTTGGGTTTGTAAGTGTGCACTATTCATCTTCCCTACCAATTAATATAGTTTGTATTTATTTAATTCTTGCTTTGTAGTTAATTTCCTTGCTTTCTAATTTAGTTTACTTGATTTATTTACATGCTTTCATTTATTTCTTTTTAGTGTAGTTTTATTGCGTTTATTTACCACGTTTTTAATATGCTTTCTAGCTAAGTTAGTCTAGGTTGTGTCGGATTGAACTCATTTCGGGTTGACATGTTGCTTTGCTTTGGTGATGGAGTTTATGGGTCTATTTTTAGTGCGTTGTCCTAGTTATTATGCCTAGGAGATTTGACGTGGTATATCATGTATGCTCCGTACTTACGATCTTGCGTGTGCAATCTCTGGGGTATTTGTTAACGCTAAAATTTTATTAGGCTTTTATGTGAATTTAGGGGTGTGACAACCCATGATTTAATTAACTGTCGAAACAAGACGCATTCGTAATAACTCGTAGACCCATGTAACCATTTTATACTAATTAACTCGGGTGGGGGATATTCAACGCAACCTATAGTTTTTACTCACTTTATTAGTCTAGCTTTATTTTCCCTCGCTTAGATTAATCATTTCCATTTTCGTATCTTTTCCTTTTTCTTTTAATTACCTTTTACACTTTTATTTCTGAAGTACTAAAGCAAATAATATTCTAGCAACTCGTCCCTGTGGATTTTTGATACCCGGACTTGGCCGCTATACTCACCCGTTGAGTGTAGTCATAAGTTTAGGTTTTTATCTTAAGGCGGTGAACAGAAAACAACGATCGGCGCTTGACGCGCGTCTCTTTTTACACTTGATCATAAACAAACAACAAAAACATATGAACACAATCTATCTATAAATATAAAAGTGGACTCATTCCAATATATATTTCACCCTCTACTTATGCCTCTGAAAAAAACCTGACCCAACATCCTTCAAACTTTATCACCCCTCAACAAAACCACAAATCAGTTACCCTCCCTCCCTCCCTCGATGATGCTAGGCTAGGCTCACCAATGTCACATGAAAACCACCGAAGTTGCGAGTCCTCATCCACTTATTCGTCCAACCGTTCACAACTTGTTAACCTTTCGCGCTCAAACCCAGACCTTCCAACACCTTAGCCCGACTTTCAATCCCTTCACCTCCCTCAATGAGTCCTAACTCATTGTCATCCAATCATGAGACCAAACACCCTCACCAACCAGATTCCCTCTGTTTTGACGAACCAATCCAAAACTTAACAAAATTACAACCATGTTTCTCAACTTACGAAATTGCACCACCCACACATGCAGAGGAAAATAACAGTTTACAACACAGTTCACAATATTCCGAAATAAACCCTAGATTTCCCTCTGAACCATTATCCGTCATCTACCCACTTCCTCGTATAAGTAAGGGCTCATCCACCCGATTGATGATGAGAATTACAAGAGCATTGAGAATTCCAGCAGGCAAGTCAGGAATTTCTCAATAAGGATATCAGACGGTGTGACAACGACGTGCAAGCTTACAAGTTCGGGTTCATCATTCTTGTTCTCTACAATAGTAGATTGCATGTGGATCAGTGTACCAACACGGTTTCAAGTTATGATTTGTTATAGGAGAAATAAATTAAATGCAGAATTAAAGAACAAAATTACCCAATGACGAGGTGAAAAACTTTGGCAGAAAAATAAGAATTTCAGCACGGCTGAGTCACGGACAATGTCGCTCTCTTTAAGGTGTTTCGCGGCTCTGCCTCCCATTTGTGTTGATAGAAAAAAAGCCTCACCACCCCAAGATAAAACAACCCCAAATAATTATACGAACTGGCAGCACAATCCTAATGCGTACAATCAATACCCATTATGTAATATTGCTCGATTATGTAAACTATAATTAATTTGAGTCGAGATTAATTATTTCCGAATAATTTCGGGGTGATGAATAATTATCACTGTGTGTAGAAGAATTTTGGTCAAAAAAAGAAACTAGGTAAGTTTTTTTTTTTCCAAAAAGAACTGTTCCAAAGAATGAAGCTGAAAGCCTCTATTTAACAAAAAAAATATGAACGTTGGAAGTGGTTTAGTGGGGAAGAATTTTCGAAAAACATGTTTAAGTGGAAGACTTTTTCAACTTCTAATAAATCACACTTTTATTTTTTGGAATAAATTACCGTTAAAAAATAATTTTTAGGCCCAAAAAACCGTCACTTTATTTGTCCAAAAAATTATTTCTTAATGAGCCCAAGCCCAAGACCCAGGACTCGGACCCGGACCCAGGCCATACGAATGGCAGAGGCTTCGCGCGGCGTGTGACACTTGGCCCAATAAGTCCCCCATCCATACACACAAAACTTCTAATGCCCAAAGGGATTACCCTTCACAAAAAGAGTATATTAACTCTACCCTTTTTATCAAACCCACCGATGTGGGACAAAGCCAAAGGCTTATTTCAAAGTTTTTCTTTTAACAGCTAGGAGCTGTCAACTCACGAGCTATTCTAACAATACCCACTAGCAAAATTTGAAAACATTTTATCGAGAAATAATTCATAGAATTGTGCATGAGCAAAGGTGTCTTGTGACTTGAACCTTTACGTAGTAAAAATGATTTAGAATATACTAGAGTAACCATAGTTTTAAACTCTATCTCTGACAACATCCCACACACAACCTTACTTAGGTGTAAATCTAATAGCCAGCACGTTACGACCATGTGTTCTATCCCAGTATAGTGAACGCTCTAGGAATTTGCCCAAAATATCTATAGGAGGCGACCACACTTCCACATTTACATAGGTGAGTCTATCAAGGATACTCCTGTAGCTAGGTACCCCACTCAAAATAGAGCTATATATCTGATTAAGAGTTATAATAACCCATCTTTTATTCGCTTCAGGATATGATGCTCCATAGGGAGGGACTCAGAGTAAAACCACGTTCTATATTAATTAATAATGACATGATTAAACCCATATCACTTGTGACTTTTTATTACCCTTTGAACATATTTCTTGGGATCTCCATTCTATATGTTGGGTTACCATCACAAATGACTTATGTATTCAAGGGCTTTAGTCCCATCCCTTTCGAGGTGTTCCACACCTTCTCCCTAGCTAGTCCTTTCGTCAAAGGATCAACTAAGTTCTGTTCAGACCGTATATGATCTACCCTCATAGCACCCGTAGAAATAAATTCTCTAATAGTACTATATTTACGACCTATTTGTTGTCTCTTAACATTATAGTAACGGTTCTCTACTTTTGTAATATCCGCGGTACTATCACAATGAATCAAAATGGCTGGTATCGGTCTTTCCCATAATGCGATATTTGACAGGAGGTTTCTTAACCAACCTGCCTGTTCACTGGCAATAGCAAGTGCTATCATCTTAGACTCCATAGTGGATTGGGCCAGAATAGTTTGTTTCTTAGATTTCCAAGAAACTGCACAACCAACAATGCTAAATATATATCCACTAGTAGCCTTAGAATCATCAGATAGGGTGTTCTAATCAGCATCATTAAATCCTTTAAGGACGTCGGTATTCTTATTATAGTGTAATCTGAGGTTCACCGTCCTTTTAGGTACCGCATGACCCTCTCAATAGCATGCCGATGCTCCATACTAGGTCTGCTGGTAAATTTACATAATACTCCCACAACATAAGCTATGTCAGGTCTAGTGCAATCTGTAGCATAACGCAGGCTACCAATGATGCTTGCATAAATTTTGGTTTACACTATCGCCAGTGTTCTTAAATAACTTTACACTAGGGTAAAATGAAGCACTAGCAGGTTTATAGTCAAAGTAATTGTATTTCTTTAGAATTTTCTCAATGTAATGAGATTGATCCAAAGAAATTCCCTTTTCTGACCTAGTAATATTATTTCCCAATATTACATTATCTTCACCGAAATCCTTCATATCAAAATTGGCACACAAAAAGATTTAACATTTTCTACGACATGAATATTAGAACCAAATATAAGCAAGTCATCAACATAAAAATATATGATAGAGCAAATGTTCTCTACATATTTATAATAAATGCATTTATCACTTTCATTTATTTAAAACCCATTAGAGATGACTAAGCTATCAAATTTATTATGCCATTGCTTAGGTGTCTGTTTGAGTCCATAAAGAGATTTATCTAGTTTACATACTTTATTTTCTTGACCGTGTACAATAAACCCTTTAGGTAGATCCATATAAATCTCTTCTTCTAATTCTCCATTTAAAAAAGTAGTTTTAACATCCATTTGGTGTACAATTAAATCATTTAAGGTAGCTATAGCAAATAGTACACGTATAGACGTTATTCTAGTCACGGGTGGAAATGTATCAAAAAAGTCTACATTTTCTCTTTGTCTAAAACCTTTAGCAACAAGACGTGCCTTATATTTTTCAACAGTGCCATTAGGTTTTAATTTCTTTTTAAGAATCCATTTACACCCAATTGTTTTACACCCAGGAGGAAGGTCCACTAAATGCCAAGTTTTATTTTTTCCCTAAATAATCCATTTCATCATTAATAGCCTCTTACCATAAATCGACATCTAAAGACGATAAAGCTTCTTGAATAGTGTTAGGATCCTCCTCTAAAGTGTCAGCATAAAAGTCGGGGCTAAAATCTTTTTCAACACGAGCCCTTTTACTTTTTTGAAGTTCTAAAACATATTCATTATTTTCTTTATGTTTATTTAAAGAAATATAAGTGGATGACTCGCCCCCACTATTTCTCAATTTAAAAGGAAATTTATCTTCATAAAAATTCGCATCATTTGATTCAATAATTACTTGATTTTTCAAGTCATAAAATTGGTATGCTTTGATATTAATCACATAGCCTATAAAAACGCATTCATATACTCTACTAGCCAATTTAGACTTTTTAGGGTCGGGTATACGTACATAGGCTAAGCACCAAACGTTCTAAAGTATGCCACATTGGGCTCAATATTTTTTTGAATTTCATAAGGAGATATTTTTCGTTTTAGTCTTAGGAATTCTATTGAGTACGTGACACACAGTTAAAAATAATTTCACCCCATCAATGTGAGGCAGCCCCCGAATTTAATAAAATAGCAATAACTAATTCAGTTAATGTCCTATTTTTTCTTTCGGCTTTACCATTAATTTCGGGTGAATAAGGGGAGGTTTTTTCGTGAATAATACATTGGGTTTTATAAAATTCAATAAATGGTGCAGATTCATATTCGGTGCCTCTATCACTACGTAACCTTTTAATTTTCCGATTAAATTGAATTTTTATTTTATTTAAGAAAATTCTAAACATGTCAAATGCTTCACTTTTATTTTTTATTAAATACACAAATGAATAATCAGAACAATCATCATTAAAAGTTATAAAATAACGTTTTCCATTTCTAGTGGTGACACCATCCAATTCACAAATATCCGAATGAATTAAATCAAGTGGTTCAGATTCTCTAAAAACAGATTTGTGTGGTGTTTTAGTTATTTTTGATTGACTACACCATTCACATTTTTTAAAATCATTTAATGATAATTCTGGAATTAATCCTAAAGTGCTCATATTTTTAACAAGTCGTTTATTAACATGACAAAGTCTATAATGCCAAATATTAAATGAATAAGAGATATAAGCACAAGGATAAATTTTATTCATAGCATCAACGTTCAATTTAAATATCCCATCAGTGGCATAACCCTTGCCTACAAAATTCTATTTTTAGTCAAAGTAAATAAATCAACATCAATAGTTTAATTAAAGCCAACTTTGTCGAGAAGATAACCCGAAACCAAATTTTTCTTTATCTCAGGAGTGTGAAGAACATCTTTGAGGATCATAGTTTTTCCCGAAGTGAACTTTAATGCTATATTTCCAGTACCAACAACCTCCGTGGAGTGAGAATCACCCAACAACACCTTTTTATCTGCAGTCTCAGAATAAGTCTTGAAAAGAGTACGGTCAAAACAGATATGGCGGGAAGTGCGAGTATCCACCCACCACCCATTGACACCGCTAACCATGTTGATTTCAGAAATCATAGCACACAGGTCATCTTCAGTTAAATTTGCTTGTGCGTGTGGCACATTATGACATTTGCGAGCCATATGGCTAGGCTTGCAACACTTGAAACAGAAACTGTCCCGAGTTGCAAGACTGTCCATTTCCAGGATTTTTATTCTTATTCTGAGTCTATGCATGGCAATGGGTCGGGTATGGGACGGGTTTGTCAAAACCCAAATCTGCCTCGCGAATAAAAAGCTTAACCCGCTCCACCCCGCGCCCAGCGACGGGTTAATCTTTTAGGCCCCCAACCCATTTAAGTATAATATCCTCAAACCCATCACTGTCCCGCCCCTCCCCGCATGAATTAAACGAGTTAGAACCCGCCCCGCGGGTTAAAACCCAAAAATTTTGAATTTATTTAAAAAAAAACTAAATTTATTATATAATAAATAAAATAGTGATCTTTGCAATATGGTCTTTGCAAAAAATATGCTTGAACAAAATTAAGAGAGGGCTTTGCAATATTGTATAACAAATTTTATATAACTGTCAAAATCGATCCTATGTATATCTGCAGAAATCTGCTTGAACAAACTTAAAAAAAATAGCGAATGTTTTCAACTTCTTACTCAACTACACGATGAAAAAAAGGGTATGTTTTCAACTGATGAACTGAGTCAGATCTACAAACCTGCTTGGAGTAGAGAATATAAACGCCGCTTAGAGTAGAGAATGGAAACGTCACTTGTTCCTCCAGATGATGGGGTGGCTCCAGCCTCCGGCAAACTCTGTGCCGCTTGTTCTCACTCTCTCATATTTGAACAGAGGAACAAACGTATGTAGTGATTTGTCTCACTCTTTGGTAGACTCTACGCCGTTTGGATGGTATGTTCTCATATTTTAGAGAGAGGGATGCCGAGAGTGTGTGTCTGATATATGAAAATAGGTTTTATAACTTTATGTATATATGAGGTGAGAATGTTGATAGGTAAATATAAAAAGGGTATATAAGTAAATTTAATTACTATACGGGGCGTGGCGGGGAGGGGCGTGACAGGGCGGGGCGGGGCGGGGCGGGTCAACCAGAACCCGCCCCGTTTAATAAATGTTTTTTAACCCAAACCTACCCCTATTATTCTAAATGGATTTTTAACCCACCTCATTAGGGCCGGGTCGGGTTGAGAACCCTACGAGTCGGGCTAAATTGCCATCTTGAGTCTGATTTTTAAATTTTGGCTGTGGTTTTTTTTTTATGAAATTTCATAATTTTCCCATTTGACTTTAAAACAATTGGAGTGTGGTTCTTTTTTTCATTTTTATTATTAAACACAACAAGAATTTCATCTTTATAGTTCTGTTTTCGGGATTCCTCCTCAATTCTCATTTTAGTAATGAGTGACACTAGTGAAAATTCTTTAGACTTATACCTCAGGAAATTTTTGAACTCTTTGAACATTGGAGGCAATTTATCAATAATTACAGCCACATGAAATTGCTCATCTAAATCCATGCCCTCGAAAATAATTTCATTGACAATCATTTGTAAATCATGGGTTTGAGCAACAATAGACTTATCATCTGTCATTTGAAATTTCAAATAATGGATGACGGCATACTTTTTGGCACCCACCTCCTCCATGTCATATTTTTTAAAGAGAGCATCCCAAACATCTTTTGCAGTTTTATAATTGGCATAATAGTCATAAAGTTCGTCACTTAGAGCATTCAAAATGTAGTTCTTGCACATAAAATCATTTTCCTCCCAATTTCGAATAGTTTTGCTTTCCTTAACAGTTGGGGGATTATTCACTACGAGTTTGTCAAATTGAACATAAGTTGCGACCTTTTTCGTAGTTAAGTAAAGTAGCAATTTTTTTTCTCCAACGTTTAAAATGTTGGCCATCATATTTGAAAGGATTGTTTAGGTTGGTTGAGTAATTTTTCTCCATGGCAGAATACCAGAACACCTTAAAATTATTGTAGCAGCAACAAATTAAATGTTGAATTAAAGAACAAAATTATCAAATGACGAGCAGAAAAACGTTGGCAGAAAAATAAGAATTCCAGCATGGCTGAGTCGCGAACAATGTCAACAATGTCACTCTCATTAAGGAGTTTCGCGGCTCTGCCTCCAATTTGTGCTGACAGAAAAATAAAGCCTCACCACCTCCAGGATAAAACAACCTCCAAATAATTATACGAACAAGTAGCACAATCCAAATTCGTTCAACCAACACCCATTATGCAATATTGCTTGATTCTGTAAACTATAATTAATCTGAGTCGAGATTAACTATATAATAATAATCGTTCAGGGATGATGAATAATTATCACCGCGTGTAGAAGAATTTTGGTCGAAAAAAGAAACTGGGTAAGGATTTTTGTTTCCAAAAAGAACTGCTCCAAATAATTAAGTTGGAAGCCTCTATTTAAAAGAAAAAAGTCTGAACGTTGGAAGTGGTTTAGTTGGGAAGAATTTCGAAAAAAACGTGTTTAAGTGGAAGACTTTTTCAACCGTTAATAAATCACGTTTTTATTTTTTGGAATAAATTACTGTTAAAAAATACTTTTTAACGCCCAAAAAACCATCACTTTATTTGTTCAAAAAATTATTTCTTAATGATCTTAAGCCCAAGACCCAAGACTCGGACCCGGGCAAGGGTCGAGCCTGTCGAACGGCGACGGCGATATGTGCGCGTGTGTGACTTGGCCCGATAAGTCTCTCACCCATACACACAAAACATTTAATTACCAAAGGGCTTACCCTTTAGACTCATAAAAAGAGTATATTAACTCTACCCTTTTTATCAAATCCACCAATGTGGGACAAAGCCAAAGGCTTATTTCAAAGTTTTGCTTTTAACAACTATGAGTTGTCATCTCATGATCTCTTCTAACATGATTCGAGTACAATATGTGAGAGAAAAGAGTGTTTGATGGAATTCTAAGCCAAAGACACTGTTTCCATCCCCTTGTGGCCTCCGTCACTGGTGTTCCAGACGACCTTCCACATCCCCACTTTTTCGTGTCGTGACTTATCTTTGGATGTTGAGGATTCTTTAGGGTTTAATATTACGGGATTCTTTGACACTTTTGTTGACGATTATTAGGCAACCCGTACTAGTTCAAGGTATGGAGTCTTTCTCCTACTCTTTGGATAAGATGATGATTTTTTGGGAGGTCCTTCTCAGATAGCTTCGCTAGGTGTTGTTTGGCGTGATTATGAAGACCCCTTTTTGGATGCTGGCGTTGATGATTGAAATTAGGATTTATTTTAGTATTTTCTTTAATTTTTTATTCATTCTATTTTACCTTTTATTAATTTGGTATTTTGTCACATTTTTAGCTATAGTAAGGGTTGAGAGGGAAGCTTCTAAAAGGTTATGTTAGTTAGTATTGTCATAGATAACTCATAACAACTCATACTTAGCTAGTAGCTTCTAGAAGGTTATATTTTGACATGTGATGTAATTGAACGTAGTTAATGACCCATGTGACATCACATGGGTCAAGACTCTTTCAACCAATAAAAGATTATGAGATTCCTTCAAGAATTTTCTCCCCTCCCCTATAAATACCCCCATTTCCCCTCATTAATGATCAATTCTAATTTTGAATATTACGTTTCTCTCTAAAGTGCGACTCTTTTGCATCTTTGACGGCGTTCATTTTACGTTAATTAGTATCAGAGCCTCGTCGCTCCACTCCTTGTTGTTGTTGTTGTAAAAAATACAAAAAATTATAAAAAAACAAAGCAACTCAATGGCGCCAAAGAAGCTCACTCTCGCTGAGAAACGTGCTACTCGATTAGAAAAAACCATGGCCACCCTCATTGAAATATTTGACATTCTCATCCAAAATCAACAAAACCCTAACCCTAACCAACTAATTTTTTTCCCCACATACCCACACCCAAACCTACCCGGACAAGCCCCTCCTGGCCCAGACATGGGAATCCTGTCGCTAACTCGAAATAACACTTCCCTTACAGCAGCTTCACCCAACCTTCCCGCCCTCTCATAACCCGAACCAACCCAACCCGAAACTAGTCTAGGTACCCCGCTACCAATTTCCAGCAGCAACCCCAGTTCGTCACCACCCTAGAACCCCTTAATCCGCCCCTAGAGTACTGACCAACCCACCCGAATGCACCCCTCCCATCTTTGAAAAACTATTTTCAACCCCCCAATCTCTCAAAAATTACATTTTCGCCCCGATTGACTCCCGAGGCTCAATTTTTTATTATCGACGTCAAGTCCAAAATTGGTTGCTCTACCCAATCATTTTTCCTCAATCACGCACTCAATCGGTTCAAATCGAGGATAAAATATCCCCTCCCGAGCCGCTTTCTTGCAAAAAAGAAAGAAACGACGAAATTAGTCGGTGTATTGGGGATTTTTTTGACATTTTGTTGAGGATGTCTGGGTGACTAACACTAATTTTTGCGAGTTAGTGATGTTTGATTTGGAAGATTTTTTTTCATTCTTTGGAAATGGGGATGATGATTTTGACAGGGTTAGTTCGGTGGTTATCTCTCCCGGGTTGAGGAGGTGATTGTAGGTGATGTATTTAATGATGGGTATCTGGACCCATTTTTGGTGATATGTGACATGCACTCGGAGGATATTTTTGGCATCTTCGTGTCGAGGAGGCTCGTCAAGGGACTCCGAGACCAAGATTTTATGGATTGACCGTGGTCGATTTGTATGCTTATTTTCTGTGAACTTCTTAGTAGCTAGTACGAGGGAAGTTTCGGAGGAACGCTCCCCTTTCAAATGGGGGAGCCCTTTAATGGTTGCCTTGATTTATTGTCGTTCGCCTCCTACGCTCGGGACGACGTTTATCAAGTGAAAGAGAGTGATGAAAATTGGGGTTTATTTTAGTATTTTCTTAAAATTTTTTATTTCATTGTATTTTTCTTTTTATTAGTTGTTTGGAATTTTGTTACATTTTTAATTGTAGTAAGGGTTGAGAGGAAAGCTTCTAGAAGGTTCCATTAATCACTATCATCATAAATGATTTGTCATGACAACTCATACTTAACTAGTAGTTTCTTGAATGTTATATTTTTACACGTGATGTAATTGAAGGTAGTTAATGACCCATGTGACATCAGATGGGTCACGACTCTTTCAACCAATAGAAGCTTAGGAGCTATAAATATCCCTTCCCCCTCATTAATAATCAATTCTAATTTTGGGTATTACTTTTATCTCTAGAGTGTGACTCTTTTATGCCTTTAATGACTTTTATCTTACGTCAATTGAATATATTTGTTGTGAACCCTCCAACCAGGGTTTGATATTGTGTTCTTCCTTCACTACCGTGGGTTTTGCAATCCCCACCGTGGCAAGTCTTGAAGTAGAGTTTGTGTTCTCCGACTTTGGGTTAGATTTTGGACAGATAGTGCTAAAGTTTTTGCTAGTACGTATGTTGGAAGTTTTCACATAAACGCACCTTTTAAGCGAGGGTCTGACGATATCTATGCTACCCAGTAATGGAAACTTCTTTTAAGTGGTGGAGAGTGACGTGTACATGTACAAGGTCACTGAAGAGTCTAATTGTGTATTTAGTATTTTTTATCATTTTGCAGATGACACTATCATCTCTTTGGAGATGACAAGGAACAAGTAAGGAATATGGGTCTTAGTTTGATGTTTATTTAATGCGATCACTGGTTGAACATCAATGTGGGTAAGTGTGTGAGATGTTGTCAGTATGGAGCAGAGTGAGCTTTAACCATTTAGTGGAGGTGATAAGAAATAGTGGGTCCATTTACCTCCTATTTACCTTGGATAACTTTTGGGGGCTCTGTTTAAGTCTAAGCCGATTTGGGACCCGGTCTTGGATTTAGTGAAAACGAGGTTGACAGGGTAAAAAAAATGTTATTTATTTAGGGGAGAAATTATCTTTAATAAAGAGCATGTTGTCGAGCCTCTCTACTTATTTTTTTTCATTATTACCACTACCGATATATGTTAGTATGAGGTTGGAAAAAGATGATGAGAGTTTCTCATGGGAAGATATATTTCTTTTGTGAGTTGGAAGGAAGTGTGTAAGTTGATAAGGAAGGAATACTGGGGTGAAGAGACTAGCTTTTTTCAAGTGAAGATTCCCTTAAGAGGAGTATCGGTTATGGAGACAAGTGGTGGTGGCGAGATGTGGGCTTACTCATAATGGGTGAGGATCAGGGTTAGGGTGGTTTCCTCACAGTTGGAACTTGTGGAAGAATATAACAGGGGAATGGTGTATGTTCTTCAGTTATAAATCATTTTAGAAAGGTTGAGGGAGTAGAGTTAAATTTCGGAAGGATGAGTGGGGGGAGGCGTCATACGAGGAGATGTTCGAGGTCTCTACCACATAGCGAGAAAGGAGGGGTTTGTGGTGGATAATAAATTGAGGGGTGGCGGATAGGGTGGCATGGAATCCAAACTCAGGAGGAGGTTTCATGATCTGGAACTAGAGTAGGCGGAGAATATGCTTGAATGGTTGGGTTGAGTGGAGGTCCCTCGGGATGGGGAGGACAATCTAAGACGGAGAAGTGGAAGGGAGTGTATATTTACGATGAGAGCCTATTATTTGGTATTTACAAGTGTTGGTGGAGATCCCTTCCCATGGAATAGTATTTCACAAACAAAAGGAAACTTTCAAAGTTGATTTCCTTTTAAGGACTACAGCTAAGCAAGTCATTTTGGTGGCAAATGGTTTACAAAAAAGGATAAACAAATGACTAGATGGTGTTAGTTATGTAAAGGGGCAGAGGAGATGACCAACTTACTTCTACATTGCCAGGTGATGAGGGTATTATGGGTGGTCATGTTCTCCCTATATCGGGTATAATGAGTTATTTCCTGGACGGTGACGGATGTGATGTCATTTTGGCGGTTTTCGAAAGCATAGAGTGGGGTGATGAATATACTGAGGACGGTCACATATGTGATGTCATTTTGGCTAACGGAGGAACACGTGGTGACTATTTCTCTTTCTGTAGATTTTTTTGGAGGAGTTTGACGTTAGGGAGTAGTTTGTGCTCTCTTGTGGGGTTTTCATGGTTCCCCTACTTTTTGTGTTTATGCTTGTTTGTTAAGTACACCCCATGTATACGAGTTTTCGCTCCTTTAGATGGATTTTAATACAATTTGCTATGATTACCTATAAAAAAGAATATATTATTTATCTTGTATTGTTGGTATTGGTAAGGACTATCCCTTTGGGAACATTCATTAGTTCGTAAGAGTAAATATGTCATTTTATCGTATTGGATTTCTCTTGCATTGGCCTCATTTTGTACTCACTAACGATATTATGAAAAAATGAGAATGCGATAAGAGAATCATAATTTACAGTTTTTGTTGTTGTGCATATGCTTCTGCCTCTTCACATCATCGTCAATCAATTGTGAGAGAAACCATCACTAGATAAAGTCCATCTTCTTCTATCCCTCACTCCTGGTTACAAATGGCACCCATAAAAAAGATTCAATAAATGAGTACATTCCAAAGTTCCAATTTGATTCATATTTCTCCTAAAAGATCATTTCTAAGAAGCAAGAGAATTGGATTCCAATGAACCCAACAATGCAGTAGATTTATTCCGACTCAAGGAGAGTATGTACAAGTTGGGAACAAAGATACAATTAAAAAAAAATAATTACACACTTAAACGTATTCCCATAAATAGATATTTGACCCATCTCCATATCCAAAGGGATGTACCTTAGAAGTGGCTCAAATGACATTTAAATTGAAGTTCAAGGGCTTTCTAAAAGTACCTTGTTCTACCATTTTGAAGTCCCAACCATCTATCTGTGCTAAATGATTGAACAACCTAGGCACTATCTGTCCCACGAAAACTTCAAAAGACCAATTTTCTAAAGAGGCTATTTTTTTTACATTATGGAATATCACTCCTATATATTTCTATATTAATATAACCCATGTAAATACAAGGCACTTACGTGGAAGCGTGATTTGTGGTATTTGAAGACTAAAAGGATGTGAATGTATGTATCACAAATATTTATTCCATTCGTAATTGATTTACATTAATATAAATGCAATATTGTCGTAATCTATATTAATACTTATTGCACAACAAATCCCAATATCATTGTCATCATCATTTCACATCCGAAGCCACCGTTATTGTCGTCGTCATTCCACACATCATCACCATCATAGTAGGAAATATTTTTTTATGAGTTGATTTTTTTATATGGGTCTCTTGAAATGTTTAAATATCACACAAAAAAATCAACTCAAAAATATTTTTTTTACTATTTATATATATATATAAAGGAGGGATCTCCAACATACCTCAAATAACATACCAAAAGACAGATCATTTTGTTATAATTGTAAAAGAAATTAGTTTGAGGAGATTTTTTTATACTGTATTTAAACATTTCAACAAAACTAAAAAAAAATCAGCTCAAAAGCTATTTTAAAATTATCGGTAAAAAATATGTTAAAAAATTGACATATATTTGAACGATTTTTTTTAAATAGCAAACAAATATTTTGAGTTGATTTTTTTAAATTTGTTTAAATGTTTAAGTTACGTACAAAAAAAATCAACTTAAAATAATTTTTCTAACTATTTTTAAAAATTGATCGTTTTTTGGTACGTTGTTTAAGGTATGTCGGAGATCCTTTTCCATATATATGTATATATATATATATATATATAATAACTGCAGACACCCTCCATCAGTGAGCACTAATCTAATTACCTTTGCCTTCATTAACTCCGATAAGACTTCTTTCGTATAAAACTTGGAGAAGCTGATCGTTTAGGCATAAAAGTCGGGTATTCTTTCCTCTTCCTCGCCTCCATCAACTTTGGGGGCAAGCTCTTCACAATTATTACATCTTTTTAAGAGCGGCTATGAATAGCTCCTCGTTGTAAAGATACGAAAAACTCTTGAACTTGGAACTGCAAGGTCGTATGATGATAAAGAAAATATTATAGGCATGTAAGATAGTTCTTGAATCACCAAAACCTTTGGCATATAGGAAACCATTGTTCTGCTCAGTTGGAACTGCAACATGCAAAATAATAGAGGCTTAACAGAGTACAAGTAAAGCTTAAGGCACCAAAATTCTGAAAACCGAAACATAAACAATGGGTCGGAATGAATATCTCTAAATCCCAAGCAGAAGAGGAAAGTAAAGGACATATAATTCACAATATTAAGGCATAAAACATCAAATATCACAAGCTGATACGACTTTGAACCATGGTCCTAGAAATTTCTCCAACTTTATCTCAACTAAAAAAATGCTTGTCCTAACTGCTTGGTGTCCGCTAGGTTAATCACCATGCTCGTCCATCTAGAGTTCATCCTCTTGAAGCCACACGTCATTGTGCTTTGCCGTTTATTATTTCATCCATATTACTTTTGTTCTTACATTTTCCTAGCATTACCATCAATATAGATCATATCAATGTTTTTTAAAGGCATAGCTATAAATATTTTGATGCATGCATCCAAACCATATTAAGATATTTTTACTTCATAAAATCTTCAATTGGTGTTACTTTCATCTCATGAATATGTTTATTTTCAATTTTATAATTTCTTGTTTTCCCAAACATCCATCTAGACATTGACATTTGAATAACTTAGTTGATAAACTTTTTTTTTCTTGCCACATTTCTTGGCATAGAGCACACCCGGTCTAATAAATCATTTTATATAACTCCTCAAAATTTACAAATATAAATTACCTCACAATACACACCTAATATTATGAGCAACAATGCAACAACATGCCCAATCTTTCCCTCCCTGGTCAAAATAGAAATATTATTCACTATTTAATATTTTTTACTTTGGATATTCATCAACTCCCCATATGTAATCATGCTTTTACTAAAATGTGTGTTCCATATTTTTAGACTTGGTTCACTTTTTTTTTGTACATAATTTAAATCTTGGACTTTAAAGTTTGTCCACATACTTATAGTTTAGAATTAATCCCTACTCAATTAAATCAATTAAGACATCATCATTAAATAAAGCACTTTATAGGACCTTATCTTTAGTTTTTTATTCACTTCACCCATAATTAAGGCGAAAAGACCAAGACTTCAAAATAAGTAAGATCTTTAGAATTGTACAATTTATGGTGTTGTACAACCTTAAAGATCCTATTTATTTTTCAAATAAGGTTTGAAAAAGTACTCAAAAAGTCCTCTGCCACTACTAAAATATTTTTCTAATGAGAATCCATGTATTTTCCCTTATTTTCCTTTTTCCTATTTTCCTATTTTTATTTAACCCTTTTTCCACCTTTAATTGGTCTCCAAGCATGTTTGGAACTAATTGGGCATAACTTTATTAGTATTTGTCCTTTTTAGTCTTTTAGGCATTTACTAGGTTAGCAAGTTATGCCCCCCTTTAAATCCCCGTGTATCCTCATTTGAGGGGAAACTAACTTTTTTAGTTATAAGAAATCTTTTGATTCTCTCTCTAAAAATAGTGTTTGGTTTGTTTTCAGGGACATTGACGTGTAGTTTACGTCAAATTAGTATCAGGGCTAGGTGTCACTCCCTGATTGGTGTGTAATTATCAAAATTGTACACTATAATCAATGATCCCCAAGAAAACAAAACAACAATTGAAAGAGATTCAAGAGTTGAAGCAACAAATGGGAGAAATTGCACAATAATTATAAGATGTGGGTTCTTGGAATATAATTAATATCAAGTGAGGAGTAACCCCTTATCAAGATCGGGATTAACGCTCCGTACAGTATTAAATAATAACAATGAACACAGGTGAATAAGAGGCAATGGGATTCAATATTTAGACTTATATTAAATGATATCTCTGGACCATAAATACACAACAAGTATAATAACTAGATGAGACCAGCAAGTAGCCTAGTCGGAGGGAGAGAGAGCAAGCATTCTGGGTACAATAAAGGTAAGGCAGAATCTTCAAGCTCAGTTAATGCTCAATGATATGGGTATTAAGTGGGTATAGGAATAATGTCCTCACAGGGGCTCTCGTGTATGAAGGAAGTTGGGAAACAGTTCTAGGTTCAGAATGGTTCTCTTTTGTAAACTATTTAGTTGGTTTATTTATAAGAAGGCAAGGCTACTCGAGTAACCTTGCTAGTGTTTAATGTGATTGACCACCTTTATTACACAAGTACCCCTTCATTAATGTGGGAGATATTGTATTAAATGTATGGAATCTCATAATTTGGCGAGAAACTGCTTTACCAGTTGGAAGCATAGTGGGCATTATTGAGGGACATGACGTGGCAGCTTAGGGGCTTATTTATAATGACTAAGGGAACAAATTTGGTAGAGTAGGCCTGCCATCTTGAGGATAAACCCACTTGAGTGCTGTAATTTTGAGTCCCTAAATGCCAGACGTTATGATGTCAGAAAGTGGGTGAACAGTGACCCCACTAAGTGTGTGGTCACATCAGTAAGACGAGATGGTGTTTGGTTTGAGATTTCTTGGAAGATAAGTAGCTCGAGTATTTAGTTTTCT